>JAUIMM010000040.1:48841250-49575000 GCA_031769625.1 Taudactylus pleione
AGCAGAAATAACGGCACCAGCAGCTATCCCGCTCTGACGGAGCAACAATTGAAATGCTCTGTCGGGCATCTTAGAAAAAAAAACGCAGACAAAACAATTGAATTCCCCCCCATCTAATTAGGACACGAAGTAGACAAACTGTAACCTTGGAAAATTATATTCTGATTATATTAATATTTACCTTAATGATATAGACAAAATATATATCATACCTGTCCAACGAGTCCAAATGCTCGATCCAAGCTCCTTTGGTCTGTGTATTTTCTCACTTTATTGTGAAGCCATCCTAACTCTGCAAGCCTGCCAGTAGTATCTTTTAGGGATTTTGACAGAGCCACCTAAAAAAAATAAATAAAAAAAACACTAGAAGCTAACATTTACTGCTAAGGGACAATAACATCAACATCTATTTTTAGATTATATTCCGAAACCCCAAAATATTACTTGTTTCTATATTCTTTTGGTAAAAAATGTGAGTATATTTACACACAACAGGTAGTCATGATACTCAGACGTCATTTCAGCTTTGCTCTCATACCCTCTAAAGCACATGTCTGAACTTACAGTTCTTACTACAGAACAATTTACTAAATGGGTATAGACAAAAAAAACAATAGTGGTTCAATGTAGTTTGATCAGAATTGGTCATAGAATTTACTAAACTTTATAATTTTATACCCAGTTTAAATTTTCAAGTTAAAGTTTTATTATGTGATGTTGTCCAAATTAATCCAGTGGAAGACCCTAATTTCCCTAAAACCTGGCAAGGATCCAACTGGACCACCTCGTGCTGGTTTCATCCCAATTGGTGCAGGGGTGTCCGAATGTATAAACGGACAGATAAACAAACAAATTATATATTCAAGATTTGTCACTGTGTTCTAATAGTTCTACAGTATCGAAAATGTAAGCTATGTTAGATTTGGAAGCATTACCTTGAGAGTTGCAGAAGATATTTGCCAACAAAGATATATATATTTATTACACACACAAAGTTTTAGGCAGTTGTGGAAAAAAGGCTACAAAGTAAGAATGCTTTCAAAAACTTAGAAGAGAAGTTTGGAAAAAATCTATGTTTGGTGAACCACCCTTTACCTTCAAAACAGCATCAATTCTTCTAGGTACACTTGCACACAGTTTTTGAAGGAATTCGCAGGTAGATTGTTCCAAACATCTTGGAGAACTAACCACAGATCTTCTGTGGATGTAGGCTTGCTAAAAATCCTTCTCTCTCTTCATGTAATATCAGACAGACTTGATTATGTTGAGATCAGGGCTCTGTGGGGGCCATATCATCACTTCCAGGACTCCTTGTTGTTCTTTATGCTGAAGATATTGCTTAATGATATTGGCTGTATGTTTGGGGCCGTTGTCCTGCTGCAGAATAAATCTGGAGCCAATCAGACCCCTCCCTGATGGTATTGCATGATGGAAAGTACCTGCCTGTATTTCTCAGCATTGAGGACACCATTAGTCCTGACCAAATCCCCAACTCCATTTGCCAAAATGCAGCCCCGAACTTGCAACAAACCTCCACCATGCTTCACTGTTGCCTGTAAACACTCATTATTGTAATTTTTAGGTAAATTAGTGACATGGATATGAAAATTTGTTAAGCCCAATGTCACTTGAGCAATTCCTCTAGAATTAAAAAGACACCTTTATGCTCACACTTCCCATAAAGATTGCAAGAGCTAATGCTTAGAGCCATCATGTGGAGATCTGTAATGCTGGGTACACACTTGTCCAATCCACAGCAGATCAGACTGTTTACACAATCTTAAGGTGCCTACACACAGCGATGTGCTCACAATCAGACATCGTGTACGATTTCCCCTGAACTCTCCCCGGCAGTCCTGAGCACGATTAGGTCAAAAAAGCTACCAATTTGATTAACTAGCTCACGATCTATCGTGCAACGTGTCGAGGACCAAATCATGAGATCGTGCCCGACAGATAGTGAGATTACTAAACACACAAGGATCCTCACGATTGGTGGGAAATTTAAATCATGGGCGGGGCTAGCTAGGGGGTATAAAAAGCAGGCGCCATTTTAACCCTGTGCACATTCTGCTCTGCTACTAGTGAGGCTAGGTGTATACCTGCTCAACCCTGTACATTGCTACTGTGCTCTGCTTTGTATTTGGCTTGCCTTTTACAAAGTGTCTTCTACCTGAAAGTGTGTGCTACCTGCATTCTAGCCTGTTTCTGAATTCTGTTCTGATGCATCCCTATCAGTATAAAGTGTTGGTTGTCCAAGCTGGGGTCAAGGTGATCCAGGAGAGGGCCCAGCGAGAGAGGAGAAGAGCATGCTGGACCAAGGAGTGGCTGCAGCAAAGGGATACTCGCTCTCACATGTCCCTGCTGATGGAGATCAAGGAGACCAACCCGGACGACTACCGCAACTACTTGCGCATGGATGACGCCACTTTCCAGGAATTGTTGAGTATGGTGACCCCCCCCCCACAACCGGAGGCAGGACACAAAGTGGCGGAGGGCTGAAGAGAGGCTGGTGGCTACCCTGAGTTACCTGGCTACAGGAAGGTCACTAAAGTTTGGGACCCTCATCTCCCCTCAGTCCTTGGGCATCATCATTCCAGAGACCTGCAAGGCTATCGTTAAAGTGCTGCAGTACCAGTATTGCAAGGTAAGGGAAAAAAAACACTACACATTTGTTTCTTGTGAAAGAAAAAATGTTTTTTTGTTTTGTTTTTTAATTTTTTATATAAAACTGTGTTGACAGCCAATAAGGCTGCATTAACAAGATTGTGCCAACAACACTGCACAGTATTAAATAGCATTTTGTGTTTTTTATTAATATATCAATTTTACATTATGTATATAAAATTTAGAAAACAGCATTATCACCAAATTTTATCAATCCCTATAGGTATGCTGCTGTATGTTATACGGTGGGTCAGACGCCAGTTTGAACAACATGGCACAAGTACAGATTGTGGCCCCGACTTCCATCAATCCGTACTTGCGCCATGTGTGTAGTGACCTTGTCCAATCAGCATCATCACCACTGTATACCATACAGCAGCACCTATTGGGAGTGAAAAAATTTGGTGATAGTACAGGCAACAATAAAAAAAAAATACCTAAAAATTACGAGTAACGGGGCAAATCTTCCTCTGCCTCCAGCAGAGCACTATAAATGGTCTGGCTTGTGGGTGGGGTACTGGGTGTGGGAGTAACCTCCCACTGGGCTGGGGGGCCTCACATATGCGGTTGGGGCAGGCGAATATAGAAGTGGGTCTGCAATGTAAAGTTGAGTCATGTAAATTGCTATTGAGTGACCTTATTAATAGCTCATTCACGAGCCTCTGGAAATTTTTCTTAGTAGAGTCATCTATTTTTCGCATTCTACTGTTAATACGCGCTGTGAAATCGCCGATGTCATCCGGCGGTTTCTGAAGGATGCGTGCTGCTTCTTGCAGATATATGTCCTCCTGTTCTGAGTACTGCTGCTGCTTTTTCCCCTGGTTTTTTTTTTTTTTCCGTTGGGGACATGCGGAACATAATGAGGGGGTTTGAATGCTTGTTGGCACTGGGGAACAATTTTCCACCTCGCTGTCCCCGATCAAACTTAGGTCCAGCGTCGATGACACATCAGGCTCTTAGGTGGGAGTCTATATAGGAAAAAATATATGGAGAAAAAATATTAGCCATGTTTTCACCCATTTTTTTACTATTTTTCTAGTTTCCAAACACCTTGGAGGAGTATCGCTGAAGAGTTTGAACAACGTTGTAATTTCCCCAACTGCGGAGGGACCATCGATGGAAAACATATCCGCCTCAACCCACCTGCCAACACCGGATCATACTACTACAAAGGTTTCTTCAGCATCGTTCTCGTGGCAGTGGTGAATGCAAACTACAAATTTTTGTTTGTGGATGTTGCAAGAATGGCCGTGCTTCGGATGGTGGGTCCTTTAAACAGACGGCATTCTACCAGAGACTCACCAACAAAACCCTCAACTTGCCGTCAGTGGACGAGACACAGCACGGCCTAAATTATGTTTTCGTTGCAGATGAGGCTTTTGCTTTACATGAACATGTGATGAAGCCATTTGCACACAAGGGCATGACCAGACACAAGAGGATCTACAACTACAGTCTATCCCGTGCATGGTGCATTGTGGAAAATGTGTTTGGAATACTCAGCAACCGATTCCGCATTTTCCACAGCACCATAAACCTACATGTGGACAAGAGAGACTGGGTCGTGACGGCGTGCTGTGTGCTGCTTAACTTTCTGCAAAGAAAAACTACCCAACGAGGAACAGTCACAGCTAGACCAGAAGATGCAGGACATCCGAAGGAGATTGCCCAGTTTACATCTGTGTCTGCACCACCAATTTCAACAACATCAACCGCACGTGCCAAAGTAGTGAGGGAGGAGTATATGGCCTATTTCAACGGACCAGGTGCGGTGCCATGGCAGGAGGATTGTCTGTGAACTAACTGACTACAGTGGACATTTTATTCTTAAAAAAAAAAAAAAAGATTTTGGTTTATGAACTGTGTTGCAACTTACCAAAATCTCCTCAGATGGTCCACTCACTTCTGCCACCTCCTCTTCTCCCTGTCGATCAGCCATCAGGACAACAGATCACTGATGAAGTTCATCAAATTATAGTACCACAATGTTGGATAATACAGTCGGTGCCTGCTCCGGAGCTTTTTGAATCATCCACTTTCTTTTTCTCCTTGATGTAGACCGTACGCAGGTTCTGGATTCCGCAATTAACTTTTTAGTGTACTCCAACAACACCTATAAAGCTGCCAATTTCTGAGACTTATTACGGTATTGTCTACAGCTTATCCGCCATAGACATTCTTTTGACTGTAGGATCTCGAGGAATCCAGTCACAAACTCGCGCTCACTATCCATTGGACATTCCTAGGAAGAATAAAAAATAAGGACATATAAATATTTATTATTGTAAATAGTTTTTAGATTTTTAATGTTGTTAATGTTAAATGTTTTAATAAGTTATTTTTTTCTTTACAGGATTTTAATATGTTTGTTATGGTATTGTAATAGGTTTTTCTTTTACAGGAATGTAATGTGTTTATTTGTATTGTAATGTTTTCTCTTTTAACAGGAATGTAATTGTTTTTATTTGTATTGTGTAATGCTTTCTTTATTTTACAGAAATGTAATGTTTTTATTTGTATTTTAATTTGTTATTTTTTTACAGGTTTTTAATATATTTCGGTTTATGTAACAGATTTGTTTATGTTGTTGCAATACATTTGTTTATGATGTTATATTACAACATCATAAACACATTATAGCAACATAAACAAAGGTAATATATTTGATTATGCTGTTGAAATAGTTTATGTTGTTGTAATATAATTGTTTATGTTGTTGTAATGTATTTGTTTATCTTGTTGTAATATATTTGCTTTTGAAATTTTCATGTATTTGGAGTGTTTTCTAGTTATTTATTAGGTAGCCCGTGACATTGGTGGCCAGCGAGTGGGTAGGTGGGTGGCACACATTGGTGGGCATGGGAGGTTGATGCATGACCCAGCCACCGCCCGCCTCATTCTGGGTCATGCATTTATAGGTGGGTGGCACACATTGGTGGGTAGGTGGGTGGCACATTGGTGGGCAGTGGGGTTGCATTAATACAGTACCAATACTCCCCAAAGTGCTGAAATCCAGACTTCAGTGTGCAGGCTCCCAATCCTGCTTCCTTCTTCGATCCACGATGCTGCACAAGATGGCGGATGAACGTGTACAGGGTCCTGTCTGTCAAATTTTGCGACGTACAATGAATCGTGAGATACATCGTGAGTAAAAAGTACTCACGATTGGCACCACATCATGCCCCAGATTGGCAAAACTGCCCTACAGCACGGCAGGTCTGAAGATGCGATGTACGACGAGCGCGGACGCACTTTGGCATCGTGAACGTGAGTGGAAACCGTCCAAATCTGGTAAAAAAATAAATCGCTGTGTGTGTAGGCACCATTACTGTAGACCTGCTCCCAGATTCTATATCCGATCCTCGCTCCTCTCTTGTTCAATTTGCAGCAGACCTCCAATCTGTGTCTGCTGAAAAGTAGGAAATGGGACTGATTAATGAAGTAGTAATTATTAATTATAGTGAAGAGGGGAAAGTGGAGAATTAATAACCTGACTATTGGATGGGGACTGGATTTCAAGTCCCCCCCCCCCCCACAGGGGCATAACCAGCCCCAGGCTCTTATATAAGCCGGCGCGAGGGGGCAGGGCGATGACTGTGAGCAGTGATTGGCTTGCTGCGGCCAGCTTGAATTTCAAAAATGGTGCCGCCATTTTTTTTTAAATAGAAAGCCTCCAAAACTGCCATCTGCCACCTGCGTTAATGTACTGCCGCCTACCCCCGCCGCCACACTGGCCTCCGGATCCCGCACCGCTGCCACACTGATGGTGTGTTGGGTTGCTGTAACCGGAGATTGGTCGCCAGCTCCGGTCTCCGCAGCCTACACACTACAGTATTAGTGGCCCAGTCGGTGGTCGGGTCTCCTACATTTTAAGCATGTTTAAAAACCAGGAGACATGACAGGCGACCTGGATCAGGTCTGCGGGTCGATCGGCAGACCTGATCGGGCAGACCCGTCGGTCGGGAGTCGGATCTGCCATGGATTGGACAAGTGTGTACCCTTACTTAACTGTAATGTAAACAGAAAATGTTTGTCTTAATCTCCCCATTGAACAGCACTGCAGAAGATATTAGAACATGTAGAAGTTAATAAAACGATTTGTGAAAGTAGGGGTTAACATGTGTATGTGTTTAAACAATTCATATTCAGACTACAAAAATGTTGATTATATAAAAGTGTTAATAATGTTTTTTAATTACAAAATAGTTTTTTTTATTACTGCAAGAGTACAAAGCAATGATATTTATTATCACAAATATAAAAAGAAACAACACTTCACTTTGTGCACTAGATGGCAGTATTGATCTACTGTAAACAATATTTTGCTAATGTGCCATTTCTTAATTTTTTTTTTAATTTTAAATATCACCCTCTAATGTAAACAGGTTATCTACACTACTTTGATTCAGTATTAATACACTTCAAAAAACAGCAAAGGCAAAAGTGGCAATTATGATCTGAAGTACCCAAAGTATCAAAACTACACAAAGTAAAAGGTACATTCATTTTTTTTTTAAATTAGCAAGCTTTGTACTCCATTAAATTTAAGTGGATATTAATTTTTTCCAGGAGTATCTCAGGCCACGCTTTCTAAAATTGCACTGTGGTTATGATTTACACATAGGTCACTGCAGGAAAAAAAAAGGAAATAAAAACAATAAAGTATATACGACATTCTATTTAACTGAGCGTTTATTTTTGTTGTTTTTCTATAACCCTCATTTGTACACTTTCTCTCAGTATGATAAACCAGATTTCTCAATACTGATCAGTTGCTTTTACATGCCAGGATTATTCTACATCAAGTCGACACAGGGTTTCAACCTATCCGTTTCAGATTGCAATGAAATTTGGTATAGTAATTGACACCTTGGGTGTGAAGATAAATTCAAAATCTTAAGCTCTATGCACTGGTTTTGAAGTTATATGCCTTTAAAGTTGCAATTTAACGAAAAATTTGTTACGTTTTTTAAATTGCTTTTGCAGCTCACTTATATGAGCTAGAGAGCTGCGCAAGGTCTCATTTTAAACCTCCTTTTATGTGCTTTCATATGATTCGTACATTTATAAAAAAACTCAAAGTTCAAAAAAATTTTGTACTGTTATTCATAAATTCCCAAAGTCTTATTTTAGGATCATGATGGGATCATCTGCTGGAAGAGGTTTCACTTTGGTCTGTTTGTTAAAATAATGAAAATGAGAACAATCTAGGCCTGTTCATTACTTTTAGTTTATCTCCTTAAACAATATATTTGATGTATATTATGTACAATGACACAGTATGTTAATATTAAACTATTTCAAACTTTTGTGATAATTTTATGCCTTTCATATATTTTAAGAAAGCTTACTACATATCATTACCATTTGGTGCTGCTGCTCTGGATGAATGGTGCTACTTGATGGGTTGGAACTGGTTGAAGGCTTCATTTGTTTTTAGCAATTCCATTCAAAGAGGGTGCACATTCCACCTGTTTGAGTTTATGGATTCACCTTACACAGAAAATCTACCATGTGAAGCAAGCCATAAAACAGCCGGCTTCCTTCGGTATGAAAAAGATGGTGACAGACCAGCTGGATGGAGGAATGTCACTTTCACTGTTGTTTTCATCTTTCTCCAGAATAAATGCAAGCCACCATTTTTGGTCATAGACAGCGGTTACATTACCCTCTATGGTCTCTATGGGACTATGGCGACAGCACTGGTCACTTAATCAGAGTGCAGTGCAGCTGCTTGCCAGGTCAGTTTGTTTTGACTGTCCCAACTGCTGCTGCAGGAGGGTTATTGGGGTCCTGCAGTTACTGGGGCAATGCACTACTGGGAAATAATTCCCATGAGACTCTGCTGAGGGATGAGAGGAGCATGTGCTGAGCCCTGATTGGAGCCCATCACATGCGCCTCTGACCCGTGAAGATCGGCAGCAGCCTCATGGACTATACCTTCTCTTCTCTGCCTGGGTGGGTGACTGAGGCTTCGTCTTGTGAGTACAGTGTTGCTCCCAGTCTGCTGTGTCTCATCCTCCCATCACCCCTTCTCCAAGTTGCTATTCTTTAATGCTCCCAGCCCACATTCTCCTAGTCCGATACTCGACTGTAATTTAGCACTCTGTTTTTTAAAATGTGACACAAATGGTCCAAGGACAGGTTAGGTTTGTGTGGGCTTAAATTAGTGACCAAGGGGCTTTTCTTCACTAATTAAAGCCCACCCAAACCTAACCTGTCCCTGGACTACTTGTAGTGGTCCAGGGAAATGTAAAAGGCAGGCCTATTCAACACAATTGAAGTGTCTTTCCGCATGGAGTATCTTTCCACTTAAGTTTGTGCGCCTGCACAGAAGTAGGAGCAGGTGCTGTCTGTAGAATCTCGCCCCCAAACACATCTGAAAAGGAACGTGCATTCCTCAGAAGCTGCAAGAGCAATTTAAATAATTTTAATAGCAATTTTAAAACAATAAATGAAATTAGAGAATGTAAGGTAGATTTTTTTCAAAAATTGTGTAGATTTGTTGTAGAATGACCCACCAGTGTCCGAATACTGTACATTTGTACAAAGGAGTAAAAAAATTAAACGTACACATGTGCCAGTATCTCTTCAAGAGGTTAAATACAGATCATTTCTTAAAGTATGTGTACAAAGTCATGTCAATTTTTACCTTGCCATCAATCTTGTAGCAGTTTTCAGAATTGCACATTTTAACACACTTTCCATCAATCCCTTGGAACACATACAAAATGTCCCTTACTAGAGATGTTTCTGTTATTTCAACAGACCCTGCATAAGAAGAAAAGTCAAGTTTAGAAAATAGCAAAACAAAAAACAGAATATGCTCAAAAAAGCATCTAAGCTCATTTTCGTAAGACAAATGACTCATAAACCTGTCCACAAATTTAATAACTTTAAAAAGTATAAAAATTAAACAGCTTACAAAATACAATATACATTTTCGCTGAAGATATGAAGAATAAAAATAGAAAGAACTCAAAATATTTATTGAACTACAAATTAGCACACCACAAATAAACACTACAGGGGGAGATACTACTGAAAAATATGTGTTGTACAATATCAGTTGTTAGTGGAAGCACATGTCATAAGAAAACACCACTAAAAAGGGGTAAATTTAAGAAGCAGCAGCTGACCCTTCCCTGTGCGTTTAACCCATAAATTTAAAACCACAACGATATTAAAAGCAAAACATGGCATGCTTTGCTTTAATGTCAGTGCCGCCTTAAATTTCCATGTTAAACATGCCGAGAAGCTACGATGCTTAGTAAATTTACCTCTTAGTGTAAATTGCAAACTACATTATTTAAAATATATTTGTGAATTTCAGGAGCAAAATAAATGTGAGTTTCAGGACAGCCACCTGTAAATACTTAACTCTTGAGATCAAATTGTGATAGTAGTCAATGCTCTCCTTAAAACGTACTAAAGGGTTTTCCTATGACCTTTGCTGGTGTGCAAGCTTTGCGTACGCCACAAACACTGCAATCATCCACTTTTTTTTTAAAACTAATATTTAGCTGTGGCTTTAGATTTCTTTGCTCTTCCATCCAGGATAGTTTGGCACTATTGAGAGTGAGTACTAGTGTTGGGTGAATAAAAGTATTTTATAGAGCTTGGTGGCTTTAAACATTATCCTGGAATACATAGTGCTGTGCTCTATGGCGACTGTTCCCACCGGTAACCCAGTGGATCAGTCCAACATAAAGAGATTAGTCTTTCTTGTAACTTGAAAAACTCCTTGAAGAGATGGTTGTGTACGGAGATCTGCTCTAACCTTAAAAAAGATCAGGAAAAGCAGTGTTTCTCCAACTCCAGTTGAACCCTAAAAGTCAAAGCCTACCAGGGCTCCTCAACAAAATCACATGTGAAATCATTAGTGCCTGATGTGTTGTTTTTTTTTTAATTAATCAACCAGTAATGAATACACCAGTGTTCCAGCAAAGAGTATGGAAAACATGCACGGTTTGTGTTTCGAACCTCCAGTCCTCAGGAAACTCTGAGGTATGGACATTTAGAAGATAGAGCTCCCATCTCTGAAAACGAAGGACCATGATGGCGTAGATCACGAGAACCTTTAGGTCAATGGTCCTTCTACAGAAGCACTCCACCTTGAGGCACAATTGTGTTAAGTTCTGGCTGATCCTCTCTCTCCATATGTAGGTAGATGTCTGTGTGAAGGGACCACTCTCCAGGATACAAGACATGCCTTGAACAGTCATACGCAGCACACTGCAGAAAACAATGTATCCAACTCCCGCTACTAACAGTATAATAACCCCCGGAGGACTCTTCGTAGATAATCAAGGGTGGAAAGGGAGACTGTATCAAAGTTCAAAATCAAATGGAATACTCAGAACAGAACCAGCAGTTTATAGGTTTATTATAATATATCAGGTGGGCATAGATTGCAATTTTGACAAACATAGGATGGTAGCAGAACCCTTATTTATACAAGGCCATGCAATGTTCACATGAGACGTATCAATCAAAATTAGCGCCTCTTACCGGACACTGGTGTCAGTATGCGTTCTTAGTCACAAGGGGTTTAGGATGTAGATAATCTGATATGATTGGCTTGCCGACATGCAGTAATAATTTCACAGTGATTAACAGTGTGGCGACCATTTAGTTACTGCTCCGTCCTAAAAATTCTGCATATGCCTTTAACTAGTGGCTGTCCTGTCAGATTGCAGGATGTTTGCCTCTTTTTCAGTAGATGTTTTTGAAGCAGTCGTACATAGCGGCTTCAGATGTATAGCTGGAGCAAAGTATGCCAAGTACCAACTTGTTGTTATGTTTTAATTCCGGTCTAAAAGAATTCTGGTTTCATCAGAGGTACCTTACACCTCTAATTAAACCGACATCTTAGACACCAAAGAAATGGACAATGTCTGTGGTCTGTTCAAATGAGCTGTCCCATTTTGGAGTCAATTCTGGAAAGCTCTTGGAAGGAGTTGCACAAACTGCACATCTTCGAATGACCATTTTTCTCCAGGACTCTGATTAAAAATCCACTTATTTCCATCTCAGAGCCAAAAGACACTTACAACGTTTGTTTAAGAGGATATCTTGCTAACTGGAAGAATTATCCACTGTTGACAAATGTTGCACACTGAGCAGGGATCATACTGGATTCTTAGGCGTTAATAATCCACCCATGTTCTCCGTGTCTGTGCTGCCTTGATCAAGGGATTGTCCAGATAGGGATTAATCATGACCCCTCTGGACCTCAGGAGAACAGTCATGCCTTTCAATTTTTGGGAACACTTGTGGAACAGTCACCAGTCCAAAAGGTCGAGCCCAAAGCCATAATTAGTGGGACTGAATGGCAACTCTGAAAAGCACTAGTAACCTTCCCTGATTGGAATATGCAAATGAGCATTCTTGGCATCCATGGAGGACATGTACTCTTCCTGCTACATGCCAATCATTGTGTATCTCAATGGTTCCATCATGAAACTGAACATCAAGACCATCTCATTTGGGTGGACAAACTAGGCCAAAAGGATTGGTTTAGTTTTTGGACCAAAAACAGGTTTGAATAGAATCCAATCCCCTAGAGGATAACATGTGAAAGGCTAATATGTGCTCCTCACCTCTATGTGGCGGAGGGTGGGGGGGAGAATCAAGTGTGTTGCGCGCCGGCGACCACTAGATTGCGCCCGACGGAGCAATTCAATTGTTGCTTCATTCGAGCGCGCACATCCGGCGCTGACATTTCTACTAGCAGCCCCCCAAGCTGAAACAAGAGCTCAAATGGGACTTTTCGTGACCTCAACAGAGTCCCATAATTTTGACGGGCTGCGAAGTAATCACTATATTAATGGACTGAAGAATGGCAGCACAAATTTTATCTTAACATAAACCTTACAGTCTCAGAATTGAAAATAAAGGTGGCCCTAGACAACTAAGCTATATTCACATCTACTGTAGGCGAAGCTTCCAAGTAATTCATATACTCTATTGATAATGGTTAAAAGGATCTGTAATCCACATGTAACACAAAACACAAAAATTTAGTCTACATATTGCATGGAAAATTTTAAAATTACATAGCAGGAAGAAAAAAAAATAGCTTTTTCTTCCCTAAAAGACGCATATTGACAGATTTTTTTTCACTCCATGTTGTCCTGGATTGGTAGTGCCTGTTGAACTGCCCACACCAAATAAATCACCCCATGCAGTCTTGCATAACAAGAAAATTCCACAAGGTCCCACTTATCCAGCACTACGTCTTCTAACTGGACGGAGCATTCCGAATCAGGCTCTTCCCAGGGGTAAACTTTGTATTTCCACAACATTGCGTTCTCTAGAATCAGAGATGGAAAAACTGACAAGGCTTTGTACCAATATAGGCAGGCTTTGCACCCAAACCACCTCATTTTTTGGCATCGCTAAAAGACCAGTTAAGATCACCTATTGAATGCACTGGAACACACATGGTATTTTTGGCTGATGGAGGTGGAGGGGAAATTCCCTTTCATCGACACATCCTCACTGAACCATGCCTATGTGAGAAAAGTGTAGCTAAACTTGAAAGGTGTACTTTAATTCAGTACCTGTACTTGCATTTGAACAGTTCTGGATTATTCGCAGTGCCAAGACCCACAAGGTACGCTCCACCAACAGGTGAACGTTCAACTCAAATCAGACCTATACTGTTCCTAATTGGGAAAATGCAGCACATCAGGGCACCAATTTGGAGTTGGGCATAACTTTGTATTGTATTTCGTATTTAAAAAAAGAAGGGAGAAATTAATTGTTCAGCCAGGAGAAAACTACAGTGAATGCTCTGGATTGTCACCATGCAGGACCAGCTCGAGGGCCTTTCAACCACTGCGGCCGGACAGGGGCACCACCTCATCGAGAGCACAATGCAACCAGCTGTGTCTCCTTTTTGGCTGCTCCACCTCCTCCTTCCCCACAGGACTTTTAAGCCTGCCTTCTCCCTCCTCACAGCCATTCTCTGCCCATCATCTATCCATCTCGCAGCCATTTTTTGCCCACCTCCACCGTCCCACAGCCACCGTGACCTGCTCTCTCCCTCCCCACAGCCACCGGTGACCTGCTCACTCCGTCCCCACAGCCAGCGGTGACCTGCTCTCTCCTTCCCCACAGCCAGCGGTGACCTGCTCTCTCCTTCCCCACAGCCACCGGTGACCTGCTCTTTCCCTCCCCACAGCCACCGGTGACCTGCTCTCTCACTCCCCACAGCCACCGGTGACCTGCTCTCTCCCTCCCCACAGCCCTTGTGTCCTGATCTCTCCCTCCCCACAGCCCTTTTCAGCCCACTGTCCACCTCCACTGTTCCACAGCCATTATCTACCCACCTTCACCTTGCCCACAGCCACTGTGACCTGATCTCTCCCTTCCCACAGACACGTGAACTGCTATCTCCCGCTCCACAGACACCGTGACCTCCCCATAGCCACCGTGATCTGCTCTCTCCTTCCCCACAGCCACAGTAACCTGCTCTCTTCCTCCCCACAGCAACCTGCTCTCTTCCTCCCCACAGCAACCTGCTCTCTTCCTCCCCACAGCCACAGTAACCTGCTCTCTTCCTCCCCACAGCCACAGTAACCTGCTCTCTTCCTCCCCACAGCCACAGTAACCTGCTCTCTTCCTCCCCACAGCCACAGTAACCTGCTCTCTTCCTCCCCACAGCCACGGTAACCTGCTCTCTTCCTCCCCACAGCCACGGTAACCTGCTCTCTTCCTCCCCACAGCCACGGTAACCTGCTCTCTTCCTCCCCACAGCCACAGTAACCTGCTCTCTTCCTCCCCACAGCCACAGTAACCTGCTCTCTTCCTCCCCACAGCCACAGTAACCTGCTCTCTTCCTCCCCACAGCCACAGTAACCTGCTCTCTTCCTCCCCACAGCCACAGTAATCTGCTCTCTTCCTCCCCACAGCCACCGTGACTTACTCTCTACTTCCCCACAGCCTTTCAGCCAACTGCCCATTTTCACCATCCCACAGCCATTATTACCCACCTTCACCTGCTCCACCACCACAGTAACCTGCTCTCTACATCGGGATTCTCCTGGGGTGAAGTGGTTGCTGAAGCTGTACAACTAATGACCGGGCACCTGTCAATAAGTACATTACAAAACAACATCCTTTCTACATCCCTCACCTTAGAGAGAGATAGATATAGAGATATATATATCTAAATAAATAAAATTCACCAGGTGCTGTAATTTGACAGTGTTCGTAAAAGTCTAACATTCCAAAGATATCCAGTACCATCGTTAACAGTTACCATGTCGATATTCATAAAGTAGACACAAATATGTTGACACTAAAATGGGGACATAGTTAATCATGTGGACAGGCCCAATATCAACATCTGAATCCTAATCTCCCACAAGGTTAGGGATTGGCACTAGGTGGTTGTTTAGGGGTAGGGATTAGGGGGGCGGGGGTGGAGAATACTCACTGGAACTGTTGCTCATCAGACATCTGCGCCAGAACTGCTCATCACATGAGCGCTGGGACCTGGAAGATGCCGCTACCCGGGAGCAGGTGAGTGCCCGCAGCGCCACAAGGGTTACTATGTCGACATGTCATACGTGGAGACATTATGAATTTTGACATGGTCACTCAATATGCTAAGCATGTCGATATACAACCATATGCATGTCAACATAACTGTTGAAATGCCATACAATTTGCAATTAAGGAGTATAGTTTAATGAAGTATCATACACATGAGAGGGGTGTACTTGGCATACTGGCGGAATCCCAACGGTATTAGGGTTAAGTTATAGGGTTAGACACTAGAGGAAAGGTTAGGGTTAGGCTGTGGGGGGGGGGGTTTAGGGTTAGGCTGTGGGTTAGGATACTTCCCTAATACGGTCGGGACTCCCGCGGGCGGTATTCTGGCACCGGTATTCGGTATTCTGACGCCGGGATCCCGTAACCAACCCACATGAGATAGTACGGTAGAGAGATATATATATATCAGTATAGATACAATTAGACACATACTCAAAACCAGAAATAAAAATTAGAAGTTAAGTTCAATTAAATCCTAACAGCCATGGTTTCCCCTTTAAAAAGAAATGCTTATGTGTCACTGTCCAATTGCAAATATATAATAATGCAAATATAAAATGGACAGAAGTGTAGGAACAAAATTGCACCAACAATAGAAATGGAATAGTTATGTAACACCGCCGGATCTGAGCCTGGCAGATGAAATCTCGACGCCAGAAGGCCGGCAATCCCCCCCCCCCCAACCCTCCCTTAGTGGTGCCTAACCCTAACCTCCCCCCCTAGTGCCTAACCCTAACCTCCCACAGGGGTGCCTGAATCTAACCTACCCCGCCAACTAAACCTAACCCTCCCCCCCGGTGGTGCCTAACCCTAAGTCACCCCCCGGGAGTCGCTAAACCTAACCCTCCCTTCTCTGTGGCTAAGAGCTCCCGACACCCGGCTTACCTACGTTCACAGTATGCCGGGTGTCGGGATTTCCACGTGGGGATAACGATAGACGTCTGTATTTAGACGCCAAACTTTAGTCACATGCCAGGCTTTCACTGTCTGGATTTCGACCGCCGGCTTCCTGACTCCATCAAACACAAATAGTTACTTTCAAATTTACAACAGCCTACAAGTAACTATATTTTAAGCTTTTTGGTGAAGGAATATCTAGCCAGTAAGTCAACTCTAATAGAATTAAGTTTAAGTAAAATATTGAAATATACTTAAATAACTAGGGCAATTCGTTTGCCATTGGGTGTAAGGAAGTCAGATTCATATTTATTTATTTATTTACAGTTTCTTATATAGCTCAACATATTCTGGGTATTAACAGACAGACACAGAGGTAAGAAGTACCTTATTTCTATAAAACCACATTATTACTACCTGTGTCCCCTTCTCTCCTGTTTCTTGGCACACCACGAGACATAGTGTTTGAAAGGCCTTTGGAGGTAGCATTTTGCAACGTTGGCTGCTGACCAGTGGCTAATGTCCATGCAAGACGTGTACCTAACTGTTGCCGTAGAGCATCTCCCATTACTGGAGCTTGATATGACTGTCTGGAAAAAAAAAATTAAAAATTAAATTGCAGGTAAAAAGAGATATCAGAAATGGACAAACTTCAGCACTCCAGCTATTGTCTAAAACAATACTAGATTAATAAAATGGTGCCCATTATGGTTGTATAAAAAAAGAGCCAATAATAGAGCACAGAAATTCTTATAAGTCTTTACTTTGTTCCTTTATAAACAAAGATTTTGTGTCCCTTCAAAAAGGTCTGAAAACAGCACAGTTAAACAATAGCTCACCCTGGAACAAATAACTGTGGCGTAGGTGTTGGTCCATTTAAGGAGTACATCCCAATGCTGCCAATCCCACTGCTGCCCATATTGGTAGAACTATGTACAGATGGCACATTTCGATCCTGATAGTTTAGTTGAAGGCTCTGTGGCCTAGCATAGTAGTATGGTGTTGAGTGAGCATCACGTGGCAAAGCCTGAGCAAACAATGCTGCATAGCTAGATACCTAAAATAAAACAAAAATGCAAGTACATGATACTGCTCCACTGATTTCTGGAAAACATTTTTTTTACAGTTTAATATATGCAAAATGAAGAAAACCTTCAAACACAGATGTGTTTGCTCATCGAGTCTCAATGCAGACATGCAGCGCGATATGCCTGGCGTGAGTTAGCCGTCAGGTCCCATGCAACTACAGTATGCTAGCGTTGTGTTTTTTCTTTTTTTAATGAAAAGGTGTCTAAAGCCTGGTACACACTAGACGATGTCATCTGATCCGGCGGATAGAAGCAACATATCGGGCATAACATCTAGTGTGTACCCACTGTGTCGCTGACTAGTCGCGCACCAACGCGTCGTCAGCTACATCCTACAGGTCTGACGAGTGACATAATTAGCGGGGCCATACTGCTCTGATCACAGCATGCCCCCCGCCGTTACTCCCGGCATCGGCAAGAGTATGCAAAAAAAAAATATATGAAAAATTATATATAAACAAATATATATATATACACACACAATATATACATATACTGTATAATATAATGGGGACCTTTCTGACTGATTGCCTTTGCTTGATAAGTACGTCACTTGGCTATATCATTGCTATATCACAGGTCTCCTCATACCTAAACAAATAACTTGTGTTATGGATGTAATTTTTTTTCATTGGATATAAAGACATTATTTAAATTGATGTGCTGGCTCACTTTTTTCTGGATTAACTTTTTATGTGCTGTGCAGTCTGAATATCACTATATAAGTGTGTGCTGTTGGCCTTATCGAACCATGCAGTGCCTTGTAAAAGTATTCACCCCCCTTTGCATTTTTCATGTTTTGTTGTCTCACAACCTGGAATTAAAATGGATTGTTTGAAGGTGTGCATCATTTCATTCACAGAACACGCTACAACTGTGCAGTTGTGCGGTTTTTTTACATTGTGACTCAAACAACATTGGGGACAACATAACAGAGAACTTCAGCGTGCATAACTATTCACCCCCCTAAAGTCAGTGCTTTGTCGAGACACCTTTTGCGGCAATTACAGCTGCAAGTCACTTTTGGATAAGTCTCTATGAGCTTGCCACATCTTGCCCCTGGGATTTATGCCCATTCCTCAAGGCAAAACTGCTCCAGCTCCTTCATGTTGGATGGTTTCCGCTTGTGAACAGTAGTCTTCAAGTCTGACCACAGATTCTCATTTGGATTGAGATCTGGGTTCTGACTAGGCCATTCCAACACATTTAAAGGTTTCCCCTTAAACCACTCGAGTGTTGCTTTAGCAGTATGCTTCTGGTCATTGTCCTGCTGGAAGGTGAACCTCCGTCCCAGTCTCAAATCACAAACAGACTGAAACAGGTTTTGCTCAAGAATATCCCTGTAGTTCGCACCATCCATCTTTCCCTCGACTAAAATCAGTTTCCCAGTCCCTGCTGCTGAAAATCATCCCCACAGCATGATGCTGCCCCCACCATGTTTCACTGTGGGGATGGTGTTCTTGGGGTGATAGGATGTGTTGGGTTTGTGCCAGTCATAGCGTTTTCCTTGGTGGCCGAAAAGTTCAAATTTAGTCTCATCTGACCAGAGCACCTTCCTCCATACATGTTGGGAGTCGCCCACATGCCTTTTGGCAAACTCAAATCGTGTCTTCTTATTGTTATCACTAAGTAATGGATTTTTTCTGGCCACTCTTCCATAAAGCCCAGCTCTATGGAGTGTACGGCTTATTGTGGTCACATGCAGATACAACAGTCTCTGCTGTGGAACTCTGCAGCTCCGTCTGGGTTACCTTTGGCTCCCTCTCTGATTAATGCCCTCCTTGCCCGGTCACTGAGTTTTGGTGGGCGGCCCTCTCTTGGCAGGTTTGTTGTGGTACCATGTTCTTTCCATTCGATGATGATGCCCCGGGCGATCATCAAAGATTTGGGTATTTTTTTTTTATTATAACCCAACCCAGAATTGTACTTCTCAACAACTTTGTCCCTGACTTGTTTGGAGAGCTTCTTGGTCTTCATGGTGTGATGCCTCTTCTTTAGTGGTGTTGATTGCAGCCTCTGGGGACTTTCAGAAAAGGTGTGTTTATACTGACATGTGACACTTAAATTTCACACAGGTGGACTTCAATTCACTAATGATGTGACTTCTGAAGGTAATTGGTTGCACCAGAACTTTTGAGGGGCTTCATAGCAAAGGGGGTGATTACATATGCACATGCCAATTTTCATCATTTTATTTATAAAGATTAGTTTTTATTTATATTTTTCTCATTTCACTTCACCAAATTAGACTATTTTGTCCAAGTCCATCACATAAGATTCAGATAAAAAAAAAAAAAAAAAGTTGTAATATAACCCCCCCAATCCGAGGCCGATCAGAGTCAGGCTCGACTTCTCCCGCCTGACTCGGATCTGAAATCGAGGCAAAACGTCATCATCCCGCCTTCCGGGTCTCGCGGGTTTTGGATCCTATATAAGGTACCCGCGTCGGCGCCATTTTCTCACTCGGCTGTGGACAGTGAAGAGGGAGGGTGGGAGTTAGGGCTGGCTGGGCTGTGTAGTGTAGTGTAGTGCAGAGTAGTGTTGTGCTGTGCTGTGCTGCTGTTGTCCATAGGGGCTGTGTCCACTAGTTCAAAGTCCATAGGGGCTGGCTGGACTGTCCTGTGCAGTGTCCCAGTCCTAAAGGGGTGCTGTAGTGTTGTCCAGGGGGTGCTCTGTCCGTCAGGGGCGCTCCCCCCAAGTGCTAAAAAAAATATTTTTTTTCTGTGTTTGTGAATTGTGTGCGCAGTAGCCGCACGTGCATCAACAAAGTAGTGCCAAGCGTGCGCCTGTGTCCCATAAGTAAAGAGCTGGCTGGCTCATTTCTTAGAGGGTGCTGTAACCCATAAAGAGCACTACTCTCCAGCAAAAATAAAAAAATATTTTCTGTGTTTGTATGCGCCTTAGCCGCATGTATATATCAAATCGATATAACATAAATGGAGGACCAAACTGTCTCCGATAAAAATAAAATAGAGAAAGATCAAGAACCACTTCCTCCTAGTGCTTTAGCTGCTGCCACTAGTCATGACATAGACGATAACATGCCATCAACGTCGTCTGCCAAGGCCGATGCCCAATGTCATAGTAGAGGGCACATACAATCCCAAATGGCAAAGTTCAGGAAAATGACCTTGAAAAAACCATTTAAATCATCTGAAGAGAAACGTAAACTTGCCAATATGCCATTTACGACACGGAGTGGCAAGGAACGGCTAAGGTCTTTCCCTATGTTCATGACTAGTGGTTCAGCTTCACATGATGATGGAAGCCCTCCTCCCACTAAAAAAATCAAAAGAGTTAAGCTGGCAAAAGCACAGCGAAGAACTGTGCGTTCTAAGAAGATATCACAAATCCCCAAGGAGAGTCCAAGTGTGGTGGTGGTTGCGATGCCTGACCTTCCCAGCACTGGACGGGAAGAGGTGGCTCTTTCCACCATTTGCACGCCCCCTGCAAGTGCTGAAAGGAGCACCCACAGTCCACTTGCTGATATGCAAATTGAAGATGTCACTGTTGAAGTACAACAGAATGAGGATACTGGTGTAGCTGGCGCTGAGGAGGAAGTTGGCGAGGAGGATTCTGATGGTGATGTGGTTTGTTTAAATCAGGCTCCGGGGGAGACAGTTGTTGTCCGTGGGATGAAAAAGCCCATCACGGTCATGCCTGGGCAGAAGACCAAACATTCCACCTCTTCGGTCTGGCAATATTTCTATCCAAATCCGGACAACAACTGTCTTGCCATATGTACCATATGTAAAGGTGAAATAAGTAGGGGTAGGGACGTTAACCACCTAGGAACATCCTCCCTTATACGGCACCTGGAGCGCGTTCATAAAAAGTTACTGTCCAGTTCAGAAACTTTGGCTAAGACCGTAAGCAGTCCAGGGACACCTAAATCCCGTTGTCCTGTTGTATCCAAGCGCCTGCAAACCACACCGTCAACTCCCTCCTCGTCAATTTCCTCCTTAGTCAGGATCAGAAGTAGTCCTGCAGGCCATGTCACTGGCAGGACTGACTCTCCTATCCGGGATTCCTCCGGAGGATCCTGCATTGCTACGCCTTCTGCTGTCGCTGCTGTTGCTGCTGCTGGGAGTCGTTCATCATCCCAGAGAGGAAGTAGGAACACCACTACTTTTACTGAACAATTGACCCTCCAACAGTCCTTAGCGAGGAGGATGAAGTACGACAGCAGTCATCTGAAGCAAAACGTATAACTGAGGCCTTGACTGCTATGTTGGTGTTAGACGTGCGTCCGGTATCCGCCATTAGTGCAGTGGGATTTAGACAATTGATGGAGGTAGTGTGTCCCCGGTTCCAAATCCCGTCTAGATTCCACTTCACTAGGCAGGCGATACCGAAACTGTACAGAAACGTCAGAAAAAGTGTCCTCAGTGTCCTGAAAAATGCCGTTGTACCCAATGTCCACTTAACCACGGACATGTGGACAAGTGAAACAGGGCAGACTAAGGACTATATGACTGTGACAGCCCACTGGGTAGATGTATCACTTTACGCAGCAACAGCAGCAGCGTCACCAGTAGCAGCATCTCAGAAACGCCAGCTCGTTCCAAGGCAGGCTACGCTGTGTAACACCGGTTTCAGTAAGAGGCACACCGCCGACAACCTCTTAGAGAAACTGAGGGAAATCATCGCCCAGTGGCTTACCCCACTTAGACTCTCCTGGGGATTTGTGGTATCTGACAACGCCACCAATATTGTGCGGGCATTACATCTGGGCAAATTCCAGCACGTCCCATGTTTTGCTCACACAATAAACTTGGTGGTGCAGAATTTTCTGAAAAGCGACAGGGGTGTGCAGGAGACGCTTTGGGTGGCCCGAAAAATTTCTGGCCACTTTCACCATTCAGCGACTGCGTGCCGAAGACTGGAGCGCCAGCAAACACTCTTGAACCTGCCCCGCCATCACCTGAAGCAAGAGGTTGTGACGCGGTGGAACTCAACCCTCTATATGCTTCAGAGGATGGAGGAGCAGCAAAAGGCCATACAAGCCTATACATCCACCTATGACATAGGCAAAGGAGGGGGTATGCACCTGACTGAAGCGCAGTGGAGAATGATTTCCGTGTTGTGCAAGGTTCTCCAGCCCTTCGAACTTGCCACATGTGAAGTCAGTTCAGACACTGCCAGCTTGAGTCAGGTCATTCCCCTCATCAGGCTTTTGCAGAAGCAGCTGGAGAAAGTGAAGGAGGAGCTAAGACGGAGCGATTCCGCTCGGCATGTGGGATTTGTGGATGAAGCCCTTCATTCGCTTTGCCAGGATTCCAGGGTGGTCAATCTGTTGAAATCAGACCACTACATTTTGGCCACCGTGCTCGATCCTAGGTTTAAAGCCTATGTGGTGTCTCTCTTTCCGGCCGACACAAGCCTGCAGAGGTGCAAAGACCTGCTGGTGAACACACTGTCAGCTGAAGCGGAACATGACACGTCAACAGCTCCTTCTTCATTTTCTCCCACAACTGGGGCTGCCAGGAAAAAACTTAGCTATCCTAAGCAACCCGCTTGCGGTGATGCAGGGCAGGCAGGACCAAGTTTGGACATCTGGTCCGGACAGAAGGACCTGGCAACAATTTCTGACATGTCTACTGTCACTACATATGATACTGTCACCATTGACAGAATGGTGGAGGATTACATCGGTGACAGCATCCAAGTAGGCATGTCAGACAGTCCATACCTGTACTGGCAGGAAAAGAGGCAATTTGGAGGCCCCTGTACACACTGGCTCTATTTTACCTGAGTTGCCCCCTCTCCAGTGTGTACTCCGTGAGAGTGTTTAGTGCAGCCGGGAACCTTGTCAGCGAAAGGCCTAGGAGGTTGCTTCCACAAAATGTGGAGAAGATGATATTCATCAAAATGAATTATCAACTCTTCCAGGGAGACCAGCCTCCAGAACGTACAGAGGGACCTGTGGTGGTGGATTCCATTGGGGACGAGTTAATACTCTGTGAGGATGAGGATGTACACAACACTGAAGAGGGTGAGGAATCGGTGGATGAGGAGGATGAGGACGACATCTTGCCTCCGTAGAGCCAGTTTGTGCAGGGACAGATTAATTGCCAGCTTGTTTTGTGGGGGCCCAAACGAACCAATCATTTCAGCCACAGTCATGTGGCAGACCCTGGCGCTGAAAATGATTGCTTTGTTAAAGTGTGCATGTCCTGTTTATACAACATAAAGGGTGGGTGGGAGGGCCCAAGGACAATTCCATCTTGCACCTCTTTTTTTTCTTTGCATTATGTACAGTTTGGGGCCTAGTTTTTCAAACTGCCATCCTGTCTGCCACTGCTGTGTCACTCCTAGATGGGTCACGTGTTTGTGCCGCCCACTCGTGTCGCTTATCATAGTCATCCAGCTACCTCGGTGCAACCTTTTGGACATAAAAACACTATTGTGAGGTGTGAGGTGTTCAGAATAGACTGGAAATTAGTGGAAATTAAGGTTATTGAGGTTAATAATAGCATAGGAGCAGAAAAACCAACACATTCTGTGATTTTAGCTGTTTTTAAAAAAAAAATACAGATCCAAAACACAAAACCCAGAACCCAAAACACAGAAGGGTGGTTTTGGCAAAACCAATCCAGATCCAAAACACGAAAAGGGGCCGGTGCACACCCCTAATATAAATATATATATATATATATATATATATATATATATATATATATACATACATACACACATATATATACACATATATACACATATACATACACATATATACATATACACACACAGTTTCGTTTTCCAGATTCTTTTCGCAATAGAAAACAACCTTTACTATCGCCATATATTGTTAAATAGACGCTTAAATCTCTTTGGTACCAATTCAATGAGCTTGCGAGTTAACATTTCGCCGAATATTTTCATGTAGCATTTTCCAGTTTCCCTTGCAATTAATTATTAATTGGGAAGGATGTCTAAAAGGGTCCTGCACAGTGGACCTCATTCAGAGTCGGTCGTTGCGGCCGCTCGGTCGTAAGGGAAAAGGGTCCGGATATGCAAATGAAGCGCTCGCAAGCTGTGCCGTGAAGATGGGATCGTTAGCTGGACGAGCGAGGGGAGGATGCGGCCGTAAGACTAAAATCACGCCCCTTTCTCGTTAGCAATACACGTCATCTCCGGGCATATAAGGATTAATCGAGACCATCGGAGCTGGTCGTAGAGCTTAAGGTTGACAATACCCTCTCTTAAGGGCTACGATCAAGTCAGTGTAAAAACCTCCCATGTCAAATGTGCCATTACACTACTTCGTTAATTATGCACTCCCATAAAACACTGTTTGCATAGTCAAACACGCCTGCATTCAAACTAACGACCTGGCCATGTTGAAGGAGAGAAAAATTTCCAAGCGCAACAGCTAGTTTGCGCACGCGCATTGCGAAACTTACGCATGCGCTGTTTTGCGAACATCGCTGGGTACGACCGAGCGGCCGCTTACGACAGACTCTGAATGAGGTCCTGTGTCCCAACATTTTTGCCTTAAAGTTAGGACTTTGCCTTACTTTTCACCTAGGCTTGCTTTATGCACTATTACCCGCATTAACTTAATGCAGATTTCAACAAAGTCAGGGCTGAGGGTTTTTAATCCACATTAAGTAATTGTTCTAATTGTACAACCAAAGGAAAAAATTTTTTGAAAAACACCATTAAGTTATTAGTTTTTATAGCATATGTATGACCAGGCGCTCGGGATCCCGGCAGTCGGAATCCCAACGCCGGCATACCGACAGGGTTAGAACACCGACACTTGTCGGTCAATATTCTAACCCTCCCCCTTTAACTACCCTATCACTCCGCAGTGCCTGAACCTAACCTCCCCACACTCTAAACATAACCTTCCCCCCCTTAGTGCCTTACCCTAACCCTCCCCACTAGTGCCTAACCCTCCCTCCAACTCCACAACTTACCTTCGAGATTCCGGCGGTCGGGAAGCCGGCGCAGAGATTCTGAGCATCCCATATACACTACTAGCTGCAATGATATGCAGTCGGGATGCAGATGGTCTAAATGCCGACAGTCGCCATCCCGACTGTTTAATCCCAGCAAAAGTCTAATGACAGGCGTAGAAATGCCGAGGGCTAGGTTAGGTGCCCCCGGGGGGAAGGGGGACTTAGGGTTAGTCACCTCCCCGTGAGGGTTAGGCTAGGGTAAGGGGGGTTAGGCACCCCCCCAGGAGACATAGGTTTAGGCTGCGGGGAAGGGGGGAGGGTATGTTTAGGCACCTGGGGGGGAGGTTAGGTTAATACTAAAATACTTACCTGTCGGGATTAGAACCGCCAGCTGTATTTCATATCGATCCCGCTGCAATACCCGGCTCCACTTGGGTGGAAGTCGGTGATCTGTCTTTCCCTAGGCAGCCGGCTGCACTCTGGTGATCTCTGCCACTTGGACACCAGCACCCTTGTACTGAGCCACGCCACCAGCACAGGAACCACCTCTAGGGACTTGTACTGAGCCAGCCCCTCTGTTCTCAGTGACTGCCCTCTAGTATTCTCATCACTGAGGACAGTGCTGCAGCCTCCCCAAATGACAGGGAACTCCACCGATCCCTGAACAGCAGGTACACCAGCGCTTTTGTAATGGGTCGCCGTAGGGGGCCGCTACCCTCCTTACCACAGGCTCTGGTCTCCATTCACTGCTCACAGCAAAAGCTCCTCTTCGGAGCATAGGACTGAAAATAATGTAAACTTGCTGCCGAGAGCAATGCAGAGGATCCCTCCCCGGGGAGCCCCACCCATAGCCGCCTGATCGTCATGATCCTTAGAGTAAAACCTACCTTGGAAAATTACCTACAAAATGGTGAATACTGCATCAATCGGTTCAATGGTTGTGGCGTTATCGCAATCAGACAAACAAACAGACGTCATCATTTATAGTAATATAGACGCGTATATGGATATCACTTAGCAATACATCACTTTAAAAAAAAATACTCAACACTGCTTTACCTTGTTTGGTTGCTTACGTGGATCTTCATTAAGGCTAAGCAAGAGGTAGAGAATAGACCATCTGTTCTTCACCACTCCCTATAATAATGAGTAAAATTAGTTACAATAGGTTTTTTTTTATTTTTTTACAATATTAGCCAATAAAATAACAATCGTTGCGCAGTCACCCACAAAAAGCAGCCTGTGATTACAAGGAACCTTCACCATTCTTCCAATAAAGTGCATGTGTAAAAAAATGTACAATGATGGCGCCGATATGAGTTGCATACACCAGTAACAACATATATAATAAAATCTTACACTTCAAATTAAGCATCTGTTTTCTCATCCACTGTTTGTGCTGGATTGAACATGCATCATAAACACTCCAGCTTAACATTCAAGAGGTCTCAGAACATATCTTTAGCCATCTGGGGTGGTATTTAGCACTTAATATATAAGCAGAAAGGAATCGCCACAATAGTGTAATCTCAAAAGGAAAAATATAAACTGTATTTCCACATTACACTCACATTTTATATATAAAAAACAGGCATATCACCAATTAATCATGGTTACCCTCCCTTCAAGGATCACGGCTGGGCTGTCCCACTTCACCTATCCCCACTGGTAAGGGGTAGTGTGGTCTGGGTACCGGCAACCAAAATCCACATAGACAGTAAGTATGGAGTGTCATTCCACCAGTGTCCCCTGTTTTTGCGGTCACCGTGTTTGGGACAGGGAGATCAGCCCGTGTGTACATCTGAGAGATAGTCATATGTAACCATCGAGCCAAGGTCTGCTTGTTAGCTGGCCATCCTCGTTTATGAAAACCATATAACATACAAAAAGAGCATCCGATTTCCTAACAGAGTTTTTACTCTCCACATAGATACAGAGAGCACAAACTACATCCTGGGAGGCTTCACCTACCGAGAGGTCTGCAGCCTGAAAAGCTGGAAGTACAATTTCTTCATTTACATGAAAACAGGACACTACCTTAGGAAGGTAACCCTCCCTTGTTGAAGAACAGCTCTATCCTGGTAAAAAATAAAAAATGCGGAGCGACAAGAAAGCGCTGCCAAATCAGAGACTCTGCATGCAGAAGAAATAGCAAGGAGAAAAAGTGTCTTCGCTGTCAACCATTTCAAATCTACAGAGTTCAGAGGTTCATATGGGGGAGCTTGTAGCCCCTTAAGAACCAAAAACATAACCCACGGTGCTACCGGGGGGACATAAAGGAGACTGACCTCGCAAAACTCCCTGAAAACAAATTCTAACATCTGGTAATGAAGCAATCTCTCTCTGGACCCAGTATGACAATGCAGAAACCTACTCTCTCATAGTGGCCAGAGGAGACCAAGGTCTAACCCAGCCTGGAGAAAAGCCAGTACCCGGGAAACCCTAAACACAGTAGGGTCGTACAATCTGTGGGAACACGACTGACCAAAAGAATGCCAAACCCTGTAATAGATGCGGGCAGAGGCAGGCTTCAGCGCTCCAAGCATCGTTTGAGTCACAGAGCTGGAGAAACCTTTGGCTCTTAAGATGGAAGATTCGAGAGCCACTCCATCAAAGCTAGACGAGGTAAATCCGGATGCAGGTAGGGACGCTGCGTTAACAGATCCTTCCATAGAGGAAGAGGATATGGACTGTTCATGAATACATTCTGTATGTCGGTGAACCAATGACTTCTGGGCCAAGCCGGAGCCACTAGTATTACTGTTCCGCCTTCCTGCTTTAATTTTCTGAGAACTCTTGGGAGGTTGGAAATTGAAGAAAGATACCCCAGCTTGAAGTCCCATTTTACTGCCAGTGTGTCCACAAAGGCTGCTGATGGGTCTCTGAACCTGGACCCGTACCTGGGGACCTTGTGGTTGCGACGTGATGCGATGAGGTCTATGTCTGGTAGACCCCATTTGTTCACCAAGAGCTGAAACACTCCCGGGTGGAGAGACCACTCTCCGGCGTCTATCTCCTGACTACTTCCCAATTGAGGACTCCCGGTATGAATATTGCTGAGATGGCCGGAAGATGACGTTCTAATCAGAACCTTTGTCACTTCCTTCATGGCTGCATGACTTTGCATACGTCCCTGATGATTGAGATGGGCCACTGTAGTCGCGTTGTCGGACTGGATCTGGACCGACTTGCCTTGGAGCAGGTCCTGTGCCATGATGAGTGCTTTGTATACTGCTCACAGTTCCAGAATGGTTTATTGGCAGATGACTTTCCTGATTTGTCCATCTTCCCTGAAAGGTGATGACTTGTCACTGCCAATCCCCCCCCCCCCCCCCCCCGCGAAGACTGATGTCCGTGGTGAGAAGCACCCAATTTGGAATCCGGAATGGGCGCACTTTGTCCAGATGATCCTTTTTCAGCCACCACAGGAGGGAGAGACAAACCTCATGAGTGAGAAGAATCCTCTGGGACTTTATTAGCTGATACTGTCCGTTCCACCTGGAGAGAATCAATCTTTGCAGAGACCTGAGCATACCCCACCATGTCGAAGGTGGATATCATTGATCCCAGGACCTGCAACACTGATAGAATAAATACCCTTTCGCTTACATAGCAGTCTGTGTACTTGCAATGATAGGGCTGCAAGCTTGTCCTCTGGTAGAAATACCCTTTGTACATGAGAATCCAGCAGTGCTCCCAGATGTATCATCTACTGTGGGGAGAGGGAGAGCAATTTCTTCCAATTGATGATCCAGCCATGCTTCTGTAGTAGGCTATGGTCAGTTGAAGAAGGTGTTGTAAAACAACTGGAGTTTGTGCCAATATAAGCAGATCATCCAGATAAGGTAGTATTCTGATTCCCTGAGATAGGCCGTTATGACTGCCATTATCTTGGTAGATACCCCGGGGGCCGTTGATCGGCCAAAGGGCGTTGCCTGAAATTAGTAATGTTATTGTAGGACAGTAAACCGTAGAAATTGTTGGTGTGATGACGTAATAGGAACATGCAGATACACATCCAAAATGTCCAGGGAAACCATAAAATCCCCAGCTTCATTGCCAAAATAATTGACCGGAGAGTTTCCTTACGGAACTCGGGTACATGGATAAATCTGTTGAGGGTTTTAGATTTAGAATAGGGCGATGAGACCCATTTGGTTTCTGAACTAAAAAATAGATTGGAATAATAACCTCTTCCTTGTTGCAACACAGGAACCGGGATATTACCCCTGCCTGCAGCAGGGAGTGAATGGCCTCCTGAAGG
The DNA here is from genome assembly GCA_031769625.1 of Taudactylus pleione. Taxonomy (NCBI): domain Eukaryota; kingdom Metazoa; phylum Chordata; class Amphibia; order Anura; family Myobatrachidae; genus Taudactylus; species Taudactylus pleione. The sequence continues at coordinate 48,870,638 of JAUIMM010000040.1, forward strand.
TCCAAGGCCTTGACCGCACCTGATTGAGGATCTGTGCTAAAAAATACTTCTGGGGAGGATGCCTCCGGAAAGTGATGGCATACCCCTGAGAAGCCACTTCCTGGACCAAGGCATCTGTTATTGATTGATGCCAATAATCCGCAAACTGAAGAAGTCGGCCTCCCACCCTGGGATCCCCCAGGAGGATGCCTGCCCCATCAAACGGAGGGTTTGTCACCTGCTTAGTAGATGGACGTCTGCTAAAACTAGACGGCTTGGAGGAAAATGATTGTTCCTTTGCTCGTCCCTGAGAACGAAAAGGATCGAAAAGAAAAAAAAAAAAAACTGCCTAGATTTTATTGTACCAGTAAATGGCAAACCTGCAGACTTTGAAGCCGCCAGAGTAGCGATTATCTTATTTAAAAAAAAAAATTTCCATAGAAAAAGGTAAGGTTTCCAGAGTCTTCTTTGATCCTGTATCAGCTTTCCAGGATTTTAACCAAAGGACCCTGCGTGCCACTACTGAAGCTGCTGATGCTTTAAAAGCTATAATTCCAGCATCTACTGCAGCTCCTCCCAAATAGGAGGTCGCTTCCCCTTTGTGGGAGACACACATCATCTGTTCTTTGGTAGCATCTGGTAGAGAGTCTTCCAATGCCCCGTCCATTCTTCAACAGCTTTGGCAACCCAGGCTCCAGGCATAGCTGGACGAGTAACAGCTCCCGATGATGAAAATATTGCCTTAAGACAGGTTTCCATTTTCCTATATGTAGAATCCTTAAGAGAAGATGCTGACGGAATATACAAGGTAGCATTTCTGACTAAGTGCGTCAAGTGAGCATCCACAGTAGGAACATTTCCCACTTAGTACATTCAGAAGCTGGGAAAGGATACAACAAGGTTATTCTTTTATTCACATAAAAAACGTTTATCCAGGTAAACCCATGCCTCTTCCATAAGCTTGATTAGCTTTAGGGAACTCCGTTTTGGCCACCTTCCAGTGTTTAAACACTAGAGCCTTCTTACTAGGGGCTGCTTCATTATTCTGAATATCTAGGATTGATTTAACCGCCCTCACCAAAGAAGTGACATCAACTGTGGACGGATTATCCTCCTCTCCCACACTAGACCCTGGAGAAGAACCCTTATTCCCATGATGATGCCTCTGAATCCATATGCTGGACAGACCGATAAAAGGATAACTACCGGTCTGCTTGCCATAGCTGACTGAGCCATACTCTGACTTGAGTGGGCAGAAGCATCCATCTAGGAAGGATGTATAGGAGGTGAAAACAAGCATGCTGTGGATACCCCATACAAGGACTGGTATACCGGACTAGTGAGGTGGTTCTTTATAACAGACAGCACACAAACCATCCTTTATAAATTCCTGAGAGGACAAGCCCGCCAAACAGGCTTTACATGAAACCAGCACAGGGGCCTCCCCCTCCTGCTTCCCTTTACTTTTTTACAATGCAATTTAATGTGACAACCTTCACAAATAACAAATGTGAAGTATAAAGGAAAACCCAACATCTACAACAGAGGGATGAGGAGAAAAACAGTGATAGTTATAACTGACAGAAATAAAAGGCAATATCAACACAGCAGCTAGCAAACAGTCACATACCATGATTATGCAAATTTAGTTGCACTGGGCTCTGAATCAACTACTCAAAACACAATGCTTGGTAGGATATAGAGCACTATATACCAGACCCATGGGAGAGGTATACAGGGTGACTGACCCAAAACCTCCCGAGACCAACAGCTACAGCAGCGCACCGATAGTGGACTGTGTGCGTCTCATCACACGAGGCGGGTAGGAGGAGCGACCCAGACGTACAAAATCCTTGAAGGGACTGCATCTGGGTCGAGGAAGGAGCTTCTGGGGGAGCGCTTAACTCCCCCTAAGCTGCATCAAACGCCGGGTACGCTGGCCATGTGGCAGCAGAAGTCTGCTGCCGATCCCCAGCGTCAGACCATAAGGCCCTGGTGGTCCAGGCCCTGACTGCAACGGCTTCCATTGCGTCTCTGGCGTTGGAAGAAAGGACTGCAGCGCACGATTCCCCGTAGGCGAGGAATCACCTTACCTGACATCCCCATACGTACGGTTGCAGTCCGAGTCCATGCATCGCTGCTGGCAAGCTCAGCCGAAACACGCCGCAATCACAAGACATGTTACTGGTGTTGCGGCCCGACGGAGGTAGAAGGAGTCGCAGTACATGCGTCTTAATTCAGACGCTCAGTATTGCCAACATAAAAAAATGTACAAAATAAAATAACACATAAAATAAAAGCTTAGGACTCCCTGAGTAGTCCCGTTACAAAACGGAGGTCTGAATCCTGCCACACCAAACTAACAACTGAAGGCTTGTGGCTGGGGGAGTGGTATATATGGAGGAGGACCTGAGGCATCCTGGGAGCTGAAAGTTTTAACTGTTTGGTGCCTGGATCTCCAATCACATTACCCCATGGTATCCCTGTGTATCCCTATGGACCCTGAAGAACATTTTTTTAGATTTTTCCTTTTGAGATTACACTATTATGGCGATTCCTTTTTTTTTAATATATATATTTTTTACGTGCCAAATACCACACCAAATGGCTAAAGATATGTTCGGAGACCCCTTGAATATTAAGCTGGAGTGTTTGTGCTGGACTGACTATAGATCATGAACAGTAGATCAGAAAACAGATGTTTCATTTGAAGAGTAAGATCTTATTATATTCTTATTATATATGTGGTGACTGGTGTTTTTTCTGGACTTATATATACAACTCATATCAGCGCCATCGTTATGCATTTTATTGTACTTACAATATTAGCCGTAATAAGAAAAAGAAAATGATCCTGTGAACGCGTACTGTATGTAGATTTACTGGCAATGTATTAATAATGTATATGAAAAAATTCAGCTTATCACAAGACAAGTAAAATAATATAATTAAGGTTCATTCGTTGTTTAGAACGATCCATAATTCACAATCAGGGGTGGAGAAATGTTTGTTATGTCTATATAGCAACATAAAATAACTACTTGAAACCAAGGGCTGCCTACAAAAAAGGTACCTGCTCTTGTCCAGCAATTTCACCTAAACCTTAAAACAAATCCAGGTTTACTCAACAGGCTCATACAAGTTTTATAGGTACGAAGAAAACTGCAAGTTCTCCAATAAGTGACTACTAAGAATTTGGTTCTTTAGCATTTTGAATTTAAACAATCCACTGATTTAACCATTTAACTGACAATTTTTCCAGCAAAACCGGTCAGAGTTGCAAAGTCCGCAGGCGAGTCAGAGGAGATCTGTTATGCACATGTGCAGAACAAATTTCCTCTTCAAAAACACAGCGGGGCGGTGTGGTCGCATCTTGTCAGCTGAAACACAGCTGGCTGGGTTCACATCCCATACGACCAGTCAGTTAAGTGGTTAAATCATGCAGCAATAAACACTGATTTTGCCAAATTGAGCTTCATATAATTTCACCCCAATGTTGGGTACAAACTATGTGATATGTTGTTTAATCAGCCGACGAACAACATAGTGCATCTGTCCATGTGTACAGAAGATATGTCTGAACAACATCGTTTACAGACATATCTGTAGTGTTCACTCTAGCTCCGGCGTGAGGCAGGGCGCCGGAGCTAGAGAGGGCGACCGAGAAGGGGGCGTGGTCATCGAAAAGGGGGCATGTCTATAAGACGCGTCCCCTTTTCGTTACTCTTGGGGGCGTGCCCGGCACTTACGGACACGCCGGGCAGCCCCCAAGCCCTGCAGACAGGGAGAATAGATGCCCGACCCGCGGGTGAAGACGGCTCCCGCAGGCTGTTAGGGCAGGGCGCTTTTTGCCCTCCTTCTGGAGGGCAGGGCGCTTTTTGCCTTCCAGAAGGAGGGCAGGGCGCCGCGCCCCGCTAAAACAGCCTAGCGGGAACGCTATATCTGGTCGGCCCTGCTGCACAGCCGATGACTATATATCTAGCAAATAGATCTGTACATCTGTTAGTGTGTACGGACAACCACCCGACCTCAGAGTATGGTTACTTCTGAACAGATATATCTTTTGATAGAAACGATGGTTGGTTAGTGTGTATGAACAACTGTTTCTGCCCCCACCTGCAGATTTATCTGCAATTCGACCAATCTGCAGAGAAATCTTTCACAAGCTTTTATTAAAATGTTTCAAATATTGTAACATTACCAAATGCAGTGATCATAAATGACAGCTGTTCCAAGTTCAGAACAAATTTGTAATTTTTTCAGCAGGTACCGTTTTGAACAAAGTACATAATATATTAGCCACAATCTATAATCAACAGTATCTTTAATCTTCAACCAAAAAACATACTTTCTAAAAGGCCTGGTATGTAAAAAAATAAACAAATAAAAAAATGGACTCAATAAATCAGTTCCATAATAAACCAAACGTAACCTAAAAATAAATCTTAGTTAACCTTTAATGTTAAAAATCAAATAAAACAAATCTATTCCTTGCAAGAGGTTTCCTATGATCAAGGATACTAAAAGGGTTTGATGGTTTAAAATCAAATAAAAAAAAAAAAAAAAAAAACACACACACACCACCACTAATAGCAGAAATGTCCTTCCTATGTCTGGAGAAAAGATTGCCCATTAGATTTACACAGCAAAAAGATAAACAATAAAAGTTCCACTAGAATTTCTACATAATGTCATCAAGCTGTGCATTAAAGCGCAGAACACAATCAATGAATCACTAAATCTCCCCTCTGGGAACACAACACAGTGTAAAGTAAAGTCGATTGACCATTAAAAAACAAAATTACAATTATAATATTGTTATTGATATGTCCCAACATTATTATACCATGCCCGCTATACCAAAATTCAAATTGTCAAATAAGACCTTATTTAAATAGGTATCTACTATAATATCACAATATAAATTTGCACCAAATTAAAAAGGGGCAGAGCTTTATTGGAATATACATATCACTCTGTCACACTCTCCACCTCTCTACAAATCTTCAAACAGGCTCTAAAGACCCACTACTTTATCAAGGCCTTCCAGCACTCATCCTAACCAACCTCATGCTCTTTCCTCCCTATCTTCCCCTTCTGTGTCATACCTGTCTGTCTGCCCCTCCCCTTTAGAATGTAAGTTCTCACAAGCAGGGAACTCTTCCCTCATGTGCCTCTCTCTACATTTTATCCTACTATTTACTCCCCATAAGGGCACCTAACACGCGACTGCCAACCCCCGGGTGCTTATTGTGAGTGCTTTAATCGCTATTGCAGCAATGTATATAAATCGTGTCCTTGTCCTGCACTGTAATGTACTGTAAGTTACTTGTTTCTTAATAATTTTTAAGTACTATGTGAGGAGCTGCGGAACACTTGTGACGCCATATAAATAAAGGAATATATATATATATATATACATACACACATACACACACATATATATATACATATATATATATATATATATATATATATATATACATACACACACACACACACACATTTCACAAATAAATATACAGTCCACAAACCTAAGTAACGATTAGGTTTGTGGAACGAACACTTTTACACACTTTGTTTTTTTTATTTTCTTTTTATTTAAAAATTAACTACAAGTTATTCAACATTGAGCTTTAGATGAGATGGAGGATTTTTGTTTCACTGGTATTTGGCAGACACTTTTAGAGTCAAATCCATGTGGTCCAACACCGGTTGCTTGACCATTTTTAAAACAAAATTAAAAATGTTGTCAGTTATCTAAAGTCTGAGATTTGTGTTCTACTGTTTTTATTAGATTTTGAAAATTACTAGTTTTCTCAAAATTTTAGCAACTTTAGGTCTAAAAATCTCGACTTGGTAAAATACAAAAAAAAAAAATATTTATGCTCAAGTCAAGGTCCATATGATTCTAAGCTACTTGGAAAATTTCAAGTTTGAGACAGAAGGCAGAATGAGGTTATAGAAATATATATTTTTTTTTTTACAGGCTCCAAAAAAAAAAAAAGGTTTTCTATACTGGACTAAGGCCCGTATTCAATTAGCGGCGGGAAATTGGAAAGGTTTGGCCTGTCCGACTTTCCGCCTCCTTCGCCTGTTTCAGATGCGGAATCTCTCCATGTGCATCCCCGCTTTCCGCCTAATTCAATCTGGAAATAGGCAAATACGGGAATCGGCGAAAGCAGAATCGGCGGAAAGTGCAGAAGGAATTGGGGGAATCAATCTGTACCCCAGGAAAAGCTGGGCTGACATTGGAAATCATTATGTGTACTAATAGCCCTAATTGAACTATTTAGAGTACCTAAGTGGTGTTAATTGCTTGCTATTATCGTCTTTGGGAAAATAGGGTAGATTGGCATAAAGCAGGTTTTGTGTGAGAAAATAAGTAGTCCAGTCAAATTTGGGGTACTTAAAAATATGCTAGCACCCATTTTCAGGTCTCTAAAGTGAACTTTTAAAAACGTGAAAAACCACCCTCATACATGCACCTGCAATCCCAAAAACACTTGGCACCTCCTTACAGCACCCCAAGAACCCTATTTTGCTAGTTTTTATACTTGTCCCCCCACTTTTTAAAATTTTGCCCTAAAAATGATATGCGTTTTTTGGGGTGTTATGAGGTTGTATTTTTGGGGGGCTGATTTGTCCTTTAGGGGGGGGTGTCCCAAGGGTTCTGAGTATTTCCCCATGTTTGCACCCCAAAATAAATATTTTGCACTTTTTATCTCCTGCTATTCATTTGAGAAACATTTTCTCCCATTTCAATGCATTGAGTTTCCCTTTAGGCGAAAACCACCTGGAATTGAATTTGGAGATAAAAAATCTCCAAAAAACAGGCGAAAACGGCTTTTCGCCTGTAATGGAGTACGGGCCTAAATGCCTTAACTTACAGGTTTAATATTTTATAATGGGACATTAATATATTTAATAGCAATCTCTTTTTATGCACTCACAAGTGATTACATTTGTGAAATCTCAGAGTTTAGGTTGAATATTGTGTGATCGTCCAGTTGAAGTTGCCAGCTCCATTACATTCAGTTTTCACAGGAACCCAGGTAGAGTCCTTGTAGTTCTTGATATGTGGTCCTTGGTCATGATGGATGATTGAAAACCATGTGAATGTCCTTGTTCTGCACGCTGATGTCATCCACTTCCCCCAGCCACCACTGTCCATCAAACACACAGGCAACTGAGTCTTTAATCCGGATTGTGAGAGGGACAGACTTGCTCACTTGGACGACTTCATACTCTACAGAGGTTGAAGTTAAGTAGCATTTAATCTTTCTCTCTGACAAAAGATCAAATCGATGGTAGCTCCGGGTCCCAGGAACCTGTTGGCAGCTGTTTAATCTCTGTTCTTCAGCATGAGCTTGAACCTCTTGACTTGGAACAGAAAAGTAGAGGATTCCTTTTGTTTTGTGAGCAAAAGTTGAAGAGGTCATTTGGTGTTCATATTTGATTATTTTATGGTCTTTGGAGGCTTGCTTTAGTTGCCTCCCTCTTTGTGGTTCCACCCATACCATCACAAACATTCTTCCCATGTGAGGAAGAGAAGAAGTGCCTTCCCAATTTAGAACATAATCTTTTTTTTTTTTTTTTAATTCTTCTTGTTCTTGTACTGGCTTGAGGGACCATTGCCACTTCAGGGACAGTTGCTTTGATGTAATTGAACAGGTTTGTTTGGAACGTGTGCACAGCCACAGTGTTGTGGTCCATGTGATCACTAATAACACCGCACAACAATGAAAATGTTTCCGATGTGACAATGGTTACTTCTAATTGATTTCAGCATGCAAAGGAATGAATGTGACATTTAAAACTCTGTTAGCTCTGAGTTCCGAGATATAGCCCATTTATGACGACGTAAGGGTATTCCTAGTGAAGTGGGCATAATGGAGAGAATCTTACCAGCAATCTGTGTTCCGCGCAGAGGGGGCGGGGCCTAATGACCCAATTAAATGAATCTGTTATTTGTCCCCTCCCCTATTCAAATATATGCGATTCAAGGGATTACCCACACAAGATAACTGTGGTGCACTGAGTGACAAGAAGAGTGAGCGATTCCACCAAGACATTTCAGCAATGGAACAAAGATATCAGTGTAGGTGAATCACTACTGTTGAACAGTGACAAGAGATGCCCCAGAAGAGGAGTACAAGCGACAAGCAAAGAGAAAGCACCCCCATGAATATTAGACAGTACTTTCATATGCTGTATGTTTGTTTCGTTTCGTGTTCTTATGTGTGATTGATAGAAAATAAATAAGTTTTAATTCAATCAAAAAATTACATTTTAAATTAGCTTTTCACTATGACTATATTACTAATGTACATACAGTATAGTGCAAGTAGTGTAGCTCAAAAAATAGAGCTAGTAAAAACATTCTGAAATCATTTTAGTTTTTCTTGACCTCAAATTAGTAATGTAGGACTATTTTTAGAAAGGAAACAAATTAAAAGTATTAATTTGTTGTACAGTGTAATTAGGGATGTGCACCGGACCATTTTTGCTGAATTTGGATCGAATTCGTCGTCCGGTTTTGGATTTGCCAAACCTGCCGTGACTGGTTTTGGATTATTTTACAAAAACGTACAAAAAAAAAAAAAAAAAACTAAAAATCACATAATTTGGTCTTTTTTTTGTTCCTAGAGTATAAACCCGAATAACATTAATTTCAAGTCATTTACAGTCAATTTAGACCACCTCACAATGTTGTTTTCACCATTATTGGCCAAAGGCTGCAGTGAGCTGGCTGGTTACTAAGCGACAGACACTGCAGTCTAAAGCACATCTATGAAACATTGCCTCTCACTACTGAGTCACAGTACGTGTGTGTTATGGACACACAGAGGGTTAAGGTCCAAGGAGTCACAGTGCTTGTATATGCAGAGGGCTATTGCCCAAGGAGTCACAATGCTTCTACACACAGAGGACAATTGCTCAATTGAGTCACGGTGATTGTATACACAGTGGGGTACAGCACAACAAAAAAAAAGGTGTTTTTTTCTTTAAACTTTTAACTTTTTTTTTTTTTGTACACACAGCCACTTGTGAGTCTAGACCAGGGGGCGGGTAATCTTTTTTTCTGCCGAGGGCCATTTTGATATATGCAACATTATTTGCGGGCACGGTGTAGGCCACGTCCCCTCGGTGTGATATCACACAGGGGCGTGGCCACAATCGCAGAGGATTACAGCAATGCCTGGAGCATCCTCAGGAGCTGTAAGGGGAGTGGTGTGACAGTCTGAAGCGCCCAAAGGGCGCTTCAGGCGGCGCTGCTGCATAGATTCTAGTTGGTGTGCGCCATTCTAGGCACCCTGCTAGCCAGATGAGGCTAGTATAAAAAAGCTCAGAGGCCAGACCAAATGTTTCCGAGGGCCTAATATGGCCCCTGGGCCTGAGGTTCCCCATCCCTGGTCTAGATGCTTTAATCAGCAGATTATAGCGCAGCATACATCAGTGTGCTCCCTATACACAGTCACTTTGCCAGCATAGCCACTTTTGAAGGTGACTACACACTACGCGATGTGCTCACAATGCGATATCGTGAGCAATTTCCCTTGAACTCTCCCCGGCATTCCAGGACATGATGTGCAGCAAAGCTGCACGATGTGTCACAAGATCTATCGTGCATGATCTAAAGATTATCAATCTTTAGATCGTGTAGGATAGCAGACAGATGCTTGCACGGATCAGGGATATCTGTGGCCCTCATTCAGAGCCGTACGCTCTGAGCAGAGCGCACGCTCTGAATGAGGGCCGCCCTCCATAAAAATGGAGCGTCCTCCTGGACGTTCGCATAGCTGTGGGTCACCACCCACAGCCTATACGAGCGTGCAGTTTGATGGCCGCGATGGTCGTGACCATCGCGACCATCGAAATTGCGAGCCGGAGCCGGTTGAGGTTTTCAACCGCAAGGCCCGGAGTGATTTTGGCTCTATCAGAGCCAAAATCACTCCCACTGACATCACTAGTGATGTCAGTGGGCCGGCTTCTGACGGTAGGCGTCAGGGAGGCACGCCCCCGGCACGCCCACCAAAGGGGGCGTGCTGTCAATCAACATCGACAGCACGCCTCCTTTGATCAGACACAACGAGCGAAGGACTTTCCTTCGCTCGTCGCGTCTGGCGCATGCGCACGACGGAGCTCCCTCCGTCGTACGCATGCTCAGTGCAGACCATCGACCCACTTGCGAGCGGACAGCCACTCGCGAGTGGGCCTGAATCGGTCTGTAAAAAAAAATAAACACAGATGCACTGACGGGATCAGCGAGACCCATCCATGCTACAGTGTGTAAAAAAAGAAAACCTGTTAAAAAAAAAAAACACACAAACAACGGCGTGACCCCTCCCCCAAAAGAGCATCCAGCCCCGGGCTTTACTGACCCAGGGCTGATTGTGCAAAATACGGGGGACAAGCGACGTAGGGGTCTCCAGTACTTTGAGCAACCAGCACTGGGCTCTGACAAAGGGTCCTGGTTCTGGAAATACAGGGGGAAAAATGCGTAGCCTGTATTATCCAGAACCAGCACTGGACTTTTTCTAGCGGGGGGCTAATGCCAGAGCCAGGGGTGGGGTTGACCTCTCTCAGCCAATGAACGCTCAGTTACAGCTCTACAAAGGTAGAAGCCGCATCTGAGCTACTTGTGGTTCTCCAAGTACCAACATGCGGGGGGGGCTTGCTAGGACCTGCAGTTCTACTGTAAAGACAATGTTTTTACTTTTCTTTTATTACACAACACCTACACTATCAACCCGCCACCCACCGCCCAGGGGTGGCGGGGATAGCCCCGGGCTATCAGCCTAGGCCTGGGGTGCACTGGAGAGGACCACCCCTTTATTGGGGGGTGGTCCCTAGCTCCCCAGGGATCCCTGGCCTGGGCTGACTAGCGGTCAGGGTTAATGCTTCGCCATGGGGGGCCCGGTGAAAGCGCTCCCCTGGCTGTGGCAATAGCCCCCTGCTAGAAAAAGTCTGCTGCTGGTTCTGGATAATACAGAGGTACCCTACGCATTTTTTCCCCCTGTATTTCCAGAACCAGGACCGGATCAGAGCCCAGTGCTGGTTGTGCAGAAAACGGGGAACCCTTACGTAGTTTGTCCCGCGTATTTTGGCAACCAGGGCTGGTTCTGACTAGCCCAGTGCTGGTTGTGCTTAAGAACGGGGGACCCCTACGTCGTTTGTCCCCCGTATTTTGCACAACCAGCACTGGGGTACTTAAAGCCCGTCGCTGGTTGCTCTTTTGAGGGAGGGGTCACGCAGTTGTTTTTTCTACACAGGTTTGTTCATTTTTATTAGACACAGATGCACGGACAGAGATCCATCCATGCATCTGTATCTTCATGCATGCAGCACGGAACTCCTTGTTCCATGCCTGCCTGGTCTCAGAGCTTTATGTAGAGCCGAACTCTCGCGAGAATTCGACATGAGGAGGATGCCTCGCAGTGGCATCTGAGTAAGCCGGCAACACTGGAGTCGCAGCTCTGGTGGACTCGGATCCCCGATGTTCGGAGGGTATGCAGTCGGGATACAGACGGTCTAAATGCCGACCATCGGCATCCCAACTGTCTAATCCCGACAAGAGTCTAATGACATGCGTCCAGCAGTATTTCATACCAATCCCGTTCGGATTCCACAGAATCCAAACTGCTCATCCCTACTAATAATGCAGACACTCTGGTGCCTCGGTTGGCCCTCTTAATGGTAGTAATAGACGAAGGGATGGATTGTTGCTTGATGGTTTACCCAGTGAGGATATTGAATCTCGTCTTGAATCACAAATGTAAAGTGTTTGGCAAAATCAGCTAAAACTAGGCATTCAGAATTACTTAGACTTGCCTTGTTAACTTTCAGATACTGAGACTGAACTTTAGAGATGTAGTGGTGTTTTTTTCAACTCATCGAAATTCTCTGCAAGAGTCTCACAAGTTTTAATCTCTAAGTTTCATCTCTAGCTTTTATTAAAAGTTAATATCTCAGTTCTCAACAGTGACCCACTGCTTGTAGCAAATGTTTTCTCAAAACATAAAAAATTCAAATTCACCTATCAATTCAAGTAAAGCTTGCTTTCCTGGGCATTGATCACACTCTCCCATCATACATCTATAAGTAGTGATGTCACAAACCATAATATCAAGCAGGTCTTTGTATTAGACATTCAGTTTTGCTCCTTGGATTGTAAGTGACGTTTTAGCGATACAAACAGATGCAGACTGATTGGACTTATTAGAAAATTATTGAATATATAACTAGTTCCACTTCAGTCTCAAACTTGAAATATTCACAATAGCTTAGAATCATATGGACCTTGACTTGACAAAAATTAAATTTTCCCTATTTATGTAATTTTCAAAATATAATAAAAACAGTAGGAGAAATCTCAGACTTCAGCATTTTTGGTAACAAACTACTAGTACATACACCATAGATGTCCATAAATTAAGTTATGTGTAATAATGTGAAATGACACAGTGAAAAAGTATTGAACACCCTTACTGAAATGTATTTGATACTTCATACAAAAGCCTTTCTTGGTAATGCCAGCTTTAAGATGCCTCCTGTAAGGAGAAACTAGTTGCATGCATTGCTCAGGTGTGATTTTGGCCCATTCTTCCACACAAACAATCTTCAAATCTTGAAGGTTCCGTGGGCCTCTTCTATGAACTCTGATCTTTAGTTCTTCCCATAGATTTTCAATTGGATTCAAGTAAGGTGATTGGCTGGGCCATTCTAGCAGCTTTATTTTCTGTCTCAAACTAAATTGAGCGTGTCCTTGGCTGTGTGTTTGGGAGCGTCATCTTGCTGAAATGTCCACACATTTCATCTTCAGCATCCTGGTAGATGGCAGCAGATTTTTATCAAGAATGTGTCGGTATATTTTTCCCATTTATCATTCCTTCAATGATATAAAGTATGCCAGTACCGGATGCTGAAAAACAGCCCCACACCATGATGTTCCCACCACCTAACTTCACTGTTGGTGTGGTGTTTTTGGGGTGATGTGCAGTGCCATTTCTCCTCCAAACATGGTGTGTATTATGACATCCAAAGAGTTCAATTTTGGTCTTATCTGACCAGACTATATTCTCCCAGTATTTCACAGGCTTGTTGAATGTTGTACAGCAAACTTGAAACGAGTTTCAACATGCTTTTTCTACAGCAATGGAGTCTTGCGTGGTGAGAGTGCATACAGGCCACAGCGGTTGAGTGCATTACTTATTGTTTTCTTTGAAAGAATTGTACCTGCTAATTCCAGGTCTTTCTAAAGCTCTCCACAAGTGGTCTTTGGCTCTTGGACAACGCTTTTCACTCCTCTGTCAGAAATCTTGCGAGGAGCACCTGGTCGTGGCCGGTTTATGGTGAAATAATGTTCTTTCCACTTCCGGATTATGGTCCCTACAGTGCTCACTTGAACATTCAGAAGTTTAGAAATCAGTCTGTAACCAATGCCATCAGTATATTTTGCAACAATAAGGTTGCAAAGGTATTAAGAGAGCTCTTTGTTTTTACCCATCATGAAATGTTTGTGTGACACCTTGGTAATGCGATACCTTTTTATATGCCATCAGTTGGGACTGAACCAGCTTATATTAATTTGCACTGACAAGGGGAAGGATTGCTTTCTAATTACTGACAGATTTCAGCTAGTGTCTTGACTTTCCTTGCCTTTTTGCCCCTCCTTTTCTTCAGGTGTTCAATACTGTTTCCCTTTGTCATTTCACATTATTACACATAACTTAATTTATGGACATCTAAGGTTTGATTTCTTTGCATGTGTGGATTGCATGGGTTGTTGCTGAAATTTGGTGAAAATTTCATTACAATAGCCCCATTACAAATATATTTACTGAGAGAAATCTTGATGCGTTAAAAAACGTATTTTACCCACTGTATGTACCTCTCACAAACTGAAATCTGATATTTCTTTCCAAGCTGAAATAATGGCACCCAGAAAAGATATTTTTCGCAAATATTTTGTTCTACTTAAGCCCGTTTTTCACAATTAAAGTGAAATAAGGTAATCAGTGCAACCAAAAAAGTAGCCTAAACTTTGCCAAGAACAATGGCCCTCATTCAGAGCCGTAAGCTCTGAGCAGAGCGCACGCTCTGCATGAGGGCCGGGCTCCTTTTTCATGGAGCGTCCTCCTGGACGTTCGTATAGCTGTGGGTCACCACCCACAGGCTATACGAGCGTGCATTTTGATGGCCGCGATGGTCGTGACCATCGCGACCATCGAAATTGCGAGCCGGAGCCTGCGGTTGAGGTTTTCAACCGCAAGCTCCGGAGTGATTTTGGCTCTATCAGAGCCAAAATCACTCCCACTGACATCACTAGTGATGTCAGTGGGCCGGCTTCTGACGGGAGGCGTTCCCGTTGGAACGCCCCCGTCAGGGAGGCACGCCCCCGGCACGCCCACCAAAGGGGGCGTGCTGTCAATCAACATTGACAGCACGCCCCCTTTGATCGGACACAACGAGCGAAGGAAAGTCCTTCGCTTGTCGTGTCTGGCGCATGCGCACGACGGAGCTCCCTCCGTCGTGCGCATGCTCAGTGCAGACCATCGACCCACTTGCGAGCGTACAGCCGCTCGCGAGTGGGTCTGAATCAGGCCCAATGTTTTTTGTCCCAAGGTTCTACCACATCCCAGGCCTGAGATATTTGCATTTGTGTAAATGCCTAGAAACACGAAAATCGCTGTCTGCCACCATTTCAAAAAGGAAACAAGTAAAAAAGAAAATATTAGTGGTTTTGAACTATTGGCATATACAGGAGATAACTGACAAAAAATTAAATTTAAAAAAAAAAAAAACTGGTCAAGCAACCAGAAAATTCATGAATTCATAATTTGACCACTTCATATGGATTTACCCTTTACGGAGTTTATACTGAAATAGCCCGGTTGCCTGAATGTATGAAAACTGACAGAATCAGAAGATTCTTCTATATTGAAAATCTATCCAATGACCAGTTTGTGTGACTAACAAAGAACACTCGTTCTAAACAAAGCTTAAAAACATATGGGTGCGCAGTGTCCCTCCCAAATGTAATCAGAAAAGGGATGATTTTTGGTACTCGCCATTAAATCTTCTCTTACTCCATCTGGGGGATACTGCAAACCTTGGGGTGTAGAGCGCATTCAAACAGAAACACACTAAAAACAGTGTGAACGCGCGCTCCAGGTTCTGCTGCCGACACTACTCTTCAAACTGCCATACAGGTACTCCATTGGTTGAGGACACCCCACTGACTCTCCCCCCTGCTGCTTGTGACAACAAGCTCCCCTGCAGTCTCATTCTACCTGCTTTGTATACCCTACCAAGTACTAAGGTTTGCCCTGCACAGTATTCAGCTGCTGAAGGGTTCTCAGAGTTGCTCCACTATTAAAATAGGTGACATAAAAAAAATTCTGGACTGTCCTGTACTTGAATAACTAATACTTTAACTGGCTTGGAGCTCCCTCCTGTGGCAGACTGAAGAGACTACAGCTCTATACCTGCCTGTTCTTCTATTGTGCTCTCTGCCACAGCCTGGTCGCAGTCAAGACTAATCCATTTAGGAACATACTTCTCGTCCTCTCCACTGGCTGGCCTTTAATGCGACTTCAACTCCATTTTGTCCGGGGCCTCATGTAGGCGCTCCCTGTCCACTATGCCGTTCCACTAACAGGGGAAAGTAATCCTCGTCATTCAATTTATCCGCAATGCTCTCTTTCTATCTAACTTCTACCCACTGTTCGGATGGGCAAGACGGGGAAAGGGTCGCAGAGTAAGACTCCCCGAAATCCACGAGATTGTCCCTCCCAACAGAATTTGCGCTCCTATTTGTCCATTTCCCACAGTACGGATCCCTCTGAAGTGCCGCAACGTGCCATCTCCAGTCCCTCAAAGCCCATAGCTGCTGCTCCTGTTCCAGGCGATATTCAAGATCATATGGCTCAACTACGGGGCAAAATCACTGAGATATTGTTCCATGTGAAGTCACTCCCTTCCAAGCAGGATATGCAAAAGCTCGAATCTCGGCTCCACGAAACTCTGCAAACACAGATTTCTCTAGTACAAGCCGATGTCACTCATCTAGGCTCCAGAGTGCTCACTATGGAAGAGGACAGAGACGACGTACACTCGCAACTATCCCTGCTTCATGAGACGATCACGCAACAGTCCTTGGACATGAGGGCCTTGCAAAATAGGCTAGATAATTTGGACAATAGGGGCCGCAGAAATAATATTACAATCCGTGGCCTTCAAGAAGATATTCATCCTTCAAGCATGATAGACGTTTTTAATAAGATCTTCAGGGAAATCCTGAACTTGGACCCAAATGATTCCACTGAATTCTATAGAGCCCATAGAGCCCTCCGTCCGAAGGGTCCGGCGTCGGACCGTCCACGTGATGTTATCTGCCGGATTCATTACTTCTCGCAGAAAGAAGACATCCTTTGCAAGACCGGCAACTTGGAAGGTGCAGAATTTAATTGTACTCGTCAGCAGATATTTCAGGATCTGTCGTGGCGTACGCTTCAGCAGCGTAGATTATTGAAGCCCCTTACAGAAGCGCTTCGCAAGAAGGACATTAAATATAGATGGGGATTTCCACTTTCCCTTCAGGTTTCACACAATGGCGGTCTCCTCAATCTCAAGACTCCCTCGGATCTTCCTGATTTTTGTTCAACTTTGGGACTAGAAGTTATAACTCTTCCTGATTGGCAGGCTCTCTCTTCCCAATACATTACCTCTCAGCTTTCTGAGAAGAGCCCGTTGGGAACAAGTTCAGCACAACAAGAAAAAGTCTAGAGGAGAAGCTTCCACCCCCCCCCCCGTGAACTACTGCTGGTTTGCCGTATATTTTTGCTTTATAACTTTACTGCATCTTCTTGTATTTTGCATAATTTGGTGTTATTACTGGAAATCAAACTTTTTATTTTTTATTTTAGTGGGTTTATCTCCAGGACTAGCCGTTAGTGCCTCTACCTATTATGCATATTGATTTTTGCCGGCAGTACTTTCTGGTCCTGCTGTCACTTTTCTAGTTTCCTTATATGGGCTCTCACTTAATCACGTTGCTGCTTCAGCCATTTTCCCCTTTCACCCGTGTTGCCCTAGCGGAGGATTGTCCTCTTCTGGAGTTAAGTTTAGTCTCAGATATTTAGCAATTAGCACTGTTTTTTCATTTTGCTAAATTTGATATTGTTTAGGATGACGAGGTTATTGCCCCCAGTGTGCCCCCCACCGCATAACTTTTTTCTGTGACATGGACACCCTGGTGGTCCCCTTTTTGTCCAGATGCGGTTTTCCTAGGTTTCTACTGTTTTTATGTATATTTCAAATTGTATTTTTTCTTCTCATTTGTTTTTCAATAGTTCTTCTTTTTGTTTTACCCTTTTTTTCTTTTCCCTCTTTCTTTTTTTTAATTTAGCTCCGGTCCCTTACAGCCTTCTATTTGCGTCCTTTTTTTTTTTTTTATGGCTGCCTCCCTTAGAATAATTTCTATTAATGCCAGGGGGCTGAATGCTCCCGGAAAACGGGCTCAGGCCCTACGTTCCTTTCATGCCGAAAGGGCAGACATCGTTCTAGTGCAAGAGACCCATTTCCGCCATCATGATTCCGCCCCTCGACTTAGCAATCGATTTTTCCCAACAATTTATTATTGCAATTATACACAATCTAAATTCTAAGGGAGTGGCGATCTTGTTTGCTAAACATCTTCCTGTGTCTAATGTGGGTGTCCATAGATTGGAGGAGGGGAGGTGTTTGCTAGTTAAATGCATTGTATTTACTCAAACAGTTACCATTGTCAATATCTATGCCCCTAACCAGGATCAGCCAGCCTTCTTCGAAAAGATATTTGATAGGGTCGCCTCTCTTCAAGAAGGTATCCTGTTGGTTGGAGGGAATATAAATTGGGCCCTGGACCATCAAGTAGATATGTCTTCTGGTTCTGCTTCCTTACCAGTTCGTACGTCACGTAAGGTAAGGCGTCTTCTCCACGCTCACCAGCTCTCCGATGTTTGGCGTATCCTTCACCCCACTGATAGAAACTTTACTCACTTCTCACACCCACATCAGTCCTATTCAAGGATGGATTATTTATTGTTAGGCCATAGATCTCTCCATTTAGTGCGTGATGCCTCCATAGGTCCGATGACTTGTTCAGACCATGCAGCAGTCCTGTTAGATCTTTCTCTAGGGATCTCTGACCAGTTTTGTAGATCTTGGTGTTTCAGTGAAACACTACTGAATGATCCCTATTGTAAATCCCAACTTGCAGAGGCTATTGATGGGTACATTGAGTGTAATATAACCCCTGATGTGTCGGGGCTTACTATCTGGGAAGCACATAAATGTGTTATTAGGTGGAAATGCATTCAGCTGGGATCCCATAAGGGTTCCCTGTCTTCTGATATTTATGTAGAGCTGGTTGCTGCACGCATGTCATTGAACAAGCTCCTCCTTGATAAAGTTAAATATTCTTTTAGGAAATGCCGTAGCAGATATTATAAATGGGGCAACAAACCCGGGAAAATGTTAGCTTGAGCGCACCGTGCACAGAGGGCTCTCTTTTATACCTTCTATTAAGGATAGATGGGGTCTGGCTCTTCACGACACCAACAAAAATGCAGCAGCATTCTATTCCTTTTACTCTTCCCTTTACAATCTCCCTACTTCAACATCTTACCTCGATACTTTGGTAAGACAGAGGACCATTAGTGACTATCTTGTTAGAGTAGGGATCCCACGGCTTGCTGAGCTTGAGTGTGAGGAGTTGGAGAGGCCTTTCACCATGCTTGAATTAGAGGAGGCTATCAAATCTACCCCTAAAGGGAAGAGCCCAGGCCCCAATGGTTCTACTACAACCTATTACAAGGCCTTTAAGGATAGACTGCTCCCCATTACTTCTGGAGGCCTTTAACACGGTCTCTGAACAGTCCCCTTTCTAAAGCCAGTCCCTGGAGGCCCATATCACTGTGATCCTTAAGGAGGGCTAGGACCCCTCCCTTTGTCCCAGCTACCAGACGATTTCCCCCCTTAATGTTGATATCAAACTCTTTGCAAAACTTCTTGCTAATAGACTAAAAGTTTTCCTCCAGTCTATTATACACAGCGATTAGGATGGATTTGTTCCGGGTCGAGAGGCTCGGGACAACACCTCTAAGATCCTGGCCCTTATTCATCATATCTCCACATTGAAGGTCCCAGCGATATTATTGTCCACTGATGCCGAGAAGGCGTTTGATCGTATTGACTGGGGTTTCATGGCCGATGTGCTGAGACATATGGGACTGGGTCCTGCCTTCTTTCAACGTATCCTTTCCCTTTACCACTCCCTGTTAGCCAGGATTAGAGTCAATGGTTCCCTTTCTGAATCCTTTGTTATTAACAACGGTACTAGACAGGGCTGTCCGCTATCACCCTTGATTTTTATCCTCTATATGAAGGCCTATTAGACTAAACGCCTATATATCTGGTTTTGCTCTACAGAATCAGGAATATAAATTGGCCATTTTCACCGATGATTTACTGGCCACTATCACTTCTCCGATTACTTCCCTACCCAATCTCCTAGAAGAGTTTAGATTATTGGTGACCTTTCTAATTTTAAGGTTAACTATACCAAATCAGTTGCCCTAAACATCACTGCTCCGCCTCAAATGATTGCAGGACTTAAATCTGCCTTTCCTTTTGCCTGGCATGCCTATCAATTAAAATATCTCGGAGTTGTCATTACTAGAGACCCTGGTCACTTGTTTGAAGCTAATTTCACTCCCCTTTTAGCCAAAATACTTTCAGATTTGCGATCTTTGAGAGCTAGACCCTTTTAATGGTTCGGGAGATAAGGCATTATAAAAATGAATACTCTTCCAAAGATTCTGTATCTTCTGCAAACTTTACCTATTAGGATACCCCAGTGATGGTTTATGGATATTCAGGCCCTTATTAGGGACTTTGTGTGGGGAGGGATGAGACCCCGTCTTAAACTAGACCTGCTCTACAGGACAACGAATAGAGGTGGCCTCCAGCTTCCCAATGTTCAGGGGTATTACCACGCATGCTTCCTGACTAGAATACTTGAATGGTCTAGAACTGATACTCTGAAGCAATGGGTTCAGATAGAAAAACAGGCTTTAACTATCCCCATTTCCATAGTTCCATGGCTACCTTCCCCCTCAACTCCTCCCATCCTACCATTGGCCCTACGCTACCTTGTTGGAGGTCTCTTCGCAAGAGTCCCTCCATCTCGTCTACGACTTCCCCGTACTTGTCTTTTCTATCAAATGTTTATTTTCTTCCTGGGTTGGATCTTAAAGCTTTGCGTTGCTGGTTCGATGTAGGCCTCTTTCGAATCGGCCAGCTGGTAAGTGGGGCCGAGATTGTGTCATTTGCTGATTTTCAGAGCAAATGGAACCTACCTCAGGGAGAGTACTGGCGATATCTTCAGCTGCACCACTTTCTCCATTCTCTGGACTCCTCCAACAGCCCTCATGCCACTCCAATGCCTTTCGAACTCCTATGTGCTGGTCCCTCTGATCACTCTCATACTATTTCGCTGATATACAATTTTCTCTCAGAAGATGCAAGTCTCCTTCTCTCACATTTCACTAGAACTAGGGATCTGGAGTTAGGTGGGGACGTGGGGGAAGCCAACTGGGCTAAAATATTTAATTTGGCACATATTTGCTCACCCAGTGTTGGTGTTCGGGAGACCCAGTACAAGTTAATATCCCACATCCTGGAAAGAGTGTCCGGACACCAATACCAACGGATTGGGGTGCTCAACATTTGCTGGCGGTGTTCTAACGCCCCTTGCAACCCATTTCACATATGGTGGCAATGCACCCTTCTCCACCCATTTTGGTCCGAGGTTCTTAGACTTTCCGCTATTATTATAGGAGAGCCGGTTCCTTCTGACCTGTTTTGGTTATTCCATCTGTCCCCTGTCCCTATATAAAAATATATATAAGGATATAAAAAATCCTTGTTATGCCACCTAAACAACGCTGCTAAGTCAGTTATACCGGTAAGGTGGCGCTCCTCCTCTCCTCCAACAGTTAAGGACTGGTTTACCAAAATTGACTTCTACATGGACATGAAGGATATTGTATCTTCTGCGGATGGAAACTATCCAGTTTTCAGGGATACTTGGTTCCGCTGGTTGGATTTCAAGGACTCGGGGACCTATAGGGATATTATCCTCCTAATTAATTACCTCCTTATGGTATGTGGATCCTTCTGGTCCTCGGCCAATGGGTTTGGGCACTGATTTGGTTCTCTTGTACTTGGCGGACTGCATTTTATTTCTCTTTTGTTCTTTGTGGGATTCGGAGCTGATTTTTTCCTTCTTTCTTTTCCTTTTTTTCATGTCTTATATTTAGATGTTTTTATTTTCGGTCTGCAGATTGATTGAGATATGTATGTATGTATGTATGTATGTATGTATGTATGTATGTATGTATGTATGTATATATATATATATATACACACACACACACATACACACTATATTATATATATATATAATATATATATATATATATATATATATACACATACATACACACACACACAGCTAAAATAGTTTATAATAAACAAATTTAACAAAAACAGAGTGAATGCATGCATTTTACAGGAGGCTGGAAGCACAGTATCCCCATATGCAGACAAATGGATTTAACAGTGGGTACCAAAAACCTCTTTTCTCTGCCCTCCAATCAAGGGACACTTCCAACTTTGGGGAAGTTCCAAAGCAGCCCTTAGGGAAGGGTTGGATCAACCAAAGTTGTGCGCAAAACTTCATGCCCAAAAATTGGCATCTCTAGCCGCAAACACATTGAACTTATAAAGTTTGGAAAAAGTATTAAAAGAAAACTACATGGCCACCTTGTAAAACTGGTCCACCAACACACTGTCGGGCTGAACAGGAGGCCCTCACCAATCTAGTAGGATGAGCCAAAATATGCTCAGGAACAGTAATCTATTCCAAGACCTACTGTACACCTGATGAATAGTAGCAGCGAACCATCTGACCACTGGATGATGCGCACATTTGTGCGCATCATACAAGATGTAATGACGTTGATCTAGCCGCATAGGTTCTCAAGATCTGAACCACATCAATTAATCAAACATCATTAATTGTTTATATACGCTGCTCTACTAGATCCAAAGGGGTCAGCTCCAAAAGGAACAGCTGAGCCTTCAACACAACAGTTGCTCATAGATAGAAACCAGTGGAAGAGCTTAGTTAAGGGACGAAAGTCTCTATAGATGAAGGCCCAATGTTTGGAGACTGGCAACTGTTAAGATGATGATCCAGGTCCTCACGAATAGGATACAGCTTTGGCCATGATGGTATCTGTTCAAGCACCAGAGGCAAGAATGACAGGTTGCCAAGAGACAGCTGGAAAAATAAAGAAGTTATGGTATAACAACTTAGTTAACTCTTTCTTTGAGGTCCATAGGGTCCACATGAACTACCTGGGGGGGGGGGGCGGTTGTGTATGTAGTTGGAGTGATCCAATGTGCCAATCAGCTTACAGCTTTCCAGCTCCCAGCATGCATAAGACCTTGTTAGCTGGCCAGCCACGCTTTTGAAAGCCATATAACACAAAAAATGCATCAGAGTTTCTGATGGAGCTGCTACGATCCACGTAGATACGAAGAGCTCAAACCACATCCAGTGAGGCTTCACGTACAGAAAGGCCAGAAGACTGAAAAGCTGGGACTACAATTTCCTCATTTATATGAAAACGGGATACCACTTTTGGAAGGACAGCTATATTCTGATGAAAAATCAAATATGGAGAGCGGCATGAAAGTGCTTCCAAATCAGAAACTCTGCGAGCTGAGGAGATAGCGAGGAGAACAAGTGCCTTCGCTGTCAACCATTTGAGGTCCTCAGTGTCTAAGGATTCAAAGGGGGGAGCCTGCAGCACCGAGAACCAAGGATAAAACTCATGGTGCCACCGGAGGGACAAACTGAGATTGCAGACGGAGAACACCCTAAAACAATTTTCTAACATCTGGCATAGTGGCAATTCTGCGCTGGAACCAAACTGACAATGCAGAAACCTAAACTCTTAAGGTAGCCATTAAGTCTAGTCCAGCTTGAAAAAACAAGAACTCGGGAGACCCTGAAAACTCTGGTGTTCCCACAGAAAATATTACCCTAATGAAAAAAATGAATGTCAAATCCTGTGATAGATGCGGGTCGAAGCAGGCTTCCTCACCCTCAGCATTGTCTGGATGACAGAAGTAGAGAAACCTTTGGCCTTTAAGACGGAAGCCTCAAGAGCCATGCCGTCAAAGGTAGCAGAGGTAAATCCGGATATAGGCAGGGACCCTGTACTAGCAAATCCTGACGTAGAGGCAGTGGAAGGTCTATGGATAGACATGTCAGATCAGTGAACCAATGTCTCCTGGCCCAGGCAGGAGCTATTCGTATTATACTGCCACCTTCCTACTTGAACATTCTGACGACCCTTGGGAGGAGGGAGATTGGAGGAAACAGGTATGCTAATCTGAAGTCCCACCTTACTGCCAGAGCGTCCACGAAGGCTGCTGAGGGGTCCCTTGTTCTGGACCCCTCAGAACCTGGGTACCTGGGGACCTAGGTTGTGACGCGACGCCATGAGGTCTACGTCCGGTAGTCTCCACTTGTCCACCAGGAATTGAAAGACCTCCAGATAAAGAACCCATTCTCCGGCGTGTATGTCCTGACGACTTAGGAAGTCCGCTTCCCAGTTGAGGACTCCTGAGAATAATATTGCTGAGATTGCTGCCCCCAGTAGAATGTTCACAACTTCCATCATGGCTCCGGACTTCAAATTCCTCCCTGATGGTTGATATAGGCCACTGCGGTCATGTTGTCGGAATGAATCTGGACAGGCCTGTCCTGAAGGAGGTCCTGTGCCAAAATATTTATCGGTAGGCGACCTTCTTGAGCTGTCCACCTTCCCTGAAAGGTGTGACGACCTGTCACCGCTCCCCATCTTCGCAGACTTGCATCCATCCATGGTGAGGAGTACCCAATCTGGGACCCATAACGGGCGACCCTTGTCTAAAGGAGTCAACTGCAGCTACCATGTGAGGGAGAGCCAAAATTCTGGCGAGATGCGGATCATCTGAGACTTTATCCGATGATACTGACCATCCCAAAGAGACAGAATCCATTGTTGCAGGGACCTGGAGTGGAACTGGGCATAAGCCACCATGTTGAAGGTGGATACCATGGAGTCCAGTACCTGCATTGCCAAGTGAACTGACACTTTCTGCTTGCAGAGAAGACTGTGCACACGAAATTGTAGTGCCGCAATCTTATCCATTGGTAGAAGAATCCTTTGCCCCAAGGAATCCAGCAGCGCACCCAAGTGCACCACCAGCTGAGTTGGAGAAAGAGAAGACTTTTTCCAATTGATTATCCAGCCGTGCTCTTGTAAGCAGGCAATGGTCATTTGGAGATTACGTTGTAACACCTCCTGAGATTGTGCCAATATCAGGAGGTCATCCAAATATGGAAGTATCCTGACTCCTTGTCATCTGAGTGAGTAGTCATGACTGCCATTATCTTGGTAAATACCGAGGGGCTGTGGACAGATCGAAGGGTAGAGCCTGAGACTGGTAATGTTTTTGACCTACAGCAAACCTCAGAAACATTTTGTGGGATTGCGTAATAGGAACATGCAGATACGCATCCTGTATGTCCAGAGAAACCATGAAATCTCCAGACTCCATCACCAGCATAATTGACAGTAGGGTTTCCACACGGAACTTGGGCACATGGATGAAGTTGTTGAGAGACCTTAGATTCAGAATAGGGTGATGTGACCCATTTGGTTTCTGAATCAAAAACAAAATTTGAATAATAACCCCTTCCCTGTTGCGTCACAGGAACGGGGATTATAACTCCTGGCCTCAGGAAGGCCAATGCCATGACCGGCCCTGAAGGGCTATACCAACGAATGGGGATGCCTCAGGAAAGTGAGGGCGTAAACCATTCCCGAACCTAGACATCCGTAGTTGTCTGATGCCAGGCCTGAGAAAACTGTAGAAGTCGGCCTGCCCCATCAGGCAGTGGGCTTACCGTCCAGCTTAGAAGATGGACGTTTGGTTGACCAAGATTTTCTTGGTCCCGAGCTGCAACCGCAGTTGCAGACACCCTAGAAGCCAAGATACCCGCATCAGTAACAGCTTCCCCAACATACAAAGTTGCCTCTCGCATCTGACAGAGATAAGACAGCTGTTTTCTGGTAGCATCAAGCATGCTATCTTCCAGAGACGTCGTCCATTCTTCCATAGCTTTGGCTACCCAGGTCACAGCCATAGCTGGTCTGGTAATAGCTCCAGATAATTAAAACACTGATTCCAAATAATTTTCAAATTTTCTATCTGTAACCTCCTTTAGTGAGGATGCGAAAGGAATGGGTAATGTAGAGCTCCTGATCAATCCAGTTACATGAGCATCAACCGTTGGAGGAACTTCTCATTTGTTACATTCACCAAGTGAAAATGGGTACAGAGGTTAAATTCCTTGTAGCATGGAAATGCTTATTTGGAGTACACCATGCTTTAGACATGAGAGTTGTCAGCTGCTCAGACTGAGAGAAATAATCTTTAGCCACCTTCTGACGCCTAAAGACCGGAGTCTAGATTTCGGCGGAACCTCCTCTTTCTCTTCAACAGAGGATTGATGGTCTTCCTCCACTGAGTAAGAACCAGAACTGAGTATCAGAGTACGATGACGAGGCAGAGTCAGAATCCTGAGGCAACGTCTAAAGGGAACCTCTCTTATGCCCCTGCTTTACCACCACTGGTCTATTTGCCTGCATTATCTGCTGCAGGGCTGTAGACGGCAGCATACTCTGAATAGAGTGAGGAAAAGAATCAAACAAAAAGGGATTCATGGGGGACATATACATAGAAGGATGCAAATGCTGTGGGTACCCCCATAGCAGGAGGCAGTACCGTAGCAGTAGCTCGTGACACAGCAACCCTGTCCACTAAATGTGACAAAACCTGAGACCAAGAGGCCACCCACCCAGGGTGGTTCTTGTGCCGGTGCAGGTGTACCTGATAGAAAAGGGGGCTGTTTCCAATTACTACACAAAACATCTTGAACAAAATCCTGCTCAGACAGGCCTGCCAAACAGGCTTTACATGACCTCAGTGCCGGAGGCTCATCCTTCTCCCCTTTACCTTTAGGCATAGCAATGTATAACAGGTATAAATGCAATGTCGCCCTCTTCACATTTGTGAAAAGCCAATGAAAAACCCCACACACCTTTTCAGAGGGATAAGGAGAAACAGTGATGGATATATCTGACAGTTTGGAAAACAAAAGGCAGTATACATACAGCAGCTAGCATTAAAGTCACATACAATGCATATATACATTCAAATGCAAATGGACTTGGAATCAACTGACCATCTCCACCCGGGTATTGGCAGGATCTAGAGCGCTATATACCTGACCCAGGGGAGAGATACAGGGAGACAGACCAAACCTCTAAGACCAATAGCTTTCAGCTGCACCCAAGGCGGACTATGAGCATATCACACACAAGGTGGTCAGAAATAGCAAACCAGACGCGGGAATCCGCACCAGAAGTTGCATCTGGGTTGGGGGAGGAGCAGCCGGGGGAGCACCTATCTCCCCTAAACTGAGATTTTGATGGCATGGGTACACTGGCCTCACAGTAGCAGACACTTACTAGTGTGCTCTAGTGCGTCTGCTACTCGTCCCCGATGACAGACAATATGGCCCCGGCAGCCTTAGTTAGGACACGCTGTTGAGTCCTTCACCCGTAGCAGCCTCCAAGGTGTCTCCTACACCGGAGGCCCGGACTGCAGCACACGATTCCCCACAACAAGGAATCACCTTAACTTACCATCTCCGTGAATCAGATTGCAGTCCGGACCCCAGTAATGCAGCTTGCCAAGCCTCACTGTGGTCCGCCGAAATCCCCAGGGCACATAGCAATACTGGCGTTTCGGCATCAGCGGAGGTAGAAGGAGTCACAGTACATTCGTCCTTTTAGGCGCCTAGTACCGCTAAACTCAGTAGTTTCCAAAACTAAAAGGTATATCAAAAAAAGAAAAGCCTGGGACTGCCTAAACAGTCCCACTGTTTATAACAGGTGCGTCTGGATACTTGCTGAGCACCAAACAAACCAACTGAATGCCTGTGGCTGGGGGCGGGGATTATAGGGAGGAGGCCCTATGCATGCTGGGAGCTGGTAAGCTGTTTAGTGCAATGGATCATTCCAACTACCTTGGTGGGCCCCAAGGTAGTTCCTTTGGACCCTATAGACCCTGAAGAAGAAAAAAAGTGTCTTGCTAGCTAAGGGGTCGGCTCATTACCAACTTGCCAGGAGCTGCTACTGTTGGGTCCATGAATGAAAGCACACAAGTAGGACTGTCTCAAACCAAGAGATCAGAATTCCCCAGCAATTGCATGTACTGGAAAACTATTACTAGAGTGCAAGCCTAGAAAGCTGAAACCTGACGCAAGACCAAATCTGGTAAGATCCAGAACAATCTGGTGTCGAAGAGGAGACCAAGAAACTTGAGACGTACCAAGTGAGATTTGAGCTAATTTATCCAGCCATGCCCTTTTAAAATCTCTATGGAGGGGAGACTGAAGAAGTGCTAAATTTTTTTTTTTTAAGCAGGTAGTCAAGGTACAGGATAACTCACTGCCATGATCTTCATGAAGATCTGTGGCAGTGTCAATAAGTCAAACGGAAGTACCCAGAACTTAAAATGACCACTGCCCATCGAGAATCGCAATACGCAGTGGCACTCTTCTTAAACTGGCACATGCAAATATTCATCCCTGATGTCCATGAAAATGAGATATTAATCTCACTCCATGGCATGGGTCAGGGAATGAAGGTACTCCATTAGGAAAGTAGGGACATGTGCAGATTCAAGGATTTTAGATTCAGAATCGATTTGGAGTAAACACAGATTCCTTCCTGATACTTCGGAACGGAGACGGATTCCTGTACGCAGTAATAACTGAATGGCCCCTTGTAAAGCTATGAAGTTTGACCTATTCAAGTGGAAGGTGTGTGGCGAAGAACCATCAGGGTGGAGATTCAGCAAGGTCTCGAATAATGCCTTTTTTTATGATATCTTGCATCCACCGATCAAAAGTAAAAGCTGTCCACAGAGTCTGAAACCAAAGCAGACAGGCCCCGCACGACAAAACGTTGTGGGTGGGGGTAAGCCCTGGCATGCTGACTGCTTGTTAGTGGGCTTGGGACTGGACAACTTTGCCCCAGTTGGACTGCAACCCTCCCTAGTGACCACTGCAGGAGCCACCAGAATAACTCCTAAATAGTGTTCCCCATTTAACCATCGAATAACCAAAACCATTGGCCCCGTAGTCTTGTAGCTTTAACCGTCAGCAAAGCAATCTTTCCAGCTCATGTATCTGCAATGATGAACTCAAGCCCTGGCCCTAAACGGACAGAGCAAGTGAAAGGCTACACCTCTAAGGCGTTCCTACATTCTGCATCTCCCTCCCAGCATTTAAGACACAGAATGCATCTGGGTGCGACAGCCAAAGCAGAAATCCATGCCAGGCCAAGGGCTGCCTTCATGAGGACATCAACCCCATATAGGCCAGCACATTCATTACATGGATCCAATCTAGAAGATCTGGATTGAAACCCTGAACTCAACTATTCCACCCATTTCTCAGCTGCCTTGTTAGCCTAAGCAGTGGTTAAGATCGGCCCCAGGAAAGCCCCTGTGGTAAAAAGATGAAAATAATTGCAACCTCACACCTGATGAGAAAAATCCTCTAAAGCTACTGAATCAGGAAACAGGATGGTGGTAGCTCTTGGAAGCCTCACATTATGAACATTCACCCATGATGAAATTTCCAATTTGCACAGTTTTTCTGGTGTAAAGGAGTACGCTGAAGCAAAACTATATGGCAACTGGTAACATTTATCAGGCTTCTGCCAAGCTTGCCCAAAAAGTCAGATAACTGGGAAATAGATGGAAACTGGAAGGTGCGCTTTTTGGTCCATGTCAGCAAAGACACCACAGGAGCCCCAGGTTCCAGTGGGTTTACAAAGTCTTCAAATCATCGACACCTGGTTTACAAGGGGACATATTCTCACAACATGCAGGATTCCCATGCAGGATCCTCATGATCCTAGTCACACTGAACTTCACCCTTCTCCAGTGAGAAGTCCGAATCGGACTTTCCTTGGCAGGTCACTCACTTTGGCGCTTAACAGTGGCTGCTAGCTAATGTGACCTCAAACAGTCTGTCCAGAAAAGAAACCATTAAAGCCATATTCTCCTGCATGGACATAACACAAGGAGGTTCTAAGTCAACCCCCATGGTTAAATAGTGGGGGAGGAAGGGAAAGAGAAAAGAAGGCGGAGTAGTCAAGGGTATAGGGGTTTCCAGGAACCCTGTCAATGTTTAGGGAAAACTCAGTTGACTCTCCCCAACGAGAGGCTTGCACTTTTCTCCAGGTTCCGCTATCTGTGATGCATCATCTCCAGATGTGAGCAAATAGTGATCCTGAGAAGAGCAAGCTTGATCCAGAATGCCCTGTGGCAATTTAGCACAGCATCGGGAAAAAGTGTAGTGCAACATCAATAACCCCCCTAACTGCCTTGGATCTGGGACATTTGTCAGATATACTGGAATTGAAAAACAGACAAACCAAAACACTACAGAACATGAGTGAAACAGCAGATTAAACCACCCAACTATTACACATGTGAAAACAAAACTGTAGAGAGCGCAATGGAGAGAGGGAGAGATGAAAGCTTGTTTCCCAACTGACAAAATAAAAGCGCAGCTCTGTTTAGCACATATAGAAGAAATCCAGCAGCACAATGACAGGGCCCCAACAACAACAGTTACAGCAGTTTCTTCAGGAACGTAAAGGAAATGGCTACCAGCGTGGAAGAGGGGGACTGTACCTTGGCTTTTTCGCAACACACAGGATCCTGCCCGCTTTCCTGGAGGAAACGACTCCTCGGCTCCCTGGCATTGCCGCTTCAGTAGACTAGTGCCATCAAGCACTGTGCTATGTGGGGGGTGTATGCCAGCAGCGGGAGAAAGACACAGTGTAAGGTCTCTGCTGACTGGTCCTCTCCAACACTCAGCAATGATCATGGAACATTGCAATGGGGAGAGCAGCCACAGTCCCTGCGTGAATCCCCCAGGCACGGCGGCCTAGTCCCTAAAATGGATGATACCCAGTTAATTCAAGCGCAGGGAACCGAAAATGGCGCTCCTCCCTGCCCCGACCATAAGAAAGATAAAATAAAACTCAAAGTGCCCTCTATACCATATGGTTGACAACAGCCCCCAGATCAGAGAATGAGAAATGGATTTAATGCAAAAACTAAAAAATATTTTTTTCACTTCTTCCATCTTGGGGACTTTCCAAAGCCATAAATATGGAATGGTACATTCATACAAAGCTGCACAATGAATTTTTGAACCAAAGCAAGCTACTCTGAATAAAAAATAAAAATGTAATTTTGGATTTAAGTATGAATAAAAGGGACCAGGTTGCCGCCCAAAACAAATGCCCATAAAGAGCTGACCAATCTGGTAGCTTGAACTGTGATACTCTAACGCGTCATATCGTGTCGGCTATGCTGCACAGTCAATGCCTAATATATCTGCAGACACCATGGGGAGGGGAGCGTGACACGCCCCCCGGCCAGATGACAGATGATGGTTGTTCAATGTGTATTAACAACAATCATCTGCAAATATATCTGCAGATCACTCGATCTGCAGATATAGCTGTTAGGTGTGTACCCAGCTTTAGAAATCAAATTTCCTTTAATGATCACTGCTCTTGCACATCTAGCAAGGTCTTGATCTATTGTTTTTGTTTCCACTTTTGTTTGTTATATTGATTGTAAAGTAAAAAATACAAAAAAAAAGGTGCTAAAACAAAAAAAAAAAAAAGTCTTACGGTGTCCATCCACTAGCAGACATGAAAAAGTACTGCACGATTACGACATTGTAATCGTGCAGTCGTTTGTCAGGCTGTGATGAGCCTGCACTGAACGAGCAGTGTTTCAGTGCAGGCTCATCAATCATCTGCAAACATGCTCAACCTGATGTTATCGTCAGATTGACCAGCATGCTTGCACGATGATAGATGTATAAACGACCAGCAGGCACGCGCATGGCTGGTCGTTTTAGACATTTTTGCAAACGATTTGCAAACAAATGAACGATCGTTATCGTTCAATCGCTCAAATTAACCGTCTAGTGGATGGGCACCTTTAAGGCCCCCCCATAGACCTATGCGATTTCTGAACGATCACACGATTTTCGACTCGCCTCACGTTCAGCCTTGTAGAAATCGTGCATTTTTTGAGCCGATGCGCGCTCCCGTGGGTCCTTCAATCGGATCTTATGATCATATGTGCAGCACATATGATCCATCTTATCGTGTGCATATCGTGCCGTTTTTCTGGTTCATGCGATCCATCGTGTGGTAATTCAAGTAATTTCAATGACTGTTTGTCCCTATTCCCTAATGAGCGCGTGAGGCACAGGATCGATCTTACGACAGATCCTGTGCTAAGAAAAGAAAGAAATGGTGACGACGGGACTGCAGGGTAATCCGATGTGAATCAGAGCGGATGCTGATCGCGTAGGTGTATGGGCCACTATAGGTGCAATAACAATAGTTTTCTGTATATATAACCGAAAACATTATAGGATTCCATTTACTAGAAACAATGAACAAATTGCAGAACAAAAACCCATTAAACATAAATAGAAATCAATTCTTAACATCACTATAATAAAAAACAAAATGAACTAGAATCCAGAGAATCAAACAGATTTGTTATTTTCCCCATTTATTGAATATTGGCATTCAAACCATTTGGACCAGTGGTCTCCAACCTGTAGCTCGCAATTTTCATTTTGGTAGCTCACACAGCTGGGAGTACTGTAAAGTCAACTAGGAGGAAGCAAGTCAGGTGATTTCCGCAGCCTCTACAGCAATCACCCTACGTGCTTTCCCGTGGTTCCACCCACAGCATCTACACTACGGTGGGGCAAGCGACTCCTGCCCAGCCCTGCCAGAAAATCACACAGCAGTCCTGCCTATATCTTTTACTCCTTGGAGCCAGTAATTCACAGTGAAATGTGCCTGTGCTTAAATCTTATTTACAAAACTACAACAATATCACTGAAATAATTAAATGCATTGTAATATTCTATGAAGCTTTTTTTTTTTCATTAAATGACCTTCAAGTGTTCAATTATTAGCTTGATACTTTTTTCTACAATTTTAGTAGCTCTTCAGGAGGTTTAATTTTTCTAAAGTAGCTCAAACCTCAATTAAGGTTGGCGACCACTGATTTATACCATATTCTGAAACAATAAAGGGGGGTATCCAATTAGCCATAGTAAATTACCGCGGCTAATTACCTGGCCCGGGGCTATCCAATTAGCCCCGAAGACAGCCCGACGCCGGCCCTTATTGGGGTTTTTTTTTTGGGACCTGATGGGTCCTGAAAAATAATCCATGATAAGTGCCGTTTTTCACCCAAAAAAAAAAAAAAATTGCGAAAACACATAGGTCCACGATAAGCTTGCGGAGTTATGTGTTTTCGGGAGAAGTATCCTATTAATTCGACCGAAATAATAGGATGGGGTGAAAAAAAAAAAAACACATTGGCAAAAATCAGGGATAAATCGGCGAAAAATTCCAGTTTTTCGTTGATCACGGGGATCAATTAGCGCCCAAACAATGTTCGGGCCTAATTGGATACAGCTCTAAGAGGCAGATTCCAAGTCAAAATCCCAAAGGAAATTAAAAGAAAAAAAAAGGAGGGGGATGGGGGTGGTGAGCAGCCTGTATCCTTAAAGAATTTTAAAAAAGCAATATTATTAGGTAAACGTAATAATGGCTATTACGGACCCCCCGCCAAAAAAAAATCAATTGTTTTTTAAAATGCGTTAAATGGCTGATTTGTGCATTAATTTTTTTAAAGTAAACAAAATTATAAAAAGAAAACTGGTTTATTACAAAAGGAGAAAGGAGTAGAAAAAAAAAATACAAACAGGTTTTTTTTTGGTATAATTATAGTCAAAATTAAAAAAATTAAATTGCCTACCTACAATTGGATATGCCCCATAGAGTTTGTTACAAGCCAATTGTATCTAGAATACATCACTCAATGTAAACACATAAAAGAGAGATAGATAGATAGATATATATATTATATATATATATATATATATATATATATATATATATATATATATATATATATATATATATATATTTATTATTTTTTAAAATTGTTGAAATCTTTCCGGAGGTTATCTTTGTTCATGAAAATAATTATGATAAATTTGGCCCAACTGTCTAATGACATACTTGCGACTGGAGTTTCCTATGAAGCTCCGAAAACAGAGCACCATCTGCTTCTCTTCTCTGTCTCACAACTGCAATAGAAAAATGAAGAATTTTTTTAGTGAGGTTATTGAACATAATAAATCTCCACATTCTGAAAAGACCCTTGGATTTTCCTCTTATTCTACCTCCTAGAATAGACCACCAAGCTTGCCTTCCACAGTTTTGCACCAAATTTGATTGCCAAATCCTGGAAACAAAGAGCAGTGTTCTTTCCAGAATAATTTTTACACGCCATCCGGAAACAATCCTCCTGTTCCAAGGATCTGATTGCCAAAATCAGAGTTGCACTACGCTTAGGTTACTGTGACAGGCACAGTAACAGAGCTCCTTCCCAGTCTTTAAGGAAGGCTCATTTTGGACAGTGGGAACATTGCAGAGAGGGTAGACAGGAGGTGTCTCTCTGCATGCAGCACTGTGTCTTAGCATGCATTGCTAGACATCATTATATTTGTGACAAGCCAGCAAATGGGCAATATCTGCCAGTGTCTTTAAAAATTGTATCAGTGTCCATCCAGATTACACTGCTCCCATCCATCTACTTCTTAATACCACCAAGCTGGAAAAGTATTCTGAGGAGACCCACTCCACTCTTATTCCTTTATCATATATAACAACATACCATCTACATGATAAAGGAGCACAAATTCATTAAGGTCTGGGCTCCCTTGTTAAAAATACAGACCCAAACCATTGGCACCCTTGGCTCAACCTAAACAAAACGGACTCCATTGGATCTCCAACTACAAGTGCCTCACATTTCTGTCCCTACGGTAGTAAGTCCTCCACCATCTACAATAAAGACATCCCTTCTGAAACACATCTTAACCCATGCCACATTCTTCATTTTCCTACAGCAGGTTGCAACCTACCCTACCGAAATAAACTATACTATCAACTCCCCTTTCACTTTTATTATTTTTTGCTTTATCTTTTACCATTAATCATACAGTATTACTGAAGTTTGGATGCTGAATTTTGACTCAACCATTTTTATCAATAAGCATCTCTCCATGGTATCACAGTCTTTCAACAAAATAAAAAAAAAATAAAAAAATGAAATGCATTTTTTTTCTTTTAGAAGAAATGATGTCTAGCATGAGGGATATACATCTATAGCTCCATTCTGCTGACGTAGATATGCTGATCAAAAACGCCAATCAGCAGGCATTGATGATAGCTGATATGTCGGATAATCTGGGAAATGAAACATGTTAATAATCCCTGAATCGTTGATTCCGTCGGAGCAGAGATTGTCCAACACGTTGAATTTCTCTGAACCCCGTAAATCAGACAGACATCGGCAGAACTGGGAATTGCCACGATACTGGCTAGATGTATGGGTCCCATAAGGCATTACTGTGCTGCCCAACAAATGCTTTAATTTCAGTTTCTTGCAGAAGGGGAATAAGAAAAAAATAAATAAAAAATTTCTTTGGATTGAAGAAAAAAAAAATAATGATAAATATTCAATTTGGGGTTTCCAAGATTTACATTTCTGATAATTAGGCCCATACATTACATATGCAATGTATTGCCCCAATTCCCTGTTCTGCCAACGCTGGGCAATTGAGGAAATCCAACATTGTGAAAATCCTCTATTTACCAGTCCTGACCAAAAGATTATTGGGATCGGTGAGTCGAGGATTTTTAACATGTTTTTCCCCGTACCACCGACAGATAGTTGAGCTTCGAGAGCAGACAAAGGCAGATCGTCAGAACAGGGACCAGGGCCATGGAATATGGGTTCAGTTATACACGTGCATAACACTTGCAGCAGTTTACTAAAGCAGTGATCGGAAAAATAAGAGATATGGTAAGAACTTACCCTTGTTATCTCTATTTCTACGAAGTCCATAGGGTTCCAGAGGATACCTTGAGGTATTGGTGATGACGTCAGGGATCAGACACCACAGAGTTAAATTTTCATCCTCCCAGGATGCACTGGGGTCCCTCTCCTATACCCCACCCCCAAGCCAAGGCATCTCAGTTTCGTAACAAGCCATAGGCCGGAGGAGGAGAAGGAAGAGAGAGAAGAAAGTCTGGAACACACAAGAATCACATTCTCACCAGAAGGAGAGGGAAAAACCGGTGGACCAGAGCGAAGCCCAACTGCAGTACAGGTGTGAAAGGGCAGGAGTCCTGTGGAACCCTATGGACTTCATAGAAATAGAGATAACAAGGGTAAGTTCTTACCATCTCTCTTATTTTCTACATCAGGGTCCATAGGGTATCCACAGGATACCTTGGGGGTGTCCCAAAGCAGTATCCTTTAAGGGTGGGGACGCTCCTGTGCTGGAAGGAGAATCCGCCGCCCGAAGGAAGCATCCTGAGAGGCAAAGGTGTCAGATGCATAATACCTCACAAAAGGTATGGACAGAAGACCACGTGGCTGCCTTGCAGAGCTGAACTGCAGAGGCACCACGGCGAACTGCCCATGAAGGACCCACAGACCGAGTAGAGTGAGCTTTAAGAGAGGATGGTACAGACAGACCCTCATGAATGTAAGCCTCAGAAATCGCCATGCGAATCCATTCTGGCAAGGTTTGCTTAGTGGCAGGCCAACCCTTCTTATGGAAACCATAGAGGACAAACACAGAGTCCGATTACCTAAATTAACTTGTAAAGTCAACAAATCCTAAGAGCCCGTACCACATCCAAGGAGGCGTCACCAGCAAATAGGTCTGGGGAATTGAAGGCCGGTACTATAATTTCCTCATTGATGTGGAAACTAGATACCACCTTAGGTAGGAACCCAGGGTCAGTGCGCAGCACTGCCCTGTCCCTATGAAAAATTAGAAATGGGGGGAGACATGAAAGAGCCCCAAAATCGGACACTCTTCTGGCCAAGGCAATGGCCAGAAGAAAGTGTCTTAGCTGTGAGCCATTTTAAATCCACTGAGCCCAGTGGTTCAAATGGCGGTCCTTGGAGAGCCCTAAGGACCACAGCCAAGTCCCAAGGAGCCACAGGTGGAACTAAGGGAGGCTGTATGCGAAGTACACCTTGCATAAAAGTGTGCACATCAGGAAGTGTAGCAATCCTAAGCTGAAACCACACAGAGAGCGGAAACCTGCACCTTCAGTGAAGCAAGATGAAGACCGTAATCTAAGCCAGCTTGTAGGAAAGCCAAACTCCTGGATATCCTAAAAACCTGAGGATCATAGCCTCTAGGTCGACACCATTCAAAGAAAGTATGCCACACTCAGTGGTAATTTCTTACAGAAGCCGGCTTCAGAACTCTGAGTATGGTGTTAACAACAGAGCTGGAAAAACCCCTAGACCTCAAGAGGGCAGTCTCAACACCCACGCCGTCAAAGACAGACGGCCCAGGTCTGGGTGATGGCAAGGACCTTGAGACAACAAGTTCAGACGTAGAGGCAACCGCATCGGAGCGTCTATGGATAGGCTCCTGAGATCTGAGTACCAGTGCTGTCTGGGCCACGCTGGAGCATGCCGTCTTCTTGCTTGAATTTGCGAATCACTCGAGGAAGAAGGGAGAACGAAGGGAAGAGGTACGCAAACTGGAAGGTCCACCGGACCGACAGAGCGTCTACCAGAAGTGCCTCTGTGTCTCTTGTTCTTGACCCGTACGGAAGCTTGTTGCTGTGTCGGGCGGCCATGAGATCTATCTCTGGAAGGCCCCTCTTGTTCACCAGTAGTTGAAACACCTCCTGGTGAAGAGACCACTCTCCTGGATGCACGTCTTGACGACTGAGAAAGTCTGCTTCCCAGTTGAGGACTCCTGGTATGAACACTGCCGATATGGCAGGGAGATTGCCTTCCGCCCACGCTAGAATGCGGGACACCTCTGTCAGGGCCGCCTGACTGCGGTTTCCTCCTTGGCGGTTTATGTAAGCCACCGTGTTGGCATTGTCCGATTGCACCTGCACGGGCTTTCCGTGGAGGACATGTCTTGCTTGTTGGAGAGCCATGAATACTGCCCTTAGTTCCAAGATGTTGATTGGAAGCGCAGATTCTGCTGGCGTCCACTTTCCCTGGAAGAAGTGTGGACCCAACACTGCTCCCCAACCTCGAAGACTGGCGTCCATCGTCAGAAGGACCCAGTCCGCAATCCAAAAGGGGTGCCCCCTGTTCAGGTGAGTAGACTGCAGCCACCAGGCTAACGACAGACGTACCTCCGGTGACAGCACCATTGTCTGTGCCTTTATCCGGTGGGGCAACCCATTCCATCTGGAGAGGATCAACTTCTGCAGAGGTCTGGAGTGAAACTCGGCAAACTCCACCATGTCGAACATCAACACCATGGAACCCAGTAACCTCATTGCCGAGTGAATAGACACCCGGCGACTCTGCAGGCAACTGCGTACTTTTGCCTGTAATGCAGAGATCTTTTCCTCCGTCACAAAGATCCTCTGATGTTGGGAGTCCAACAGGGCTCAGAGATGGAGCATCCTCTGTGATGGCACCAGGGATGACTTCTTCCAGTTTATCAGTCAGCCTTGAGCCTGCAACACAGAGAATGTCAGTTGCAGATGGCGCTGAAGGATCTCTGGAGACCGTGCCAACAGCCGGTGGTCGTCCAGATAGGGCAACAAGTGGACCCCCCTGCATCCGCAGGTAGGCTGCCATGACAGCCATGACTTTGGTAAACACTCGAGGCGCTGTGGCCAGACCAAAGGGCAGTGCCTGAAATTGGAAGTGTTGGTCTCCTACTGCAAACCTGAGGAAACGCTGGTGTGCTGAGACAATGGGAATATGCAGGTAAGCATCCTGAATATCTACCGACACCATAAAATCCCCCGGCTCCAACGCCAAAATGGTGGAACGCAGGGTCTCCATCCTGAACCGAGGAACCCTCAAGAATTGGTTAAGTGATTTGAGGTTGAGGATGGGCCTGTAAGACCCATTGGGTTGCTGTACCAGAAAAGGATTGGAGTAATACCCCGATCCTTTCTGGGACAACGGGACCGGCAACTATAACTGCAGCCTGGAGCATAGAGTGGATCGCCTTCCGGAGTTCCCGAGCCTTGTCTTGATCTGACTGAAGGCCCGTGGTGAAACACTGGCTGGAAGGCCTTCGCCGGAAGGAGAGGGCGTACCCCTGAGAGACCACTTCTCTTACCCAAGTGTCTAAGGTTGTGAGACTCCAGCACTGGGCGAACTGAAGAAGCCGGCCTCCCACTTTGGGGTCCCCCAAGGGGAGGCCAGTCCCGTCAGGCTGAGGGCTAATCGTCCGACTTGGTAGTTGGACGTCTTGTACTCCAAGCCTGCTTCTTTGGCTTGGCAGATTTCTTGGCCCCTGCCTGTCTAGGAAAGGACTGCACTTTGAACTTACCCTGGGACCTATAGTGCCGAAAGGACGAAGTACTAGGCCCTGATGGGACTGTCGCCGATGGCAGACACGCAGACTTCTGCTGCTGCCAGAGTGGCCACAATTTTGTCCAGATCAGGGCCAATCCCTTTTTGGAATCTGCGTCTGCTTTCCAAGAACGCAACCAGAGGTGCGGCGTGCAGCCACTGCTGCTGAGGAGATTCTGGAAGTGAGGAGCCCTATATCTAAGGCTGCCTCATTAATGTACGTGGCTGAGTCTCTGAGGTTACCCACTAACTCCACCTGCTCAGGTGACGAGTCAGCGTCTAGAGACATCTCCAAGCTATCAGCCCAATGCTCCATGGCTCTGGCAACCCAGCACACGGCCATTGCCGGTCTGGACGCCGACAGACAGCTGTGGAGAGGCACTGTGCAGAGGGGGAGGCGCCATCTGTTAGACAGGGAAGGCGCAGTTCCCTGGCATGCTATTAACCCCTGGGACGCTGCGCTGTACCACACATGCTGCAGCCCGCTGTCCCTGGTGGTCTAGTGGAAGCGTACCTTAATACCTGGCTCCACGCGCAGCCTGTCCCCAGGGAGCCCCCTGCCTGGAGACCTACAAAACTGGTGTTACCAGCGGATACCCTCCACAGGACCCCGCTGCTTACCTACCCCCTTGAATCCGGCCACAGTCCATGTAATCCAGGGTCACCACTAGCTGTGACCCCAGATACCTACCAGCATCCCCGGATCAGTACCAGCGTTCTGGTCCGGCAGGGTGTAAGAGCGACAGCATGGACGTCAGTACCGACTGTCCATGCTGTACAGCTCATTTGTGCAGCCACAGCTGCTTGTAGAAAACTTCAGGGGCCATTATAGCCCAACTCTGCTTGCATGTGATCCGACTCCTGGCCAGACACCAAAGAAACTGAGATGCCTTGGCTCGGGGGCGGGGTATAGAAGGAGAGAGACCCTAGTGCATCCTGGGAGGATGAAAATGTAACTCTGTGGTGTCCGATGCCCGACGTCATCACCAATACCCCAAGGTATCCTGTGGATGCCCTATGGATCTTGATGTAGAAACACGCGTTATAAGCCGTACTTAAGCGCTGCAGCAAAGGAGGGACTTACTTTAAAAATTAGCAGGTCCTGCACACCGCAGCAGCCAGCCCAGTAACTTACCCAGCGTCTCCCCATCCAATCAGCGCGGGCAGCAGCGTCTCCTTGTCCAATGAGGATGTGTCCCCATTAGACGCCCGTCCCGTCCCCAGCTCGCCGCCCACTATCTATTGGATGACACAGTGAGCGCCAAGCACCAGCTGCTGCAACCAGCGAGGCGCCAGCCCAGCGCATCAGCAGGGGGGAGCCAATCTAGGATGCAGAGGTGGCCATGGCAGAGGTGTCTCGCCTTTGCAATGAAGTTCCTTCAGGGCCGGCATCTGATGCCGTGAGGAGGGTATGGCGGAGTATCCTGCTACGGTGAGATGATTTGTCCGCTAACACGAGATGACAGCAGAACCAGGCGGCTCCTGTCTGGGGGAGGATACAGGTAGGGAAACTTCCCCTACCCCAGGAACTACAGAGTCCCAGGGCTGCACTTCTCTGAAAGTGCACACAGTTGCAGGAAACCGGCTCTGTGGCCACTTGGAGAGACAAGTGGCTGGGGCTCCTCCCAAAAGCAGCATATCCAGCACCAGAGTACAGCTGAGTGATTAACAGAGGGTGAACACTGTCTTTGCAGAAGACTTCTTTCGCTTAGCTGGGCTAGTTTGAGGGGTGGTGACCGAGAAAAAAATCTGTTGCAAAAAGAAGCACGTTGGATTTTTAATGTAAACACTATCGCCCCGAAGGGGTTGAATGAAAGTATAAATTATCAAGGCTTCTTGTAAGGATTTATATCTTTTAATTGTGTGGTTACCCAATAATTGTTGTGGAAATATGGATGTGGTAACTTATTACTAGTTGCAAAAAAAAATTTTTCTAGGTAGGATGGGTCATTTTGATTCCCACTCTAAGAGTACAATATTAACCTAGATAGTTATGTGATAATAAGGATAGTGATAGTGGGTTTGCTCTGGTGTTTTTGTGTGTCTTTTATATTGTTTGTCATTGTAAGATTTAATAGTGTTTCATATATCTAAGACAATTGTTGTATGGTCATGTAACCAGGATTTCATTATAGATATGGCACCCCACCAGTTATTAAGGACCCTTAGAGAGGCATAAAATATAACCGCCCGATAGAGCTTTATTTAAGTAATGGATAAACATGGCACTTGATAGGACAGTATATTGGGTTGCCATGACGAAAGAGGGCGCTGCTTTAGCCCTCTAAATCCCGGAAGTAAACAATAGCCAAGTGACCGCGCGTAGCTTAAAACGGCACATGATGTGCTTTGTCTCGCGCGACTACGGAGGGATAGGATGTAATGCACATGCGCGGTCATCTGGAACGCACGCCAGATGGAAGGCACAGGTGCATTGAATATTGAATTACAGGTAAGGGTTGTAGGTCCAGTTCTTGAGGGGACGGGTGTCATACCTATATGCCATGCTGTAACTGTTGGTGTTATGCTGTCTAATTGCTGGAAGCCTTGAACGGCCCTTTCTGGACCGAAGTCGACAGGCGCAATAAGTATTGATGCAATAAGTATTTTGCTGTTGGGATATTTTGAACATTATTCATGTTTATACGAACTGCCTACATTCGTTGTTGAAGGCTGGATAACAGCGATGGTGTATTTTTGTACTGGGTGGTGAAGATTAAATGAACTATGCAATAGAAAAGCTGAAATTAAGGGGTAGTGCCTTCATTTGATTGTGGCATGTGAACAGGAGTACCATTAATGGGTACTTCAATTGAAAGAGCACCCGGGAGATGAACAATACAAGTGTGTGCATAAGCTCAAGTCTGTATTATTTATATATATATATATATATATATATATATATATATATACACATATATATACACATATATATATATATATATACACATATATATACACATATATATACACATATACACACACATATACACATATATATATATATATATACATATATATATATATATATATATATATACATACATATATATATACATATATATACACATATATATATATACATATATACATATATATATATACACACACACACACACACACACACACACATACAGGTTGAGTCTCCCATATCCAAAATGCTTGGGACCAGGGTTATTTTGGATAACGGAATATTCTGTATTTTGGAATATTTGCATACTATAATGAAATTTCTTGGGTATAGGACCCAAAACTAAACACAGAATGCATTTATGTTTTATATACACCTTATACACACAGCCTGCAGGTCATTTTATACAATATTTTTAATAATTTTGAGCATCAAAAAAAGTTTGTGTACATACATGAAATTAATTTATGTTACATATACACCTTATACACACAGCCTGAAGGTTATTGTATACTGTATTTTAATGATTTTGTGCTTTAAAAAAAGCTTGTGTACATTGAACCATCAGAAAGCAAAGGTTTCACATTATCAGTCATACAAAAAATATTCCGTAATTCGGAATATTCCGTATTTCGGAATATTTGGATGTGGGAGACACATATATATATATATAT
This sequence comes from Taudactylus pleione, assembly GCA_031769625.1. Lineage (NCBI taxonomy): Eukaryota > Metazoa > Chordata > Amphibia > Anura > Myobatrachidae > Taudactylus > Taudactylus pleione. The sequence goes on from JAUIMM010000040.1 coordinate 48,912,950, forward strand.
ATATATATATATATATATATATATATAAGCATTGTCCTGTTTACATCTATGCTGCTGTCCTGACGGCTGTTCCTGAGGGAACCGAAACGTCAACTACTATGACGATTTATTAGTGAGCTGGGCTTTATGGAAGAGTGATCAGAAAAAAGCCATTACTTAGTGATAAAAATAAGAAGACACAATTTGAGTTTGCCAAAAGGCATGTGGGTGACTCCCCAAATGTATGGAGGAAGGTGCTCTGGTCAGATAAGACTAAAATGTTACTTTTCGGCCACCAAGGAAAATGCTATGTCTGGCGCAAACCCAACACATCCCATCACCCCAAGAACACCATCCCCACAGTGAAACATGGTGGTGGCAGCATCATGTTGTGGGGATGTTTTTCAGCAGCAGGGGCTGGGAAACTGATTCATGCCGAGGAAAAGATGGATGGTGCTAAATACAGGGATATTCTTGAGCAAAACCTGTTTCAGTCTGCCTGTGATTTGAGACTGGGACGGAGATTCACCTTCCAGCAGGACAATGACCCTAAGCATACTGCTAAAGCAACACTCGAGTGATTAAGGGGAAACATTTAAATGTGTTGGAATGGCCTAGTCAACGCCCAGATCTCAATCCAATTGAGAATCTGTGGTCAGACTTGAAAGCAAGATGTGGCAAGCTCATAGAGACTTATTCAAAGCGACTTTCAGCTGTAATTGCCGCAATAGGTGGCTCGACAAAGTACTGACTTTAGGGGGGTGAATAGTTCTGCACGCTGAAGTTTTCTTGTTACATTGTCCTAAATGTTTGTTTTTGTTTTGTTATATTGTGAATCAATACAGTTGTAGGTATGTTGTGTGAATGAAATGCTGCACACCTTCAAGCAATTGCAGGTTGTGAGGCAACAAAATATGAAAAATGCAAAGGGGGTGAATACTTTTGCAAGGAGAGTAATTATATATACATACATACTTATTTTTTTAGACAAAATAGTTTTGTATTATTGTTTTGTTTTTAAACTTACACATTCTAATTTTTTGTCTTCTATGGACTACCAAAAAAAAATGAAATACAGCAATATTGAAAAACACATGAGTGCGCAGACAGGCATTTTATCTAACCTCAAATATGCATGTTAAGAAGCTTTAATGCTACATCTACCCAGTTAATGCTATTAACAAAGCAAAAAGCTAATAGTTCAATGTTTTGTATTCATAAAAGGAGGGCTATGGTAAAACTTATCTTGGTTAATTCGCTTTCTTCAAAATCCATAGGGTCCACAGGGAGACATTGGGGTGTAGGTGGGACATTGAGGACTGGACACCAACAGCAAAGCTATTCAATCCCAGGATGCTCCGGTTATTCCCCCCTATACCCCGCCCACAGCTCGCAGGCACTTCAGTTTTGTTAAAGTGGGAGCAGGATAGGAGAAAAGGAAGACTGGTACACTAAAGAATCACACGCTCACACAGAGAAGGAAACAAGTGACCAGGAGAAAAAAAAAAAAACATAGAAAACTAGGAGCGTCAGGGCGGGTGCCCTATGGACTATAGGGACTTCAAAGAGTTAACCAAGTTGAGAGTTATGGTAAAACTTCTTTTCTTCTTCAGGGTCCATAGGGCTCCACAGAGAGACATTGGGGATGTCCCAAAGCAATTGTTCAAGGGCGGGAGTGCTTCTGAGTGGGTAGGAGAACCGTACGCCCAAAGGAAGCTACCTTGGATGGAAATGTATCAAGGGCATAAAAGCTAAGAAAGGTGTGGACAGAAGACCAGGTGGCCACCTTGCATAGCTGTTCAGCTGAGACGCCATGCCGTGCTGCCCACGAGGGACCCACAGAGTGAGTCGAATTAGTAGAGTGTAGTCGGCACAGGAAGGCCAGTCTGTGTGTAAGTCTGTGAGATAGTCATGCGAATCCATCTGGCCAGAGTCGGTTTGTTAGCTGCCCATCCCTTCTTGTGAAATCCATGTAGAGGGAGTCCGATTTCCGGATGGAAGCAGTACGGTCCACATCTAAAGAGGTCTCATCTGCCAAGAGGTCTGAAGAATTAAAGGCCAGAACCACAATTTCCACATTCAGGTGGAAGCGAGAAACCACCTTGGGAAAGAAGCCTGGGCGTGTTTGAAGAACAGCCCTGCCCCGATGAAGTATCAAAAGGGGGAGCGACATGAAAGCTCCCCTAAATCTGATACCCTAAGGGCAGATGCTGTAGCCAGAAGAAGCAGAGTCTTTGCAGTGAGCCATTTGACAGCCACTGATTCCAGAGGTTCAAATGAAGGTTCCTGAAGTGCTTGGAGCACCACTGATGAAATCTCATGGAGCCACAGGAGGGACAAAGGGAGGTTGTATTCATAGAACACCCTGCATGAAGGTGTGAACATGCAATAAAGGAGCAATTCTGCGCTGAAACCACATAGACAAAGCAGAGACCTGCACATTCAGATATGCAAGGCTGGAGACCTAAACTCAATCCAGCTTGAAGAAAGGCAAGAATTCTAGAACCCGTAAAGATCTGAGGGTCATAGTTTCTTGCAGCACACCATTGGAAATATGAATGCCATATTCTGTGGTAAATCCTGGCTGAAGCTGGTTTACATGCTTTTAGCATGGTCTGGACCACAGAGCTGGAAAAACCTTTAGCCACTAGGGATGTCTCAAAAGCCAAGCCGTTAAAGACAGCTGGACTAGGTCCGTATGTAGACATAGACCCTGAGACAACAGGTCTACTAATAGAGGACGCTGAAGAGGAATGTCTATGGAGAGCCTTTGAAGATCGGAGTACCAGTGACGTCTGGGCCAGGCCAGAGGTATTAACAGGACTGTGCCTCCCTCCTGTCTTAACTTTCAAAGTACTTGTGGAAGCAGGGATATTGGAGGGGAAGAGATATGCTAAATGGAAGTTCCATCTCACAGACAATGTATCTATGAAGGCCGCGTTGGGGTCCTTTGTTCTGGCTCCATAAACTGGAAGTTTGTTGTTGTGTCTGGAGGCCATAACATCCACCTCCGGAAGACTCCATTTTTCCACTAGAAGCTGAAAGACTGCTGGATGTACAGACCATTCTCCAGCATGCACCTCGTGGCAGCTGAGGAAATCCACCTCCCAATTGAGAAGCCCCGGGATGAACACTGCAGAGATGGCTGGGAGATTGCGTTCTGCCCAGGTGAGAATGCGGGACACTTCTGTCATTACTGACTGACTTAAGAGTGCCTTGGGTGATTGATGTAGGCCACAGCCGTGGCGTTGTCGAACTGTACTTGTACTGGCGTGTTTTTCAAAATATTCTGAGCCAGAGTAAGAGCTCTGTAGAGGGCTCGAAGTTCCAAGATGTTGATTGGCGACACTGCCTCGACTGGGGACCATCGGCCCTGGAAGGAGTGCTGGCCGGATACTGCTCCCCACTCTCTGAGGTTTGAGTCTGGTGAAGAGAGCCCAGTCCAGGATCCAAAAGGTACGACACTGGTTCAAATGGGAAGTCTATAGCCACCATGCTAGGGACAGGCTCTGGGGGGAGGCTCATCATCTGAGATTTGAGCAGATTGGGTAGCCCGATGTACCATGCTTTGAGAGGGTGTCAGGGAAGACTTTTTCCAGTTGAGTAGACAACCGTGCATTTGTAGAAAGGCAATGGTTACCTGAAAATGGCTGTGAAGATCCCTTGACAATGAAGAGAGGAGGCCAAAACTGCCATGATCTTGGTAAAGAGAGGCCAAACGGCAAAGCCTGGAATTGGTAATGTTGTTGCAGTGTAGCAAATCACAGATAATGTTGATGAGAAGGCGCTATAGGTACATGTAGGTAAGCGTCCTCATTGTCTAGGGATACCATAAAATCTCCAGGCACCATAGCTAGGATAAAAGAACGGAGTGTTTCCATACAAAACTTGGGCACCCTGATAAACTTATTCAGAGACTTGAGGTTGAGGATAGGCCGATAAGACCCATTGGGCTTCTGAACTAAGAAAAGGGTAGAATAACAGACCTTGCTCCATTGTGAGGTGGGGACCCAAATTATTACTCCTGATTTCAGTAAGGACTGAATTACTTTTTAGAGTAGCAGAGCTTTGGTTGAGTCCGATGGAGGTCCTGTGCAAAATAACTTTTGGGGAGGTCACCTCAGGAAGGAGAGGGTATATCCATGGGAGACCTCTTCTCTTACCCAGGCATAGGACGTGGTTTGATACCAAACTTGGGCAAATGGAAGAAGTCGGCCTCCCACCCTGGGAGCCCCCCAGGGAGAGGACCGCCCCATCAGGCTGCAGGCCTGTCCTCAGACTTGGCAGGTGGACGTCTAGTAGCCCAGGCTTGTTTGGCCCTGGGCATGGAGGCCTTGGCTGATGTCTATTGTGGTGGAAAGGACTGACCCTTGGCTTTGCCTTGAAGGTGAAAGGACTGAAAGGATGACGTCCACAGCTTTGTATCATATGCAGAGAGCAGAAACGCAGTCTTGTTAGTTGCCAAAGTAGTCACAAATTTATCCAATTCTGGACCAAACAGGATGTCTCTGGGTTGCAAAAAAAACTGGAATATATATATATATATATATATATATATATATATATATGTGATGAATCAACTTCCTGAGGTGCACACCATGAGGTCAAACACCCCTCCACATAAAACCACAAAGAAAGCGGCACTCTCAGGCTGTAATGTGTACAAAAAATGCTTTAGCGACATTTCAGGGTCCAACCCCGGTCTTCAGGGGTTGGACCCTGCACATTACAGCCTGAGAGTGCCGCTTTCTTTGTTATTTATATATATATATATATATATATATATATATTCGGGTTTTAAATCAGATTTTTTTATTTAAATAGGATTTTATTTTTATAAAAAACAATTTCAACTAAACTGTTTAATTTTAGATGTTGTTGACCTTGTTTTAGTAGTGAGAACAGTAACAAAATGAACACAGTAATAGAATAAATACACACTAAACAGTTGCATCAAGAAGTACAATTAGACTCTGAATTTCACTCAGTTGTCAAACATGTACATGTCTTATCCACATCCTCACGTTTGTCCACAACAGAAAAGGCTCTGTAGCATGCAACCAGCTTAGCTGCTTTTTCATTTCCCAATCTGTTGTGTGTTTTGGATTGTACAAAACAGTACGTTAAAAATATCCTTTCAATTCCTGCACTTCATGAAACTGTGGTGAACATCTGGTTTAGAAGATTTACTACAGAAGTGTCTAACTGAAGTTGAGCTGCGTAGGACATCCACCAGGCTAGTGGAGATACTTTGCGTAAAGTGTCCACTTCAAACATGTATGGTGCAAATGTTTCATGAATGTACGAAAGTTGATGATGACCGGCATCATTTTTCGATTATTGGCATGAGCAAACTCTATAGCAGTCTCAATTTCAGCAGGACTAAGCTTCTTCCCCTGTACCTAGGATCAAGTAGATTAGCCAGCAAGTGGGCATCTGAGTGCAATTTTAGCTCTTGCCTTTAACATCTTTACTACATTGCTGTGGTGTCCAATCTCTTCAAGATCATCTAACAGCTTCTTCCACACTTGTAAGAGCTCACTGATTGTGCAGTTGAGTCTTTGTGCACGATCCAGGGCTACAGCTACATCATTTGATTTAAATCGTGCAACCCTGATTATTTAAATCATGATTTAATCATTTGATTTAAATTGTGCAACCCTGCTCCTGCATAAGGCAGAGACTCTAGAGTCCATTTTGATTCTGAATCTGCTTTCCAGGAACATAGCCAAAGAATACAGTGGGCCACTACCAAAGTGGTAGATATCTTGGAGGCCAGGAGAGCTGTATCCATAGCTGCTTCACCCAAGTAGGAGGCTGCATCTCTAATGTGAGATATGTAGGACAGCTGTTCCCTTGAAACATCAGGGGGAAAGTCTCTTCAAGGGCCTCTTCCCAACTTTCAATGGCTTTTGCCAAGAAAGGCCGTAGCCCTAGCAGGACGAGTAATAGCTCTTGTAAGAGTATATAGATTTATGACTAGCTTCTATACGTCTATCGGTTGTCTCCTCCAAGGAGGTTGCAGTATGAATGGGCAAGGTGGCATTTTTAACCAGACGTGTTACATGAGAATCCATTGTTGGGAGAACTTCCCATTTAGTACAATCAGTAGCTGTAAGCGGGTAAAAGGAAGCAAACAGTTTTGGAATTTGAAACCTTTTATCGGGCATTTTCCAAGCTTCACTAATGTGATCAGATAGCTGGTCAGAGTGAGGAAACTCTGGTAAAAACAACCTTTTGTCGCTTAAAAGGTGCATGTTTTTTCTTAGGGGAGGGTTCATCCTCTATTTGTAGAATAGTTTTAACAGCTCTCACAAGAGAAGATATATTTAGATTAGAGGGTGGCTCCTCTTCTCCTGAGACGGAGTCAGAGTGATAGAGATCTGCGTCCTCTGCCTCCCCAGATGATATCTCAGAATCAGATAACTGTGTGGATTGGGAAGATGATATAGTACGTTTACTAGCTAAAGGTTTAACCTTTTGCAGCATTTGCTGAAAAACCGTAGCGGTATTAGCCAAAGTCTGTACTGAGGTAGTACATCTATCCATGGGGGAGGCAAAGGATTTGCAGGGGGTACCTGCTGTGGCCATCCCATAGGGGGAGCTACCACGGGGAATGCTACTTGGTCCACAAGTTTCGCCAGCATTTGTGAAAAGGCAGCCCAGGCTGATGGACCTGGGGCTGAGTAACAATTAATACAAAGACCATAATGAATGGAGGTCCTCTGTGGCTAAGCCCATAGAGCAGGATTAAAGGTGCATACACACTAGACAATATATTGAATTACTGAACGATAACATTATCGTTCACTATATCGTCCAGTTTTTACGCAGAAACGACCAACGATGCGCACTCCCACAGGTCATTGGTCTTTGTCGTTTATCACCCGAACATGCAGGCCAACCTGACGATATTGTCAGGTTGTTGCATGTTCGGGGATGAGGGAGAGTGCCCGGCACTGAACGATACACACCTGCCAGGGAAACACTAGACCATATCGCTCATGCAGCAAATCATCTAGTGTGTATGCACCTTTACAAGCTATCAGAGTAGGAAGAGCAACATCAGGTTGCTTGTTATTCTTTACTCTACCAGACATAGTCACAAGATTAATAGAATACACAGTATGATACAATGTTATGAACACCTTGCAGTATGTGTAATATGGCACAATGGAGTGTGCAACCGCGCTATATAGTATGTGGTAGTCCGCTATATAGTATGTGGTAGTCCTCACACCTAAATAGCAGATGTGAGGTACAATGAAACCCCAATACCTTAGTATGTCAGGATATAGTAGAAAACAGGGACAGGTATAAACTGACAGTATAGAAAATAGAGATTAGCACTAGCACAAGTCGCATAAAATAACATTACATGTCTGCAATGGGAACTAAAATGAACTACACAGACCACAGTGGCTGGTAGGATATAGCGCTGTATAACCTGGCCCTTGGGAGAGGTACAGAGGGAAACTGGAAACAGCGTTTCCCGGAGAACTGCTTGCCTAAAATGGCTGCCGGGCATCTCTGAGGGGGCGAAGGGTGAGGGAGGGGCAGCACAGGGAACACCAAGAACGCAGTGGAATGGCACCCTGAGCTGGGGGAGGGGCTACAGGGAGAACGCCTTATCCTCTGGCTGACACTAACCACCGGGTCCCCTGGCCTTTACAATATGCCGCTGCGCCAGTATCGCTATGCCCCATGTGGTCTAGTGGAGTAGTGGGCGAGCGAATGTCCACATCAGCGCCTCCGGTCTATCTCTTGAGGGGTGATGGGGCGTCAACAAAGACGTCCGGAGGACAGTCTGGTACTGCTCGCCCATTTGATAAAACATAAAAAGTAAATTAAATCATAAAATTAAAGCTTGGGCTACTTAATGCAGCCCTCTGTTATAATGGTGATCCAGTTCCTGCCGGACACCAGCGACATTGAAGTGCCCTCAGGCTTTGGGCGGGGTATAGGGGAAAGGACCAGAGCATCCTGGGATTGAAAAGCTTTGCTGTTAGTGTTTGGTCCTCCAGGTCCCACCTACACCCCAATGTCTCCCTGTGGAGTCCTATGGACCCTGAAGTAGAAAAATAAATATTCTGACATTCATGAAGTATGCAAAATCCTAATTTCATAAATTCTAAATATGTAATTTAGGTAGTTTAAAAATATTTGCCTAAAACAATACAAATCAATTTGCATGTTAATTTAGTTAGCATCTTACTTTAAAGCAGCATTTCCATACATCACTGTTGGAGGCTAATCGTAGATTTGTTTTGGTTTCCCTTGTTTGTCTCGATTGATCATTCTGCATTTTCTGGTGTTATGGCAACCACAGTCACAGGACACAAGATGTAGTGAGCACACAAGCATTGTCTGAACTCTGCATTTACTGTAACATTCTTCCCCTTCTATTCCTAGCTCCTTGAGTCTATGTAGCAGATAGACTGTGTAAGTCAGAGAGACCAATGTGTTTTGTGTATGCTTTGCTCACTGTGACATTCTTACCCTCCTTCTCACCCTTCTCTCATCATAGAACATGCCAAGAACGAAAACACTGTGGCAGCCACACTAGTTTGCCCAGCAAATAGGTATTTAAAGGAGATAATGAATTGATAAAGATATAGATTAGATAAATGCTTAAACGATATGCAATTGAAATAAAATATATATATATATATTTATTTAGATTTTTGCTGCTTTAAATTATTGTTTTCAACAAAACATCCCAAACATGGACCGGAATCAAGTTTTCAAATGCTCCAAAAAACATCTTTAAAGTAAAAGAGTACTTACATTCTTTTTTAATTTTTTCAGCGACAAGAAATTCATCTCGTTCAACAGTTGGAGCAAAATTGCTACCTATTACACGAACTGCATACTGAAACTGCTGGGCTACATCCGCTAAGACAAAAAAAAAAAAAAGTTTATTCATACATGCTTAGAAGGATCATTTAAACAAAATGACGATTCTGCACAGGACTGTCAAATATAGGCACAACATTTAGTGAAAAAAAAAAAAAAACCATAGACAAAATAAACAGTGTAAGAAATACTGCAGAAAACTTTTTGTTGGTGGTGCTCCCAGGAAGTTAATCTTCTAAAAGGGAACATTTGGGAACAGCCAAAAGGGTGAAACACAGAACTTCCAGGTTTCATCAGCAGTGATGGAAATCTTTAGTAAGCACAGGATTCACTGCACATGCCACAACCAACACCTACAAGGTATACTTCTTATTGGAGTGCTCGCACTCGTCCTTGGTGCTTTAAACTCCTACAATACCTATTGCAATGAAAACATTGTACAACAGTTGACAGCAGATGCATGAAAAGACCTACTGTGCTTTATTAGACTATCCTCAAACAGTATTAAACACATGACGTCAGCATTCATTTTATCATCAAAACACTTTTTTTGTTTGCTAGTAAGAGCAGAACTAGAATTAAAAATGTGCTAGACAGTAGTGTACACTTCCTATACCCCTTCATTCCTTCAGCTTGGTCAATACTGATACCTGCTATTGGAATAATGATTGTATCATACTTGTATAACTGTAAAATAACACATTTGTTTATTTAAATTGCTGCAATTTTTACATAAGTTGCTACAGGATACATCTGACGTTGCACTGTGTATCAGCTTTTAAAAAAACATGGCTTTGATAAATCACATTACCTTATCTTCAATATTCTAAAGTTCATTGCTTTTTTGTTGCATTGTATCAGAGTAACCATATATTTATACACTGATGCTTGATTAAGATCACGGTCTACTTTATCATCATTTTAGCACACAATTTAGTGAACCGTATGTGCCGATAGAAACATTATTACAATTTTGCTATATTGGTCTTAAAATCGAACATACTTCTAAACACTGAATTATCCTAACATAGGGGCCAAATCATCATTACATAATTATCACTAGTGATAATTAGGTTTTAAACTCGCTACGAGTTTAAAAAAAAAAAAAAAAAAAATTTTGTAGGCATTCATCATGCCTCCCTAACAAAAGTATCACATCTGAAAAGCTGGTCTTTTCGAGGAGTCAGCTTTTTCGGAAAAGTTACTGTTCCCCATGCAGCTGAGGTATCCATAAGGATTTCCTCACTGCTACATGTCTGTCTCTTTCCCCCCCACCCGCCAGTTTACCCCCCCCAGGCCACCCTTCCCCTTCGCGGGTACTGGTGTCACACCTGCCAATGTCTGTCCCGACGCCCCCCCCACCACTGCTTTTGGTCTGTTTAACTCCACCGCCCCCTCACCCACTGCCATTATCCATCCCAGCCACCCTACTACACCCCCCCCTTACCCCCGTGAACACTGGTGTCTGTCCCAGCCAACCTTCACTCCCGCGGCCACTGGTGTACTCCCACCCTTCCGTTTGCGGTGTCTGTCCTGCCACCCCACCACTAGTCTGCTTAACTTCCCCCCCGCTGTCGTCTGTGTCCGTCTGTCCTTCCCTCCCCCATTCCTCCAGCAGCCTTCGCAGGTGGTGCCTCACTCCTCCCCCACCCCCCTCTCCGCGGCGTGTGCAAGCTACCCCGGCGTCCCTGCAGTACAAGCTCTCCCGGGACCCGTGGAAAAGTGCACAGGAGGGAGCAAGTGACAGCCAGACATGCCGGAAGTAAACAGAGCAGGTAGAGATCTGAAAAGATCCCTCTACTGCACAAGCTGCTGTGTAGCTTGTGCATGGTATCTGATACTGTACACCTTCTCAGGGTGGCGTACAGTATCACTCGCAAGTTCCGAAAAAATGGCTTTCAGAACTTGATGAATTACCTAATTTCTACATCCCCACACTAAAAGTATGGGGACTGTGGAAATTATCGGAACAGAATTGTAACTAGGAGATATCTGTGATATCTCCTGTGTTACATGCTTAATGAGTAGCCCTGATCTTTTAACATTTTCCCCTACTTTCGTAAAAATTAATTTTCACACGCTTTTGTAGAAATTAAGGGACGATGAATAGACCCCCAAAAGGTGTTATTAGCAGTCTTTCTGGAAGATGTTTTGAACTGTTCAGATGTGTTCAAATACAGTACTTTGCAGCATCTTTTCCACACCTACCTAAAACCTTTGCAAAGTAAGAATGCTTTAAAAAAATAGAAGTGTTAATAGATTTTATCAATTAAAATGCAAAGTGAATGAACAGAAGAGATATCAATATTTGGTGTGACCACTCTGCCTTCAAAACAGCATCAATTCTTCTAGGTACACTTGCACACAGATTTTGAAGGAACTCGGCAGGGAGGTTGTTCGAAACATCTTGGAGAACTAACTGCAGATCTTCTGTGGATGTAGGCTTGCTCATATCCTTCTGTCTCTTCATGTAATCCCAGACAGACTCAATGGTTTTGAGATCAGGGCTCTTGTAGGAGCCATATCATCACTTACTGGACTCCTTGTTCTTCTAACAATAAGTAGTCATTTAAGGTATTTACTAACAAAATAATTAAAAAAAAAAAAAGTTAAACCGTGATATGGAATACCCCTTTGACAGAATAGTAAAAAACATCACAGACCCAGTTCTATGCACTATTTTAAGGCTATTCAGTAAGAGTGAAGCTTTCATTTCTAGAATAATTTAACATTTTAAATTACAGTAGTGTGCCCCAATCAAGTCATTCCTTCTGCATCTTAACACGCCTTTTGGAGAAAGAACAATTTAAACTTATGTAGGGGAAAATAGTATTTAATTTTCTAGACCAGAGGTAGCGAATATGCGGCACTCCAGCTGCTGTGGAACTATTTATACACCAACATGCCCTGACATAGTTCTGTTCTTAATAAGGCAAGCTTAGGGCTGAGCCTCCCCCACCCGCGAGTGGGAAAAGTTGCGGTAACCGATCACTGTCAGGTAAATAGACATTGTGCGCAAGCGTACGGTATCTATTCACTATAGGTGGAGAGCTTGGGGAAATCCAAGCACCTTCGTAAGTGCTGGGCATGCCCCCAAGTGTGACAAATTGGAGGTGTGTCACAAAGACACGGCCCTACATGGCCAGCCATGCCTTTTGAGGAACGCGCGCAGAGACTACCTGTAGTTACCCCTAGCGCCCTGCCCGCAGTCTAGCGGGAACATTGCTTATGTTCCCGAAACTTCCATATATTAACATTTTCCATTAAGGACTAATTATGCAAGATTTCATTTAGTCAAAAAAGGGATTTTACTTTACAGCATGGTCAGTAAGGTACACCCTGACCCATTTGAATTGTTTGTAGAATTAAACAAATATACTAGGGATCTTTGTCACAAAAGATACTTTGCCAAAACATCCCTAAATAAGAGAGGAATTGAAGGTATTCCCTTGATACATGATAAAGAAGATGAGGCAGCTCTGGAAATTCTGAATGAATTATTATATATAGAAAATGGAGCTATGGATTCCAAAATCGAACCGGTTAGGATTTAGGATACTGAAAGTAAAAAATATGAACAAAGATCTTTAAGAAAAAGTCTGAATTCTGCCCTACCCAATATGAAAGAGTTCCTATATAGAATCTTTTTATGCGTCAACACTTAAGAGATTTCAAGCATTATGCATAAGAAACAATGAGTATAAAAAAAGAATTAAATTAAAAATTATCTGATTGTTATTCTGAGAGAAGAGCTCTCAATTAAAAAAGATAAAACCGATTGTTAGAAAAGCAGCCGATAAGGGGGGAGGAATGATGATACAGGATGCCGCAGACTATGGTCTAGAGCAGGGGTCTTCAACCTTTTTCCCTCTAGCTGGGACTACACATCCCAGCATGCCCTGCCACCATTTTGATATAACAGCATGCTAAAAAACTGTGGCCAGGCATCCTGGGATCTGTAGTTCCACAGCAGCTGGAGGGACAAAGGTTGAAGACATGGTCTAGAGGCACACAGACAGCTTGATGACAAGAGAATTTTATCAAAAACTTTCGGGAAGTCAGACAGTTAAATTCCAATTGGAGTTAAAAGAATTATTGAACAAGGCATAAATCGAGGGGGCGATCTCTAAGGAAGAATTAGTTTTTTTTGTTTAACTTACACACAGTCACTCCTGTTTATTATCACCTTCCTAAAATTCAGAAATCACTTTTTTCTCGTCCAGGTCGCCCTATCATTTCGGGGGTTGGGTCCCTCAATTCTAATCTTTCGGCTTTTGTTGATTCTTTTTTAGACACATGTGGTCTCTCTAAAGGTCACACATCAGAGACACCACCCAGTTTCTCCAACTAGTGGGTGGCGTGAAATGGCTGGATGACTATGTGTTGGTGACTTGCGATGTTGAGCCGCTATACACAAACATCCCCCATTAGGGGGGTGCTGAAGATAGCCACCACTTCCTTAGCTCTGATGTGGACCTTGGAGAGAGAAGGTGTAAGTTTTTGTTGGATTCTATTTTGTTTATATTGACTCACTTTTTTATTTGATGCAGTTTTATTTACAGCTGCACGGGACTGGAATGGGCACCAAGTTTGCCCCTAGCTTTGCCAATCTGTATATGGGCCTCTTCGAAGATCAATATAGCTAGGGAAGTCTGCTTTATGGCAGATTAATGATAATTTGTTTATAATTTCGAATGGGGGTCTAGATTTGGTATCAATTATTTCTCATCTTAATTCTATCACTTTTGGTTTGACATTCACCCATACTGTTCACCCTAAACACATTAATTTTCTGGATATCGCCCTCTCGATTAATAAAGGGTGCATACAGACAAAAAGAAAAAAAAAAAAAAAAGGAGGTGGGTTGCAATAATTATTTATGCTCCACGAGTTGTCATTTCCATAAATGGAAGAATAATATTCCAAAAGGACAGCATTTACGCCTTAAATGCAATTGTTCCTTTATAGGGGTTATTATGAACAGGCAAATTAATTAACAGCCTTTCGTGAGCAGGGTTATTCGGAAGATGTTCTCCATGAGAGATATAATGAAATTTAGTGCATAAATAGGTAAATATGTGCTGGGAATCTCAGAAAGGATATCAACATTATTTAAAAATACAAATAAAAGTAAAGCTGGAAGGACAAAAATAAAATGTATTTTGATATTGAAATCTACCAATTCCACTGTATTACAGATATCCACACATACAAAAAAAAAAAAATCAGTTGTGGTATATTATGTCCATATTTAGGGGTAAATTTACTAAGGTGAGTTTTTAGAAGTGGAAATGTTGCCCATAGCAACCAGATTCTACATAACATTTAACTAGCACCTTCTAGAAAATAGCTAGAATCTGATTGGTTGCTATGGGCAACATCCCTACTTCTAAAAACGCTTGCTTCAGTAAATTTACCCCTTAGAGTGTTGACAATGGGATTTCCCATTTTGTTGTACTCTAAAGGTGGGTACACACTATAGCGAATATCTGCAGATGATGGTCGTTCTTACACACTGAGCCTAATTGCAGCACTTGTGACCATACCCTTCAAAAACCCAATTGCGGCACTGCGTGCTTGGGAGGGGGGCTCTGTGTGCCCCTCAGCCCGGCGCACAGCCAATGGGGGGAGCTTTAGCAGCCTCGGACAGTCTTCCAGTGCAGCCCAGCACACAGCAGCGTGTGCTGGGCTGCTGTGAACCTAAGAGGGATGGGGAGCAGTGCCATACCCAGGTATTAAGTACCCGCTTGCGGCACTCCCCCACCCCCCCCTCTCGGCGCCCCTGTGTACGGGCGATCGGCTGATCGCCCGTACACACTTGTTGGACACATACAGTCAGGTGCATAAATATTGGGATATTGACAGAATTTTCATATTTTGGCATCTATTCACCACCACAATGGCTATGAAATGAAACAAACAAGATGTGCTTTAACTGCAGACTTTCAGATTTAATTTGAGGGTAATTACATCCAAATCAGGTGAACGGTGTAGGAATTACAACGGTTTCTATATGTGCCTCCCAATTTTTAAGGGGCCAAAAGTAATGGGACAAACTAAACAATCCTAAATCTAACTTTCACTTTTTAATACTTTGTTGCAAATCCTTTGCAGGCAATTACAGCCTCAAGTCTGGAAGGCATAGACATCACCAGACGCTGGGTTTCATCCCGGGTGATGCTCTGCCAGGCCTCTACTGCAAATGTCTTCAGTTCCTGCTTGTTCTTGGGGCATTTTCCCTTCAGTTTTGTCTTCATCAAGTGAAATGCATGCTCAATCGGATTCAGGTCAGGGGATTGACTTGGCCATTGCATAACATTCCACTTTTTAGCCTTAAAAAACTCTTTGGTTGCTTTCATAGTATGCTTCGGGTCATTGTCCATCTGCACTGTGAAGCGCCGTCCAATGAGTTCTGAAGCATTTGACTGAATATGAGCAAATAATATTGCCCAAAACACTTCTGAATTCATTCTGCTGCTTTTGTCAGCAGTCACATCATCAATAAATACAAGGGAACCAGTTCCATTGGCAGCCATACATGCCCACGCCATGACACTACCACCACCATGCTTCAATGATGAGGTGGTATGTTTTGGATCATGAGCAGTTCCTTTCCTTCTCCATACTCTTCTCTTCCCATTACTCTGGTACAAGTTGATTTTTGTCTCATCTGTCCATAGGATGTTGTTCCAGAACTGTAATGGCTTTTTTAGATTTTGTTTGTGCTAAAGAGTGTTTGTGTTCTTTAAAATGTCTCACAACAGGTTGCTCATTAGCTTTCCCTTCCAAGGCAAGTCTAATGGCACAAACACTCTTTAGCGACATTGAGATATTAAATGATTGAGCAGGTTGTATGCGACCGGAGGGGCGGTGATAGGGATAAACAGTTATTGAGAAGAGAAGCTTAGTGGATTGATTTTCGGAATACCTTGAAACCGCATGGTTTGAATGACTCTTTACAACTTAATTACTTTCTGTAATCAGTTTAGACTGACTTTTTTATTGTAAGTTTATTCAGCCATCTTTTTTATGTACTTTTTTATGTATTTTTGTATTGTTGATATGTTTCCATGGTGATGTCACTTTTGCCCTGACAGGAATGAGCTTCTTAGTACGGACGTCACTTCCGCACAGGTGTGCTGCAGTGAACACCGCAAATGAGGGCTCCGGGGTGTTTGTTTCACTTGCGGGTGTACCTATTTAAGGTAAGATGTCTTTTGTATCTTTCATGTTCCCGACGAAGGTTTAAGAATAAACCGAAACTGTTGAACGCGGTGAGGTCCGTGTGACCCCTCTTTATTTTCTCCGTGAGTGCCGCCAATTGTGGCTTATATTTCTCTGAGGAGTCGGAGGGCACCGGAACTTTGTGATTTTATTTACAGCCAGGCGGAGTGCCGAAAAAAAAAATATATATATATATATATAGCACTCCACATGAAGAACAAAACGCTCAGGTGCCATCAGGAGTATATGGATACTTAATGTATAGATAGTAATACTGCAGCACTCACGGGTCTTGTAAAGAAAGAATGACTCCAACTCAGGGAACTTTCGTTCAACGTGTCTTTTCGACTTCTATCAAGAACTTCAGTGAAAAAGTGACAAACACATACCTTTATACAAACATAGCGTTTGCTGCAGACCAGTCCTACTTCCGCCTCTCGGCTGGTGCCGCCCTGCAGATGACATCATCCGTGTGCAACTCAGGCATCCCGGTGCGCGCGATGACGTCACACGCTGCCGGAGCTTGGCGCTCCTGGTTGACATCACCTGACCGGGTGTCTGACACTCCCACCGGTGATCGTGTACTTCCCCCACCGGTGGGAGTGTCAGACACAACTTCTTCGAAGTTGTTGATAAAAGTCGAAAAGACAAACGGTGAACGAACGTTCCCTGAGTTGGAGTCATTCTTTCTTTAAAAGACCCGTGAGTGCCGCAGCATTGCTATCTAATAAATTATAAATAAATATTATATATATATATATATATATATATATATATATATATATATATATATATAAAATCACACACACACACACACATATACATACACGTAGGTAGAGACAGACCAACACTCCATCTTAATGCAAAAAATGGTAAAAAAATGTAATGTGCCTTTGAGAAGTCAGAACAAATATCACTGAACAGCTCAAATAGTGAATAAATCAAGAGATATGGTAAGAACTTACCTTTGTTATCTCGGTTTCTATGAAGTCCATAGGGTTGACCTTGGGGTATAGCTGGAGCTGGATAAACGGGCACAACGCAGTTAAAGCTGTCACTGCTCCCAGGATGCACTTGGGTCCATCCTCCTCTATACCCCGCCCCCGAGCCACAGGCACCTCAGTTGATAAGCAGCCAAGGCCGGAGGAGGAGACTAAACAGAGAGAAGGAAGACTGGAACACACAAGAAAACCATACTCACAGAAACGGGAGACGGAAAAACCGGTGACCAGTCACACAGCCCATATGAAGCCAGGTGCGTCAGAGCGGGCGCCCTGTGGACCCTATGGACTTTCTAGAAACAGAGATAACAAAGGTAAGTTCTTACCATCTCTCTTGTTTTCTACTTCAGGGTCCATAGGGGGTCCACTGGGTTGACCTTAGGGAGGTCCCAAAGCAGTTCAATTAAGGGCGGGGATGCTCCTGAGCAGAAAGGAGAATCCTGTGCCCGAAGGATGCATCCTGAGAGAGGCAAAGGTGTCAAACGCATAAAACCTCAAAAATGTCTGAATGGAAGACCAAGTGGCTACCTTACATAGCTGAACAGCAGAGGCACCACATCTAGCAGCCCAAGAAGGACCCACAGACCGAGTGGAATGAGCCTTAACAGAGGCTAATACAGGCAAACGTTCCCGTATATAAGCCTCATGAATAACAGAACAAAGCCAATGGGCTAAAGTTTGTTTGTTGGCAGGCCAACCCCTCCTGTGAAAATCAAAGAGGAAAAACAAAGAATCGGACTTCCGAACAGAAGCAGTCCGGTCCACATAATTTCTGAGAGCACGGACTACATCCAATGAAGCCTCACCAGCTGAAAGATCAGGAGACTGAAAAGCCGGCACCACAAGTTCCTGATTGATGTGGAATTTTAAAACCACTTTAGGCAAAAACTCAGGACGAGTGTGGTGAACCGCTCAGTCCTGGTGAAAAATTAAGACGGGGGGGGACTACAAGAAAGCGCCCCCAACTCTGACACCCTCCTGGCGGAAGCAATCGCCAGGAGAAAAACAGTCTTAAGTGTTAACCATTTGAGATCAACCGACTCAAGGGGTTCAAAAGGAGGACCCTGCAGGACCCGAAGAACCACCGCCAAATCCCACGGAGCCACCGAAGGCACAAAGGGAGGCTGGATTCTAAGAACCCTCTGGAAAAAGGTGTGTACGTCAGGCAGAGTTGCGATTCTACGTTGAAACCACACCGACAAGGCCGACACGTGAACCTTCAGGGACGCAAAACGTAAGCCCAGGTCCAGACCTGATTGAAGAAATGCCAGAACCCTAGAAACCCTGAACACATGAGGATCAAGGTTTCTGGACTCACACCACTGAAAGTAAGGGTGCCACACTCTGTGGTAAATCCATGCTGAAGATGGCTTACTCGCCCTCAGCATGGTACTAATGACAGAGCTTGAAAAACCCTGGGACCTTAAGACGGCTGTCTCAAAAGCCATGCCGTCAAAGACAGACGACCCAGATCCGGGTAAAGGCAGGGCCCCTGAGACAGCAGGTCCCGACGCTGAGGCAGAGGGTACGGAACGTCGATGGACAAGCTCCTGAGATTGGAGTACCAAGGACGTCTGGGCCACGCTGGAGCTACCAGCAGAAACATGCCTCCTTTCTGTTTGATTTTTCTTTGTACCCGAGGCAGTAGGGAGATCGGAGGAAACAGGTACGATGTCCATTTCACCGATAGTGCATCCACCAGACTTGCACCTGCGTCTCTTGTCCTTGAGCCGTACAAGGGCAACTTGTAGTTGTGACGGGAGGCCATCAGTCCAACTCTGGCAGTCCCCATTTGTCCACGAGAAGTTGAAACACCTCCGGGTGAAGCGACCATTCCCCGGGAAGCAAGTTGAGCCGGTTGGAGGAAGTACGCCTCCCAATTGAGGACTCGCGGGATGAAGAGTGCCAAGATTGCAGGAACGTAACACTCCGCCCAAAGCCAGGATGCGAGACACCTCCGACATCGCTGTTCGACTGAGAGTTCCTCCCTGGCGATTGATGTAAGCCACCGTGGTGGCGTTGTCGGATTGCACCTGAACCGCCCTTCCGTGAAGAGCGGTGCTTGACAACAGCAGAGCCCTATACACAGCCCGCAGCTCCAGAACGTTTATGGGAAGAACTGCTTCCTCCGCAGACCAACGGCCCTGAAGAGACAACGAGCCGGTCACTGCCCCCCAACCCCGGAGACTGGCATCTGTTGTGAGCAGAACCCAGTCCGGGATCCAAAAGGGGCGACCCTCGATGAGATGAGCTCTCTGAAGCCACCAAGATAGAGACAGGCGCACCTCCGGAGACAAAACCAGTCTCTGGGATCGGATCCGGTGAGGTAACCCATTCCATTCGGATAGAATCTGCCCCTGCAGGGGTCTGGAATGGAACTGGGCACTGTCCGTGTCGAATGCAGACACCATGGACCCTAGGACTCTCATTGCCGAGTGGACCGACACCCTGCCACTGCTCAGGCAACTATGTATCCTCAGCTGTAGGGAGGAGACCTTTTCCGGAGTCAGGAAGATCCTTTGCTGACTAGAATCCAGAAGGGCTCCCAAATGGACCATCCGTTGTGATGGGATCAGAGAGGACTTCTTCCAATTTATTAACCACCTGTGTGCTTGTAGACAAGCAATGGTCAGGTGGAGATGTCGAAGCAGTACCTCTGGGGAGCTCACCAGCAGAAGAAGATCGTCCAGATACGGCAACAGCCGTAAACCCTGGCTCCGAAGGTGGGAGGCCATAATTGCCATCACCTTGGTGAACACCCTAGGAGCCGTGGAAAGGCCAAAAGGCAAGGCCCGAAACTGGTAATGATGATGCAGAATAGCAAACCTCAGAAACTGCTGGTGTGCAGGTGCTGGTGCTATGGGCACGTGGAGGTAGGCATCCTGGATATCCAGGGAGACCATGTAATCCCGGGTTCCATCGCCAGAATGATGGAACGCAAGGTTTCCATCCTGAATTTGGGAACTCTGAGGTATTTGTTTAGAGACTTTAAATTGAGGATAGGGCGATGAGAACCATTGGGCTTCTGCACCAGAAACAGAGTAGAGTAGTATCCCGTCCCACGTTGAGACTGTGGAACGGGAACAATGACCCCTGCTTGCAGCAAGGACTTTATAGCTACCTGAATCTATGAGGCTTTGGTCTTGTCCAGAGAAGGACTCATGCAGAAAAACTGGTGGGGCGGCCTGAACCGAAAAGACAGGGCGTACCCCTGGGAGACTACTTCTCGAACCCAGGCATCCGTGGTGGTATTGTGCCAGCACTGGGCGAATTGAAGAAGTCGGCCCCCCACTCTGAGGTCCCCCCGAGGGAGGACCGTCCCATCAGGCAGCAGGTGTATCCTCCTGCTTGGAAGAAGAGCGCCTAGCACTCCATGCTTGCCTCTTTGGCTTTGAGACGGCCTTGGGCGCCGAATGCCTCGGGAAGGACTGACCTATGGCCTTACCCTGAACCCGAAAGGACCGAAAAGCAGGACCTCACCTTAGCCGGCGCTGAAGCCGAAGGGAGGAAAGCAGACTTGGATTTAGCCAGGGTATCTACTATTTTGTCCAAGTCTGGACCAAATAGCAACTCACCATTAAACAACAAAGCCTCCAGGCCCTTTTTAGAGTCTGCATCAGCCCTCCAGGACCTCAGCCACAAGGACAGACGAGCAGACACAGCTGCAGCCGAAACCCTAGAGGTCAGCAGACTGGAATCCAACGACGCTTCCCCAATATAGGAAGCCGCATCCCTCAGCTGTCCTATTAACGCTCTCTGGATGTCCAGAGCATCCTCAGAAAAGGAATCCTCCAAAACGTTGGCCCAGCTCTCAATGGCTTTAGCCACCCAGGCGATGGCCATGGACGGGCGAGCCACCGCCCCTGAGAGAGAGTAAATGGACTTCAAACAAGTCTCCACCTTCCTGTCCGTTGTATCCTTCAAAGAGGAGATGGACGGCAATGGCAGCGTAATGCTCTTAATCAAGCGGGTGACATGGGAATCCACCGCATGTGGGTTTCCCATTTCCTGCAATGAGTTTCAGGAAAAGGATAATGAGACGCCAACCTTTTCTGTGGTTGGAATCTCTTACTGGGCAACTGCCAGGCCACCGCCATATGATCCGTCAATTGGGCAGACAGGGGAAAAACATTCGAAGTTACCTTAGCTTTTTTAAAATTAGGATACTTCGACCTAGGAGCCGGCGCATCATCCTCTATATGGAGGATAGCCCGCACCGCCCTAACCAATGCCGGCACATTAATGGAGGACTTAGGGCCTGATTCAGACCCACTCGCGAGCGGCTGTCCGCTCGCAAGTGGGTCGATGTTCTGCACTGAGCATGCGAACGACGGAGGGAGCTCCGTCGTGCGCATGCGCCAGACGCGACAAGCGAAGGACTTTCCTTCGCTCGTTGTGTCAGATCAAAGGGGGCGTGCTGTCGATGTTGATTGACAGCACGCCCCCTTTGGTGGGCGTGCCGGGGGCGTGCCTCCCTGACGGGGGCGTTCCTAAGGGAACGCCTACCATCAGAAGCCGGCCCACTGACATCACTAGTGATGTCAGTGGGAGTGATTTTGGCTCTGATAGAGCCAAAATCACTCCGGGCCTTGCGGTTGAAAACCTCAACCGCAGGCTCCGGCTCGCAGTTTCGATGGTCGCGATGGTCAAGACCATCGCGGCCATCAAACTGCACGCTCGTATAGCCTGTGGGTGGTGACCCACAGCTATACGAGCGTCCAGGAGGACGCTCCATAGTTATGGAGGACGGCCCTCATTCAGAGCGTGCGCTCTGCTCAGAGCGTACGGCTCTGAATGAGGGCCTTAGTCAGAGTCAGAGTCCTCATGAATCTCTCAGTCATATGAAGACACATCCGAGTCCGACAATTGCGCAGTCAGTGAACCCACGACATGACGCTTGGACGCCTTTGGTGGCAACATCAAGATGAGGCCGCCAGACTCTAAACAGAGCTGGAGAGAACATCCACCCAGGGTGGAGGAGCCGCCTGAGGAAAACCCTGAAAAGGCATCACAGACTGCTGCGTCACAGGGGGAAACCGAACATACACAGGCAGCCCCATATAGGGACCCACAGTCTGGGATCCGGGGGGAGACTGCAATAATTGCGGAATACCTGTGGAATGGGGGATGGTGGGCTGGGGCAACGCCCTGGAAGGGACCGTTGTTGGGACCGATAAACGGTCCGCAATAGACGCCAGCACCTGGGACAACATCGCCCAAGGAGGATCCTGTGCCATAGGGGGTTTAGAGGGGCCAGGTACCAGCTGGCACCGCCCACACAGACCATGCTGAGATAAATCCTCCCTATCAACCCCTGCAGAACAGCAGGAAACCAACACAGGAGCCACGGAGCGCTCAATCTCCTCATCAGACATGATACAGTAAATACTCAATGAATACGTATCATCAGAGGAATTATGGTGCCAACACCCACGCACTCACCAGTATGCAACACAAACAGTCCAAAATATGGTACTGTGTAGCACACAACTATGTGACTGACCCCACAAATACGTGTTTTATATATGTGAGGTCCACAGAAAACGCCCTTCCAACCACACACCAGCTGGGCCGTAGGAGAAGGAAAGGGATAGGTATAAGCTGACAGTAAGTAGAAATAAGTCACAGACAGGCAGCACTAGCAAAAGTCACATACAAAGGAGAAAGTAATACTCACTGCACCTTCCACCACAATCAACCGCCCAGATTCAGTGTCTGGGAGGGCTATAGCGCTGTGTAGACGGTCCTTTAGCAGGGGAGAGGTACACAGGGGGACCGGTCCACTTGTACCACCTGGGATCTGCCAAGAGAAGATGGCCGCTGGAGACCACAGGAGGAGGAGTGGCCGAGAAATAACAGCAGCTCAGCGACGCCAGACCAGAGTAGAAAGGCGCGCTGAGCTGAGGGGAGGAGCCGCTAGACAGGGAAAGCTGCCCCCCCTGGCTAGCAATTAACCCCAGAGTTGCCGGTCCCGCTTCCAGCCCGTTACCCTGGTGGTCTAGCAGTCACGCGGGGTATGCCTCATAGAGGGGGAGCCCGCCGCCGCTGCTAGCGCCTCCGGTCTGTCCCCAGAGACCGGAGGCAGCAGACTGCATAATAAGTATCCGCGGGATGCAGCACGAGGCGACCTGCGGCTTACCTTGATCCCCGCGCTTCCGGCAGCAGTCTTGGGAATCCTTAGAGCCCAGCTAGTACAGACTCTGGGGTCCCGCCGCAATCCCCAGATCTGTACTGGCATCGCGGCACCAGCAGGGATAGGAGTGGCAGCATGGACGTCCTAAAGTACAGTCTGATGCTGCCGCTCTTACAGTGTAAAATCAGAGAAAAAAAAAATAAAAAAATTTTCTTCCATTAAAAAAAAAAAAGCTTAGGGGCTGCGACAGGGTGACCCGACTCCGGCCGGGCACCAACTAAACTGAGGTGCCTGTGGCGGCTCTGGGGCGGGATATAGAGGATGGACCCAAGTGCATCCTGGGAGCAGTGAAAGCTTTAACTGAGTGGTGCCCGTGGATCTAGATCCAGCTATACCCCAAGGTCAACCCTGTGGACCCCCTATGGACCCTGAAGTAGAAAAGATACTTAGCATCAGACAGGGTACCACAGCGTCATGTCCGTGCGCCTGAGCATATAAGAAGGCAATGCTGTACGTCATCAGTCCGCGACTTCGGGAGCCCCGTGAAACGGACGGAGACGGAGCAGCTGGCCTTGTTCGTGAACGTAGCAGGTGTTCACTTCTTTCTATTTAAGGTATGTTATTCTCATTTGCACTTGTTCACAGCTTGACAAAGAAGCTTTCCGCTCCGAAACATTGGTTTTTGAGTATGTGACACCATTCAATATATTTACTTCATAACCAGTCTCAGAGTGCTGCAGGCTTATTCTTCCATTTTAAATCCATCTATTGCTGAAGGCACCGGAAGCTGTTTTTTTAATAAGAAGGAGTGCCGGACCGAAATATCTATATTCTATCTATATACACACATACGTAAACCGCACTCACAACCACGTGAGGAATATTAGGCAGGGTGCTCCACTATAGAACATACCACTGATGTTCCAATAATATAGTCCAATATTAGGGCATAAAAACCTAAATGAGGGCACTCACGCTGTCAGATGAAAAAAATAGCCAAAGTTTATTTTTTAAATCATCACCATAGTCAACGTTTCGGCCCCGAAGGGAGACAGGTCACAAGATACCATCAATCCAGCATGGCAACACAGATTGATGCTATCTTTTCATCTGATAGCGGTGAGTGCCCTCATTTACTCACACACACACACACACACACACACACAGAAACAGGAAGGTGTCACTCAGACTTTTCAGCATGTTAGAAATTGTGCAGTGGTTTATTGTATCTAAATCATCGACATTTTGGGGTAACACTCCCCTTCATCAGGATGTCGAGAACAATGTGTGATGACAAACTTAAATAACTCACCCCCCGGACATATCAATCACCCTCCTTCCTGTGCACCGGCCAGCGTCCCGGAAGGCCGACGGCAACCAGCGTGTCTCCACGTGTGTCACTGGCGCACACATGACTACTTCCGGCGCACAGGAGGACACAGCAACAAAACATTCAAAGAGCGGCAGCCATGGTAACAAATGCCACGGACACCGCTGTTGATAAAAATAAGCAAGTATTAAACATCAATAAAAATATGAGATATGGTAAGAACTTACCCTTGTTATCTCTATTTCTACGAAGTCCATAGGGTTCCACAGGATACCTTGGGTATAGGTGTGACGTCAGTCGCAGGGCACCAAAGAGTTAAGCTTTCAGCCTCCCAGGATGCACTAGGTCCCCCTCCTATACCCCGCCCCCGGGCCAAGGCACCTCAGTTAGTTACCAAGCCATAGGCCGGAGGAGGAGAAGGAAGAGAGAGAACAAAGATCTGGACACATACAAGAATCACATTCTCACCAGAGGGAGACGGAAAACCGGTGACCAGAGCAAAGCCCATCTGCAGCACAGGTGCGACAGGGCGGGAGTCCTGTGGAACCCTATGGACTTCGTAGAAATAGAGATAACAAGGGTAAGTTCTTACCATATCTCATATTTTCTACTTCAGGGTCCATAGGGTATCCACAGGATACCTTGGGGATGTCCCAAAGCAGTATCCTTTAAGGGTGGGGACGCTCCGGTGCAGAAAGGAGAATCCGCCGCCCGAAGGAAGCATCCTGAGAGGCGAAGGTGTCAAACCTGTAGTACCTCACGAAGGTATGGACAGAAGACCACGTAGCAGCCTTGCAGATCTGAACTGCCGAGGCACCACGTCGAGCTGCCCACGAAGGACCCACAGACCTAGTGGAATGAGCCTTCAGAGAAGGAGGGACCGGTAGGCCTTCATGAAGATAAGCTTCAGAAATAGCCATACGGATCCAGGCTGCCAAAGTTTGCTTTGAAGCAGGCCAACCCTTTTTACGGAAGCCAAAGAGGACAAACAAAGCGTCCGACTTCCTAAACGAAGAAGTGCGGTCAACATAAGTCCTTAAGGCCCGCACAACATCCAAAGAGGCCTCACCCACGGAAAGACCCGGTGAGTTAAAGGCCGGAACAACTATTTCCTCGTTAACATGAAACTGGGAAACAACTTTGGGAAGAAACTCGGGCCGAGTGCGGAGCACTGCCCTGTTCCCATAAAAAAACAAGAAAGGGGGTCTACAAGAAAGAGCCCCTAACTCAGAAACACGTCTGGCCGAAGCAATGGCCAGAAGGAAAACAGTCTTAGCTGTTAGCCATTTAAGATCCACTGAGCCCAGTGGTTCAAACGGCGGTCCTTGGAGAGCCCTCAGGACCACAGCCAAATCCCAAGGCGCCACAGGTGGAACAAAGGGCGGCTGAATGCGGAGAACACCCTGCATAAAAGGTGCGCACATCCGGGATTGTAGCAATCCTACGGTGAAACCAGACAGATAGGGCCGAAACCTGTACCTTCAAAGAAGCAAGGCGAAGCCCATGATCTAGTCCCGCTTGCAGGAAGGCGAGAATCCGAGACAGACGAAACTCCCGCGGTGCATAACCTCTCGGTCGACACCACTGGAAGAACATATGCCACACGCGATGGTATATCCTCGCGGAAGACGGTTTCCGAGCTCGTAACATGGTACGCACCACAGAGCTGGAAAACCCCCGGGACCTCAGCATGGCCGTCTCAACAGCCACGCCGTCAAAGACAGCCGAGTCAGGTCCGGGTGAAGGCAAGGACCCTGAGACAGAAGGTCCGGTCGTAGCGGCAACCGCAGAGGACTGTCCACGGACAGACCCTGAAGGTCTGAGAACCAGTGCCGTCTGGGCCACGCGGGAGCTATCAACAGGAGCGTCCCTCCTTCCTGTTTGAATTTCCGGATTACCCGTGGAAGAAGGGAGACCGGAGGGAACAGGTATGCGAACCGGAACGTCCACCGGACGGACAGAGCATCCACCAGAGACGCCCCTTCGTCTCTTGTGCGAGACCCGTACACCGGCAACTTGTTGTTGTGCCGGGACGCCATGAGGTCGATCTCTGGAAGACCCCATCTGTCCACCAGTAGTTGAAAAACGTCCGGGTGCAGGGACCATTCCCCCGGATGAACGTCCTGGCGACTTAGAAAGTCCGCCTCCCAATTGAGCACTCCCGGGATGAAGACCGCTGATATGGCCGGAAGATTGCGCTCCGCCCAAACCAGGATCCGAGAGACCTCTACGAGAGCCGCCCGACTGCGAGTTCCTCCTTGCCTGTTTATGTAGGCCACGGTGGTAGCGTTGTCCGACTGGACCTGCACCGGGCGACCCTGGAGAAACCGCTGTGCCTGCTGGAGAGCATTGAAGACCGCACGGAGTTCCAAGATATTTATTGGAAGCTCCGCTTCTGTCGGCGTCCACCTGCCCTGGAACAAGTGTGGACCCGAAACTGCTCCCCAGCCCCGAAGACTGGCGTCCGTTGTCAACAGGACCCAATTTGGAACCCAGAACGGACGTCCCTTGTTGAGGTGGGTCGTCTGTAACCACCACGCAAGGGACAGGCGAACCTCCTGGGTGAGCACAATCGTCTGGGACTTCAAAGACTGAGTCAGCCCGTTCCACTTGGACAGGATCAGGTGCTGCAGAGGTCTGGAGTGAAACTGGGCGTATTCCACCATGTCGAACACCGACACCATGGAGCCCAGTAACCTCATCGCCGAGTGTAAGGACACCCGGCGGCTGTGCAGGCAACTGCGCACCCTTGACTGTAAAGCAGAGATCTTGTCCTCCGTCACGAAGATCCTTTGCTGTCCCGAGTCCAATAAGGCTCCAAGATGCAGAATCCTCCGAGACGGGATTAGTGGACTTCTGCCAGTTGATTAGCCAGCCGTGCCGTTGCAGCAGTGCAATGGTCAGGTCCAAGTGGCGTAACAGAAGCTCTGGAGATCCTGCCACCAATAAACAGGTCGTCCAAATACGGTAACATGCGGACTCCCTGCAGCCGCAGAGAAGCCGCCATGACCGCCATCACCTTGGTGAAAACACGTGGTGCTGTTGCCAGGCCAAAAGGTAACGCCCGAAACTGGAAGTGGTCGCTGCGGATTGCAAACCTGAGGAACTGTTGATGGCGCAAAAGAATAGGGACATGCAGGTAAGCGTCCTGTATGTCCAATGACACCAAGTAGTCCCCAGGTTCCAGCGCCAGAATGATGGACCGTAGGGTCTCCATCCGAAACTTCGGGACCCGCAAAGACTTGTTGAGTGCTTTGAGGTTGAGAATCGGACGATATGACCCATTGGGTTTCTGTACCAAAAATAGATTTGAATAGAAACCCTGGCCCCTCTGGGAGAATGGAACAGGCACTATAACTCCAGCCTGGAGCATAGTGTGCAATACCTTCCGCAGCTCCATAGCCTTGTTCCGGTCTGATGGGAGACCCGTGGTGAAGAAGCGAGCCGGGGGTCTGTGCCGGAAGGAGAGGGCGTATCCGTGGGAAACCACCTCCAGAACCCAAGTGTCTGTCGTAGTGGTCGACCAACACTGGGCGAACTGTAGCAGGCGGCCTCCCACCCTGGGATCCCCCAAAGGGAGGCCCGGACCGTCAGGCCGCAGGCTTGTCATCTGGCTTGGGGGCCGGACGTCTGGTACTCCATGCCTGCTTCCGGGGCTTGACCGATTTCTTAGGGCCAGCCTGTCGAGGAAACGACTGTGGTTTGGGCCTGCCCTGGGCCCTAGATGACCGAAAGGACGATGGTCCCGAACCAGAAGGAGCAGCGGCCGACGGAGACAAGCAGATTTGGCTGCCGCCAGCGTGGCCACAATCTTATCCAGATCCGGACCGAAGAGAACTTCTCCGGTAAACGGCAACGCTTCCAGACCTTTCTTGGAATCTGCGTCCGCCTTCCAGGATCGCAGCCACAAGGTGCGACGAGCAGCTACCGCTGCTGAAGAAATTCTAGACACCAGAGTACTAATGTCTAGAGCCGCCTCGTTGATGTAGGTGGCCGAATCACGGAGATTGCCAATCAACTCCGCCTGTTCGGCCGGACAGTCGGATTCAAAAGAAGCCTCTAATGAATCCGCCTAGCGCTCCATCGCTCTGGCAACCCAGCAAATGGCCATAGCCGGCCGTGCTGCCCCCCCTGCAAGGGAATAAGCGGACTTCAGGCAGATTTCTACCTTGCGGTCCGTAGCATCCTTAAGGGAGGACATGGATGGCATCGGCAATGTGGCACTACGGACAAGACGGGTCACGTGAGAATCCACCTGTGGAGGGGATTCCCACTTAGCAAAATAATTATCCGCGAACGGATAAGCCACCGCCAGGCGTCTCTGCGGCTGGTATCTTTTGCCAGGTTGTTTCCACGCCTCCTCTAAATGGTCCACCAACTGACCCGAAAGAGGAAAGACTGTGGCATCGCCCTTCACATCTTTGAAAAAGGCATACTTAGATTTAGCCGCTGGGGGAACTTCGTCCTCAATCACCAAGGCTGTGCGGACCGCCCGAATAAGTCCAGGAATATATACTTTGGACTTAGCATCAGCGTCCTTAGTATGGAGAGGTTCCTGATCGTAAGGATCAAGAATCTCCCCATCATCAGACGTCCCTTCGTCATCCTCATAAGGAGCGGACAGAGACGCCACCGGCCTTTTATGAGGCCGCATCACAGACTCCCCTTGCAACACATCCGACAAGTGCTGTACAGAACTCGTCAGGGAGTTAACCCACGCTGGCTCCTGAGAACCCGGGAGCGGGGAAATAGGGAGACTGTGGGGTACCACCAATTGTCGTGGGAACCCCTGCACGGGTGACGACATCACAGACTGCTGAGACAAACCCCTCGGAGTAAACGCGGGCTGCGGAGCTAACTGGCCCACTAAAGCTGTTAACGCCTGAGCGAAACAAGCCCAGGGCGGCTCCTGTACCGGTGCTGTAACCGTAATAGGCCGCGCCATGGACAAACACTGCCGGCAAAGGCCCTCCGCGCTACCCTCCCCCTCCGCTAACGGTACTTTGCACGTGGTACACTGTAGCCGGAGGGGAAAATCACTTTCAGACATGATGGCACCACGTATGTGACCTCTCTCACCAATTAAGTATTAAATAGGCGAGAGACCACCCTGCAGCACCGCACCGCAAGGGCTTTAGCAGAAGAACAGGGACAGTAATAAAGCTGACAGTTTAGAGAAGAAAAGTTACAGGCAGCAGCGCTAGCACAGTCACATACAATGCAGAGAAATAACAATTCCTGCACTAACAGCGCTGATCACTCAACTACACAGACACAGGGCCTGGTAGGACACAGCGCTGCATACACAGACCTGACCACAGCGGAGGAGAGGTATGCGGGGGGACCCAGACCACGATGCTTCCGTCCAGCGCTTCCAGCAGCGTTCACCATGCGTTCTGGAGAAGATGGCCGCCGAGGAGCAGAGAGGAGGCTGGCCTGGGGGAGGAGCGCTGCCACAGGACCAGTCGGCAGCATGCAGAGAGGGCTGTGTGCAGCGGGGGAGGCGCCGGCTGTGAGACAGGGAAGGCGCGCTCCCCTGGCATGCATTTAACCCCTGGGACGCCGCAGCGCTACCGCTCTGCTGCGGTCCGCTGTCCCAGGGGGTAGTGGAAGCGCAGGTTGGTCGCCTGGCTCCACGCTGCAGCCAGTCCCCAGGGAGCCCCCTGCCTGGGGACTTAGGACCATGTGATCAGCGGGGACCCACCGCGGGACCCCGCTGCTTACCTCTGTCCCCCTTGAATCCGGCCATGGTCCGGAGCATCTGGGGTCACCGCTAGCTGTGACCCCAGACGCCCACCAGCATCCCCGGATCAGTACCGGCGTTCTGGTACCGGCGGGGTGTAGGGAAGAAAGCATGGACGTCAGGACTGACTGTCCATGCTGTTCATCCAGATGTGCAGCCACAGCTGCATGAAGAATAAGCTTCAGGGGCTCTTCTAGCCCCCACTCCAACAGGTGCACCCGACTCCGGCCGGGCACCAAACTAAACTGAGGTGCCTTGGCCCGGGGGCGGGGTATAGGAGGGGGACCTAGTGCATCCTGGGAGGCTGAAAGCTTAACTCTTTGGTGCCCTGCGACTGACGTCACACCTATACCCCAAGGTATCCTGTGGATACCCTATTGACCCTGAAGTAGAAAGTTACAGGCAGCGCTAGCACAGTCACATACAATGCAGAGAAATAACAATTCCTGCACTAACAGCACTGATTACTCAACTACACAGACACAGGGCCTGGTAGGACACAGCGCTGCATACACAGACCTGAGCCACAGCGGAGGAGAGGTATGCAGGGGGACCCAGACCACGATGCTTCCGTCCAGCGCTTCCAGCAGCGTTCACCATGCGTTCTGGAGAAGATGGCCGCCGAGGAGCAGAGAGGAGGCTGGCCTGGGGGAGGAGCGCTGCCACAGGACCAGTCGGCAGCATGCAGAGAGGGCTGTGTGCAGCGGGGGAGGCGCCGGCTGTGAGACAGGGAAGGCGCGCTCCCCTGGCATGCATTTAACCCCTGGGACGCCGCAGCGCTACCGCTCTGCTGCGGTCCGCTGTCCCAGGGGGTAGTGGAAGCGCAGGTTGGTCGCCTGGCTCCACGCTGCAGCCAGTCCCCAGGGAGCCCCCTGCCTGGGGACTTAGGACCATGTGATCAGCGGGGACCCACCGCGGGACCCCGCTGCTTACCTCTGTCCCCCTTGAATCCGGCCATGGTCCGGAGCATCTGGGGTCACCGCTAGCTGTGACCCCAGACGCCCACCAGCATCCCCGGATCAGTACCGGCGTTCTGGTACCGGCGGGGTGTAGGGAAGACAGCATGGACGTCAGGACTGACTGTCCATGCTGTTCATCCAGATGTGCAGCCACAGCTGCATGAAGAAAAAGCTTCAGGGGCTCTTCTAGCCCCCACTCCAACAGGTGCTCCCGACTCCGGCCGGGCACCAAACTAAACTGAGGTGCCTTGGCCCGGGGGCGGGGTATAGGAGGGGGACCTAGTGCATCCTGGGAGGCTGAAAGCTTAACTCTTTGGTGCCCTGCGACTGACGTCACACCTATACCCAAGGTATCCTGTGGATACCCTATGGACCCTGAAGTAGAAAGTACCGTTCTCTAGTCAACATATAGGTGTCATCAGTTTGTTAAAATAGCACAGAACAACCCTGTGTCTTTCACTGTGATACATTGCTGTGAACTATAAACAAAATATCTAAACATTGGATGTGGTTGCTTAGCAACTAGAACCACAAGGCTCACCAACATAACCACCTGTGGGACCAGTGCATGATCTATAAGTACAAATACTACGGGTACCTATGTAAATGTGAATAGTGCTACATATAATATATGAACATCAAAAAATGTAAAAAGATAAAGAACAGAAAAAAAACAGGGTGTGGAAATGAGTACTTGACTTAATCTAACCTTTTACTACTGTGAACATCAATGATCTTAATAAGTAAGATCAAAATCGTGTTACATAAAAGACTTTTTAACCAAAACATTATAATCAAGGAAACTGAGTTAACCTTACAAAACAGTGAATAAGGCTAAAACTACTGCCTTCCATTGTAAAATGGAAAACATATCATAAATACAATTTATCAAAAAAGCTTAAAAAAAAAAAAAAAAGAATTCTTAAACTTTCGCTCTACTAGATTAAACCAGTGTAAAAAAAAAAATCCATGTGCATCTCATGAAATGAATCCATGCCACAAGGTCATTAAATGTATATGTGTGTTCTAGTCATAAACATGTCTAGTCCATTCTATCCCCAACCAATCAATACAATAAAAGCTACAATCAATAGAACACAAATATGTTCACTTCCAGAATGTAACAATTATACACATATATAAGCAAACCCTTCTATTGTAAGAGCCTCAATTTACAGATAACGAAACCCTTGTATTAAATTGTTAAGACCCTTTGGAGAAAGGGTATCTAAACAAAAAATCCAAGAGGCTTCAAGTTGCAATAGTCTCTTGGCTCTGTTCCCTCCTCTTAAGGTGCCCACACACATCGACTTTTCATCCAATTTGGCCGATTTCGACGAATCGTGACGACAGATCATGTAAAAAATGGCCAAATCGTGAGTTTCTACACTTGATCACGATGCCGATGCGCGTCCCCGCTCGTCATACATCGCATCTTCAGATCTGCCGTGCTGTAGGGCAGATTAGCCAATCTGGGATACAATGCACTGGCTGCAAGATAGATCTTAAGTCAGATTGGACATTTTTAACTCCAAATCGTGACCACGACTGCCTGGGGAGAGTTCAGGGAGAGTTCAGGGGAAATTGTGTACATTGGCTGATTGGGAGCAAGTCGGTATGTGTGTGGGCACCTTAAGACACACTGGTACATGATCGATAACTTTGTATCGTACTGTAGCAATACTGTGCTTAAATAAGGCAAAATGTCTTGCGACCGGCTGGTCGCTGCCACCTGCAAGCAAACCAGCTCTAATAGCGGCACGATGTTGCGCCATTCGCTCTTTGAACTGGCGTTCTGTCTCGCCCACGTAATGCAACCCACGCAGGCAAGATAGAATGTACACCACGAAACGAGAGCTGCATGTCAGTGGCCAATTGATTCTGAACTTTCTCCCTGAATAGGGATGGGAAACAAAATTTCCTATCTGCATGTAGCTACAGGTGGTGCACCCAAAAGAACTTCCTGAGCTGTAAAAATGGGTGCTACGGGTACTCATTTTTACAGCTCAGGAAGTTCTTTTGTAACTAAACCCTTAAATGATGTTATATCTGTTTTCATGACGATGTCTTTAATGTTACGACTACGGATGTAGCTTGGCATTACAGAATGGAATGGTATGTCTACCAATCGGAGTATTGTGTACGCGGAGTCCTCTTGGACATATGCAGTCTATGGCCGATGGTGGCTCCTGATCCTGAGATCACTTTATTACATGACACTAGGGTGATGCCAAGCTACACCCGTAGTCGTAACATTAAAGACATCGTCATGAAAACAGATAGAACATCATTTAAGGGTTTAGTTACTAAAAACTTCCTGAGCCGTAAAAATGGGTGCTACAGGTGTCCTGGGTACACCACCTGTAGCTACATGCAGATAGGAAATTTTGTTTCCCATCCCTATTCAGGGAGAAATTTCAGAATCAATTGGCCACTGACATGCAGCTCTCGTTTCGTGGTGTACATTCTATCTTGCCCGTGTGGGTTGCATTACGTGGGCGAGACAGAACGCCAGTTCAAAGAGCGAATGGCGCAACATCGTGCCGCTATTAGAGCTGCTTTGCTTGCAGGTTGCACCGACCAGCCAGTCGCAAGACATTTTGCCTTATTTAAGCACAGTATTGCTACAGTACGATACAAAGTTATCGATTATGTACCAGTGTGTCTAAGAGGAGGGAACAGAGCCAAGAGACTATTGCAACTTGAAGCCTCTTGGATTTTTTGTTTAGATACCCTTTCTCCAAAGGGTCTTAATTTAATACAAGGGTTTCGTTATCTGTAAATTGAGGCTCTTACAATAAAAGGGTTTGCTTATATATGTGTATAATTGTTACATTCTGGAAGTGAACATATTTGTGTTGCATCAATTGTAGCTTTTATTGTATTGATTGGTTGGAGATAGAATGGACTAGACATGTTTATGACTAGAACACATACATTTAATGACCTTGTGGCATGGATTCATTTCATGAGATGCACATGCATTTTTTTTTACACTGGTTTAATCTAGTAGAGCAAGAGTTTAAGAATTCTTTGATTTTTTTTTAGCTTTTTTGATAAATTGTATTTATGATGTGTTTTCCATTTTACAATGGAAGGCAGTAGTTTTAGCCTTTTTCACTGTTTTGTAAGGTTAACTCAGTTTCCTTGATTATAATGTTTTGGTTAAAAAGCCTTTTTTTTATGTGACACGATTTTGATCTTACTTATTAAGATCATTGATGTTCACAGTAGTAAAAGGTTAGATTAAGTAAAGTACTCATTTCCACACCTTGTTTTTTTTTCTGTTATTTATCTTTTTACATTTTTTGATGTTCATATATTATATGTAGCACTATTCACATTTACGTAGGTACCCGTAGTATTTGTACTTATAGATCATGCACTGGTCCCACAGGTGGTTAGGTTAGTGAGCCGTGTGGATCTAGTTGCTAAGAAACCACATCCAATGTTTAGATTTTTTGTTTATAGTTCACAGCAATGTAGCGTTCCCGCTAGGCTGTTTTAGCGGGGCGCGGCGCCCTGCCCTCTTTCTGGAAGGCAAAAAGCGCCCTGCCCTAACAGCCTGCGGGAACTGTCTTCACCCGCGGGTCGCAGTGTCCCGCGGGTGAAGAAATGTGCGGTGACCCGGTCACCGCCGGAGAATAGACGCCGGGTGCGTGCGCCCGGCATCTATTCTCCCTGTCTGCAGGGCTTGGGGGCTGCCCGGCGTGTCCGTAAGTGCCGGGCACGCCCCCAAGAGTGACGAAAAGGGGACGCGTCTTATAGACATGCCCCCTTTTCAATGGCCATGCCCCTTCTTGGACGCGCGCGCACGAAAGTGCCCTCTCTAGCTCCGGCGTCCTGCATCGCGCCGGAGCTAGAGTGAACACTAGCAATGTATCACAATGAAAGGCACAGGGTTGTTCTGTGCTATTTTAACAAACTGATGACACCTATATGTTGGAGTAGAGAACGGTACTTTTATTGATGTTTAATACTTGCTTATATTTAATCAACAGCGGTGTCCATGGTATTTGTTACCATGGCTGCCGCTCTTTGAATGTTTTGTTGCTGTGTCCTCCTGTGCGCCAGAAGTAGTCATGTGTGCACCAGTGACAGGCTGGTTGCCGTCGGCATTCCGGGACGCTGGTCGGTGCACAGGAAGGAGGGTGATTGATACGTCCGGGGGGTGAGTTATTTAAATTTGTCATTTGTTATCACACTTTGTTCTCGACATCCTGATGAAGGGAGTGTTGCCCCGAAACTGCTTACTGTAGTCAGTCACCCGGTAACCTTGTTACAGCAGCGGGTGTTTACCTTTGGCCATGAGCCGTGGTCCAGCAGCCAATAGGAGGCAGACGCGACAAGTCAATCACAGCTCGCCGTGTCATAGCTCCGCCCACTCGCGGCATATTGTATTAGACGCCGCCGAGAGGGAAAGAGCAGTTTGGCGGCGGAGGGGGAGGAGATAAGACCTCCCGAAGTAGAGAGAAGCATTCCGGCGTCCGCAGAAGATGCCATAAACAAAAGAGAAGACAGGAGGCGCCGGATAAAAGAAAAGAAGAGGCAGCGCCGCTGGCCAGGACTGGCTAGCGGCAGAAGAAAGCGGCTGAGGACCAGAGAGGACTGCGGGGGTGGAAAGTGAAGCTTCTCCCCGCACACTCTTCAACCGTAGCAGGTAGGCCCTCTGGGAAGCCTACTATTAACCCCTCCCTAGACCACCAGAGTTGTCGGGCAGTATAGGCGGGGACAAGGTCTGGGCTACATAGGGGGCATTAGGCCCAATATAAGGTATCTGCCCCCCAAAATAGGTGTGAGTCACTAAAAGGCAAATAGGTGGGCCACCCCAAGCATGTGGGGTAGTGTATGCAAGATTTTGGGACGATGGTCTGGCTCCTATATTTTAGAAATATTTGTCAAGCCCTATATTATTTTTAAATATATATCTTTTTTTTATTATTATTACACACACAGCAAGTGACTTGCTGTGTGTACTGTGGATTCCCTGAGGGTGAATACCTGCGGAGGGCACCAGGTACCTTTTGATAGCTAGTGTTGCGTGTGAGCCGCCCCACTGGATGTTGAGTGTGTAAATATATATATATATATATATATATATATATATATATATATATATATTTCATACATTTCCATAGACAAATGTTTCACATTTCCCGTTAAGGGTTCTGATCTGAAATTTCACAAAACCTACTGAATTTCTGCCACTCAAACAAAGCGATGACATTTCGGTCATTAAGGCTGACTCCTTAATGGACATGTTCCTTGCGCAATACAGATATGGTATGCCATCACACCCTGTGGTTCACTGCAAATTCAGCACTCTCAGAGTGAGATTGCTGTCAGTCAAAAAAAATCACATAATTGTGTGCTCATTGAAATGTGATCATCTGATCCGAGCCTGCAGCACAGATGGGTCTCACTGATCCGTCCGTTCTTCTCCCTGATCCAAGCCTGCATCTGTCTGATATTGCACATGATCTAATGAATATGCAAATCATTAGCTAGTGCACGATAGTTCTTGTGAATTTCAAAAATGACGCTGAGACGCCATTTTTGAAATGGGCACCGCTGCCGAACTCTGCAGAATGGCTGACAGGGACTCTCGGATCCAGGCCTGCCGCTAACACAGCACCGCTGCCCGCATTGCCGCCGGGTCCCCCAGCACGCTAACTCCCCCGGGTCCTGGCAGCAGCTACTGCCCGCTACCTCCCCCGGGTCCCACCACCCACAAAGGACAGTCATCTTTGTGCACCCAAGTGAAGCCACAGTGAGAACACCCCCTGCTGGAGGCACCTACTGAGGCTGTGCAACAAGTTGAAGCTCACTATCTATATAATGGGGCACTTGTGAAGTGATAGTTTAAAAACTAACTTTCTCACTGACTGTTAAGTGTGTATGCATATCGTGTATGTGTATATACACCCATATTTTTATATATTATAAACACACATACACACACACACGGTAAAATAAGTATTGAATCCAACATTTTTCTCAGTAAATATATTTGTAATGGGGCTATTGTAATGAAATGTACAACAAATGTAAGCAACAACCCATGCAATCCACACATGCAAATAAATCAAACCATAGAGGCCCATAAAATAAATTGTGTGATAATGTGAAATGACACAGGGAAAATGTGATGTGCTCTGTAACAAGGATCAGGCTGTAATGAGGAGCTCTCTCCTGCCTGCCTTATATACTCCTCATTACAGCCTGATCCTTGTTACAGAGCACATAACATTTGGAATTGTCTCCAGTTGTTTAGTGAGTATTTGGAAACCTTGCACCACATTTCTGGTTATTGTTTTTGTTATGTTATATAAATGTCATTATTGTTTGTTAGACCCAATGAAGGCTTTAAATATTATGCTTTAATGGTAATTTTAAGATTTGATGGCCTCTAAAGATACATGCTTCTAAAATAGGAGATATGGTAAGAACTTACCCTTGTTATCTCTATTTCTACGAAGTCCATAGGGTTCCACAGGATACCTTGGGGTATAGGTGTGACGTCAGTCGCAGGGCACCAAAGAGTTAAGCTTTCAGCCTCCCAGGATGCACTAGGTCCCCCTCCTATACCCCGCCCCCGAGCCAAGGCACCTCAGTTAGTTACCAAGCCATAGGCCGGAGGAGGAGAAGGAAGAGAGAGAACAAAGATCTGGACACATACAAGAATCACATTCTCACCAGAGGGAGACGGAAAACCGGTGACCAGAGCAAAGCCCATCTGCAGCACAGGTGCGACAGGGCGGGAGTCCTGTGGAACCCTATGGACTTCGTAGAAATAGAGATAACAAGGGTAAGTTCTTACCATATCTCATATTTTCTACTTCAGGGTCCATAGGGTATCCACAGGATACCTTGGGGATGTCCCAAAGCAGTATCCTTTAAGGGTGGGGACGCTCCTGTGCAGAAAGGAGAATCCGCCGCCCGAAGGAAGCATCCTGAGAGGCGAAGGTGTCAAACCTGTAATACCTCACGAAGGTATGGACAGAGGACCACGTAGCAGCCTTGCAGATCTGGACTGCAGAGGCACCACGTCGAGCTGCCCACGAAGGACCCACAGACCTAGTGGAATGAGCCTTCAGAGAAGGAGGAACCGGTAGGCCTTCATGAAGATAAGCTTCAGAAATAGCCATACGGATCCAGGCTGCCAAAGTTTGCTTTGAAGCAGGCCAACCCTTTTTACGGAAGCCATAGAGGACAAACAAAGCGTTCGACTTCCTAAACGAAGAAGTGCGGTCAACATAAGTCCTTAAGGCCCGCACAACATCCAAAGAGGCCTCACCCACAGAAAGACCCGGTGAGTTAAAGGCCGGAACAACTATTTCCTCGTTAACATGAAACTGGGAAACAACTTTGGGAAGAAACTCGGGCCGAGTGCGGAGTACTGCCCTGTTCCCATGAAAAACCAAGAAAGGGGGTCTACAAGAAAGAGCCCCTAACTCAGAAACACGTCTGGCCGAAGCTATGGCCAGAAGGAAAACAGTCTTAGCTGTTAGACATTTAAGATCCACTGAGCCCAGTGGTTCAAACGGCGGTCCTTGGAGAGCCCTCAGGACCACAGCCAAATCCCAAGGCGCCACAGGTGGAACAAAGGGCGGCTGAATGCGGACAACACCTTGCATAAAGGTGCGCACATCCGGGATTGTAGCAATCCTACGGTGAAACCAGACAGATAGGGCCGAAACCTGTACCTTCAAAGAAGCAAGGCGAAGCCCATGATCTAGTCCCGCTTGCAGGAAGGCGAGAATCCGAGACAGACGAAACTCTCGCGGTGCATAACCTCTCGGTCGACACCACTAGAAGAACGTATGCCACACGCGATGGTATATCCTCGCGGAAGACGGTTTCCGAGCTCGCAACATGGTACGCACCACAGAGCTGGAAAACCCCCGGGACCTCAGCATGGCCGTCTCAACAGCCACGCCATCAAAGACAGCCGAGTCAGGTCCGGGTGACGACAAGGACCCTGAGACAGGAGGTCCGGTCGTAGCGGCAACCGCAGAGGACTGTCCACGGACAGACCCTGAAGGTCTGAGAACCAGTGCCGTCTGGGCCACGCGGGAGCTATCAACAGGAGCGTCCCTCCTTCCTGTTTGAATTTCCGGATTACCCGTGGAAGAAGGGAGACCGGAGGGAACAGGTATGCGAACCGGAACGTCCACCGGACGGACAGAGCATCCACCAGAGACGCCCCTTCGTCTCTTGTGCGAGACCCGTACACCGGCAACTTGTTGTTGTGCCGGGACGCCATGAGGTCGATCTCTGGAAGACCCCATCTGTCCACCAGTAGTTGAAAAACGTCCGGGTGCAGGGACCATTCCCCCGGATGAACGTCCTGGCGACTTAGAAAGTCCGCCTCCCAATTGAGCACTCCCGGGATGAAGACCGCTGATATGGCCGGAAGATTGCGATCCGCCCAAACCAGGATCCGAGACACCTCTACGAGAGCCGCCCGGCTTCGGGTTCCTCCTTGCCTGTTTATGTAGGCCACGGTGGTAGCGTTGTCCGACTGGACCTGCACCGGGCGACCCTGGAGAAACCGATGTGCCTGCTGGAGAGCATTGAAGACCGCACAGAGTTCCAAGATATTGATTGGAAGCTCAGCTTCTGTCGGCGTCCACCTGCCCTGGAACAGATGTGGACCCGAAACTGCTCCCCAGCCCCGAAGACTGGCGTCCAATTTGGAACCCAGAACGGACGTCCCTCGCTGAGGTGGGTCTGTAACCACCAAGCAAGGGACAGACGAACCTCCGGGGTGAACACAATCGTCTGGGACTTCAGAGACTGAGGCAGCCCGTTCCACTTGGACAGGATCAGGTGCTGCAGAGGTCTGGAGTGAAACTGGGTATATTCCACCATGTCGAACACAGACACCATGGAGCCCAGTAACCTCATCGCCGAGTGTAGAGACACCCGGCGGCTGTGCAGACAACTGCGCACCCTTGACTGTAAAGCAGAGATCTTTTCCTCCGTCACGAAGATCTTTTGCTGTTCCGAGTCCAATAAGGCTCCAAGATGCAGAATCCTCCGAGACGGGATTAGAGTGGACTTCTGCCAGTTGATTAGCCAGCCGTGCCGTTGCAGCAGGGCAATGGTCAGGTCCAAGTGGCGTAACAGGAGCTCTGGAGATCCCGCCACCAATAACAGGTCGTCCAAGTACGGCAACATGCGGACTCCCTGCAGCCGCAGAGAAGCCGCCATGACCGCCATCACCTTGGTGAACACACGTGGTGCTGTCGCCAGGCCAAAAGGTAACGCCCGAAACTGGAAGTGGTCGCTGCGGATTGCAAACCTGAGGAACTGTTGATGGCGCAAAAGAATAGGGACATGCAGGTAAGCGTCCTGTATGTCCAATGACACCATGTAGTCCCCAGGTTCCAGCGCCAGAATGATGGACCGTAGGGTCTCCATCCAAAACTTCGGTACCCGCAAAGACTTGTTGAGTGCTTTGAGGTTGAGAATCGGACGAAAGGACCCATTGGGTTTCTGTACCAAAAAAAGATTTGAATAGAAACCCTGGCCCCTCTGGGAGAAATGAACAGGCACTATAACTCCAGCCTGGAGCATAGTGTGCAAGACCTTCCGCAGCTCCGTGGTCTTTTTCCGGTCTGATGGTAGGCCCGTGGTGAAGAATCGAGCCGGGGGTCTGTGCCGGAAAGAGAGGGCGTACCCGTGGGAGACCACCTCCAGAACCCAAGTGTCTGTCGTGGTGACCGACCAACACCGAGCGAACTGCAGCAGGCGGCCTCCCACTTTGGGATCCCCCAACGGGAGGCCTGGACCGTCAGGCCGCAGGCTTGTCATCAGGCTTAGGGGCCGGACGTCTGGTACTCCATGCCTGCTTCCGGGGCCGATTTTTTGGGACCAGCCTGTCGGGGAAAAGACTGTGGTTTGGGCCTGCCCTGGGCCCTATAAGACCGAAAGGACGATGGTCCTGAACCAGAAGGAGCCGCGGCCGACATGCCGATTTGGCTGCCGCCAGCGTGGCCACAATCTTGTCCAGATCTGGACCGAAGAGAACTTCTCCGTTAAAGGGCAACGCCTCCAAACCCTTTTTGGAGTCAGCGTCCGCCTTCCAGGATCGCAACCACAAGGTGCGACGAGCAGCCACCGCTGCTGAAGAAATTCGAGACACCAGTGTACTAATGTCTAAGGCCGCCTCGTTGATATATGTGGCCGAATCACGGAGATTACCAATCAACTCCGCTTGTTCGGCCGGACAGTCGGAATCAAAGGACGCCTCCAATGAATCCGCCCAGCGCTCCATCGCTCTGGCAACCCAGCAAATGGCCATAGCCGGCCGCGCTGCCCCCCCCCCCCCGCAAGGGAATAAGCGGACTTCAGGCAGATTTCCACCTTGCGGTCCGTAGCATCCTTAAGTGAGGACATGGATGGCATCGGCAATGTGGCACTACGGACAAGACGTGTCACATGAGAATCCACCTGTGGAGGGGATTCCCACTTAGCAAAATAATTATCCGCGAACGGATAAGCCACCGCCAGGCGCCTCTGCGGCTGGTATCGCTTGCCAGGCTGTTTCCACGCCTCCTCTAAATGGTCCATTAACTGACCCGAAAGAGGAAAGACTGTGGAGCCACCCTTCACATCCTTAAAAAAGGCATACTTGGATTTAGCAGCTGGGGGAACTTCGTCCTCAATCACCAAGGCTGTGCGGACTGCCCGAATAAGTCCAGGAATATATACCTTGGACCTAGCGTCAGCGTCCTTAGTATGGAGAGGTTCCTGATCGTAAGGATCCAGAATCTCCCCATCATCAGATGTCCCTTCGTCATCCTCATAAGGAGCCGACAGACGCCACCGGCCGTTTATGTGGCCGCATCACAGTCTCCCCCTGCAACACATCCGACAAGTGCTGTACAGAACTAGTCAGGGAGTTAACCCACACCGGCTCCTGAGAAACCAGGAGAGGGGAAATAGGGAGACTGCGGGGTACCACCAATTGTCTTGGGAAACCCTGCATGGGTGACGACACCACTGACTGCTGGGACAAACCCATCTGAGTAAACGCGGGCTGCGGAGCTAACTGGCCCACTAAGGTTGTAAGCGCCTGAGCGAAACAAGCCCAGGGCGGCTCCTGTACCGGTGGTGTAACCGTAAGAGGCCGCGCCATTGACAAACACTGCCGGCAGAGGCCCTCCGCGCTACCCTCCCCCTCCGCTAACGGTACTTTAACCGCTAACGGTAAGGATGCGGACAATCCTTGGTACTTACAGCAGTGGCTTCTGGTGTGTCGACACCAGAAGCAAAGACTGCCGAGCGCTATTCCCCGCAAGCGAGAAATAGCCTTACCTGACATCTCCGAGCACCCAATGCACTCCAGGTCGCAGCACTACTGCTAGCTAAGCTCAGCCACGACCCACCACAATCACCAGCACAATTACTGATGCTGCGGCCCAACGGAGGTAGTTGGAGTCCCAGTCTGTACGTCTTAATACAGATACTTAGTACTGCCAACTCAAGAAAACAAAGTAAAGTAAATCATAAAATGAAAAAACTTAGGACTGCCTAAGCAGTCCCCTGTACAAAAGGTGCTTCTAAGTCCTGCCACACCAAACGAACAAACTGTGTTTCTGGTGTATGATTGTTCTTCCTTCTCCTGCCTTTGGGCTTGCTAACTAAACTGAAGTCCTATGGCTAGAGGCAGGGTATATATGGAGGAGGACCCGGGGCATTCTGGGAGCCAACGTTTTTAACTGTTTGGTGCCTGGTCTTCCAACCATAATATCCCCATGGGATCCCTGTGGATCCCTATGGACCCCGAAGAAGAAATGTTCTTAATTGTCTGAGTTACCATTTGGCAATTGTTTTGTTCTGTTAATTTGACCACTGGTCAAAGGGTCTGCACTCTCACATACACAAGACGATAATAATATCATTATCATTCAATATAGTCCAGGGTGTATGCAAGATATCTTTAACGATGTGCGCTCCTGCGGATCGTTATACATGTCTCTCACACCTGTACTTGCAGGGCAACCTAACGATTTAGTCAGGTTCTGCAAGTTCGGGGATGAGGGAGGGTGCTGTCACTGAACGATATCGTTAACAATATCATTCAGTGTGTATGCTCAATGTCTTTAACGACATTGAGCCCGGCGGTGCAAGAGAAACACTTAACGATATGCTCCATGAGCGATATCATTAAGTGTGTATGAGCCTTATTCTGCTCTGGCGTGTGGTGCCGCACAAGTGTATGGTAGAAAGCTCCCGATCTGCTCCATCGTGCAATTTTGTGTGATGAGAATTCCTATGGCCGTGTACAGGAGAGGATCGGCAGCTGCGATTTAGAGCTGAAGATATTTAGTGAAAACATGCAGAAGTAGTAGACACTGTCTACCTACTTCTAAGACAACACACGTTGGAGAGAAGTTGGCTAGTCTAATGAAAAGTGAAAAAGGTTGATTAGATGAGGCGATTCAATTGTTTGAGAGAATTAGCTCATGTTGGGAGCTAATTCAGCTCTGATGCTACACTTATGGCAAATTTCTGCGCCTGAGGTGCAAAGAGAAATCCGCGAAAAGTAGGGCTTTGTAGCTGGTCACTATTACCCGGGCACACTTAACTGAAGCGTGCCAAGCACTTACCACAGGCGCAAGAATGTGGTCGTCGCGACCAGTGTGGGGCTGGTTGCGCAATCATTTGAATTATCTTTCAGTCACTTTAGATGGAAGCTAAATTCTTTAAAACAATTGTTGCCCCCCAATAGCATAAAGCGACCCCATCAACAATTCTTCTGGAAAACACTTGACTACCAAGAAGCTCTAGACTGACTTTTTTGTTGGCTATGGCAGTTATAAGAGTCTCCTGATAAAAAGGATGATCAGTGGCACAAACGTTGCCATTAAAAATAAACATGTCAATGTAGGATTGCCCAATTAAAGTCTTCCTGCTAAGCTGTTTTAGCAGGGCAACCCGCT
The DNA here is from genome assembly GCA_031769625.1 of Taudactylus pleione. Classification (NCBI taxonomy): domain Eukaryota; kingdom Metazoa; phylum Chordata; class Amphibia; order Anura; family Myobatrachidae; genus Taudactylus; species Taudactylus pleione. Next base: position 48,957,128 of record JAUIMM010000040.1, read on the forward strand.
GGCTGGAAAAAATAGCGATGCAGCGCTCACCACCAGTGAATAAATGCTGTGCTCATGTGCATGGCATTTAATTACATTGAGGGGAGAGCTTGGGGGCAGCCCAGCATGTTGGTGAGTGCTGGGCATGCCTCCAAGAGTGATGAAAAGGGGGCGCGTCTTAAGGATACAACCCCTTTTCTCATAGCCATGCCCCTTTTTGGGATGTGCTGCCCAGCGCCGGACTTAGAATTAACACTATAACACACAGTGCTGTAATATATGAATGTAACACAGTGTGTAGTATCAAAACAAAAAAAAAGTGTGTAGTATGTCAAATTGACATTCAGAATGTCAACGAATGGCATGTTGACATAGTTGTTTGTAACCAGTGGGTTAAATAATTTCTACATAGGCATATAAGTTGTAACCTGTGGGACCTGTGCTAGGCCCCATTGAGGTTTGAGAAGAGATTGTATTCATGTAGTTCTAGGCTATGCATAGACTGGTCACAGTGATCGCGGTGAGATGTGGGTCCCAGGGACCCTCCACTTTAAAAACAAAAATGGGGTCTTACCTGACCATTTTTGGGTCCCATCATAATTTATGCTTTAGAGCTCCCCATATGCCTCTCAGACCTCCCCACATGCCACCACACATCCCTTAAATTTTTTAATGCCTCCATGATCTTTCAGGTAATAGGACTTGTCTGTTCACAAAACCCATAGTGAATAAGTAGGTTACCATATCATCTCTTTAAACTGGAACACTCATGGATTACACAGGTTCTGTGGCTCATTAAAAAAAGATGAAATCCAGGCATGAAGTCAGTGTCCTGTTTTAAAGCGTGAGTATGAAAAACGCTTTAGGTAATAATAGGCATATTTATCAAAGGATATATGTGGTATATCCTACAAGGCAATCATTTTCTGATGTGGTATAGAAATATTAAAAACTACAGGGATGTATGTACAGGAGAACACAGCAGATATTCCAGATATCTGCTGCAATGCCCTAGTCATCTTGTGAGGGCAGGCAGGGGCCGTCTTTAAGAAAGGGACACTCCGCGCCTTTTGTGCGCGTGCCCGAAAAAGTGGTATGGTCATTTCGAAAAGGGGAAGTGTCCTTGAGGTGTGTCTCCTTTTCATCACTGTATGTGGTGTCCCCAGCACTCAAGGAGATGCTGGGCTGCCCTCAAGGCAAGCTCTCCCGGCAGTGTGAATACTTGCCATGCCAGTCACTGCAGCCCACGAGCAGAGATGGTTGTTTTAGCTTTTCACTGTATAGTAGGCCTTATTCACGTAAGGTCACCCAGTAGTGCCCCGCAATAATGTCTTTTAAACATTTATGCCGCACATTAATGCCCTTTACACAATGCCATGACTTTACACATTATGCCACATATTAATGCCCAGCCTTTACACATTTTGCCACACAGCCATGCCCGGTCTTTACACATTATGTCATGCAGTAATACCCTTACAAATGATGCCACACAGCCATGCCAGGACTTTACACATTATGCCGCACATCAATGCCCTTTAGTCCCCCTATGCATCGCCCCCAGTAGTAGTCCCCCTATGCATTGCCCCCAGTAGCAGTGTTTGGCTAGCGACCAGTGCCAAACAACCGCCGCTTCTTGGCTTCCGGGCAACTAGCTCCGCTTAGCTTCCGCCCGGAGCCAAGCTTCTCCTGCCGCCACTTTACCGTCGACGCTAGTGGAAGGGACCAGGTACCATATATTGAGGGGCCTATTCGTACCCGTCAGTAACATATGTATAATGAGAATTTAAGACCTTATTTAGTGTTAGCAGCAGACAGCCACATTCCAGTGGGGTGACTATTGTAAGATGTGTAGCGATGCTAAGCATTATGGGTTACTGATAGTGCTATCCACATTCTACACAAAGGGGCTTTGAAACAGTGGAACATACTAGGATGAGTCATAACTGTATATCTTAGTGCTTTCAGAGCATGTGCAAGAGATAAGAATGGTCCATGCTATGTTGTACCGGAAACAGTCGGGAAGCAGATGGACGGAATCCCGACTGCCGGCTTCCCGCATGTATAATACTGGCAAGGGTTAAATGACAGGCGTCGAATTCCCGACGCCTGTCATTTTCCCTACACCGGGAGACCGACACCCGGCTTACCGAATGAAGGTCAGCCGGGCGACGACAGCCGCAGGAGGTGGGTGGAGGGTTAGGTTTGGGGTTCCCGGGGGGGGGGGGGGGGACAGAATTAGGCACCCCCCCCAGTAAGGTTAGGGTTTGGCACCCCTAAGGGAGGCTTAGGGGGTAGAATGGGTTAGTGCAGCGTTGGCTAACCTTGACACTCCAGCTGTTATGGAACTACATAACCCAGAATGCACTGCTACAGTTTTGCTATTAGGGCATGCTAAAATTGTGGCAGGGCATGCTGGGATATATAGTTCCACAACAGCTGGAGTGTCAAGGTTAGCCAACACTGGGTTAGTGAATACTTACCTTGGGACGATCGGGATTTTTAATCTTGTCGGGATTTGAACCGCCGGTTATGCGGCCGGCGGTAAATCATACTGAATCCGTTGTACCAATCAGTGCTTGATACCCAGTTTGTAACTAATATGGGCTTAATATCCGGAAAGCCAACACCCAGACTATGGTATATGAATAAAGACCTAGAAAAAAAGGCTCTTCGGCTCGTGCATGGACTTGAAACTGCAGTAGAGTGCCTGCAATGTACACTGAACTACCTGGGCATTATTGAAACGAGGGCTCCCCAGATGAAGATGAACTACATCTTATGTTGAAGATGATGAACTACCGGTGTCACCTGCATAACTAGACAAAGGTTGAGTATACTGTATACTTTGTATGTTAATTGTTTGCTTGTTACTTGTAAATAAAGTGTGTTAATTTGTACTCACTCAAATGGTCACGTGTGTAACTATTAATTTCGATCAGAACGAAACCCACCTTTATGCAGGGTTATTTAGTTTTAGATCCCTAACATTGAACCTAACCCTAAACCTGTGCTGTTGACATTCACCATGTCCACATTATGTCCATGACGACATTCTGAATGTCAACAATGACTACATACTCTAACACACAGACATGCCTGTGGACTTATAAGCAAATAAAATATTGGAATAGCATGTGTGTCCTTTTTCTCTGGAGTATATTTCCTCATGGGGGTGGGAGGATTCAATTATACAGGCTAGTCGCAATGTGCCATTCCGAAATGGCACATCGTATCTGCCAGCATCGGAAGTTTTCCCTCGCACCCAACACAAGTTGTAAGGGAGAACTTGTAAAGTCAGCACCACTGTAAACCGCATCTGCCAGCAGGCCAATATGACCCACGGCGATACCCATAGTGAGACTCGTAGGACTGATGGCTAGACGGAACTAACTGTAATGAAGAGACAGCTCTGCGAACTGATGTACTGTTTCCCAAATCCAGTGCTTACTGATGGATACAGTTTAAAAGATCCACAGATTTATTTATTTATTACGCGTTCTTTATATAGCGCAAACACATATTCTGCAGCGCTTTACAGAGAATATTTGTCCATTGAAATCACTCCCTGCCCCAGTGGAGATTACAATCTATATTCCCTACCACATGTACACACTTACACCCAAGGGTTTATTTTGTTGGAAGCAATTAACCTACCAGTATAATTTTGGAGTGTGGGAGGAAACAACGCAAGCACAGGGAGAATATACAAACTCCACACAGTTAGGGCCGTAGTGGAAATCAAACCCACAACCTCAGTGCTGTGAGGCAGTAAAGCTAACCTTACTCCGATGGTACGAATTATTTCACCAGTAAACAGACCTGAAAAACATGCACTGTTAGGGTGCCCTGAGGACTGGATCTAAGAAACACTGGACTGATGTGTATAATAGAATGCACATGCTGAAATGATGTGACAGCTCTGTAGACTGATGAGTAGCCTGCACACGCACATACATTGCCATGCAGAAATCAGCCTCTAGGTTGATGGGTAAACAAAACAGGTGTGCTGTGGTTTAACCCTATGTTACAAAGTTAACTGTAGCACTATGCTAAAGTTTGTAGATCACATTGTAATAAACTAGTGTAACAAATATGAACAACGAATTCATAGTTTAAAGAACAATTATTTCTCCCTAGCCAAATTACACCACTGCAAACAAATGGGTGAAAGGAGAGCTGCATGAAACACAAAGCAGTGGCATGGCTGTGCAATGGAGAGTAGTAAACATCACATAACTAATAGACAAATGGCATACTGGGTAATATATAACAATACTGTTTGTGAACAGTTCTACATACATGGCACACAAACATTTAATGCAAGTGATCAGTAAAGTTGCATTTGCCATATAAACCATGTGCAATGTGGTCTGACTGTGCTCCCAGTCTGAAAATGAAAGTAAACATGCGGTTGCTATGGGCAACACAATCTTTTCTGTACTTACCTGTGCAAGCATTTTTCTCAAACGCCCCCTAAGGTGTAGAAAGTTATATAGACAGAATATACAGCCGGTACCAGCCCAAAACTAACATGAAAGGAGTCACATGTAAAAAGTGTATGTTATGTATGTACAGTACACTGATGAGAGGATAGGACAGGACGCATCCCTGTGAGTGATATGGAGCCGTCACATAGTAATACGAAATGGCATCATTATGTACTGGACCTCAGGTAATAAAATGACGCCAGATAACATAGGCACAGTACGAGGCGGCGGCTGACAGAATAAAAGCGTGCGGCCCGCATTACCTTCCCCCTTGCCCAGTATCCGGCAGCACAGGTTCTGCAGCAAGACGTTTGGAGACTTCTGATCCGGCGTCGCCATGCTGAGGGTGTACGGTCTACGGGACGCCCCCCACCCCAGACCCTGAGCGGTGCTCTCAGCAAAACCTGCCGTTAACGGTCACCCAGCGGCGCCATTTTAACAGAACGCGCCGAAAGCGACTGCCAGTTCCCACAATGCTCCGCTCTGTGCTCTGCTCTGCTGCTGCCTGTGACAGCGGCGCCGCACTGTTGAGCTCAGTGAGTCCTGTATGTGTGTATCTACCTTGTGTCTCACACACACATAATAATAATATGGGGTTCTGGCAGGGATACGCATGTCACAATTGTTTTCTTTAAAAAAAATATTAAACAAGCTACAGTTTTATAATGGACAAGCTTGCATTTCATGTATTGCATTGAAAGCCAAAAATATTTTCTTTCAGGGTCCATAGGGTATCCACAGGCTACCTTGGGGTATAGGCGATGATGTCAGACATCAGGCACCACAGAGTTAAGTTTTCAGCCTCCCAGGATCACTGGGGTCCACCTTCTATACCCCGCCCCCAAGCAGCGGGTCCCTCAGAGGGTACCCACCAAGTAACACAGTCCTAAGTCCCCTGGCAGGGGGCTCCCTGGGGACTGGCTGCAAGTGGAGCCAGGTATTAACCTGCGCTTCCACTTTTCTCCTGGGACGCGGCTGAGCGGCAAAGTCCGGCGTCCCAGGGGTTAAATGCTTGCCAGGGGAGCGCGCCTTCCCTGTATACAGCCAGCACCTCCCCCACTGCACACTGCCTCTCCATTGTGGTCTGGCTGCCTGTGTGAGCGCTCCTCCCCCGGGCCCTCCTCTATGCTCCTCGGTGGCAATTTTCTGACTTGGCAAGCGCTGCTGGATGCTGCAGACGGTGGCATCGTGGCCGGGACCCCCCGCATACCTCTCCTTCGATTAAGGTCGGTGTATGCAGCTCTGTTTCCCACCAGGCTCTGGTCTGTGTAGTTGATCTCAGTGCTGATAGTGGAGGGATTTATTTCTGCATTGCATGTGACTTACTGCTAGCCCTGCTGCCTGTACTTTCATTTCTGACTGTCAGCCATTTTGCTATCCCTATTCTTCCTCTGCTAAAGCCCTTGCAGTGCAGTGTTGCAGGGTGTTCATTGCCTCACTATACAAGCATTGTCTGTGAGGTGTGTCACATACACTCATCATGTCTGAAAGTGAACGCGAATTTCCTCTTCAGCTAAAGTGTACCACATGTAATGTACCATTAGCGGAGGGTGATGGAAACGCTGAGGGGTTATGTAGGGCGTGTTATATCACGCCTGATTTCTGTCACTGTGCCTGTGCAGGAACCGCTCTGGGTTTGTTTTGCTAAGGCACTTACAACCCTTGTGGGCCAGCTTGCGACGCCCCCTGCGTTCCTCCAGATGGGGTTATCACAGCAGTCGGTGGTGTCCTCACCCATGCAGGGGTTCCCCAGACAGTTGATGGTACCCCAGTGTCTCACACTTTTGTCCCCCCAGGTCTCACAAGAGCCGGCGTGGGTGAATTCCTTGTCCAATACGGTGCAACACCTGTCGGACATTTTACAGGGGGTGTCATCATTGCGGCCGCATAAGCTGGTTTTAGCGTCTCAGCCGGCTCAGTATGATGAGGATGATGTATTGTCTGATGACGGTGATACTTTCTGACCAGGAGCCCCTCCGTACTAAGGAGGCGGAGTCTAAGGTCTATATACCTGGCCTTATACAAACAGTTCGTGTGGCCTTGGTTATTGAGGATGACGATCCCCCCGTGGCTAAATCAAAATACGCTTTCTTTAAGGATATTAAGGGTGATGCCACTGTATTTCCTCTATCTGGTCAGCTAGTGGATAATTTAGAGGAGGTGTGGAAGAATCCAGGTAAACGGTACCAGCCTCAAAAACGTTTGGCTTTTGCATACCCCTTTGCGGATTATTATTTCTCCAAGTGGGAATCTCCTCCGTAAGCGGATTCTCATGTAACACGCCTAGTGAGGAGTGCTACATTGCCCATGTCCTCCTTAAAAAATGCTACGGATTGCAAGGTTGAAATATGCCTTAAGTCCATTTATTCCCTTGCTGGGGGGGCGTCCAGAACGGCTATGGCGGTGTGTTGGGTGGCCAGAGCCATGGAGCGCTGGGCTGATAGTTTGGAGGCGTCTCTGGACTCTGACTCTTCTGCGGAGCAGGCGGAGTTAGTGGGCAATCTCAGAGACTCGGCCACGTACATTAATTTGGCAACCTTGGATATCGGTCTCACCTCCAGAATCTCCTCGGCAGCTGTGGCCACTCGCTGCACCCTATGGTTGCGCTCTTGGAAAGCGGACGCAGATTCCAAGAAGAGATTTGAATGCTTGCCTTTTAATGGACAAGTCCTGTTTGGCCCTGATCTGGGCAAGATAGTGGCCACTCTGGCAGCAGCTAAGTCTGCATGTCTGCCGTCGGCCACAGTCCCATCGGGGTCTGGTCCTTTCGGCCCTACAGGAGCCAGAGTTGGTCCAAAGTGCAGTCTTTTCCGAGACACACCGGGCCCAAGAAGTCTGCCAAGCCCAAGAAACAGGCTTGGAGTACAAGACGCCCCGCCCCCAAGTCGGACGATAAGCCTTCGGCCTGACGGACCGGGCCTCCCTTTGGGGGATCCCAGAGTGGGAGGCCGCCTGCTTCGGTTCGCCCAGTGTTGGTGTCTGACTACCGAGGACACAGGTACACGAGGTGGTCTCGGGGGTATGCCCTCTCATTCCGGCGCAGGCCCCCAGCAGGTTTTTCACCAAAGGCCTTTCGTCAGATCAGAACAAAGCCCTGGAACTACAGAAAGTGTTGCACTCTAAGCTCCAGGCTGGAGTTATAGTCCCTGTTCCGTTCTCCCAGAGGGCATGGGTTTCTATTCCAATCTTTTTCTGGTGCAGAAACCCAATGGGTCTTACCGACCCATCCTCAACCTCAAATCTCTCAACAAATCCTTGAGGGTGCCTCAGTTCAGGATGGAGACCCTGCGTTCCAGTATCCTGGCAATGGAGCCTGGGGATTTCATGGTGTCGTTCGACATTCAGGACGCTTACCTGCATGTCCCCATTATGTTAACACATCAGCAATTCCTCAGGTTTGCAGTACTCAACAAACATTTTCAGTTCCAGGCACTGCCCTTTGGTCTAGCGACAGCGCCTCGTGTCTTGGCGGTAATGGCAGCCCACCTGCGGATGCAGGGAGCCCGCTTGTTGTCTTATCTGGACGACCTTCTGTTGTTAGCAGGGTCTCCAGCGGTCCTTCAGCTTCATCTACAACTGACAATCTCAGTATTGCAGAATCATGGCTGGTTAATAAACTGGAAAAAATCCACCCTGGTTCCCTCGCAGAGGATGCTCCATCTCGGGGCCCTGTTGGACTCTCAACAACAGGATCTTTGTGACAGAGGAAAAGATCTCTGCATTACAGGCAAGGTACGCAGTTGCCTTCAGAGCCGCCGAGTGTCTATTCACTCAGCGATGAGGTTACTGGGCTCCATGGTGTCACTCTTCGACATGGTGGAATATGCCCAGTTTCACTTCAGACCTCTGCAACAGTTGATCCTCTCCAGATGGAAGGGGTTGCCCCATCAGATAAAGACGCAGACCATGGTGCTTTCTCTGGAGGTTTGTCTGTCTCTGGCCTGGTGGTTGCAAACGTCTCACCTGAACAGAGGACGTCCCTTTTGGGTGGCAAACTGAGTCCTTTTGACAATGGACGCCAGTCTCCGAGGCTGGGGAGCATTCACGGGTCCACACTTGTTCCAGGGCAGGTGGACCCCAGCAGAAGCTACGCTTCCAATAAACATCTTGGAACTTTGCGCGGTATTCAATGCTCTCCAGCAAGCAAAACATGTTCTCCACGGAAAGCCCGTGCAGATACAATCGGACAATTCCACCACGGTGGCTTACATAAACCGCCAAGGAGGAACCCGAAGTCTGGCAGAGGTGTCCTGCATCCTGACTTGGGCAGAGGGCAGTCTCCCTGCCATCTCGGCGGTGTTCATCCCGGGAGTCCTCAACTGGGAAGCAGACTTTCTCAGCCATCAGGACGTGCATCTGGGAGAATGGTCTTTACACCAGAAGGTATTTCAACTCCTGGTGGACAAGTGATAGACCTTGTCATTAGCCGGACCTGAGTCGTCTGTCTTTGACGGCGTGGCTGTTGAGACAGCCCTCTTAAGGTCCAGGGTTTTTTCCAGCTCTGTAGTTAACACCATGCTAAGAGCTCGGAAGCCTACGTCTGCAAAAATTTACCATCGAGTATGGCATACTTTCTTTGGGTGGAGTTGTCCTAGAGGCTATGATCCTCAGATGTTCCGGATATCCAGAGTGTTAGCTTTCCTAGAGGCGGGCTTAGATCACGGTCTTCGCCTTGCTTCTCTGAAGGTGCAGGTTTCTGCCCTGTCTGGTTTCAGCGTAGGATTGCTACTCTTGATGACATCAACGAGGAAATCATAGTGCCGGCCTTTATTTCACCAGATCTCTCGGTTGGTGAGGCCACCTTGGATGTGGTGCGGGCTCTAAGAATTTATGTTGACTGCACCAATTCTTTTAGGAAGTCGGATCCTTGTTTGTCCTCTATGGCTTCCGTAAGAAGGGTTGGCTTGCCACTAAGCAAACTTTGGCAGGATGGATTCGCATGGCTTATATTCATGAAGGCCTTCCTGTTCCATCCTCTGTTAGGGATCATTCCACTAGGTCCGTGGATCCTTCGTGGGCAGCTCGACGTGGTGCCTCGGCTGTTCAGCTGTGCAAGGCGGCCACATGGTCTTCTTTCCATACTTTTGTGAGGTATTATGCATTTGACACCTTTGCCTCTCAGGATGCTTCCTTCGTGCGGCGGATTCTCCTTTCAGCACAGGAGCGTCCCCACCCTTAAAGGATACTGCTTTGGGACATCCCCAAGGTATCCTGTGGATACCCTATGGACCCTGAAGTAGAAAATATGAGATATGATAAGAACTTACCCTTGTTATCTCTATTTCTATGAAGTCCATAGGGCTCCACAGGACTGCCGCCCTGTCGCACCTGTACTGCAGATGGGCTTTTTTCTGGTCATCGTTTTTTTCCGTCTCCTTTTGGTGAGAATGTGATTCTTGTGTGTTCCAGATCTTTCCTTTCTCTCTTTCTGCTCCTCCTCCAGCCTATGGCTTGTTACTTAACTGATTTGCCTTGGCTCGGAGGCGGGGTATAGGAGGGGGACCCCAATGTATCCTGGGAGGCCGAAAACTTAACTCTGTGTGCCCGATGTCTGACGTCATCACCTATACCCCAAGGTATCCTGTGGAACACTATGGACTTCGTAAAAATAGAGATAACAAGGGTAAGTTCTTAACCATATCTCATATTATACACCTCGGTATTTGTGTTTCTAAGTTTAGAAGCAATGTTGTCATGGTGCTCACTTGGGTTTGTCCATCAGATGTTTAATACTTTCCATGGATAGCAGGAAACCATATAATATAGACTAGTGGTTCTCAAACTCGGTCCTCAGGATCCCACACAGTTCACATTTTGCAGGTCACCCAGCAGGTGAACAGATGTAGTCATTAATCACTGACACATTTTAAAAGATCCACAGGTGGAGATAATTATGTCACTTGTGATTTTGTGAGGAGACCTGCAAAACATGCACTGTTTGGGGTCCTGAGGACCGAGTTTGAGAACCTGTGATATAGACAGAAAACCATCAATGCTTTTAAACCACCACTGGATTTCATTAGCAACGACACGTGATGGCAGGGAACCAATTGGAGTAGGAGGATAGGCTTTGGGACGTGCAATGGCAGGGCTACCATTGCCGCATGACCATCAGGTTTTTCCCTTTGATGAAGGTGAAACAGGATCAATGGCAAAACCATCAAAACAAACCATCAAAGGGCCGTATTCAATTTGGAGCAAAAAGCTGAGATCGGCGAAAAAGTTTCGCTGATGATGTAATTTCGCCAGGCGGAAAAGTATCGCCGTATTCAATTTGAAAGACTTTCCGCCTAGGCGGAAAGTCAATGCAATGTAATAGGCGAAAAAGTTTCGTTTATGAATAGCAGGCGGAAAAAAGTGCAGAATTGGGGTTTTGGGGTGCAATGTTGTGGGAACCCCCGTGCAGCCTTAAGACAGTCCCCCAATGGTAAACTGCGTCAAAAAATTCTTCCAAAAATGTAAGAACATCCCAAAAAATGACTTTCATTTTGGGGGCGGGAAAAAAAAAAGTTGGGGACAAAGTTAAAAACTAGCAAAATAGGCTCTAGGGGGGTCCCCAAGTATGCCCCAGGTCTTTTTTTGATTGCAGGTGTTTGCGGCAGGTGGATTTTTTACATATTTGTAAACCATACTTTAGCAACTTTAAAATATGCTACCCCCCATTTTCAGGTACCCAAAATTTGCAGGGACTAGTTATTTTCTCCAGAATATAAAACAAAATGCTATTCTTCACCACTCATGCAAATACGCAAAACAGCGCCTATTGAGACCATTTAAAAACACCAAATACCTTCAGCAGGCCAATTCGGGGGTATCCATAGTGATCTCCCATGTATGTGCATCTTTTCGGGGGTGCCAGGCTGATTACCCCATTTTGGAGAGGACTTTCCGCCTGTTCAAGTATCGCCGGGTGCCGTTTTCGCATACTTTCATATTGAATACAGGGAATTGCAGGGACGCGCCTGAAAAGTTTCCGCATCCAAAACACGCGATGTAGACAAAAAGTCCACCAGGCGAAAAAGTATTAAATAGGGTGTGAAACATATTGAATACGGGCTAAAATGTTAATGGCCAACCATATACTCATGGTTAACATTAACCTACCCTCCAACATGAACCCTTCCATCAGGTACACAATGCTCTGCTCCTGGACTTCCCACCTAATTTATAAATGCAGCCACCTGTGTTGAGCTAGTCAATTGATGAAGCAGGTGTTTCAATACAGGTGGCTGCAATCATAATTTAAGAGTGAGTCCAGGAGTGGAGCATTTTGTACCTAATGAAATGTATCATGTTTGAGGGTCTGCATTAATTAAAATTTAAACTGTAGGTGCCCCAACACAAACATACCCGGTGCTAGTAAACAGCCATACAATACAGAGGGCATCTTTGTGCCTGCCAATCAGCACAACAGCATCCCAGTCAAGGTCGTAGTTACAGTAGGTGTGGAGATTGCGGCTGATACGGGGCCCATCTCCTAAGCCCCGGCTTTTCTATACTCACCAGAGCGCTTCTGCATTGCATCTGGGCACAGAGCTGATCCAAGCTACAGCCATCTCTAGTTGCTGCCTGCATGCATTGTGATGTCACAAAGCAGATCACAGCCCTATATAAAGGATGCCTAGCTACTATCAGCCATTTTGTGGGGACATTTTGTACTACATTGATACTCTCTAAGCAGTTCCTGCTTTATGTAGGCGACTTTGGATAACCACTACTGATATGAACTTTGGATTATTTCTTCCAATAAGGTCCTGAACAGCATCAAAGAATAACCTGAATAACATCTTTAGGTAAGGACATTATAAAAAATGTTGGCCTGTCACCATTACCCCTTCAGACACCTCTCTCCATTTTATCTGCAGTCTTTATTTAGAAACAATGGATAAAGCAAATTATTCATCTGATATGACATTGCATTACTTAAGATGGGCGCAGATTCATATACCTAGTACGCACCTGTCCAATTTTGCAGCAGATATCAGGCAGTAGGTGCAGAGAATGGATCTGCTATGGGGTCCAGGCCACCTCCGAGTGTTGCTGCACTGCATCTGATGTCACTGGCTCCATCTCTCCTCACGAACTGATTTATTAGTGCATCATAGCATTCTTATATAACATGTAATATCATAAACATTTAGCATTAGGGAGACTATATTATTTTTTATACTGCCTATCATTTTATAATGCTTACTATATGCTTATCACCATTCATTTAATCATGCATGTCAGCTATGTAGGCAGATAAAGTGCAAAATAATTTGAACTATCAGTTTTGATTATCAATTTTGATTGTAAATTATCTAAATTTACAAACTGCAAAATAATTTACAAACAGTATCCTAGTTACCACCATACATTAAAAACTGTATCCCATTATCACCATAAAACACTGTCATACATTGAGCATCAAGGTAATGCTGTACAGTACATCATAAGGTACATAGCACCCCAGACTTATAGCTTAATCACTTCTGGATGACAAGATCATGGAACAGCACTCTGCCCGTAGCCTGTGTGGAGACCAGCATGGGAGATCACCATGCTTGAGAGTCTGTGGACTTGGACCCTTGTTGCCCAATTCCTGTTACATGTTGGACAAGACAAATTGCATACATCTACCAGTGAAGCCTACAACAGGGGTGTAACTAGATATTTGAAGGCCCCATATCAAAAGTTTGTAAGGGCCCCTATGTACCACCCACTGGTGAAAAATGTATATAACACATGTAATTTTTACAAGGAAGATGGCCCCCCCTCAGTTGCACCGATGGTAGCTACGACCAATCCACCCTGCTGTTTAGGTGTGCATACTTATTCTAGTCTACATCATACTTGCCGACTATCTGGCTGCTACTTCCGGGAGGGAGCAGCCAGATCGGCAGAACAGGGGGCGTGGCCGGCAAAAGGGGGCATGGCCGGGTGGGCTGAAGGCAGTTTGTGGGTGTGAGGGGCGGGGCCACGCGATAGCGTAATTTTTGGCCCGGCCCCCGCTACACATTGCCGTAAAAACAGGCATTGTGAAGCAGGGGGCGGGGATAAAATGATGCAAATCGCGCCAGCGCCTCCCCCCCAGTGCGAGGGTTTAACAGGTACTGGCGGGGGGGAGACGGGGCATCAGCGGGAGGCTTGCCTGCCTTTCCGGGGGGGCGGGAGCTGCACCCGTTTATCAGGAGGCTCCCGCCCGAACGTGAGGGTAGGCAACCCTGGTTTACATCAGTATTTTAATTGTTTCCTATAATTTAGTAAAATTAGCCAGTATTTTGGTTTAAATTATTAATTATATAGAGGTATGTTTTCTCATAACTTGCCACTAGTTAAGGTTAGTATTCTGCAGGCTAGAGTACGATATAATTTAAAGCAGCTCCAGAGAAGGGGAATGAGATAATGATTCACTGAAACTAGTTTACTATTTAAGAATTATTTATTAAGAACAAGTAAAAATCACACTCTCGCAGTATAAATTATGACAATAATATGCAAAAATAAAAATAATTTAGACCTTACACATTGATATTCAGTGCTTGTAGTTATAAAAAGCAATGTCTGAGCAGAAGTTCTTTTGTCCCTCAGAGTATTTAGCGGAAAGCCAGGGAAAGTACTTGTAAAAAAATGTTTTGATCTGTCCAAACTGATTTATGGCCAGAGCACACTATTTAAGCCAAATGGTCCGAGTGGTAAGTGTCTCCTTTCATCAGCAACGGGGAGCATGCTGCTCCCTGGTGGAGGCACTGTCCGATGGATACCCGAGGGCTGGTACGTGGCTAGAGAACGAGAATGCCAAATTTAGAATCTGAGTTAAGGCCCTCCAAACACTTACCGACAGGTTGTGCGATCCTGCGATCGGAAACACTGAATCCGCCAGTCGGAAATGCCGACCTGTGGCCATCGATGTTCGGTGATCCGTCGGAGGATCAGTGATCTTCTCCATGTTAAATTTCACCGATTTGCAAATCATGATCATATTTTGATTGTGATCGGCAATTCAGTGAAATCCCACATGTTGGATTTCACCGATCCAGAGATGCTGGGTTGCAGAATCGTGGGAACGGGGCAATACGTTGCTAGTGTATGGGGCCCCTTGAGTTTAATCAGAATTGTATTTTGATTGCTGGCAATCTAAATAGTGTGTTCCTGTTAGTTTGATAAATCTTCATATGTGCACTGTATGTTTGGATGGTTATGTAATATTTCCTTTACCCCATTTATGAGAGAGGAAGAGTCAATTAAATGTTGAGGAGGAGAGGTCTTGTTGGCTGGGACCCACTCTGTTAATCCCCAGAGGGGAATCCTCTAGCTGGTTGGTAACCGAGTAGACAGAGTTTTCCTCACTGTGGGAGTTTCCCAGCTGCTGGACTTGGGGCGTTTTTTCTCCTCCTGTCAGCAGGGCCAGTTTAACAATGGGGTGTATGGAGCTACAGCTCCAGGCCTCCACATAAAATTAGGCCCATCATCATGATAGCATGATGATGGCCAGCTGTATCAAATAGTCAGCCATAAATCTTAACTATTAAAATGGTACAGGTTGAGTCTCCCATATCCAAATATTCTGAAATACAGAATATTCAGAAAAACTGAATTTTTTGAGTGTGACTGACATAGTGACACCTGCTTTTTGATGGTTCAATGTACAGATACTTTGTTTAAGCCACAACATTTTTAGAAATATTGTATAAAATTATTTTCAGGCTGTGTATAAGTTGTATATAAAACATAAAATTAATTCTGGGTATGTATACAAACTTTGTTTGATGATCAAAATAATTAAAAATATTGCTTAAAATTACCTTTAGGCTATGTGTATAAGTTGTATATGAAATATAAAACCATTCTGTGTTTAGACTTGCGTCCCATCCCCAAGATAACTCATTACGGTAGTGGTTCCCAAACTTATTTGAATCAAGGTGCCCTAGAGTGTCAGAATTGTTTTCATGGCACCCCTAAGTTTGTTATTGAGAAATTCATTAAAAAATCGGTGTATTACATGCCATGGACTCTTTTACGTTGTAGACCGCCACGGTGCGCCACAGTACAGTCATCACGCAACATTCCAAGGCGCGATTCAGAAGCCTGAATGTCACACTATGAACAACAAACCAGCTGGGTCCATCTGTAGTAAAGTAGTAAAGTGAAGTAAATTGTGCTTACCTGTCATCCTTAGGTTCAATTATGTGGTAGTGGACAGGTTTGCGCTTCTGTTTGTACACATATTTACATTACATTGACCATAAATAATTTGATTTGGTGCTGGATCACCACCCTGAGGCACCCCTACAAGTATCCCGAGGCACCCCAGGGTGTTACGGCACACAGTTTGGGAACCACTGCATTATGGTATGAAAATATTGGGAAAAATCCGATATCCAAAGTACTTTTGGTCCCAAGCATTTTCGATATGGGAAACTCAACCTGTATTTCTATTTTTTTCACAAAATTGTGAACTTTTCTATTTTTATGTATTTAGGGAGACAGTGGTGTTGAGAGTGTAGGGGGGTGGCCACACCCACACAGCACTGGTCACAGATTCTCCCTTTCTCAAGGCCACTGAACATTTTACAGATATTGAACATTTACAGCCCCAGGCCCATGTAGCCCTTAATGCAGCCCTGCCTGTCAGCCATGGTTAGGAAAAGCAAGGCTGTTTCGGAAGCTTATTCTTTAAAGGGGGCTGGGCAAGTAGTGGAACTTCAGCCAGAGGGGGCAGAGACATTTACACAGTACACAGTAAGTGCAGACTGTGTTATGCAGCCTATTTGAATGGCTGCACATAGGGGAGTTACACCACTGGGCAGGGTAAAAATATCATTTACAGTATATACAAAATAAAAACACAAAGCAGTACACTGGGAATTACATGTGAAGCTATGGCCAATCCGCCCATTCCCTTAGCAGTGAATGTACAGGGGCCTAACCCAAGTGTAGTTACCCCCTCAACAGTGAATGCTCAGGATGCTAACCACAGTGTAGGTACCCTCTCAGCAGTTAGTGTCCAGTATGTTGGCCCCAGCGTAGGTACCCTCTTTAGCAGTGAGTGCCCAAGGGGCTGGCCCCAGTGTAGGTACCCTCTTTAGCAGTGAGTGCCCAAGGGGCTGGCCCCAGTGGGGCTGATCCCAGTGTAGTTACACCCTCAGCAGTGAGTGCTCTGGGTGCTGCCCCTAGTGTAGCCATTGGGGGGGAATGAAGGAAGGCAGCAAGGGGCAGGGGGGAATGAAGGAAGGCAGCAAGGGGCAGGGGGGAATGAAGGAAGGCAGCAAGGGGCAGGGGAGGTGTGGGGAGAAGTGTACAATGCAAGAGTAAAATGTCGATGGATAGAAAGCAACATGAGAGAAAGAGGAAAAAAATAAGGGATGGGGAAACATCTTAAGAACCAACAACTTACGGCAATAAAGGAGGCCACCAGGATAATATGTTAATATTTTTTAACACAGTGCCTGAACACACAACACCATGCCTCACAGTGCTCCTGCAGCAATGGCACCCTATGGCTTTTTATTTTAATAACACAGTGCTCCTTTAAAGCAGTGCCTACCTGTACACACAATACAGTGCCTTACAGTGCATCTACAGTGTTTTTTTTTGTTTGTTTGTTTTTTTAATAACAGTGCCCCTTTAACACAGTGCTCCTAATATCTTCTTTTTATTTTAATAACACAGTGCCCCTTAAACACAGTGCTCCTAATGTTTGTTTTAGTACATAGTGCCTGGCCCTGAACACACAACACAGTGCTTCACAGTGCTGCAGCCCAAAATCCACACACTCTCCCTCCGATCTCCTGTGTGAACTGGTGCCAGGGGAGAGACTTTTATATGCAATCCCAAAAATGCGAAATCCGATGCTGGGAAGATAACGTAATCCAAAACATGCGAGATCCGGCACTGGGGAGATGACGTTTTGCCTCGTTTGGGATCTTAAGTTGGTTTGAAGACCCGAGCTGAGGCTCGGTTCAACGCATAACCCCTAAGTTCGGGTGTGTTCGTATTCCAGGAATCCGAACCTGCACTTCTCTAGCTTAAACCATACTTAACTACTTTCGCGGGACATCTTAGAATCTTCTGAAGCTCAGATAGCTCTACTGGATGCCCGGAAGATGAAGTGGATGGTCTATGTGGTCAGTGATGTGATTCGCTTTGAATCTCAGGACCACAATCACATGTTTTCTGTTACAAACACACACACCCCGTAATACCCACTTCCGCCACCCCCTCCTCCTCGCCGAACTGGCGCCTACCAGAAGTTGACAATGGTTGGGTATGAGTTCCCGGCAGCCGGGATGCCGCTGGTCAGAATACCGACAGCGGCATCCCGACAGCAGTAGGAAAATATCCAACCACTGACACCTACCCTAACCCTCCCTCCCCGATGCCTAAACCTAACCCCACACACCCTAAAACTAACCCTCCCCCATTACTGCCTAACCCTAACCTTTTCCCTAGTGCCTAAACCTAACCCCCGATACTTACCTGCGGGATGTGGGCTGTCGGGATACTGGAGCCAGGACAACCATTTCGACTGATGATCGCGATTGTTCCAATGGTGATCCCAAGCTGTGACCTACGTACTGTATGAGGAGCTTTTGCATATCTGTGGCATTCTCATTTTGTTCAGTTCGGAACTTAAATTGTGGCCTGAGAGGAGTGTAGACAGAAACAAAGCTGTACAGTATGTCTCAAAAATAAATAAAAAAATCTGACAAGCTGTGGTGGGTATTGGATTGGCAAGGGGGGTTTCTAGGTACTCGGCCTCCCCTCCCATGTGTGCCGTGTTTTCATCAGGTTTTGATATACTAAAACAGCAAAATTCATACAATTTAGTTCAGATAGAACTATTTACTACTGAATTGCTTGGATCAAATTGGCTAAATCTTTAAGCGAAATTTAGACAATTTATCAATCAAGCAGCAAAGGAATAATGGCCCTCATTCAGAGGCGGCTGCAAGAAGCAAGCGCTCGCTCTGAATGAGGGCGGCCGCTTGACTTTTCAAGTGCAGCCTCCTGGTCGCTAGCTAAGCAGCTTTAGCGACCGACCAGGTTGATGGTCGCGATGGTCAAGACCATCGTGAACATCGGGGCTTGCGACGAGACCCTAAGGTTGGGTCTCAGCAACCGCAAGCCCCAGGGAGCTTCCTGCTCTGATCGAGCAGGAAGCTCCCCACTGACATCACTGCTGATGTCAGTGCGGCCGCACACAAAACGGCAGGCGTTCCTTAAGGAACGCCTCTGTTTGTGAAACCACCCCCCCGCCACGCAAACAAAACGGGTCAAGCTGTCGATCAACATCCTCAGCCGCCCCTTTTGTAGTGAGCCCCGATTGAGAGAGCAGTGCGGCCGCTGTGCATGCGCAGGGCCTAAACATCGACCCGGTTGGGAGCGCTCAGCGCTTGCGACCGGGTCTGAATGAGGTCCTATGTACTTGTGGTTGCACATAAAAAAACACCTAACAATCAGGTGTAACACTGCATTTTCAATGATAACCTCTGCGCTGGTAATATTAAAGGAGAAGGTAGGTATGGACAAAATCACACAATAATCAAACATTTATCTATAAACATATTTAATATTATAAATTAATTGACCAGCCAGCAAGGTGTTTCAAAACATCTCACAATTCTCTATATTCAATGCTTAAATAACATACAGCCGTGGCCAAAAGTTTTGAGTTTGCTGCTTCAGTGTTTTTAGAGCTTTTGTCAGATGTTACTATGGTAAACTGAAGTAAAATTACAAGCATTTCATAAGTGTCAAAGGCTTTTATTGACAATTACATTAAGTTTATGCAAAGAGTCAATATTTGCGGTGTTGACCCTTCTTTTTCAAGACCTCTGCAATTCGCCCTGACATGCTGTCAATCAACTTCTAGGCCACATACTGACTGATGGCTGCCCATTCTTGCCGAATCAATTCTTGGAGTTTGTCAGAACTTGTGGGTTTTTGTTTGTCCACCCGCCTCCTGAGGATTGACAACAAGTTCTCAATGGGATTAAAGTCTGAGGAGTTTCCTGGCCATGGACCCAAAACTTTGATGTTTTGTTCCCCGAGCCACTTAGTTATCCATCATGCTGGAAAAGGCATTGAGAAGCAGCCCCACACATCATTGGTCTCAGGATGCTTTACTGTTGGCATGACACAGGACGAAGAATTTTGGAAGATGGCCTTGTGTCAAGAAGGGCTGCAAAGAAGCCACTTCTCTCCAGGAAAAACATCAGGGACAGACTGATTTTCTTCAAAAGGTACAAGAATTGGACTGCTGAGGACTAGGGTAAAGTTATTTTCTCTAATGAATCCCCTTTCAGATTGTTTGGGGCATCTGGGAAAACCTTTCTCCGGAGAAGGAAAGGTGAGCACTACCATTAGTCCTGTGTCATGCCAACAATAAAGCATCCTGAGACCATTCATGTGTGGGGTTGCTTCTTAGCCAAGGGAGTGTGCTCACTCACAATTTTGTCTAAGAACACAGCCATGAATAAAGATTGGCCCCACCCCACTCCCAAAATAGCATGTGAGCACCCCTCATCTAGCACCCTTCTCCCAGCACAGCATGTCAGCACCCCTCAGCCAGCACCCTTCTCCAAGCACAAAACCCCTCACCCAGCAGCAAAGATCACAGCAGTAACTGAGACCGCAAAACCCATCACCCCTCAACCAGCCAGCACACATAACACCCCTCACAGCATTCAGCTCAGCACCTCTCACACATACACACTGAGCCAGAATCTGCCAGGTTGACTGTGAAGCAGAATATGAGAATGCAACTGCGTCCATGGTCCAACCCTGCAGTTGTCAGTCAGTGCAACCTGCTGGTCCTGGATTCCGCGAAGGCCCATGGCAGGATGAGCTGCTGCGTCTGGGAATGCTCAACAGTCCTCCAGCTGCCATTTTACTTGCTGCCCACTCTCTGCTCCCTGCTACCATTGTCAACTGCTCTCCCTCTGCATGCTGAGCTGCCCGATCAGATAGAGGCAGCCAGAGCTGCACTGCCATCTGCCAAGTGCCCCAAACACCACTGTCACCCGTAGGCTAGTTTGCCTATGCCTAAGGCTGGCTCTGTTTAGAAAAGTTCTGGTAACTATGATGGCGCATCTAAGGAAACAGAAGATTGCGGTGTGGCCTTATGTGGATGACATTATATTCCGGGAAAACAAGAGAAACAGTACAAGACAGGATAGCTCAAACTATACAATTCCTTCCGATGCACGGTTGGATCATAAATTGGTAGAAAAGTCAATTAGACCCAATACAAAAAATCCGGTTCTTAGGGGTACAAATACATACCCAGAAGTATGGAATCAAGCTTTCGGAAGAAATATGCATGAAGAGATGGAAATTAACCAGGTATGTGATAAGACATGACGAAATCCCATTGCAAATGGGATTTAGACAATTAGGGATGATATCATCTACCTTAGATATAGTCCCATGGGCAAGGTGGCACATGAGAGAGCTGCAATGGAATGTATTAAAGTACATACAAAAAAACATGCCCTTTTACCATCATATACGACTAAAACAAGCCACAAAAAAAGTCTCTAGCTTGGTGGAAAAGTGTAAAACTGGAGAACAGATCAACATCACGTACAGCCACAATACCCTATACTTATGACAGATGCAAGTTTGGTAGGTTGGGAAGCACACTTGTCACAATATGTACCTCAAGGATGGTGGACCCCACAATAAATACTTATCTTCAAACCTAAGAGAGATGAGAGCATTTTGAAAGGTAATTTAAAATCTCCAATATGTCCTGCAGGGCCCATTTGAGAATACTTGTCACAGCCCGCAACAGAGACCCCAGCATCAGACCCCGTCACTTACCTTTGCGGGTGCTGACCGACAGTGTCTCCCGGCTCCCACGATGTGCAGAGGTGTCTTCTCCCTCTGGTGCGGGTCCCGCTGTTGTCCTCTCCGACGGGTCCCGCTGTCCTCTCACTTCCATGTCGGCTCCTGCTGACTGCTCCAGCTCCAATACTCACATGCTGGAAATGCTGTCCTACGGTCCATGGGCGTGGCCATCTTGGTTTTGCCCATGTGACTCCACTACTACCAATGAGGATGTTTCTCCTTCTTTCTCAGCCAATCAGCGTCCTGTGGATCCTATAAAAGGATTCTCTGTTGCACTCACAAATTGCCAGTGCAACAAGTCCCTTAGTCTGACTAAGTGAGCCTCTTCACTGAGCTCCATGAGTATTTGCTACCATCCAGCAAATACTTCTCCAAATACTTCAAATACTTCTGTGCTGGAATAGGGGTGCTGGGTAAGAGGTGCTGACATGCTGTGCAGGAGATTATTCACCCGAGATTGCAGTGTCTTCTCTCTGCAAAACTCTCCCGAGCAAGCAGCCTGCACATATCAGTGAGATATGTGTAAGCTGCTTGTGTTCTATCCTGTAAAAAAACTGACATAGAGCCCCCCTCTAAAGCTTAACCAGCCCCGGACTTGCCAGACAGTCCTGGTTCTTAAAATTACGGGGAACAAAATGTGTAGGGTTCCACTGTAATTTAAGAACCAGCACCTGACTGCAGTGCCAGACCTGGTTTTAAATATAGGGGGGGAAAAATGCGTGAGGTCCCCCTATATTTAAAACCAGCTCTGGGCCCTTTCTAGCAGGGGACTGATGCCACAGCCAGGGGTGCCCTTTCACCGGGCCCCCCAGCCACAGCATCAGTCCTGACCACTAGTCAGCCCAGGCCAGGGATCCCTGGGGAGTTGGGGACTTCCCCAATAAAGGGGTCCCCCTCTCCAGGGCACCCCTGGCCTAGGATGATAGCCCAGGGCTATCCCCACCACCCATGGGTGGTGGGTTGATAGTGTAGGTGTAGTGTGTAAAAATTAGAATTATTCACATTGTCTTTACAGTGGAACTACAGGTCCCAGCAAGCCTCTCCAGCATGCTGGTACTTGGAGAACCTCAAGTACCAGCATGCGGGGCATTAAGGGCCCACTGGTAAGTGTAGTTCACCTGCAAAGAAATGTGTAAAAAACACAACACACACCGTGAAAATAAAGATTTATTACATCCATACGTACACATACTTTCCTGCTGCCAGATGTTCACGCCCCCTTCTCAATGTAAAGTATCCAATGGAAGTACCTCTAAAAAAAGATCCAATACTCACCTTTTGTCCCATGATGTTCTCCGCAGTAATCCAAATAGGGCCCAGGACACACTGTATCAACATGCTACAACATTACGCCACAGGTTTTCAAACTCGGTCCTCAGGACCCCAAACAGTGCATGTTTTCCAGGTCTCCTCACAGAATCACAAGTGATATAATTAGCTCCACCTTTGGGTTTTTTAAAATGTGTCATTAATAACTACACCTGTGCACCTGCTGGGTGACCTGCAAAACGTGACCTGTGTGGGGTCCTGGAGACCGAGTTTGAGAACCACTGCATTACGCTAATGACAGCTCATGGAAAATTAGGTATCAGTGTCGGCCGCAAGCCAATCAGCAGCTTCCATTAGCGGCCGCTCATTGGCTGGGACCCACGTGGAGGAGCCGCTCATTGGCTAAGTCCACGTGGGTCCCAGCCAATGAGTGGCCGCTAATGTGAAGCCGCTGCTGATTGGCTCGCTGTACGGGGCTAATGATAACTCAATCTCATTAGCTGTCATTAGCGTAATGTAACTACATGCTGTAGCGTGTAGTTACAGTGTGTCCAGGGCCCTATTTGGATTACTGCGGAGAACATCATGGGACTAAAGGTGAGTACCTGTAGTTCCATTGTAAATACAATGTGAATAATTCTAATTTTTAAACACTACACCTACACCCCCGCCCAGGGGTGGCCGGGATAGCCCCGAGCTATCAGCCTTGGCCAAGGGTGCCCTGGAAAGGGGGACCCCTTTATTGGGGGAGTGGTCAGGACTGATGCTGTGGCTGGAGGGCCCGGTGAATGGGCTTCCCTGGCTGTGGCATCAGCCCCCGCTAGAAAGGGTCCAGAGCTGGTTTTAAATATAGGGGATACCTCACGCAAAAAAAATTCACCCTATATTTAAAACCAGGTCTGGCCCTGCTGCCTGGTGCTGGTTCTAAAATTACGGTGGAACCCTACTCGTTTTGTTCCCCGTAATTTTAAGGACCAGGACTGGTTGGCAAGTCTGGGGCTGGGGAGGGGGCCCTGTGTTATTTTTTTTTTTCAAAAATATTTTTATTATGACTCTTTGGCACAAAAATAAAAGTATTGTATAGTTTTGTACAATTATATTTAACAGATATCATTGTACAACACATAGCATAAGTTTGATACCATACAAAATTCCAACAATATAACATAACACATATCTCTGATAATATAGAAACTGAAAAATTATCTATCAGATTTCTTTTTTTTTACTTTTAACCTTATTTTTCACAATTTACAGGCAGAAACATACATGGATCACAGCAATCTGTGTATGTTTCTGCCAAACTTTCAGATCACAGGCAGGTGTATTTATTTCATTTTTACAGGAAAGTTTTTCCATCAGTTTAGAAACTCTCTGCTTAGTAAATTCCAGAATCTTAACTTCACCAGTGAAAAGGTTCTCGAGTTTTGCTGTTGGTGAATTGAAGAGAGTTTGCTAACTCTCCAGTATTTTTCCATAGCAAAGGAGACCTCTCTCCCCAGTTTGACATTAGTAAATTGGAGAGTGGGAAAAAATGACCAAACTCTCCAGAGTTTGAAAACTCTCCCAAACTCTAGCTTTAGTACATTTACCCCTAAGTGTGTGATTTTATATATGTGTTGCTGTATGTATGTGTATATGTGTGTGACTGTACAGTCAGGTGCATAAATATTGGGACATTGCAGAATTTTCATATTTTGGCCTCTATTCACCACCACAATGGCTTTGAAATGAAACAAACAAGATGTGCTTTAACTGCAGACTTTCAGATTTAATTTGAGGGTAATTACATCCAAATCAGGTGAACGGTGTAGGAATTACAACGGTTTCTATATGTGCCTCCCACTTTTTAAGGGGCCAAAAGTAATGGGACAAACTAAACAATCCTAAATCTAACTTTCACTTTTTAATACTTTGTTGCAAATCCTTTGCAGGCAATTACAGCCTGAAGTCTGGAATGCATAGACATCACCAGACGCTGGGTTTCATCCCTGGTGATGCTCTGCCAGGCCTCTACTGCAAATGTCTTCAGTTCCTGCTTGTTCTTGGGGCATTTTCCCTTCAGTTTTGTCTTCATCAAGTGAAATGCATGCTCAATCGGATTCAGGTCAGGGGATTGACTTGGCCATTGCATAACATTCCACTTTTTAGCCTTAAAAAACTCTTTGGTTGCTTTTGCAGTATGCTTCAGGTCATTATTCATCTGTGAAGCGCTGTCCAATGAGTTCTGAAACATTTGACTGAATATGAGCATATAATATTGCCCGAAACACTTCAGAATTCATTCTGCTGTTTTTGTCAGCAGTCACATCATCAATAAAAGTCAAGGGAACCAGTTCCATTGGCAGAGATACATGCCCACGCCATGACACTACTACCACCATGCTTCACTGATGAGGTGGTATGTTTTGGATCATGAGCAGTTCCTTTCCTTCTCCATACTCTTCTCTTCCCATCACTCTGGTACAAGTTGATCTTTGTCTCATCTGTCCATAGGTTGTTGTTCCAGAACTGTATTGGCTTTTTTAGATATTGTTTGCCAAACTCTAATCTGGTCGTACTGTTTTTGAGGCTCATCTTGTGGTGAACCCTCTATATTCACTCTTGTGCAGTCTTCTCTTGATTGTTGACTTTGACACATATACACCTACCTCCTGGAGAGTGTTCTTGATTTGGCCAACTGTTGTGAAGGGGTTTTTCTTCATCAGGGAAATAATTCTTCTGTCATCCACCACAGTTGTTTTCCGTGGTGTTCCGGGTCTTTTGGTGTTGCTGAGCTCTCCAGTGCGTTCTCTCTTTTTAAGAATGTTCCAAACAGTTGATTTGGCCACACCTAATGTTTTTGCTATCTCTCTGATGGGTTTGTTTTGATTTTTCAGCCTAATGATGGCTTGCTTCACTGATAGTGACAGCTCTTTGGATCTCATATTGAGAGTCGACAGCAACTGATTCCAAATGCAAATGTCACACCTAGAATCAACTCCAGACCTTTTATCTGCTTAATTGATAATGAAATAACGAGGGAATAGCCCACACCTGTCCATGAAATAGCTTTTGAGTTGATCGTCCCATTACTTTTGGCCCCTTAAAAAGTGGAAGGCACATATAGAAACCGTTGTAATTCCTACACCGTTCACCTGATTTGGATGTAATTGTAAATACCCTCAAATTAAATCTGAAAGTCTGCAGTTAAAGCACATCTTGTTTGTTTCATTTCAAAGCCATCGTGGTGGTGAATAGAGGCCAAAATATGAAAATTCTGTCAATGTCCCAATATTTATGCACCTGACTGTATGTGTACATGTTTGGCCTCATTCCAATCAGATACAAATAAGTGCAGCTGTGTGCTGCATTTACGGTACATCTGGATATTTTTACAGTTGCCAGTGTTTCTATGCCATTACAATGGCAACTTGCCTCCTACGCAGCTAATTGGATTGAGCTGTATTCGTATATATGTATGACTATGGTGACAGAACGTCCGATGGTCGGGAAGCCAACATTGACATTACCTGCGGCAGAATACCGACGCTGGTCAGAATCCCTGCACCGGCATCTCGACCGCTGGGATGCCAAAGGTAAGTAATGGGGTGGGGGGGAGGGTTAGGTTTAGGGGTTAAGGTTAGGCACTAGGGGGAGGGTTAGGCACTAAGGGGGATGGGTTAGGTTTAGGGTACGGGGAGGGGGAGGTTTGGTTCAGGCACTAGGGGGGGAAGTCAGGGTTAGGCACCAAAAAAGGATGGTTATGGTAGGGAGAAGGGGAGGGTTAGCATATCGACCAACAAGTGTCCGTATGTTAACCCTGCTGGATCCCACTGTTGGGATTCTGACCACCAGGATCCCGACTGTCAGTATTTCATACCGATTCCATGTGTATAAGTGTGATTTTATGTATGTGTGGCTGTATGTACTGTATGCGTGTGAATCTATGCATGCATGTGACTTGTATGTATATATGTTTGAGACTATATATGTATGTGTATATTCAGATTTTGGTGGGACAGTTCTGCTATACAGGTACTGTCCCATTTTGAGCTGCAGTATCTCACAGGGAGGAAAGATAGAGCGGAAACGCTCTGATTCACTGTGCGCTCAAGGCAGGGGGCAGCGTAGCAGCTGGGGAAGTGATGTATACGCACCCTGCACCTGCATGACATGAAATGAGGGCAAGACGCCTGATTACACCCCATTTTCATGTACACTCAGAAGGCTTGTCGCACAAGAACCCCTCCCCCACTTCCCAAATTTTGCTCTTTATGCCCCTCCCCCCCGTCTAAAGTTCCTCGGGACCCTTAAGGCCTTAATCCACTTCTGGTTGCCAGCAATATATTGAATAGAGATACTTCTATTGCCAGATGAATGATGGTATCTCCAATTACCAATCATTTGTTGCACAGAGATCAGCTCACAGCTGCTAGCTATACCAGTGCACAGAGTTCAAGCCCTTGTTTCCAGTCTGATATTACAGAGATCACTCATTTCCTATTGCCAGTCATATATTACACATGTATTCCCCCTATTATTGTCCGTTTATTGCACATATTTTCTTCCACTAATTACAGGCCTTATAAAGCACATAAATTATTCCACATGCTGGCCATGTATTGCACAGCACTCTTCCCCATATTGTTGGCACAGTCATCTCCAATTTTACTGGTCCCACAGCCAACTCTCCCCCGACCTCCTTGCCAGAGTTTCAGAGAATATCCCCTTGGTGTCTCCATGTGTGTGGTTAATCCAGGTAGCAGGAAAAGGTGCAGGCACAGTATGTCCCGCCACCTATTGTGCTCTCACAAAGTAGTGCCCATGATATAGGTGTGAGCGGCTGTGCACCTCGAAATATTTCTCCCATGGACAATCAGACACAGGATGCCAACACAAGATATTACACTCACCAATTCAGCTATCCAGAATTCCCCAATACTTCAATCAACAGTGCTCAAAATATAATGGTAATTAGTTACGTGAATTTTCTTGGTCCATTTGAACATGTTAGCACCATAAGTCGTTTTATCCAGTTCACAGTGCCAACTACAGATTCCATGACTACTTTATACATTTGAACTGACCTGTACAGCCTCCACAAAATTAACTCATTCATTTATCACTTCAGAACGCTGCAGTTTCCTGATAAGAAACTGTAATATTCTAAATTAGCCTCCTAATACAGCCCACAGGAATATTGTTGGTATCATCTACTATAATGTTTTAAGCAAGGGCCACTTAAAAGAGCTAGTCTACTGTGCAGTTCTCTGTGAACATGGCGCCTGCGCCTTGTACCCTGTAATTTCCCTACTGCGCATGTGCAAATCTTCAGGAAAATAGCAGCCACATCATTTTCCCGGGGTTTTCTGCAGCGCCAACTCGGTATTACGGAGAGGTAAATATAATATTTGGGTGTCAGAGGCTAGCGTTTAGGTCATTGGCTGGGGAGGCACACATGTATAAAAACACAGTTTTTATATCAAAACTCTGGAGCATGACAGAGGACGGAGTATGACAGGGGAGGCTCCGCCTCCCCTGCCTGCACATCCCTGATGGGTGTGCGGTGTATGCCCCCTTGGTCCAGGGGCTTGCACCATGCACACTGCACCCATTATAGATATGCCGCTGGTTTCAAGGTATATTTTTGTGATTAACACAGTGCTAGCAGCAGGAATGTTAAAACGTTTTTAGTAACAGACACCTTCATCTTAATAATTAAACTCTTCATTTTAATAATTAAACTCTGCACACTACAGTGTATCTTACACTGTTAAAGGCACCTTTTGCAAATTGTGTACCTTATTACATTTTTTAAAATTAAGAAATATATGTGTTTTGCCAACTTTGCAGAATTGCAGGTATCTTGTGATGCCTGAAACTCTGCAAACTACACAGATTGTGTATTTTTTCTTATGCAATTTATGCCTTCATTTTGGCATTCGACTTAACATATGCCCAGGGCCGTAACTAGGGTAGTGCGACCAGTGCCGTGGCACAGGGCACTGCAGGGCAGGGGGCGCTGCTTGGGCCTGTCAAATTTCCTTTTTATTATCATTCTCACTTGTAGCTTCCTCTTATTTCATCCCCAGCATCTCCTGGCCTCCCCTATCTCTTCCCTGGCTTTTCCTCATGAGGCCATGGCCCTTTTTCAGGTGCACTATCTTATGTCCTTATTTGAAAAATGTAGGGGGGCGCCAATGCTCTCTCTGGCAAAAGGCACCAAAAAGTCTAGTTACAGCTCTGCATATGCCCCGATATGATAGTCATCGTTTCAAGACTTTTTATCTTTTTATTTATTGCAGGCATTTAAGATATAAGTATGGCCAGTCCCTGCTTCTGAACAAAAAGTGAACTGTAATGTCTTTATGGCTGTGATTGCAAAAAAATATGAAAGTGACAAAGGGAGGAATTCAATTAGGCATGGGTTTTACCCAGCAGCTGAACACACTGTCCTATTCAATTAGCTGTGGGAATCCTGCACACTATAGCTGGGTACACACTGACAGATATATTGGCCGATCAATTGATTGGCCAATATATCTGGTGCCCGTCGGCCAGTGTGTACCAACGATATGTCTGAGAACGATGTAATTCACAGACACAGGGCCAGATTAACAGGGGAGGCGACAAGGGCAGTCGTCCCGAGGTCCCCACACATAAGAAGCCCCCACATCCAGTGGGGGTCAAAGTGGTCCGTAACGGGAGACGGAACCAGTTCCAGCATCTTTGGCCCACCTAACCCTGGAGCTGCTGGGAGGCTCAATTTGCCGTGCACCCGCTGAGATTTTGTTACCAGCAGGTGCCCAGCTCCCTACCCGCAGCGACAGCATCAGCCGGAGGCTGGAGCTCACACCTGAGCTCCGGCTCCCGCAGTGTCCAGTGCACTATGGGAGAGACGTTATGACATCTTTCCCATAGTTCCAAGGTGCGGCCAGCCGGACAAAAATTGACGCGGGAGCGGGGCTTAAGATAAGTATTGTTATATTTTTTTCATGTAAGCGGCTTCACTACAGGAGGCACTGCTATAGGGGGCGTCTACTACAGGGGGCATTACTACTAGGGGCACTACTACGGGGCATTACTGATGGTGCACTACTACAGGGGGCATTACTACTGGGGGAATTACAACAAGGGTAATCACTATTGGGCAGCGGCGTAACTAGGGTATTTGGAGCCCAGGACAAATTTGAAAATGGAAAAAAATAGAGCCCCCCTCACAACTATGTGCGCGCGCCGCAAAAAAAATGGCCGTGGTCACAAGGGGCATGGCCACTGAATAATGGGGCGTGTCAACATGACACACACCCCTTTCTTGTCACTGGGAACATTTTTTCATTTGCACCTTAATGCAGTGCCCCTTATACAGTCCCCCTTATATAGTACTCCCAGTATACAATGCCCCCAGTAGTGGTCCCTCTTATGCAGGCTCCCAGTATTTCCCCTTATACAGTACCCCCAGCAGTGGTCCCCCTTATGCAGCCCCCGATTAGTTCACCTTATACAGGCCCTCAGTAGTGATCCCCCATATGCAGTGCCCCTTACACAGTTCCCCCTGTAGTAGTCCCCATTATGCAGCCTGCCATTAGTTCCCCTTATACAGTGCCCCCAGTAGTTGTCCCCCTTATGCAGGCCGCCAGTAGTTGTCCCCCCTGTGCAGTGCCCCCAGTAGTAAGCCCCTTATATAGTGCCCCAGTAGGAGTCCCCCTTGATGCAGTGCCCCCAATAGTAGTGGTCCCCCCCAGTAGTAGTCCCCAGTAGTGGTCCCCCCCAATGCAGTGCCCCCAGTAGTAGTCCCCCCTACACAGTGGCTTTATAGTGACCCCAGTAGGAGTCCCCCCCAAAGCAGTGCCTCCAGTAGTATCCCCCCCAGTAGTAGCCTCCAGTAGTGGTCCCATGCCCCCTCTCGAAGCAGCCCAGTAGTAGTCCCCTCTTCAGTAATAGACCCCCCCTGTAGTAGACCACAGTAGTGATCCTCCTCCCCCCGAAGCAGTGCCCTCAGTAGTATCCCACCCCAGTAGTAGTCCCCAGTAGGGGAACCTGCCCACCCCCCGAAGCAGTGCCCCCAATAGTAGTCCCCTCCTTAGCCTCCCCCCCAATAAATACACACTGAAATGAAACAATAAATAAAGTAAAAATTCTTACCTGAATCCACGCTACCGTCCGCACTTCAGTCCTCCCTCTCTTGCAGTGGGCGCTGCGGCTGCAGCAGTCAAAGAGCGTCTATCTGATGCTCATTGACTGCTGTTTAACACACACATCGCCGCCAGCACTGGCGGTGATGTGTGTGCAGCAGCAGCAGCCAATGAGAGTCTGTCTGACCTCATTGGCTGCTGATTCACACACACATCGCTGCCGCTTGGCAGTGATGTGTGCAGCAGCAGAAGCAGCCAATGAGAATCATCTGACTCTCATTGGCTGCTCGCCGGCAGCGATGTGTGTGTCAGCACAGTCTGAGCCCGCCCACCTGCCACCCTCCACCTGGCGCTATTGGGCAAGCGCTCAGGGGAAGGGAAGTGGCTCAGCTGTGCAGCACAGGACCGGCGCTGGGAAGCCTAGCACCAGTCCTGTGTAAATGTGTAGTGCTGACCGCACACACTGCGATCGGCACTACACTGGCTAACTAGGGCTGGCCGGTACCGTGGCCAGCGGCGCCCACCACGCGCCGCCGGTGCCACGGTGCCCATGGCATGTGCCCTGCTCGCCCTGCCCTAGTTACACCACTGCTATTGGGGGTACTACCACAGGGGGCATTACTACTGGCGGCACGACTACTGAGGGCATGACTACTGGGGACATTGCTTAGGGGCCATTGCATAAGGGGCACAACTACTGTGGGCTCTGAATAAGGGGCATTACCACTGTGGGCACTGCCACTACTGGGGCACTGCATAAGGGGCACTACCACTACTAGGACACTGCATAAGGGGCACCACTACTGGGATCATTACATAAGGGACACTACTGATGTGGGCATTGTATAAGAGCTACTACAACTGTGGGCATTATGTGTATTAGAGGCACTACTACTGTGGGCAATGTGTATAAGGGGCACTACTGTGGACATGGTGTAAAAGGGGCACTGCTGTGTGTCATATCATGAATAAGGGACATATGGTGTAATGTGAATCAGGGGCACTATGGGCCTGATTCAGACCCACTCGCGAGCGGCTGTCCGCTCGCAAGTGGGTCGATGTTCTGGGCTGAGCATGCGCACGACGGAGGGAGCTTCGTCGTGCGCATGCGCCAGACGCGACGAGCGAAGGAAAGTCCTTCGCTCGTTGTGTCTGATCAAAGGGGGCGTGCTGTCGATGTTGATTGACAGCACGCCCCCTTTGGTAGGCGTGCCGGGGGCGTGCCTCCCTGACGGGGGCGTTCCCACGGGAACGCCTCCCGTCAGAAGCCGGCCCACTGACATCATTAGTGATGTCAGTGGGAGTGATTTTGGCTCTGATAGAGCCAAAATCACTCCGGAGCTTGCGGTTGAAAACCTCAACCGCAGGCTCCGGCTCGCAATTTCGATGGTCGCGATGGTCTCGACCATCGCGGCCATCAAAATGCACGCTCGTATAGCCTGTGGGTGGTGACCCACAGCTATACGAGCATCCAGAAGGACGCTCCATTTTCATGGAGGCCGGCCCTCATTCAGAGCGTGCGCTCTGCTCAGAGCGTACGGCTCTGAATGAGGGCCTATGTGCGGTGTAATGTGGTTAAGATTGCGCAACTGGTGAGTAATATTTCATGTGGGTGCCTATATGGTTTTTTTTCCTGTGGGTGTATATTGTGTGTTTATTTCATGTGTGTGTCTGTGGTTTTTTTTTCATGTGGAGCCCATGGGCCCCATTTCACAATGAGACATAACCCCTTTAGCACTCACTAAAAGAGTTATGTTCTCCTATCAGTATTTAACAAATAACGCTAAGCTTAGCTTATCGCTGTTTGTCAATTTACCGCTTATAAGTGATACAGTCCCCATTGCACATACCCAATGTATATGAACGACCATCATCTACAGATATATCTGCAGATCATTCGATCTGCAGATATATCTGCTAGGTGTGTACCCACCTTAAGACTCAGAAACTGTGAGGAAAAATCAGGGTTAAAATGCAGACTTCTACATTTAACACGAGGGGAAATCCATAGATTCCAGCACTTTGCATGGAATCTATGGGTTAGCACACATTAACTCAGGGTTTGCCGCACATGGAAATGCAGAATAATTGAATAGTTCTGGGCGTGAAACCCGTAGCTTTTCCCCACGCTGCAAATCCTGTGGCTAATTGAATTTGCCCCTAATAGTGACATAGTGGTGGATAGGCAGTTGGCTAGTGATATTTGTTAATATCATAGGGCTTCATTCAGAGGCGGCCGTATGGTCTACGACCGCACGGCTACCTCGATGTTTTTCCAGTGCGCATGCACACGAGGGAGCCGCCTCCTTCGTGCGCATGCGTGAGACCCGCTATGACCGACAGCGCCTGTCGTAGCGGGTCTCTTTCCAAAGGGGGCGAGCTGTCGATGTTGATTGACAGCTCGCCCCGTTTAGAAGGCGGGCCGGGGGGGTGGCAGCCCAAACGGAGGCGTTCCCATGGGAATGCCTGCCGTTTGGGGGAGGCCCCACTGACATCACTAGTGACAGAGCCAGAAGCTCTCCGGGGCTTACGACAAGTGAGACCCTACCCTAGGGTCTCGTCGTAAGCCCCGATGGTTGCGATGGTCTATGACCATCGTGACCATCACCCTAGTGGTCGTTAGAGCTGTGGGTGTAAACCCACAGCCTAACGAATGAAACAGAGGCACGCGGTCAGGATGCAAGCGGCTGCCCAGTTTCTGAGCGACCGCTTGCATCCTCCGATCACCTCTGAATGAGGGCCATAATCCCATTAGACTTAAAGCAGCCAGAATGGTTTGTTCCTTGTCTCCCAACTATCACTACTCCTGTACCCTAGTATGCCTAATAATAGTTGCTATTTTTGAAAACCTACAAAACTGTGCAAACGTTTTAGGCAGGTGTGGAAAAAATTAGAATGCTTTCAAAAATAGAAGTGGGAATAGTTTATTTTTATCAATTAACAAATGCAAAGTGAATGAAAAGAAGATAAATCTAATTAAAATCAATATTTGGTATAACCACCCTTTGCCTTCAAAACAGCACCAATTTCTCTAGGTACACTTGCACAAAGTCTTGTAGGATTATAGTTAGGTATATAATAACTAATCATACCAAACAAGTGATAATTGTCATGAATCTGGGTCTAAAGCTGGCCACACATCTAAAGATTATCTGTCCAACCAGCCAACTAGTTGAATGGTTGGAATGAAAATCTGGTAAGGTATGAAAGCAAATGACAATCAGCAATTTGCTCCCAAATGCCGAAAAATTTACAAAAACTCTTGTTTGAACAAATTGTTTAGATCAAACATTTAACAAACTTGTCTAAACTACCATTTTCATCTGTTTTCTGGCATTTAGGAGCAAATTGCTGATCATCATTTACTCCCATACGTTATCAGATTTTCATTCCAACCACTCAACTAGTTGGCTGGTTGGACAGATAATCTTTAGATGTGTGGCCAGCTTTAGCATTGCTACAGGTACAGACTTTCATTCAAGGCTGTTTCAAAACATCACAGTATCGATTCCTACCTATCTATACACTCTAAAATAGTTGCTATTTAGCGTTATGAGTCACACAAGAAATAATTGCTTTCAGACTTTGATTGTGGTTCCAAAGCACAAAACGTTATTATTCAACATAAAAGCAGATGGTTACATGCTGTGATCTAAATACAATTAGTGCGAACAAATTATACAGTCACAAGGTACAGTCGTTACATACACATGCGCTCTGGATCCAGATCCCGGCATTGAAGATGAAACCTCCATCAACAGCAAAGAGAAGATGACTGGACTCTAGTTTCAGAGAGCCTACATATATACTCTTACAGAGATAGGCAATACAATAGAACAGGTTGGCATGATTCCATTGGTTCCTCTTCCTGGTTCTTCTGTTACAGTACAGTTCATAGATCAGTTCATATGGTCACAGTCCAGCCTCCAACAGCTCTTTGTGTCCATTTTCCCACTGCATAAAAAATCTAAACTGCCTGCATTACAGAGTACATTTTAATGCCTAACTCTCTATGATCCATAATTTGCAGACACATATTGCGATGTCCCCACCGATGGCACCGTGAATCTGCAAAGACACAGTGGTTTAGAATGACACCAAACACGGTCTGCTTATCATGTACTAAACCTTAGATATGAAAAATAACATGTAATCAACAACATTGCTGATAATAAATAAAACCTTAAATATTAACCTTAATGCTAGGGAACCTTTTCATGTAAGTGTGCAGTGTGTAAGTATTGGGATATTAAGAAAAGACGCTAGTTAGTGTTGTGCGGCTACGTTTTTGTGGAGTACACCGTGGTACGTGTTTTGCAGGGTTGATCATATTATATGTTTTTATCAATGTATGCATTTATACAATGGAGACTTTTAACAATGTTCTATTGCGTGGGAATCGCACGACGCTAAATAATAGCATCGCCATATGTACTTATGTGTGAGATTCGCTAAAATGGCGCTGTGGCGGCCATTTGCAAAATGGCAGGCATTACAGCATCTGCGCTACTCACCATCTTGGAAACGCCCATCACAGTACCTGCCAAGCCTGCAGTTCCCATACTGCATACAAGTCAGCCTTCCCATCACACTCCAGCCTGCAAGTATACTCTATCTACCTGTGAACCGTGGCCCTGATTCAGACCCGGTCGCTCTGACAAAGCGCTCGCTCTGAATCAGGGCCGGCCTTTTTTTTTTAGAATGGCCTCCTGGCCGCTCGCATAGCTGTGGGTGACCACCCACAGCTACAGGGAGCAGCCATGATGATGGTCGCGATGGTCAAGACCATCGCGACCATCTGGCTTGTGACGAGACCCTTGTGGTAGGGTCTTGTGGCCGCAAGCCCCAGAGAGCTTTCGGCTCTAACAGAGCCGGAAGCTCTCCACTGACATCACTTGTCCCCGTCGCTATCCGAGTCGTGCGCATGCGCTCTGGGCCACCATCGACCCGGTTGCGAGCGCTCAGAGCTTGCGACCGGGTTTGAATCAGGCCCTGTATACATCCTCGGCCTATACCTACATACCGCTGGGACATTGCTTGTTCTGTTCTACTCTGTGCTCAGTAGTTATCCAGGTATATAGTATACTACCCTGCTAGTGGTATTAGTTTCCCTGCAGTGCGTGCTGTGGTCTTGGGTTGGTTTAGAGAAGTGTGCTGATTCCAGGGCTGTGGTTCAGGGACTATTACTTTTCCTACCATTTAGTTTCTGAGTTCTGCACTGGTTCCAGGTCTTGCGTCAGAGCTGTGCCAGGGTTACAGCTTTTCCTGGATACATAAGATTCCGATTCCTGGTCTGAGTTCCTATCTACCAGTACAATGCTATTTTCAGTTCCAGGGTTACCCTTGTGATTGGAGGATGTTCCTGGTCTAGTATGCCTCTGTGGGCATTAAGCAAGGGAGTGCCCAGTTACCTGGGTAATCACCTGTCAGGGTTCAGCCTAGGATCGGCTATCTCTTACCTCTGTGCCGGCTTCCCCTGACTTCCTTGTGGTCAGACAACTGGTGCAATGAGGGGTGTGATGCTGAGTATTCTACCTTAGGCACTTCTGCGGACTTCCATGGTTGGCTGTGTGTTTTGGGGATCGGAGTTCCCATCATGGGCGCCGCCATGACAGTTCCTCTCATGTGACAGTCCTCCTAACCAATGGTAGCATGATCTCAGTCAGCTGACGCTGTGCTCCAGTAATCTGCTACCCCTGGGTGTAAATCCGCCTCCTGAACTCCAGTAAATTGCCTGATCAACAGTTGTCAATCCTAGTTTACTAGTTGAGTTTTGTTTCAGGTTCCCTCGGATTCCAAGCCTTTGTTTCAGTGCTTTCCAGCGAGCAGCAGAGCTATAACATTCCTGCCTGTGTTCCAAGCCTCCAGTGTCATTCCTGTGAGCCACAGAGCTATAACATTCCTGCCTGTGTTCCAAGTCTCCAGAGTCATTCCTGTGAGCAACAGAGCTATAACATTCCTGCCTGTGTTCCAAGTCTCCTGTGTATTCCTGTGAGCCACAGAGCTATAACACTCCTGGCCTGTGTATCTAGCCTCCAGCGAGCTACAGTGCTTTTATAGCTCTGTGTGTTGGAGTTCCAGTGTCTCCTTTCAGCACCAGGGTGACTAATATCTCTACCTGTGCATGCTGTTTTGCGATTCCCAACTACAAGGTTATCCTGAGTGTTTCACAGCTGCACCAATTACAAGCTACAAGTGTTCCTGTGAGCAACAGTGCCGATTACATCCCAGCCTGAGAGCTTTGTTTTCAGTGACACTGCAATTCCATCTCTGCCTGAATATTTGCTACCCACTAGTGTCTCCTGTGAACTACAATGCTATTCCATCACTGCCTGAATATTTGCTACCAGTGTCTCCTGTGAGCTACAGTGCAATTCCATCTCTGCCTGAACATTAAAGTTACCAGTGTCTCCTGTGAGCTACAGTACCATTCCATCTCAACCTGTGTATATTACCAGTGCCATTCCATGTGGCTAAGTGTGTCCACACACCGTTCCCTGTGTATCCTTTGTGTGCCACCCCGCAGTTCAAGTGCTATTTACAAGTACCTCACAAACAGCATCTCCTGGTGAATCTCCCGGTGCAATAGTGCCTTGGTTAGGCACTTCCCTTGGGCCACTGACATTCGAGTCTCTATTCCCACGGGGCTTGGATACCTGGTCAAAGGACCACGACCTGCCTGCAGGGTGCAGCTAAGCCCATATCCCACTTGGAGGGGTCACTGGCGAACACCTCCCTGCAGGTTAGACTCCGCACCTTTGACCAGGTCTCGTCAACGTCCAAGACCTGTGGATGGGGAGTCCTGATGTCCAGGCCAGTTCCCCGAATTCTTCCAAACTACCATCACAACCCCTCACTAGGGATTCCAGTACGTCAAACCTGACAGTTTGATCAGGCCACTATGGAAGTCGACAATTCCCTGGATATCGGGGCTATTCAAGATATTGCCTTTCGTCTGAGAAACCAGGAACTAGCACACTCACAACTTTTACAGAGTTTTCAAATACTGACTAAACAGTTTAACACCATCGAGTTACTCCAGTGTTCTAAAAATGTTTCTTCGGGTCAGCTGAATACATTCCAGTATTTACTAGGGCAAGTACAGGAGTCCCTCATAAATTTTTTCAAATTTATCCCTGAGTTTTTGGGAATTACTTCTGAACCCTCTGGTGTTACCACTAATGTGTCTAAAAATTCCATCAAAGAAACTGGAACTAAACATCGAAGCTTCCTACGCCCAAAGCTTTCGGAAAATGAACGTCAGCGCAGTCAGGAGCTGCATTTATGTTTGTACTGCGGCTCAGGGGATCATTTCATTAGAGACTGTGTTCTTCGTCCTTCCAGAGGTGGGGATAAAGGGGTGCTCCTTACAGATGGAGCTTCCAGTCCTTCCCTGTCTCCATTGGTGACTCATGCTCCTCCAATTTCAGATAAGAAGAGGACACTTGCCAAGGAAAGTTATAATTGGGGCCCAGCTACTACATGTTTCTTTCCTTGTGTAGGGAAGATAGGAGGAGTAGGTCATCCTCCCAAAGTCAGTGACATATCTCCAGGTGGGGTTTTTAGTTTTGCCTCCCCAGAAGGGAATTACAAGTGTTACACCCCAAAAGGGCATCTCAAGTGTTTCCGTCCAGGAGAGTGATTCTACGCAAATTAAAGTTTCAGGTCATTCACCCCAGGAGGGGGTTTCCAGTGCTGTACCCCAGGAGGGGGGTTCAAGTCTTTCCCCCCAGGAAGGGATTACAAGTGTTGTACCCCAGGAGGGGACTTTCCTTACAAGTTTCACGCCCCAGGAGGGGGCCTTCGCTTCATGTTTCACGACCCAGGAGGGGGTCTCAAATCTCTCACCCCAGAAGGGTGTTACAAGTATGGCACCCCAGGAGGGGGTTACAAGTGTTGTACCCCAAGAGGGGACTTTCGTTTCAAGTTTCACGCCCCAGGGAGGGGTCTTTGTTTCGAGTTTCATGCCCCAGAAGGGGGCATTCATTTGAAGTTTCATGCCTCAAGAGGAGGCCTTCATTTCGAGTCTTATGCCCCAGGAGAGGGCCGTCATTTCAAGTGTTACTCCCCAAGAAAGGGTCTCAAGTTTCATACCTCAAGAGGGGGTTTTGAGCCACTCACCCCAGGAGGAAGTCTCTGTTCTTGCATCCCAAAAGGGGGTTTCATATTGCGTACCCCGAAAGGAAAAGCCAAGTCAGCTTCCCCAGAAGGGGGTTTTAGGTCCCATACTCCAACAGGGAGTGCCAAGTTCTGTCCTCCAGGGAGGGGCCTTGAATCTCTCACCTCAAAAGAAGGTTTCAAATCTTGTTTCCCAGGAAGGGGCCTCAAGTCAAGTACCTCAACAGGGGTTTCCTGATGCTATACCCCAGGAGGGGGTTTCAAGTGTCATACCCCAAGGAGGGGCCTCAAATGCTATACTCCAGGAGTTGGTTTCTAGTGTTATGCCCCAAAAGAGAGTCTTAAATATTATTCCCCAGAAAGGGATTTCAAGTATTCTACCCCAGGACGGAGGTCCAAGTATATTACCCCAGGATGGGGTTCCTAGTGTCATACCCCAGGAGGGGAATTCAAGTGTCTCACCCCAGGATGGGGTTCCCAGTGTAATACCCCAGGAGGGGATTTCCAGTGTTACGTTCCAAGAGAATGTTCTTGTTTCGAGTTCTTCACCCCAGGACTGGGGTGGGGTTTCCAGTGTTATACTCCAGGAGGGGAGTTCAAGTATTACGTCCCAAGAGAAAGTTCTTGTTTTGAGTTCTTCACCCCAGGAGGGAGTTTTAAGCCTCTTACCCCAAGAGGGGTTCCTAGTATCTTCCCCCAGGAGGGGACTTCAAGTGTCTCACCCCAGGATGAGGTTCTCAGTGTTATACCCCAGGAGGGGATTTCAAGTGTCTCACCTCAGGATGGGGTTCCCAGTGTTATACCCCAGCAGGGGATTTCTAGTGTTACACCCCAAGAGAGGGTCCTCATTTTGAGTTCCTCACCCCAGAAGGGGATTGCAAGCATCATACCTCAGGAAAGGGTTTCTAGTTCTATACTTCAGCAAGGGTTTTCCAATGTTACACCCCAGGAGGGGGTATCAAGTCTCATACTCCAGGAGAAAGTCTCAAGTCTTACATCCCAAAAAGGGATTTCAAAATCCGTATCCCAGGGAAAGATCTCTGGTTCTTTACTCAAGGAAGAATCTTCTAGTGTTGTGTCAAAGTCAAATGTTTTAGTGCCCCATCAGTTAAGAGGTTCACAAGATGACGCTACCACTACATCTATAAATGTCCCTCAGGATCCATCTGATGTTTCTATGCCCATTTTTTTTTATGGAGATATAACGCAGTATTATGCCTTGGTGGATCACTTCATCGCTATTATGAAATCCTCTCCATGGTCTGAAATCAAGCCTACTAATTTAGTTACATTTATAATTTCGTCTTTCCGAGGTACAGCTTGGGACTGGGTTGAGCCTATTTATGATTCAAAGGATCCGATGCTGTCAGATTTAGTCACTTTTT
Organism: Taudactylus pleione; assembly: GCA_031769625.1. Lineage (NCBI taxonomy): Eukaryota > Metazoa > Chordata > Amphibia > Anura > Myobatrachidae > Taudactylus > Taudactylus pleione. Next base: position 48,997,322 of record JAUIMM010000040.1, read on the forward strand.
CTGCGGCAGTCATTAAAGAATTTAGTCCAAATTATCCTGACAGTTCTCTCGGGGATACTCATCTCAACAAAGTCTCATGTTCTGGGGTACCACCCTCTACTATTAAGCTCAGATACATTTCTTTGAGTCCTTCTCAAATAGATCCGATACAAGAACAACCTGTCCAGAAGGATAAGACTCAAGGAGGCATAAGGATGATGAATTATAATACAGATTCTGACTACGATCCTGAGTATGATGAAAAAATGATTTCGGTAGTTCCCGTGAAAGACACTTTGCAACTTAAATCTTTTTCTTCTAGTGGTTCAAAAAAGTCTCGGAAAAAGAAGAAAAATCGATGACTTCCTGATGACCAACCTTTCTATGACTAGTTGACCATTTTTTCCAATTATTTAGTCCCAATTGAAGTTTGAGAGACCATTTGGTAGTTGTGTATCTTGTTCTTCTAATCTTCAAAATCATCTTATGTCTTCAAGCAAAGATTTTTTGATGTTTGGATTATTGACTTTCCTGTGTTGTCAAGTATTTTTTGTGTCTTTCTGAGGAGTTCCAGCTGAGCTTTTATGGGTGTTCGGTGCCCACCCTAAAAGGAGGGGGTACTGTCAGGGTTCAGCCTAGGATCGGTTATCTCTTACCTCTGTGCCGGATTCCCCTGACTTCCTTGTGGTCAGATGCCTGGTGCAATGAGGGGTGTGATGCTGAGTATTCTACCTTAGGAGCTTTTGCGGACTTCCATGGTTGGCTGTGTGTTTTGGGGATCGGAGTTCCCATCATGGGCGCCGCCATGACAGTTCCTCTCATGTGACAGTCCTCCTAACCAATTGTAGCATGATCTCAGTCAGCTGACGCTGTGCTCCAGTAATCTGCTACCCCTGGGTATAAATCCGCCTCCAGAACTCCAGGAAGTTGCCTGATCAACAGTTGTCAATCCTAGTTTACTAGTTGAGTTTTGTTTCAGGTTCCCTCGGATTCCAAGCCTTTGTTCCAGTGCTTTCCAGCGAGCAGCAGAGCTATAACATTCCTGCCTGTGTTCCAAGCCTCCAGTGTCATTCCTGTGAGCCACAGAGCTATAACATTCCTGCCTGTGTTCCAAGTCTCCAGAGTCATTCCTGTGAGCCACAGAGCTATAACATTCCTGCCTGTGTTCCAAGTCTCCTGTGTATTATCCTGTGAGCCATAGAGCTATAACATTCCTGCCTGTGTTCCAAGTCTCCTGTGTATTCCTGTGAGCCACAGAGCTATAACACTCCTGGCCTGTGTATCTAGCCTCCAGCGATCTACAGTGCTTTTATAGCTCTGTGTGTTGGAGTTCCAGTGTCTCCTTTCAGCACCAGGGTGATTAATATCTCTACCCGTGCATGCTGTTTTGTGATTCCCAGCTACAAGGTTATCCTGAGTGTTTCACAGCTGCACCAATTACAAGCTACAAGTGTTCCTGTGAGCAACAGTGCTGATTACATCCCAGCCTGAGAGCTTTGTTTTCAGTGACACTGCAATTCCATCTCTGCCTGAATATTTGCTACCAGTGTCTCCTGTGAGCTACAGTGCAATTCCATCTCTGCCTGAACATTAAAGTTACCAGTGTCTCCTGTGAGCTACAGTACCATTCCATCTCAACCTGTGTATATTACCAGTGCCATTCCGTGTGGCTAAGTGTGTCCACACACCGTTCCCTGTGTATCCTTTGTGTGCCACCCCGCAGTTCAAGTGCTATTTACAAGTACCTCACAAACAGCATCTCCTGGTGAATCTCCCGGTGTAATAGTGCCTTGGTTAGGCACTTCCCTTGGGCCACTGACATTCGAGTCTCTATTCCCACAGGGCTTGGATACCTGGTCAAAGGACCGCGACCTGCCTGCAGGGTGCAGCTAAACCCATATCCCACTTGGAGGGGTCACTGGCGAACACCTCCCTGCAGGTTAGACTCCGCACCTTTGACCAGGTCTCGTCAACATCCCAAACCTGTGAATGAGGAGTACTGATGTCCAGGCCAGTTCCCCAAATTCTTCCAAACTACCATCACAACCCCTCACTAGGGGATTCCAGTACGTCAAACCTGACATCACCCCAGTTCCAGTTTACCATCCTGGCACATCACTAGTCTGTGGTTACTACACTTGCAATATTGTCTAGCCTCTTCTTTGCTCATGAGCCAGAACTGGATCAAACCATCGTATTTCACAAGCGAGTCAGCCAGACCCAGGTGTCCTTAGCCAGATCTACAAAATAATCAGACCATGACAATAATATTCATAATTTTCATATGTAGGTTGAAACACAGTCATTAAATGAAACAGAAAGCGCTGTGTAGGAGGCTTAAAACTGGGTGAGGAACTGCCAAACACTGCTACAAAGGTGAGGTTGTCACAGGTCATACACAATGGCAAGACTGAGCACAGCAGTAAGACACAAGGTAGTTATACTGCATCAGCAAGGTCTCTTCCAGGAAAAGATTACAAAACAGACGGGTTTCAAGAAGTGCTGTTCAAGCTCTTTTGAAGACGCACAAAGAAATGGGGACCATAGACGCAGTGGGTGGCCAAGGAAACTTAATGCATCAGATGAAAGACACATCATGCTTACTTCCCTTCGAAAACTGGAAGATGTCCAGCAGTGCCATCAGCTCAGAACTGGCAGAAACCAGTGGGACCCAGGTACACCCATCTACTGTTCGGAGAAGTCTGGCCAGAAGTGGTCTTCATGGAAGCATTGCAGCCAAAAAGCCATACCTTTGACGTGAAAACAAAGCCAAGCAACTCAACTATGCACAAAAACATAGGAACTGGGGTGCAGAAAAATTACAGCAGGATCTATGGACTGAGGAGTCAAAATTTTAAATAGTTGGCTGTAACAGAAGGCAGTTTTTTCACTGAAGGGCTAGAGAGCGGTACAATAATGAGTGTCTGCGGGCAACAGTGAAGCATGGTGGAGGTTCCCTGCAAGTTTGGGGCTGCATATCAGCAAATGGAGCTGGGGATTTGGTCAGGATTAATGGTGTCCTCTATGATGAGAAATACAGGCAGGTACTTATCCATCAAGCAATACCATCAGGGAGGCGTCTGATTGGCTCCAAATTTATTCTGCAGCAGGACAACGACCCCAAACATACATCCAATGTCATTAAGAACTATCTTCAGTGTAAAGAAGTACACAGAATCCTGGAAGTGATGATATGGCTCCCACAAAGCCCTAATCTCAACATCTTAGAGTCTGTCTGGGATTACATGAAGAGACCTATAGATTTGAGCAAGCCTACATCGACAGATCTGTGGTTAGTTCTCCAAGATGTTTGAAACAACCTCTTTGCCAAGTTCCTTCAAAAACTGTGTCACACTTGTGTGATTTGATTGTGGACCTGACCTGTAGTCACTGGTAGGCGAGGGTTCAGGAGTACGGACAGTGAAACTGGGAGGTTTGATGTAGTTTTGGCTCATGGAATGATAACTGATTGGTTGAAGACCACTGGGAAGTTGACTGAAACTCAAGTCAGAGTTGCGGAATCTAACACGCTGGTGGTTTTCACCAGTGACAACCACAAGGGGATTTGGGCTTAGCTGCACCTGATGTGTATGTTAGTGTCCCCTGCTTGGGTTTCCCTATACTGGGTTGAGACTGAGACAATGAGGAACACTCTGGATAGGGATGTATATGTCTGGATCAGAATGGGACTGGATAGGATACACCAGAATGGGACGGTACTGGATACACTGGAATGGGACCGGAACTAGGTACACCAGAATGGATCTGGACAGGATTACTGGAATGGAACTGGGTGCAGTGCAGCAAGATGGGAATCTGCATTTAGTATCAGAGAATTCTGCAAGAGCTCAAACTGTATCTCACAGGGTGAAGACAACATTGCATTGGCAACTTGCACAGTGCTGGGAACTTCCTTTAATACCCTGGGTTAGCCAGAGTTTGGGTAGTGGAGTCAGGTGACAGCAGATGTGGATTCCATTGGCTGTGAGATAGTCACCTGATTGGAAGCAACATGGCTGCATAAATCCGTGATTTTGATGGGAACTCAGGCGTTGAGCACACTGTGGACATGCAGAGAGAATGCCAAGCACTAAAGGACTGAAAACAATACATTCACATGATGTCTGCAGTGAATATCAACTGGATTGCAAAACTCTGCTTGTAATGAAGAGTCTGCAGATCTCCCAGACAGAGAAGCTCTCAGGTGCATAATCAGTCCAGAAAGGGAATATAGCAATTAGCAACACAGACACATGGGGCCTGATTTAGAGACGGACGCTAATGCGATCGCAACTGCGTTTCCGTACGCAACACAGTTGCAAAAATATGCTGTTAGCAAAGAACACCCAAGCATAAAGACGCCCACTACTGCCTTCTCACCTGCATGACTACGCATACCTACGTAAACATCGATAACATCGAAGTTCATCGGTGGTCTGACCTGCCGCAGGCCAGGGAGCTCTTCTGCCATGCAAAGCTGCGTATGCAATTGTAGTGGCTAATTTATGCACGCCCACATAATGGCGTTCAAACAGCCAGGCATGCCTGCGTTTCGCTAACCACCCCCTGTCAACACCCCCAAATGGTCACTTCCTGTCAATCAATCTGCAATGCCTCAGTGGTCTGCGTGAACGCACGGCGATCACACTGCTGCCTTCGCGCACTGCGATGCATGTGCAATGGCAAACAATCGCTCGATCTGCATACAATTTGCAGTTGCGTTCATCTCTGAAACGTGCCCATGATGCAGCCTGCATACAGAACAGATCTCTCAGGCAAATCTGGATATCCTAACCTGCAGAGGTAAGTCACAGGACAAACTAGTAAAATATGAGGTAAATAAGTCAGGATCATGACAAACTGTGTGCAAGTGTACCTAGAAGAATTGATGCTGTTTTGAAGGCAAAGGGTGATCACACCAAATATTGATTTGATTTAGACTTCTCATTCATTCACTTTATAGTTTATTTTTATCGTTTAACAAAATGCAAACACTTCTATTTTTAAAAGCATTCCTACTTTGCAGCATTTTTCCCACACCTGCCTAAAACTTTTGCACAGTACTGTATGTTAGTAAGTTTTGGTATCACGAGCAACATATCCCTACTACTGTAAACAAGAATAGCAATGGTATCTAGATTTATTTAAACCTGAAGATGAAATCTCACCTTCTGATTAAATGATTTCTGAAACATTTTTAGCCCCAAAAACATGCAAATTTCTAATCTCTTTTCTCTACATCTGACATTCAACAACCGCATGGCTGGAGGAGGAGTTGTGAGGAATAATGATGCTCATGTATAGGCGGGTATCCACTTGTTCAATCGCTCATTAATCGTGCACAAATCGGGCATGGAAGTGTCAGAAACAACCAGTGATGTGCGCTCCCGCTAGTCGTTTCCGACATCAAGCATCACCTGAACATGCTGGTCAATCTGCCGATAACGACAGATTGACCATAATTGGGGATAAGAGAGGGTGCCTACACTGAATGACATATCGTTCAGTGTAGGCACTGCAGGGGAAGAGGAACAACTGTACAAATACAATGTTGTGATCGTATTGTCGGTCCACTATCTGCTAGTGGATACGCACCTTATGATGTGGCAAAGTAAGGGACTTTTACTGCAGGTGTTTGAAGGAGATTCTGCTCTCCTGCTGGCAGACCAGATTGGGACTACAGTCACAATGTCTAAGAGAATAATTGGGCTAGTCAGCTGCTGTAGGTGACATGCCCCTCTACCTAGAGATTTGGAACCTGATCATCACTCTTGTCAGGCTGAGTTTGCTAGCAGCTTCCTACATTGGAACAAACAAATGCTGCTACTTCTAAAGAGACTGGAACCCGACGGGTTGCAACAGTCCTCACTCTGTGGCATCTCTTCACACCCTGGCCAGCCTAATCCCAGTACAGCAGCAAGATATTTGTTACAGTTGATGCGTGATTCACTTGTTACAGCAGCCATACACTCTTGCAGCTTAGGCTGCACTCCCGGAACCTAACTGGTAAGAGCAAGAGACCGAGACCAGTTCACGCCATCTGCTTTGGGCATTTCCACACATATTTTACTAACTTTCAACAATTTATCACTCCTTTCACACATGGGATTATGAGAATACCATCTAGAAGGAGGTAATTTATAATCTAATAGTGCGACTATTTAAAATTGCAGGACACTTACCTCTCACATATGGGCAGCGAGTAATCATTTGAGTTATATATATTTCCAATATTGACTTTTTAGTGTAATCTACATTCTTTAATGGTGTTATAATATTTAGTTTTCTTGAAATGCATGGTGATCTGTGATTTTATATTCAAAACAACCACTCATTGCTGTAATCTATATACTACTGGTTTTGTTCAAATGTAATATTTTTGATTTGCCAGAAAGGTACTTTTATCATGTTCTGTGCATGTCTTTGGTCATAATGTTGAGGCAGTGTACCATAATTCTCGTCCTCATAGATGTCGTTGTGCGGGTCACACCCGCAAGTAAATATATGATATATTTTCAGTCACAGTCATTAAAACTCAGTTTAGTAAACCTCTTTGGTTGACTCTAAAGTGAATAAATTAAAGGTGTATTGAGAGAAGAAACATTGTTGTGCAGTGGAAAGATCCCCATCCCAAATAATAATGTAAATGTAGCAGCCATAGAACACCATGTACACACCAAAACTACCTCCCACACATTGGTCCTCAAATTCCCCCATGCATAGGACGGTGTAACTGGGTGCAAACAGAGGAATATACCACCTCACACAAGAGTACCCTCTGGCTCACACTAAGAACTACACGCTGCCTCCCCTCCTCCATAACTCCCTCACACCAGCTTCACAAACAAACGCTACCTTTCTCTGTAGTTATCTCAATCTCTATAAATCATGGACACACACACACATATATATATATATATATATATATATAAAACAAATTGGTATATTGGATTGTAAATGACAATGTGATCATACTGTTTTATAATATATGTTCATATCAATTGTTAATGAAAATACACTTTACTACATTTTGTATGCAATCTTTCTTGAATAAAATTATCGTAATGATTTAAAGGTATATTTCCAGGGTACAATCTTGCAAGTAAATTATTTAACTGATGGTAGAGGATATCAGACTAGAAACAATGGTAGAGGATATCAGACTGGAACCAATAGTATAGGGTCTCTGGGATGTAACCAGATACTGGAGCCAGGAGTGATGCGAGATGGAAATCTGTACAGGAGTCGCTGAGTAGAATACAATATCCACAGGAACATTCTCTAATGCTTCTATAGCTGGGCTGAAATCAACATTGCACTGGCAAGTGCTGTGTGCAGGGAGAATCCTTATATACCCCTGGAAGAGCAGGGATTGGCTACAGGTGTCATGTGACTGCATATTGGTCTCCTGTTGGTGAAGATCTGGTCACCTGATCCAGAATGTCATGGCTGCGCCCAGCAGCCAGCACTGGAGGGAATGCTGCATGTGGAAGCTGGGGAGATTGCAGGTGATGAGAAGAAACTGCAGCTGGAGGAAGTCTGTCACGGAGCCGGATCATGGAGTGGGGAACCAGGTTAGCGACCCAGCAACTGCAAATAGTGCAGTTTGTGACAAAAGGGCATGAATATTTATAGTGACTGTCCCTGGTATTTAAGGTAACCTTGCATTCGTCATCCTTCCTGATATGGATCAAATTATATGCACCACAAAGATCCAATATGGTAAGAAAAGAAAGTGTCCCAACCGAAGATGACATTTTTCAGATGAATCCTCACATTTTTCCATGATGTAGCCTGTAATTGTTTAGGTCTCAGGCAGGTAGGGAGGGTATACTCTCTCGTGATGGGGATATTTGCCAAAAAGAAGTTAATGTGACAGTCCTACTCACGATGAGGGGATGGAAGTTGGAATCCAGTAAGTGCCCAGACTTGAAACAATACAAACATGAAATGTTTTTAAACCATTTCCCGCATTCTTCTGGGTGCAAACATCCCAGTTGCATGAGGTTTCCTGATGGTCCATGGCAATAGAATGCATTTTTTCCAGCTTAAAAATGTAACAGCTGGACTTCTCTTTTTAACTGGGCACTTTCTCTGAACCGAATGTCCACTCTGTTGCATAAAGAAATCTGATCATACTAATGAGGATGGTAATTCACAGGAGACCAGACTCACAAAGTACTCTGGCGAGTGTCCAGGCAAGCAAGGAGAACTTGCAGACATTGCATATGTTGATTCTAACTCAAATCATGTTTCTTGAATCTTCCCAGGAAGGATCACAGAGAAGGTATACCAGCAGAATCCATTAGTACAGCCAGAGTATATTAACACCCTCATGCTAAGGACATTTTAAGAAGCTGAGGAACCTATAATGTCAACTGGGATTGGGTCTGATTTTAACAGAGACATAGATTGTAAATATACCCAGGACCTGGTGGCTCCCTCACGCCAGGTATATCGCGCTGCATGGCGTATTGAGGCTAGATGAGCAAGGACATTAATATATTTTTGCACAGTTTGGACACAGCTGCCAAGAGTAATGAAAAACTGATAGAAATCAGAAAAAACTCTATTTGCTGGGACACTCTTCACAATATGGGGGGTATCCAATTAGATGCGATAATCCGTTTTCTCCTGTAAACCCACAGTCACAATTTTTGTGAGTTAACTTTTCTCCCTATCCTATTACACGTTTTTGCGAAAAATAAAAAAATTTTCTCGCAAGAACTTTTCTCCAATTTTTGTTTTCTCAAGAAACCATTTCTCCATGGTAAAACATTTTCACAGAAAAGCTATCCAATTACAAGTGACCTCTAAGCAGGTGAGAAGTTTTTCAAAACCCATATTTTTGCCTAAAAATGTCAGGACTTGGTACAGAACCATGGGGACAGCCCCCTTAATGACTAATTAGGCAACAATAATTTTTAATTAGCTTCATTTGGCCAATAATGACAAGTCATCTTTGTGGTGAAAAAGTAAAAAGTGTTGGAAAATGGGTTTAAAGTAGTGGGACAGGTATATGGGGGTGCTGTATGGATGGGACAGATGTTTTACACATTGCAGGCGCAAGTGACAGGTGTATTTTTTATTTTTTTTTAAAAATGCCCTATAATGACACAAAAATATACTTACACCCATTTTAATGTACCCCTAATTTAACTACAGCATTTATTTTGGGCAAAAAATATTGGGCCTGATTCAGACCCACTCGCGAGCGGCTGTCCGCTCGCAAGTGGGTCGATGTTATGCACTGAGCATGCGCACGACGGAGGGAGCTCCGTCGTGCGCATGCGCCAGACGCGACGAGCGAAGGAAAGTCCTTCGCTCGTTGTGTCCGATCAAAGGGGGCGTGCTGTCAATGTTGATTGACAGCACGCCCCCTTTGGTGGGCGTGCCGGGGGTGTGCCTCCCTGACGGGGCCGTTCCCACGGGAACGCCTCCCGTCAGAAGCCGGCCCACTGACATCACTAGTGATGTCAGTGGGAGTGATTTTGGCTCTGATAGAGCCAAAATCACTCCGGAGCTTGCGGTTGAAAACCTCAACCGCAGGCTCCGGCTCGCAATTTCGATGGTCGCGATGGTCTCGACCATCGCGGCCATCACAAAGCACGCTCGTATAGCCTGTGGGTGGTGACCCACAGCTATACGAGCGTCCAGGAGGACGCTCCATGAAAATGGAGCCCGGCCCTCATTCAGAGCGTGCGCTCTGCTCAGAGCGTACGGCTCTGAATGAGGGCCATTGTTTTCTATAATTTTTTCACTGTTAGCGAAAACTGCATATAATAGCCATTTGACAAAATTTAAAACCCCCAAACCCTTGGATTATGGCCACTAACACACTTCTATACCATTACACTACCTGTTTACCTTTTTTGTGGTTACAGGCTGATTTCCCCATTTTCACCTGTACTTATCGTCTGCTACCCATGCAAGAATTATCGTGCAAATTGGTTATCTATGATTTTGCAATAGGATAGCATGGTAAATGGAAGCACACATGCGATAAATGCCAAATTCGGGCAAATGGTCCGAAAAGTTTTCTCCGGAGAAAACTCTTCTTGTGGCTAATTGGATACCCCCTATATGCGACCTAAGATGCAAAATTGAGGGCAAATTGCGCCAATTGGTGCAAAAAGTATATGTAGTGTTTACTCTAGATGCAGGGTGCGCATTTTTTTAATTTTGAAGGGTAAAATTTGAGATGTGATGTATAGCTACAGCTACTGTATCTGTAGCGATACATCATGTCTAAAATATGCCCTCCTCACTGATCAGCACCGTACACCTAGAGTGAACACTATGGGGGTCATTCAGACCCACTCGCGAGCGGCAGTACGCTCGCAAGTGAGTCGATGTTCCCCACTGCGCATGTGCACGACGGAGGGAGCTCCGTCGTGCGCATGCGCGAGACCCGGCGAGCGAAGGACTTTCCTTCGCTCGGAGTGTCTCATCAAAGGGGGCGTGCTGTCGATGGTGACTGACAGCACGCCCCCTTTGGTGGGCGTGCCTGCCAGACGGAGGTGTTCCCAAGGGAACGCCTACCGTCTGAAGCCGGCCCCACTGACATCACTAGTGATGTCAGTGGGAGTGATTTTGGCTCTGATAGAGCCAAAATCACTCCTGGCCTTGCGGTTGGGAAACCCAACCGCAGGCTTTCACTCGCAGTTCCGATGGTCAAGACCATCGCGACCATCTTTTTGCACGCTCGTATATGCTGTGGGTGGTGACCCACAGCTATACGAGCGTCCAGGAGGACGCTCCATTTTAATGGAGGTGGGCCCTGATTCAGAGCGAGCGCTCTGGTCAGAGCGTCCGGCTCTGAATCAGGGCCTATATACAGTATGTGTATGAGGACACATCTGTATTTATAAATGTGAATATTGTGTGACAAAATGTCCTATTTATAAAAGAAAACTAAAATACATAACTAATGTCTAAGGGGCCTATTTATCAAGCTCATTTTTTTTTATACAATTATGCAGAAACAGCAGTTTCTGCATAATTTTAATTATTCCTGCTATGTACTAACAGCCTAACGCAGGAGATTTCACAGATCACAGTTCCCATTATTATCAATGGGAACCATGGTCTGAGCCCTAAGTACCAAACTCCGAAAAGCGAAGGCATATTTGCAGGAGAGGGATCTTAGGATCCCTCTGACTCTGTGTGCATGCACAGTGCCAGATTCCCTAGGAATAGGCTTTCATAAATGTGAAAGTCTTCTCATAGGTAAAGCAGGGCGTATTAAGAGAGGAGGGGGCCCGTGTGCATTCTCCGTCCAGGGCCCCCTCCTCTCTCCCCGGGAGCCGACTGACCGGCGACCGCAGCATTAGTAGACTCTGGGCACTAGTCTATGCCCAGAGTCTATTGCACATGCCCGACGCAGGACCTCGGAGAGGTATTAGTAAATATGGGTGTGCGGTGTGGGCCCCCCCTGGTCCTCACCGCACACCCTGTACCCATCATAGAGACGCCCCTGAGGGTAAGCGGTTATTGCTACCGCTATACTGCGGGTTACAGTTAGTACATAGCTGGGACAGTTTTGTAAAAATTTTTAAAGTCTGTCGAGAGACGGACCATTAATAATTGTGGCAGTGCTGCAATTATTAAAACATATGCCCCCCAAACCCTATTTTCCTGATTATACTAGTATACAAAGGCAGTTTATGTCAATTTAAGTTATCAGATTTTCACTGTGTGCAAGTCACTTGATTTCACATGCGCTTTAGAAGGATAGAGCAAACTTTATGGCCCTTCAAGTGGAGAAGCATTACAAGTGGCAATGCATTTCATACGGAGTGCAGTGAAGGCCACATAAACTAAGTAATCACCTACTGCAGTGGTTCCCAAACTGTGTGCCGTGGCACCCTGGGGTGCCTCAGGGTACTTGTAGGAGTGCCTCGAGTTGGAGGTCCAGTACCAAATAAAATGATTTTTAGTCAGTGTGATAGGCAAAACCAGTGCTAATGGCTGCAAATCAAACAATATGTGGACAAAAAGAAGCCCAGCCCTGTCAACTACCACATAACTGAACCTAAGAGTGACATATAAGCACAATTTATTTAATATCATTTTAGCTGAATTTCTCAATGAGAAACTTTTGGCCCAGGGGTGCCGTGAAAATAATGCTGATACTCTAGGGCGCCGTGATTTGAAAAAGTTTGGCAACCACTGACTTACTGTATATACAGACAGATAACACTTTACTGTTCATCTCTTTCAACACAAGAGAGCAGTGCGAATCAGTATATGCAGTAAGTTTTCATGGCAACACCAAAGTAATTACTTTATATCATATTTTACCTTTATGTTTACGAAAACCTTAACAAACAATTGAAATTTATACAATCCCCCCTTCCCCCCCCAATAAAAATACATATTTATATGTAGTTTATAAAATGAATGCAATCAAATTATTTTATGTATGCTATAATATGTACTTGTCTCATTACACTGGTGGGCTGTAGGAAGTCTCCTTCACTCTGCATCCCAAAATCTTTTCATCAATTTGTCTATCTAAACATGCGATTTTTTTACACGATTTGGACGTTTTTGTATCGATCGTAAAGACCAATCATGTAAAAAGTGGCGTTTTTCTGGACGATTACTATGCTGATGCACGCCCAAATCGTAGAGCAACTGAACCTGCAGTAAGATTTCGAGCGATCGTGTACAATGTGACACACATCGTACGGTGTTTTGCTTGATGAAGGATGCGATGTACGATGTCCCTGGCCACTCCCCTCCTCTATTTTGTGAGACGACGTTGGAGAAGAGACAAGCAGCAGCGTGTGCATCGTGTGTCTGGCGGAGTTTGCCGATTTGGAAAGTGAGTATTGCCTGTAGTATTCTACTACCACACCACTGTACACCCTACACCACCAATGTGTATTAACCCCTGCACCACCAATGCGTATGAACCCTTGCACCACCAATGCGTATTATAACTCCTGACCCACCAATGCTTATTATTACCCCTGACTCACCAATGCATATAAACCCCCTGCACCACTGTGTATTAACCCCTGCACCACCAATGCGTATTAACACCTGCCCCACCAATGTGAATTAACCCCTGACCCACCAATGTACCCAATGCCACCAACATTCTAGCCCATCAATGGTTAATATCCACTGCCCCCACAATGTACCCACTGCCCCAACCAATGTTATGACAGTGTAGCACTATTCAAGTTGTTCCCCAATTTTTATTTAAAAAAAAAGACTATGAAAATACACTGAAACAGGTTGAAAAATGTATTTAGAACACATTAAAAACATAAAATCTAATTAAAATAATTTAACTGGTAAAACATTAAAACTTGCAAATTCTAAATACAATTTTTGTTCTGTTTTCCCACAGAAAAGACCAGTGCAAGAGACCACCAATTCATCACTGGCTTTCTCAAGTGCTATCGCGCACATGAATGTCTATGGCACATTAAGGGTAAAGACTACAGCAATAAAGCCAAGAGAACTGCTGCCATTGAAGAGCTTGTCACGTTCAGCTTGCCATACCATGACGAGGCTTGCCTGAAGTGGGTGAAAGCAAAAATTCAGAATCTACGTACGGTGTACATGAAAGAAAACACAAAACAGTAGGTGTCGCGGGCATCTGGAGCGGGGGTAGATGAGGTGGGTGTGATATGTATTACTGCCGGCCGCATGTAATTCTACCACCTAACCCTCCTTTAGGGTGCCTAACCCTAACCTCCCCCCCTGTGCCTAACCCTAACCCCCCCTCTAAGTGCCTAAACCTAACCCCCATTCCCCGCTGCCTAAACCTAAGTCCTCCGGAGGGGTGCCTAACCGTAAGTCCCCCCCTACGTAGACAAAAGGTCTATGACTCTGAAATTAATCCCCTTAGCCTGGGGGGCAGCCGCACACTGTCCCACCCATGCACAGTGCAGATGCATTGATGCAGCAGCACTGCAGTGGGTGACTCAGTGAGTCACTGGGGAAGGCTACTGAATGCCAATGCCATGGCTGAGAGGTGAGGGAGGGACTATCCACTGGTAACTCAATGGTCTGACTGGAGGCTGGAGTGGAGCTTCTCCTAGTCAATCAACCTACTGTATGACATTTTCCCCAGGAGAGAGGATACCACAAAAGACAATGGTCGGCATCTTCCTCAAAAGTCCAGATACAGACAGAAACACTTGAACAGATAGTACACAAAGATCCACCTAAATATGAGTAATGGAGATCACTTATTAAAATGTTTTTTATACACAAAGTGACCATGCGCCTTTGTTTATGTGGGTGGCCATCACCTCATTAACATCAAGCAAAACTTACAGCAGAGCACTGCAGATTGATTGCCGCTATATGGGTCTTCTACTTACGACATTATTGACTAGGGTTTATGGCTCTTGTTTTGGATCATTGGCAGTGAAATTGATTAATATGACTGCAAAAAGTGGATAGACATTGCATTTGGTTTGTATCTTGCTGGCAGTGGTGTAAATATGTGTGGCTTAGAAGCTGGAATTAAACTCCAAAAAATAAGACTATACCTTCTTTATGACAGGGTTGTAATGTACATGTGTACTGTGTGGCATAATAAAGCATTACTGTGGGTTAATTTGTTATAAGGGGCATTACTTTGTGGCATAATGTGTAAGGGGCATTACTGTGGCATAATGTGTAAGGGGCATTACTGTGGCATAATGTTATAAAGGGCATTATTGTGTGGCATAATGTGTTATAGGGTGACATTACTCAGCATGGCACAATGTGTAAGGGGCATTACTGTGTTACGAAACCGCACATCTTTTTTGGGAGTGCGCACGCAGAAGAATGCCCTCTTTGGTTTTCTGGGGTTTTTTTGAGGGTGGGGAGGGCAAATTACTACCTTCCCCTGGGTGACAAAAATCCTAGTTTTGGCCCTGGTATGCGATGCAGATTTCACATTTGTTGTGAAAAAAGGATGGGATAGGCTGCAACCTTGAAAAAATGTTGATGGCAATGAAATAAAATAATCTGTTTTGGAGATAGTTATAGTTACAGCCATGTTGGTTGATTTTTTTTACTTCAGTACAATAAAAAAAAAAGTTTCTTTCACCAGAAAAAACTCACCTTAAAGTAGTGGGACTTCAGGACATTGACAATGGCATCACAGGTGTCTGGGCTGATGTGCCCCAAAACCTGGGGGGAAATGAGGGTCCCAAACTTCAGGTCTTCAAAGGACCTTCCTGTAGCCAGGTACCTCAGGGTAGCAATGAGCCTCTCCTCAGCCAGGATGGCCCTCTGGATATAGGGGGTCACCAGATGCAGCAACTCCAGGAAGGTGGCGTCATCCATGCACAGGTAGTTGCTATAATCATCTGGGTTGGTCTCCCTAATCTCCATCAGCGGGGCATATGGGAGCGAGTCTCCCTCCACATCAGCCACTCCTTTGTCCAGCTAGCCCTCATCCTCCTCCTCTCCTCAGCTCCATCACCTTTCAGCTTCAAATAGCCATAGACTAGCAGAAGCTTAAAGCGATAGGAATCCATCATGACAGAATAGAATGCAGAAAAACCCACTTTGTTGAGGCAAAACAAAGCAGAGCACAATAGCAATGTACAGTGTTCAGCAGGTATAAAACCAAGCCTCACTAATCACAGAGCAGAGTGTGCACAGATCTAAAATGGATGCTGCCTTTTATACCCTCTAGATAAGCCCATTATTTAAATTCCAGCAGTTGCATCGTGAGATTGTTTGCTGCAAATTAAATATCGTTAATGATTTGCAATCGTTTTACGACACATCTAATGGTATGCTCGTTTGTACAATCGTTCCATATGGCACAAATCATAAAGAATTTCAAGGGAATAACTTCAAGGGAAATCGTATGCGAGATGCAATTGTATACAAATCGCACCATGTATGGGCGCCTTAACACCAGGGCCAGCATCAGGGGGGGACCGCTGGGCCTCGAGTCCCGGAGAAAGCAGAGAGAAAGGGGGGCCCGGGTAGCATTGTTGCTGCACCAGCAGCTAGAGTGAATAATTGATATAACGCCGGCGGCATTTCACATACGGCACCGACCTCAAGCCAGTTAGAGCTTGCGGAATGGCAGCCAATTGGGAGCCTGTGCCATATTTGAAATGCTGTCGGCGCTGTGTTAGGTCTAAAGTGAACTGGACAAGTGGAAATCACGTGACATGCGATGGTCAGAGATCCTTCCTCACAGATAGCATCAACTGTCAGTGCTGATCAGCCAGCTGAAGAAACCACTAAAAGGGGTACTACATTGTCCCTGACCTTGCACTGTGCTCCCCCCCAGTCCAGCCAGCCTACCCTGCCCTGTCCCCTACTGTTCCTGCCAGCCTCCCTGCCCCCCCTCCCTCCATTGCAGCCAGGCTTCTCTGCCCTGTCCCCCTCCTGTTCCAGCCAGTCTTCCCTGCCCTGTCTCCTCCGAAAGTTCATCCAGCCTTCCCTGCCCTCCCCAGTCCAGACAGCCTTCCCTGCCCTGCCCCCCCAGTCCAGCCAGCCTTCTATGCCTTGTGCCTCCCCCCTAGTCAGCGAGCCTTCCCTGTCTCCCCCCTAGTACCCTTCCTTCTAGCTTTTTATGTGGATCCTGGTTTCTTGATGTATTTTATGTGAATTTGGCTATTTCAATGTATTTTATGAGCTGCCGGCCGAGAAACAGAAGCCTCACATAGTGCTAATTCCTCTGCAAGCGACGCTGAATCACCATCTATCACACCAAGCCCCCATTAGGGGACCTAGCCCGAGTTACCCAGGCCCAAAAAGATGGAGGAATAGGACGAGACGCGCTGGTCAATGGGAGAGGCAGAGGCAAAAACACTTACTGATAACTAATTCAATAGTTAATTTATCCAGCCGGATTATTACAGATGTTGAATCTAGGGTCCTAAGCAAAGGCCTCACTTTTGTACCCACCAACAGTTTTGACACCTTTGAAAGGAAAAAGGATTTGTGGAGGTTCCAAAGATCATTGAAACTTTTAAGAATTCTATGCTAATGCGGCAAGTGGCCCGTTTGTCCCTGAATTGGGGGGCCTACGGAAGAAATTGACGTTTGAACCTCAAACACAGAGTTCGTCCATAAAAAGTTACATTCGATTATTGCACCATGGCGTGATGTCACAACAGTATGAGTTTTCCAACCCACGTCACAATCTTGCCCCAGGTGGGTTCCAAGCCCTTAAAAACTTGAGCAATGATCCTTCGATCACCAGCCGACCAGCTGACAAGGGGGGTGCTCTCGTCATCCAAGACATCGAAGACTACAAAGTCGAGATGTATCGCCAATTGCTCAACGAGAATGTTTATTTAGATTGTGACCCTACTCACTTTTTATTCAACAACGAGTTTTTCCTACAGCGTAGAGGGTGTGTCATGTGGTCTCCTGTGGCCCTCTCTTTTGCCAACATTTTTATGTTTCAAGTGGAAAAGGAAGTATTTTTGAACAATCCTAATTTCAAGACATTTCATCTTTTTGTTTTATCGTTATATTGATGACATTTTAGTTTTTTGGTCTGGTAAGTTTACCTTCACACGCCATCATGAAGAAATCCATTACCTTGATGTGAAGATCAGTATAATTAACAACGAACTTATGACCAATGTAAACCATAAACTTACTGATGCTAATACGATTCTGAACGCACAGAGTCATCATTCTCCAGCACTTATACGAGGACTTCCATATTCACAATTTCCTCGCATTAGGTGCATTACAAAGGACAATAATCTAGTGCAACGCACAGCCAAAAAATTATGGCCCATTATTAATACTGACACTACACTGAAACCATTGGTGAACTCTAAATTAATGATGTGGAATAAACGAGGCAGGAGTTTACGAGACTGGTTGGTTCGTAGTGATATTGGAGCGTGCTATCGATTTCTACCTATCGATTCCTACCTACCTATACACTCTAAAATAATTGTCGCTGTTTAGCGTTATGAGTCACACAAGAAATAATTGCTTTCAGACTTTGACTGTGGTTCCAAAGCACAAAAAGTTATTATTCGACATAAAAACAGATAGTTACACGCTGTGATATAAATACAATTAGCGCAAATAAATCATACAGACCCAAGGTACAGTCGTTACATACGCATGCGCTCTGGACCCAGATCACGGCATCAAAGAAGAAACCTCCGTCAACAGCAAAGCAAGAAGACTAGCATCCATTTTCAGAGAGCATGCATATATACTCTAGCAGAGATAGGCAATACAATAGAACAGTTTGGCATGATTCCATTGGTTCTTCTTCCTGGTTTTCTGTTACAGTATAGTTCATAGGTCAGTTCGTATGGTCACAATCCAGCCTCCAACAGCCCTTTGTGTCCATTTTCCCACTGCATAATAAATCTAAGCTGGCTACATTACAGAGTACATTTTAATATTTAACTCTCTATGGTCCATAGTTTGCAGGCACATGTTGCGATCTCCTCACCGATGATACCGGAAATCTGCAAAGACAGTGGATCAGAACAACACCAAACACGGTCTCCTTACCATGTACTAAACCTTAGATATCGAATAACATTTATTTCACAACATTACTAATACTGAATAAACCTTGAATATTACACTTTAATGCTAGGGAACCTTTTTATGTAAGTGTGGAGTGTGTAAGTATCGGGGTAGAGAGAAAAGACGCTAGTTAGCATTGTGTGACTACGTGTTTGTGGAGTACACCATGGTACGTGTTTTGCAGGGTTGATCATTTTATATGTTTTAGTGACTGTCTGTATTTATATGATGAGGACTTTTAACATCTTTCTATTGCGTGGGAATCGCACGATGCTAAATAATAGCATCGCTGTATGTACTTATAATGGACGAGAGTCGCTATGATGGCGCTGGGCGGCCAATCGCAAAATGGCGTCTCATTGCCATTTGCAAAATGGTGTCGTGCAGATTTAATTTTTAAACCGATTCTGTCTCAGCCAATTATCCAGCTTCGACAGTCCACCCTTTGATAGCAAACAACATGCTATCATACTCTGATTTTAAGATTAATTTAGGCTTACTTTATGACATATTATTTAGTGTTGTATTATGGGATGGCACAAGGAGGTTCTTAAACCATCAATAATGGGTCTCTATGAGGGGACATAAAACTACCCTTATACGCACACCGCGGATCTTGGGAGATCATGGGAAAGATGTGGGATGCACCAATCCTATAAAGGAAGTCTTGAAGGGGAATAGGGACTTACATTATTTAAGATGTTTTAAAATAACATTTTAATAACACATCTCATGCACGTCTACATTTTTTTTTTACATCATATGATGGTACCTTCTAGTTCAGGGTTGTAATGCAGTCCAACATTCATATTGTTACTACTGACCACCATCATAATTTCATTCCTTTGATTCACCTTATCTTTACACTTTCCACATTTCAACACAGTAGGAACACACCTGACACATATGCCAATTACTAAGATGACAACCAATATAAGGATCTGGAGTTTACTTATACTCACAATCATTTCCTGGACCCATTCTCCTAAACCTGAGAACCATTTCACTGGGTTCAACCAAGAAACCCATTCCTTCAGCCACTGAAGCATTATGGTTCTTTCGAAATTTCCATTTTAACTGCACAATTTCATCCATCTTCCGGTCTATCACCTCCTTGGGATCGTTTGTAATGTAAGTGCAACATTTTACACCAAATTGGGTGGCCAAAGTTATGCAATACCCTCCAGTGACAGCTGTTAAATAATTTAACACTAGTCTATGTTGCACAAGTTCTTTCTTGTAAGCTTGCAACTCCCTACCTGTATATCTAAACGTGTCATCATACATCTCGGTGATATTATCTATTAATTTAGCAAGATCTTGGCTATATCTAAAATTTAGTGTACCCTGAGCGATCCTGGTGGGATCCAACGCTACCAAAACTTGAAAGCCAATTGTCTCACTAATTAACTGTGTGGCTTTATGCACATCACCAGGTATCATATTTCTTTTGTCTCTGTGTTCATACTGTGTGTGAAGATATGGTGATGGTGTGTTTTTATGAATACCAAGCATTTCACCATGTGTAAGGGTCATAACCTCTGGGAGTACTCTTCCCAAATAACACATACCTATGGAACTCGGAGAGAGCCACTTATATGCTTTCCTTCCACATATAAAATATACATCATCGGGGAGAATATAGGGAATAGTAAACATCATTATCGTCACACACATTTCCCTAGCAAGTGATCCTACTTCAGGTTCTCCCATTTGACTCATGCAAGTTTCTGGTTGTAATATCTTGGCACAATACCCTTCTGGCACCCTACCAACCATTTCTTTGATGGAACTTAGTGTATATTTATACCGGAAGTGTCTTCCACCCGACCTAATTGTGTGTAACAGTTCATAATTCATAGGCTCATGGTCAGCTCTTAGAGAGAAGGTCATCGTCTGGTTATTCCCAGTCACCTCCCAACTTCCTGGTTCATTGGAGTTGGTGATGTTCAAACATAAAAGTGTTTTATCTACTTGGTACTGGTGGAGTTTGAAATGAGCTGGTTTGGATTTAAGAAATTTTCTATCCAGTGCATGCCCTCTTTGCGATTCGAAAATTTCAGAGACATTCAATGGGAATGGCACTAACTCTACATTATGCTGTCCCTGAGGCACATGGGAGTACACCCAACAGTCGGTTTGGTTTAAAATTTTGCCCACCATGGTATGATAATCCTCTAAAGGATACCCAACCCAATACTGGTTATACTTAGGCTGGCACTGCTGGATGCAATTCTTATCAACTGAGGACCCACAAAACTCGCACATACAATAATCTTCAGATGATAGACCTTCACACTGTCTCCGAGTTTCCACAATAGCAGATCTCTTAACAATTACTGTACTGGGTTTGGTCAGGTAGAGCCCTTGTGACTGTATTGCTTCTTCTCCCGACTCTACTCCATTGATATCACCATCAGCTCCCCTCTCCGTCCTCTGTCCTCCGTCACAGAAACCAGAGATCCCGAAACAGCCCAAGATAATGGGCACTCTGGGAGAAAACACAAAGATAACCACAGCACACCAATCCATTGCTGAAAACACTGATCTACAAATTTCTTTAGTTCAAGTATCTCACTGTAACCTTTTAACCTTCCCGGAACAGACTCGCAATTGACAAGTCTACATTATCTGCCTCGATTCCGCCTTGTTTCTCCACCGTTTGGTTGACCTTCTTACAGTGAGTGGAATGGACCCAGGTATCTCTCTCCACCACCTTCAATGAAGTTGTACTCGTCAGCGACACCTGATACGGACCTTCCCACCAATCAGTCAAACAACTTGAACGCAAGAAATTTCTGATCATAACAAATTCTCCAGGTTCAACATCATGACAGTTTGTTTCAGGCATATCATGTGACAACAATTTCAGTTTCTGCTGTTGCTATTTTAGCTGTTTACTCATTGTTATAAGATAAATTACAGTTATCTTGTTGTTACTTTTCAAATCTTCCTGCGGACTTATAATCAAATGAGGTTGTCTACCAAACAGTATTTCAAAGGGGGACAGATTGAGAGGTGGTCTAGGAGTTGTCCTGATACTATGAAGGACAAGTGATAGTGCTTCTGGCCAACCCAGTCCAGTTTCCGACATGATTTTACTTAATTTGTTTTTAATAGTCCCGTTCATCCTCTCCACCTTGGCAATGGCTTGCGGTCGGTAGGGGGTATGAAGTCTACTATTAATACCCATCAGCTTACACATATTTTGGAAAACTTCACCTGTGAAATGAGTACCCCTATCACTCTCAATAATTTTAGGGATACCGCATCTACATACAAACTCCTGAACAATTTTCTTGGCAGTAAACGCAGCAGTATTAGTGGCAGCTGGGTATGCCTCAACCCAATTTGAAAACACATCAGTGCACACTAATACATACTTGAGATTCCTGCAGGGTGGTAATTGGTATTACCTGAAAAGGTCCGTCGGTCGAAGGAATGTGGGATGGTTCGGTAGGGATCGTTTTCCCAATGTTTTTCCTCAAGCAGGTCAGACAGGACATTGCTCTCTTTTCCGCTTGAGAAGAACAACCCGGTGCACTCCAGTATGCTCTCACCAATTTGCACATACCTTGCTTTCCCAGGTGAGTAAGACCGTGCGCTGCCTCAGCCAGGCTTGGGTAGTACGCCTTGGGAGCCACTGGCTTACCTTGTCCATCTCTCCAGAGTCCAGAGGACTCCAACCCTCATTCAGAGGCGGTCGCAAGAAGCGATCGTTCTCTTTGAATGAAGGCGGGCGCTTCTTTTGTTTTTAGTCCGGCCTCCTGGTCGCAAGCTAAGCTGTGGGTTACCACCCACAGCTTAGCTAGCGACCAGGGTGATGGTCGCGATGGTCAAGACCGTCGCAACAATCGGGGTTTGCGACAAGCCCCTTGGTTGGGTCTCGTCAACTGCAAACCCCACATCACTGATGACGTCTGTGCGGCCGCCCACAAACGGCATGCATTCCGAAAGGAATGCCTCCGTTTGTTCAGCCACCCCCCCGGCCCACCTACCAAACGGGGCGAGCTGTCGATCAACATCGATAGCCGCCCCTTTGGTAGCGAGCCTCGACGCGAGAGAGTTTCTCTCTCGCTCTGGGCTTGCGCACACGCAGTGCGGCCGCTGCGCATGCGCTGGGCTAACCATCAACCCGGTTGCGAGCGCTTCGGCGCTTGCGACCGGGTCTGAATGAGACTCTCTTGCCCACATCCCTTGGACTTCCAGACTTCCTTTTCCTGAATGGAACACATTTTATCGCTGATCTGGTCGCCCCTGTTTACAAGAAAAAAATGATTAGTACCAGCTACATCAACCATCATCACTGGTTCTTCCCTAGTACTTCCCGTTAACATGACTATCTGTAGACTATAGGTATGACCTGACCCCTAGTGTTGACTTTCACTCTCCAATACAGCATTTAAGGCCACAATTGTAGCTGGTGACTGTTGGAAATTTCCTGTACACTGTGTATATCCCTTATGTGGATATCCAAGTACTCCCTGCTTAGGGGGTCCTACCTTCTTCACCTTACAGTTCCTACTTACATGTCCCACTTGGTTGCAGTTAAAGCACCTTAATGAGTGGGGTGGGTGAAAGGGTTGCTGTGTGGGTTGAGTGGTAGAGTAAGATTGTGGGTGTGGATAAGGATTTTGAGGGTAATATGGTGGTTGTGGATAGTAGTGGGGTAGGGCTGTGTTTGTGTTGGTGCAGGATTGGTGAGGGCGTGTAGCTGTGCAGGTGCATGTGTGTACCCCCTCTATCCCAGTGTACTGGGTGATAGCCTGCAGAGCTCGGTTACAGTAATCCTCTGCAGATTCACTCTCTTTTTGTTTTATGGTGAAAATTTTACTCCAGTTAACTACTACTGGAAAATATACACCCAATTGAGTTATTATGCGGGTAATGTTACCTTGGTTACCCTCGTCTGTTAAGGGACCATCTCCATCCAATACGCAATCCGTGATAAACTTTTCACGTCGGTATTGTGTGGAAGACAAGCCCTTAACACCACTCGCCAATCTTTATTGGTTGGCTCGTGAGAATTACCCAAATTTTTCAAAAATCTTTGGCATTTTGCTAATTCCTTTTTAGGGTCAGGGAAATCATTCATTATGGAATTTAGCTTAGCAAGGACAATGCATTGCTACCTCCCTTGTGGGCACTACACCGTTCGTATCCGCATTGCCATTTGGAACAGTTGTATGGATGGGATGCAGACCGGCCGCACTGGTACTTTTGACCTTGTTACCTGGCTGGGGATTTAGTCTACTACAGCTACAGTACATATATGGTTAACAACTTCCTCTATGGGTGTAGTTGATGTTAACACTTCCTGTAGTATCACTGATGAAGATGGGGCCACCACTCGTGCTTGTTGTGATGGAGCATCTAACATGTGTACAGCATGGGAAATGGCAGACATAACAACAGGTTCATCATCCGCTTCATAAGCATTTTCTTTGTGATTACTCAAGAGAGGGTACAAGTTACTTGTTACATTTTTATGGGTTTTTACATCGACTGTACCTACACCTCCATCCGCTTAGGGCGGTGGTGGTGTGCGTGAACCACTGACAATACCTTCCACAACGCTACCTTGCCATGCGTGCGTGGTCTTCTGAGGCGCGCTCGCACCGCAATTTAGCACCGCGTGTACACTTTCCTGTATTGTGCTCGTTACGCTAGTTTGCGTCGCGTGCACACCTTTAAGCCACACATACCCCTCATGCTGCCACAACTTTAAACACTTGTTATATTTTATCTTTTTCATTCGAGAGTGCATCATACAGATGCTATCTCGGACATTGTTCAATACCTCCTTATCAAAGCTGCCAATTCTGGGGAACGGTCTAACACTCTTCATCGTCATTTTAAACCATACATAACAGTACCTAGTTGCATAAGCACCGTACCTAGTATGCATAATATGCTGTGCCGACCCAAGCGGCACCTCCAACAGCAGCACATCATCTAACATCTCTACCGTTTGCTTGGCTCCCATTTCTGAGAGAATAACCTTAAGCTTTTCAATAGAGATTTAGGGCCTGATTCAGAGCCGCTCGTAAGCGGCCGCTCGTTCGCTCCGAGCGATGTTCGCACAACTGCGCATGCGTATGGTTTGTAATACGCATGCGCGAACCATTCATTGCAGTCGGAAATTGTGTGTTTGCAAAACAGAGAATGCCTGCTAATTTGAGTGACAGGATGAGGCGTTTGTGGGTGGTAACAGGGGAAGGTGCTTGAAAACGGGGAGTGGAGATCCGAACACAGGCGTGCCAAACGGTCAAAACGGGCATTTTAAGGGTGTGCATAATTAACAAAGCAGCGTCATCGACCACGTCACTTGGCTGTTTCTTAGCCTCAACTGTTCGCATGATTGCGGTAGGAAAATCCAACCACAAGCACTGCAAGCAGTTCATACGCCTTTCGATGTACTCGATTAATCTAATAAATGACATAGGATGCGAGCGGCCAGGGGGCGTTTTATAAAAAATAGCGAGCGCATGTTTAGTTCGCTCATTCAGACATAGAGGCGTCAACAGACCGCAAAGAGAGAGCTCTCTATTTAAATATCCGGCCCCTTTTTCTGAACGAGCAAGCGCAAATAGCGTCCGGCTCTGAATCAGGCCCTTAGACCGGTGAAAGAACGTCAAGGCTATTTTCACTTACCTGTGGACAATATTAACAGGATGCGCCCACACTCCTATGGAAGAATAACCAGGCTGCTTCCACGCACCTAATCCCTTTTTGACTACATTTCAACTGATAGCATGTAGGCATTCCAATAACACCTACCTTTTTCAGTGATTTCGTCCACTCTCTACTCAGTTCACAATCACAATTTGCCACAACTGTGCGGTTCAATTACAATGCGCAAATAACCCTAACTGATCACTGAATACTGCAATCACACTGAGAGCCGAAACCTACGACAACAACTACACCTGCTTATGTGTATAGACTGCGGTATCTACTACCGAGCCACTAGGCCGACACCAGGCGCCTAGCACTTAAGGGTCATACGATACCCTTAACTAGGGAACATGTTACCCCTACCAACAAATGTTCACTGTTACACACCCTTTTCCTGCGCAGAAAAATACACGTTTTCCCAGATTATGGCAACACTGATGAAGATATTTACAACAATGCTATCTATCAATATCACAATGCAATCTCAACGGCTTTGTTTGAAACACGTGGCAGCAATACAGGAAACACGTATACGCTATTGTGCGACTAGTTCGCATACACAATAATGCAACTACTACAACAAACGTATTATTACCCTTACGCTATTGTGCGACTTCCCCTTTTTAACATAAAATTCTATCAACGAAGGAAACAAAGTTTCTCCTCCCTTGTCCCTGGATTCTAATCAGCGCTCCTTGAGCCACATAATATCGGGTAGTGGACTCTCAGCAACAAAGTGGTAGAAGATTTTTGAAGGCACAATGCGTTCTTTCCTGCTATGGCGCCTCCACACTTTTGCTGAGAGATCGCTGACCGAGTGTTATCGTATGACTGGTAGCGTGATTTCACACTGCGAGCCACCAACTATCGATTCTTACCTACCTATACACTCTAAAATAATTGTCGCTGTTTAGCGTTATGAGTCGCACAAGAAATAATACCTTTCAGACTTTGATTGTGGTTCCAAAGCACAAAAAGTTATTATTCAACATAACAACAGATAGTTACACTCTGTGATCTAAATAAAATTAGCGCAAATAAATCATACAGACCCAAGGTACAGTCGTTACATACGCATGCGCTCTGGACCCAGATCCTGGCATCAAAGAAGAAACCTCCGTCAACAGCAAAGCAAGAAGACTAGCATCCAGTTTCAGAGAGCATGCATATATACTCTAGCAGAGATAGGCAATACAATAGAACAGTTTGGCATGATTCCATTGGTTCTTCTTCCTGGTTCTTCTGTTACAGTATAGTTCATAGGTCAGTTCGTATGGTCACAATCCAGCCTCCAACAGCCCTTTGTGTCCATTTTCCCGCTGCATAATAAATATAAGCTGGCTACATTACAGAGTACATTTTAATGTTTATCTCTCTATGGTCCATAGCTTGCAGGCACATGTTGCGATCGCCTCACTGATACCGGAAATCTGCAAAGACACAGTGGATCAGAACAACACCAAACATGGTCTGCTTATCATGTACTAAACCTTGGATATTGAATAACATTTATTTCACAACATTACTAATACTGAATAAACCTTGAATATTACACTTTAATGCTAGGGAACCTTTCTATGTAAGTGTGCAGTGTGTAAGTATTGGGGTAGTGAGAAAAGACGCTAGTTAGCGTTGTGCGACTACGTGTTTGTGGAGTACACCATGGTACATGTTTTGCAGGGTCGATCATTTTATATGTTTTAGTGACTGTCTATTTATATGATGAGGACTTTTAACATCTTTCTATTGCGTGGGAATCGCACAATGCTAAATAATAGCATCGCCGTATGTACTTATAATGGGCGAGATTCGCTAAGATGGCACTGGGTAGCCAGTCGCAAAATGGCGTCTCATTGCCATTCGCAAAATGGCGCTGTGCAGATTTATTTTTTAAACCAGTTCTGGGCCTGATTCAGAGCCGGACGCTCTGACCAGAGCGCTCGTTCTGAATCAGGGCCCTCCTACCTAAAATTGGAGCGGCCTCCTGGCCGCTCGCATAGTTGTGGGTGACCACCCACAGCTTATGCGAGCGGCCAAAAAGATTGTTGCAATGGTCAAGACCATCGCAACCATCGGGCTTGCGACGAGACCCTGCGGTAGGGTCTCGCTGCCGCAAGCCCAGGAGTGCTAGTGATGTCAGTGGGGCCGGACCCAGACGGTAGGCGTTCCCATGGGAACGCCTCCGTCTGGGCAGCAACGCCCTCGGCACACCCACCAAAGGGGGTGTGCTGTCACTCACCATCGACAGCACGCCCCCTTTGGTGCGAGACCCATAGCGACAGCTTGGCTGTCGCTATACGGGTCTCGTGCGTGCGCACGACGGAGCTCCCTCCGTCATGCGTATGTGCACTAGGGCACCATCAACACGCTTGCGAGCGCTCGCGAGCGGGTCTGAATCAGGCCCTCTGTCTCAGCCAATTATCCGGCTTCGACAGTGATCATTAACTAGCCGGTCTCACTTTCTCACCAAACAACCTGGTTGCTATAGGTGCACTGGGTGTACCCCGTGCAGGTACCTTGAAACAGGGAACTTTGGGCCTGATTCAGAGCTGAACGCTCTGACCAGAGCGCTCGCTCTGAATCAGGGCCCTCCTACCTTTTTTTGGAGCGTCCTCATGGACGCTCGCATAGCTGTGGGTTACCACCCACAGCTATATCGAGCGTCCATGATGATGGTCGCGATGGTCTTGACCATCGCGACCATCGGGCTTGCGACGGAGACCCTGCGGTAGGGTCTTGCTGCCGCAAGCCCTGGAGTGATTTTGGCTCTATCAGAGCCAAAATCACTCCCAATGACATCACTAGTGATGTCAGTGGGGCCGGCTTGAGACGGTAGGCGTTCCCATGGGAGCGCCTCCGTCTGGCAGGCACGCCCCTGGCATGCCCACCAAAGGGGGCGTGCTGTCAATCAACAACGACAGCACGCCCCCTTTGGTGCGAGACCCGGAGCGATGGTGAGCCCGTCGCTCGCCGGGTCTCACGCATGCGCACGACGGAGCTCCCTCCGTCGTGCGCATGCGCAGTGGGGAACATCGACCTGCTTGCGAGCGTCCTGCCGCTCGCGAGCGGGTCTGAATGATCCCCTTTGTGTCTCATCCGAGATCTGGTAAACGTATTCCGATAAACATGTTGTTACCTGCACTAGTAAATATGTTATTTATTGCATCAAGTTTCCCTGTAGCTTGATGTACTGTATATAGGGAAAACCAGTTGCACCTTTCGTGAAAGGATAGTGCAACATCGATCAGCCATCCGCCTAGCTTTGAATGGCAGAGAGGTGGACCAACCGGTCACCAAACACTTTAAAGATCAACAACATTCATTAGTTTCCTTGTCCTACAAAATTCTCAATCACATTCCGATGCTGAAAAGAGGTGGGGATCGTGATCGTAAATTGTTACAGTGTGAGGCCGCATAGATACATTCTATCAATACCATTGTGCCATACGGCCTTAATGAAACACTGTCTTTTGCCTGTTTTCTGTAAACTTATATCTCACTTCATTGTTCTTTATGTCTTATATATTGCTCCCATTAATATATGTGACAGATGTTGTTTCTTATTGTACCTACATAAGGCTAGAGAGACATCTGGTAGCTAACTTGTATTTTGTTACACAATTAGGTAGTGGAGAAGTTTTATGTAGTCCTTTATTACAGGGGAGCACATTTACATCGGATTTATACATGATGTATGTTGGTTTGCCAGTGTTGTTCATGTCGTGTTTATGTTGTATCTGTCACATCCACTGGGGAACATGGCCTTATTTGTTGGTCGCGTTCAGGTCTTTTGCCACATTATAGATTTGTGTATGTCCGGTGTTACATTGGTTAGGGGGGTCCTCCTCCCTGGTGTAGAAGGGCGGAGTTATGTGGGGCGCCGGGCTGATAGGTGTCTCGTGGTCGCGTCTCAGGCCGGTGCCGCACGCTGGTGATGTCATCATTAGACACCGGGCTGGACACACAGACACACGAGGATACTGGTGGTATATAAGGTGTGTATTTTATGATTGTCTTGTATTCTTCATAAAGGTTGAACAAACCGAAACGTTGATATTGGAACTTGTCTCCTCACTACCTTAATGCATGACCTGTGAGTGCCGCCGATTTTTGCATGCATATATATATATATATATATATATATAAAATGCATGTGTCTGTAGAATCGGCATTGCTTTCCCTATTAATTTAGTATAGATTCTGGTTTTGTGTGTGAATTTACAGCAGTTTTTTCTCTTGTATATTTTCATATATTATATGATAGACTAACATGTTATATTAACAACCACATCCAAAACTTTGAGAATGTATAAACTGATTTACGCACCATTTGATGTCCCACCCCCCACCCCCGGTTTAGCTCCGCACACCTCAACCCCATCCCCCAGTGGAGGTGGGGGGGCCTGCCTATTTTAACAGTAATGGGCCCCACAATTTCTGATGGCAGCCCTGTCTAATACTATAGATATTTGTGATGTAGCCTTGAGATTTTAGCAGCAATTGTTTTAATGGCAAAACCAACATGGTTTATCCTTAAGTCAGGAATTAACAAAATCTTGCTGCTGTCATTTGAGCCTGTACCGCTAAAAGTGACATGTAAATGAAATATAACTTATTTTGTGAAACGTACCGATTATAGTCAGGGGCGCCGAGAGAGGGGGGGGAAGCTGGTACTAATTACCCGAGCTTGCTGGAGGGGCCCGGTGGGGGCCTGGGTCCAACGGTGCCTCCCTACCTCTTTTCTTGTTAGCAGCCCACCACACGCTGCTGTGTGCTGGGCTGCAGTGGGAGACAACTCGCTGCTGCTGTGGGGGGAAGTGATCACACTAATCATGCCCCCCTCTGGACTTGCGCCAGGCTGAGGGGCTCACAGAGCCCCCCTTCCCTGTGCGCAGCTGCCCTTTGCGGTGCTGCAACTTGTTTTTTTTCCTTCTAAGGGGGCATGGCCATGCCTCCCGCGATAAGGCCATGCCCCCTTCCCCGGGCTCTTAACGGCCCTGATAATAGTAATAATAGTAATTATTTTGTTCTTATGCTACACCTCTTTATTAATATCCATGAAGGACATCTTGAACCAGAGCCTATGTATTGATAATTGCGATGGATATTTTCATTTGGATGTAAATTTCCCCGATATGTACATACTAATTGTACCTTGCAGAGACAGCAGTAGTGATAACTGTTGTCCATGTTAGTTACATCCCTGGAATATGGAGGAGTCTTTCACATGCAAGTGCAAAGTCGTGAGCCGAGCAGAGACTGCAAGAGAGGGATTGTAAGATCCTTCTCTCAAAAAATATGCCTCCATAGGCATAAAGCAGTTTACACTATCTAAGGATGGCATAAACAAAAGGGGCCAAACTCTGAAAAGCTTTGCTTTTTTGGAGTTTGGTATATAGGGGTCAGATTGCAGTCACATTTACAGTAATGGGGACTGTGGTCTGCAGCGGTAGTTAGCCTTTTGCATTATGTCAAATCTCCTGCATTAAGCTGTTGCAGTGATGTGCGGTCAGGTGAGGCAGAGCCTTTCCTGTCATACTTAGATATACTCCAGAGTTTTGACTGTAAAAATAACAAAAATGTAAAGAAAATATTATAAATAACTTCTTTGTATTTTTCAAATCATTTTTATAGTCAAAACTCTGAAGTAAAAAGTGTATGGCAGGTGAGGCACTGCCTCCCCTGTCTACCTTTTCCACACATCCCTGATAAAAACACACCAAATTTCCAGCACTATATACTGCTGCACCTTTGTATAATGCCCACATGAACCCTTGGGTTCATATATGTATCTGTAAATCTTGCTCTGATACTAGCCAGCACCTCCCCAGCCATTTACCTCACCGCATGTCACTGAGCTGTTGTTACACAGGCGAGATACAACTGCCTTGATAAATAGGCCCCTACACCTCTTCATTGGCCATATTAATTTGCAATTTGTAGCCAATAAATAAATAACAATAAAATTAGTTCTACTAAAATAAAATGAAAGTTAACTATAATTATTTTTACATTTAATAAAACATACGTGATAGTTTTTGAGGAACCGTTTAGTAATTAATTTGGCTCTTCCCAACAGTGTAGCTTGGCGCTATCTGTGCTAAATTCTTACGTTACCCTGATGCTTATGTGGGCTTCCGCTGGGTGCACAATTGGCTTCTGGCCTCTGACGGAATTACCAGCAGTGTAAACAAACACGTTAGACGTTTTCTTTAAGCTTCTGGGACCCAGGCATGACCCATCTCCCATCACTCATTCGATCCAAGACTATACTGGTTACCTTGCTTACAGCAGCTTCTGTGCTAGTCAGACAACAGCTATATAGGGAGGATCCCTACTCTGAAGGTGGCTTAATCAACTGTGTGTAGCCTGCATCGGAACTCTATGAGAACCTGTCAGCACTCCCACAGACCATATTTCTGATCATTGGCCACATTCTGAGAACCACCGGACCCAATTCACCGGGTAAGGCTATAACATTTTGAGTAGCAGCTCCGTCAGACGGGACCTTGATTGTCTGACGTTATAGCCCCCATTGAGTTTTATATGAACCTTTGAGGATTTCTGAGGTGATGGGAGCCTCTATATACTAAGCAAACTTTGGTTACTTCTTAAGAACTCTGGAGCAGACTCACTCAGAACAGGTGTTCTTGGCTGGAGCTAATCATTATACTATCATATCAAAGTTAAACAATTAAATTTTGCTGCAATCATGCTATTTTTGCAACCACTATGTATTGCCTTCACTTTCTCTGCAATGAGGGACCTCTGAAGAAATTGAGCCAGTATTCAGTATGCATGTAAAAGAACACGTGGTACAGTAGCCACCGGTTTGCGAAGGAATAATATTTCATCTTCATGCAAGATAATACATTAGTAACGTACGTTTGGGGTAAGGCAAAATGTGAACTTCCCTGACAAACATCCTGGATAGACATCCTCCTACGTCATCCCTCTGCATCTCTACAGTTCTACCCCCTTTGCTACTCAACAGTACCATCACCCTGCATCTCACCCGCTTCATCCCTTGTATCTAACAAGCATAATCCTTCCTGTGTCTCTCCAACGCCATCCCCCCACTGTCTCTTCACCATCTTCTTGTGTTTCACAAACATCAGCTCCTCCTGCATCTCACCAGTGTCACTCATGTCTTCACTCTAACACCATCCCCGTGTCTCTTCAGCTTACCCCCTTGTGTCCTTCAGACAGCTCCCTGCCCTTGTCTTTTCTCCCACCAACAGCTTATACCCCCCCACCCGGGTCCCTCTAGCAGCAGCTCCTTGCCCCTGTCTCCTTTCACAGCAGCATACCCCCCCACATGTCCCTCTAGCAGCAGCTCCCTGCCCGTCTCTCCTCTCCCACCAGCAGCTTATCCCCCCCTCCAATGTCCCTCTAGCAGCAGCTCTATGTCCGTGTCTCCTCTCCCACCAGCAGCTTATCCCCCCCTCCAATGTCCCTCTAGCAGCAGCTCTCCTTCGTGCCTGTCCTGGCCCCTGCTCCTCTTTACGGCTCCTCAGTGCACTATGCAGCAGTGGTGACAGCATGTCGTCACATACACCGTGCTGCAAAATGAGCCACCTTAACGCAAGCCAACAAAGTGATGACAGGAAGAGTGGGCCACATGTGGAAGAACATGGAGCTGGAAACTGAGGAGGGGGAGAAGGCCGTGGCCAGACAGAGTGGCCATCTGTCTGTAGGACTTCTGTGAAGGGACATGGTGAAGGTGGTACTAGTTCCGCCTACCATTAGAGGTGACAGACCCCAGTTCCTGCCCACTTTAACCTCTGGCCGGGAGTGCTGTGTGAGCCTTGGGTTGAGTAGGTGTCTGGGGGGCTTTGGATTGGAATGACAGCACAAGGTCCTGCTCACCATTGTGTCTGTAGCAATCACACCTCCAGCACTCACAGTAGTTCTGCTATTGCTTGTCTAAAATTGTACCTCAGGTAGGATTACATACCTTATAATTTGGGAGTATGTAATCTGTATAGAGGGAGTAGGTTGCGACACAATGGGCCTGGTCACCCCTTCCCCTTTAAAACTACTCTGAGCAATTTCCGATGCCTCTAGCTGTGGAATATGTTGGGAGTCTGTAAATTATGGATAATAAGATAACAGATAGAGAGATCCTAAAAATATTCACTCTTGCAGGTGAGAAAACTGCCCCAGCAAATCTACTATACTAGTACATTCATGAGAGGAATACCAAGAACATAACAGATGCAGGTAATCAGGCTTTTTTGCTTGTGGTACTCAGACTAAAAAGCACAATTCAGGGATTGCAGCAACATGTTTCCACCATGACACAATATTAGGTAACCAGACCTCATTGTCGAAACAAGACCCAGGCGCACCCCGCATGTACACACACTGACACAGACCGACCCAGTAGCGTAGGGGAAGACTGTCATGTCAGACTCATCAGCTCCCTCCGTGCCACTCATTGCATTAGAAGAACACTGAGGGACGAGCTACCACAAATGCTGGATTTGGAGGTGCGGCCACTCACACGTGAAACGCTTCCAAAAATAGCCACATGACAGCCTGCGAGACAGCTTTGTTTGGCTTTGGCAGGGGACTTACTACACAGACACACACACAGAACTTTAGTAGCCCTGGCCTATCCCCCCCCCCCCCCCCCAAAAAAAAAAAACAACAACCACCATATGTACTTTTATATTAGCTAATATTGTGCTCCATTGTTTACAGAGACGCTGTTATTATTGTAATGGTGGTACAAAAAGCATCTAGTAAATAGAATCATGTATAGACCCAGAATATTAACACGTAAGAAACAAGTTAACCGTGTATCACAATTCCGGAACATTTGTAGCCGGCTGCATCAGAGAGTGGCCCGGCAGGATATAAATAGCACAGGATGCCAGTACTAGAGCAGATTGATGAGAAGAGGAGGAGGGGAAGGGGGGCATAGTGAGTAGGAGGGGGCAGTAAGGTGACAAGAAGAGAAAGAGGGAGGGGAGCCAGGCGAGCTGACTCGCAAGGGGAGGAATCAGGTAGGAAGAACTGGGAGGGGTATTATTACATGAGGTGGGAGGGGTACTATTATTACATGAGGTGGGAGAGGTGTGTCAACAGGGAGAAGCGGAGAGGGAGCCGATTATCAAAGAGAAAGAAGCAGCATCTATACTAGAAGAGCTACAGGAGGGGGCATGGTGAATGCCTGCACTGACGCTGCCAGACCGGGAGTCACATCCAGGGAGTATCATCTGTGACATCCCAATTCGAGGGTCACCGATCCAGGCTTGCAGAGGAAATAATGTTCCTATTCGCCTTTTACACGACGAGCTGCACTTGTTAAAGAATACACCCCATGTGCAGCTTCTCCATCCATTGTGCCCTGTACAATAATTAGTTTATGCTTCCACTTCCTGGCGGATGTAAATATACCTAGTGACAAAATAAATATTGTTGAGACTGTATGGATGTGGAAAGTAACAAATAGACAGCAGGGTCTGAGAGGAAGGAGGCAGAAGAGGTATCAGGGCAGCTGTCACTAGTCATGGATTGCAGCCTGCTGAGGAGCCTCATCAACAGATATGTAAGTCAACTGTTGTTTATCTCTGTAGTTTGGTATGGAAGCACCTTATCTTGCGTTACATCTCCACATTACCTAAGGGTTATCTGTACTAGACGGTGTGTTAGTAGGTGTGGAGATTCAAACAGATTACACGGCAATGTTAACAATGTTGAACTTTTATTTAGGTCTACATACATTTAGTGGCCATACATATACTACACCAAATTATGAAGCAGTAAATATATTTCAATGAACTTGGATATTTCAACTTATATGTCAATCATGGATTGATTGCACCTTTTTGCTTTTCAACTTTTGACACATGATTAAGAAAAATAGGTTTTATTCATTGCAGAAAATATAAAATATTACTTTCTCATTAGAGCCACGGTACAGTTAAGTAATTAAATATTTGCTAATATATTAAAATGTGACACCCCGCTATTATACCTGTGTTTGTGTACATTGTCAAGAATTTGTAGATCAGGTGTACATGAAATCTAAGCAGGCAAAAACATGTACAAAAATGTGTAACATTCTGAAACAGCGACACCCTACAGAACACCAGAAAGATGCACAGGTCACATGTATATTTGTTGCATATTATCTTTCTTTTTACTGATGTTTGAGTAAATATTTTTTTTCAATGATCTATTATTAAATTATGTATCATTGCATGACTAAAATATGTACCCCCAGTAGTTTGTATACGTAGGCATGTATGAACTAACTGGTTACATGCTCTAGTTATTGGGTCTGAGTCAGATAAGGATTTCAAAGTTTTAGTGAATTCCAGCTGAATTATAACACACCCATAGTACTATATTATCTGATTTCATTTTAATCTTTGCAAACTTTCTCATTCATTCCACACAATAAGCTCTTGTTTGTGAGTATTGTGTATCCGCTGTACCAATACGTAATAAGATGTGACTGCTCACAAGGTCTTTGAACCCTCATGACTTTTATTTAAAATCAGTGCTCTGTTTTTGTCATTCCTTAAACTAAGATCTGTGTATTGATGAGTTTTGAATATTTGCAGTTTTGATACAAATATTTAAGCTAAGAATATTTATTATTTAAGTGCATTTTGTATAGTCATTAAAAGAATAAATAAAATTCGAACCATTTTAAACCCCTTTAAAGGCGGGTATCCACTTACAGATATACAAACGAGAGCACAATTACGACATTGCTGTCGTGCTCTCGTTTGTATATCTAGTGATGTGCCTAGACTGAACGTTCACTCGTTCAGTCCAGGCACAGCCGTCATCCCTGCACATGCTGAACCTGACGAGGTCGTCAGGTTGACCAGCATGTACGGGCGATGTTGGTAGCGACCAACAGGCACGCGCATCGCTGGTAGCTTCTGACCAAAACATGCCCGATGCATGCGCGATTTGCAAGCGATTGCGCGATAACCACGTTATCGTGCAATCGCTTGGTTAAATCGCTAAGTGGATACCCCCCTTTAACCCTCCTAAGTACATTTTTTTTAAAAATCATGACCTCGCCAACATAAACTGGTACGGGAATAGAACGTTTTGGTCCCAATGGCCCCACACCAACTTGCTTCCGTAGTTTGGAGTGACAGAAGACGGTGTCATTTTTTTTTTGCATTGTGCCTGCTCTGTTTATGTGCAGTCACTTAAGGGGTTTGCATTCCGTCTGTGGAGTTAGCCACCTCTAACCACTAGTGCCATTAAATGTCATATAATATTAAGCGATCATAACAATGTCCATGGCACTATCCAAATGCTAGTGGGTAACCAATTCAGGGGTCTATTTACTAAGCAGTGTTAGGAGACAAAGTGATAAGGTGCCAGACAATCAGCTCCCAACTGTCATTTTTCAAACACAGCCTGTGAGATGACAGTTGGGAGCTGATTGGATGGCACCTTATCACTTTTCACTCTGTCTCCTAATGTTGGTCATACAGCTACACGACCAGCATAAGATCCGATTCATCATACGATTTCCCTTCGATTCCCCGGAGCTCCCTGGCAGTCCCAGCAGCAAGTTTGTTGTTTTTCTTAGCACACGATCTGTCGTATGGTCGATCCTGTGCCTCACGTGCTCATTAGGGAAACAGTCATTGAAATGACTTGAATTGCTGCACGATGGATCGCATGAACAAAATACGATCTGCACACGATATGATGGACAAGATGTGCTACACATCTGATCTTAAGATCCGATTATAGGAGCTGCGGGAGCGCGCGTCAGATCTTATCTTACTAAAATAATACACGATTTTCACAAGATCCATCTTATGACTCATCGAAAATCGGGCAATCGGCCCGAAATCGTGCAGGTGTATGGCCAGTTTAATACTGCGTAGTAAATAGACCCCTCAGTGTTGTTATTTAAAGTCTTCTGCTAATTATTTATTATTATAAGAATGCAATTAAAAGTTGATAAGAGGTATACTTTACATACATAAGATCTTTCCTTTGTTATTTCTGTGTACTAGGGTTTCATACATTTAGAAAGCAAGCTACTAGGTTTTCTAAAAGGTGTATATGAAAAATGAAAGTCTCATTTTATTATTGCAATTTAATTTATTTTCTTGTCTGGCACTGGAGTTAAATTACCAGCCTAGCTCAGACTGAATAATAGAGAAATGGTTATACATTACAAAGTGTGGTTATTTATGGTAACTCTGCAAATATTAAATCAATATTCCACTAGTATTAAAAATAACTTGATGCAGAGGTATGATTATAGCCAAAGAACATCATTTTTATCTGCAGCATTTATTACAAGTGTCCTAGACATAGCATATTGGTAAAAAAATAAATCCTATTATCAATGATCGCTGCATTGCATACAATTCATTGGAGTCTTTAGCTAGCACTGACTATCCATTGGAATGGTGGAACATAGTACTATTTATTTGTTTATTTTTTTTTTACTTCCTTAAAAATGTATCAAGCCGTTAATGAACAACTCAACTTAAATCTTTTTTTTTTTTCTCTCTCGTCTCCTAACTAAATGGTTGTTCAGCTAAATGCACCCCCTGCAGTTCCCAAAGTGTCTTGCAATGACAGCATACACTGGCAGCAATAACCCGGGTTTTTGCACATGAGTGCGCAGCAACCTGGGTTATTTTGCTGTGTGAAAAGGGCAGGGTTGAACACGGGTTCAACCCGGCTCGTGAAGCAGTGTGAACGAGTAATCCGGGTCGGTGCAACCCGGGTCCCGTTTTCTGCATAGGAAGAGCTGGCGCTTGGAGATGAGATAATCTCTGAGTGCCGGCTCATCACGTGACGCCGATGGCGTCATCAACCTGGCATTAGTGCTGGGTTGGGCCGCCTGTCTGACAGGAGTCTCAGCCGGGTCGCTCCCAGGATGGGCGCATGAACATCATCCAGGGTGCGACCCGGCAAATTAGTGGAAAAGGGGTATTAGTTTACCAGTTTTCCTGGAACCTACACAATAACGGTGTATGCAGATCAATAGTTATTTTTTTGAAAACACACATGGATGAAAAAATTTTTGTTTATTCATTAAAATGAACAACAATTTAGCAAGGACAATAATTCTTCCCTGTTGAACAATGGCACCACACACTCTGGTAATTGTCCATTCAGGTAAGATTTTTACGGCGTCTATAATCATTGTGGAGCCCATTTGTACAATGGTTGCCTTATGCTGGGTACACACTTGCAGATATATTGGGCGATCAATTGATCGACCAATATATCTTGTGTGCGTTGGCCAGTGTGTACCAGCGATATGTCTGTGAACGGCGTTGTTCACAGACATATCTGCAGATATATTGGGGCATTGTGCTGTGTGTATGGGCGATCAGCCGACCGCCCGTACACTTGCAGCAGAGACCGCAGGGAGGAAGTCACAGCAAGCCCCCAGGCCAGTGGGACCTGCGGCTAGATGACAGATGATGGTTGTTCAGCAGTGGCGTAACTAGGGCAGGGCGAGCGGGGTGCGTGCCCTGGGCGCCGTTGGACCAGTGGCGCGGGGGGGCCCGCCGGCCACGGTACCGGCCCGCCCTAGTTAGCCAGTGTAGCGCCGACCGAAATGAGTGCAGTCAGCGCTACACATTTACACAGGACCGGCGATAGGCTTCCAGCGCCGGTCCTGTGCTTCATACCTGAGCCCGTTCCCTCCCCCTGAGCGCTTGCCCAATAGCGCTAGGAGGCGGGCTCAGGCTGTGCATAACACACGCATCGCCGCCAGCGCTGGCGGCGATGCATGTGTTAAACAGCAGCCAATGAGAGTCAGATAGACTCTCATTGACTGCTGCAGCACCCACTGCAGTGGGTAATGGGACTGACGTCATGAGGTCTGTCTCCCATAATGCTGAGCGCGCCAGCCCGGGCGGGAGCGGCGTCGCGGACAGGAGCAGGAATTCAGGTAAGTATATTTATTTATATGTAGATTTTTTATGTAGATGGTGTGGTCACATACCAAGGGCACCCCAGATGGTCGAGTGCCGTGGATTGAGCTCGTCGTTTATATATATATATATATATATTTATTTTATTATTATTATTTTATTTATTTATTTATTTTTAACCTATCTGCACAACGGGGGAGGGTGGTGGCTACTACTGGGGGGACCTCTTCTGGGGGAGCGGTGGCTACTACTGGGGGCGCCATTGGGAGGACCTCTACTGGGGGGGCTACTCTACTGGGGACTACTACTTGGGGGGGAACTACCACTGGAGGCATTATAAAAGGGGCCTACTACTAGAGGCACTGCACTCGGGGGACCACTACTGGGGGCAATAATAGGAAGGGCCACTACAGGGGGCACTGGATAGGTGGATCACTACAGGGTGCCTGCATAAGGGGACCACTACTGGGAAAACTGCTGGGGGCACTATATAAAGGGCACTGCATAGGGGGGGGACTACTACTGGGGGCACCATATAAAGGGCACTGCATAAGGGGATACCGCTACTGGGCGCACTGCATTGTGGGGACTGCTATTGGGGGCACTGTATAAGAGGGAACACTACGTGGGGCACTGCATTTGGGGGGCCACTACTGGGGGTACTGAGTAAAGGGAACTAATTGGGGGCTGTATAATGGGGACCACTACTGGGGATACTGTATAAGGGGCACTACTATGGGCCTGCATAAGAGGGACCACAACTGCATAGTGGGGGTACTGTATAAGGGGTACTACTGGGGTTAAGGTGCATATGGATAGGAATGTTCAGTTTGAAAATAAAGGGGTGTGTAATGTTGACACACCCCATTTTTAAGTGACCATGCCCATTTTTTGCGCGCACATCGGGGTGGGCTCCCTTTTCAAATTTGCCCTGGGCTCAAAATACCCTAGTTACTCCACTGTTGTTCAGTGTGTATGAACAACCATCATCTGTAGATCACTCGATCTTTTAGGTTTGTCCCCAGCTTTAAATAGCCAGTCAAAATTGCTTGTGTGCTGTAGCCATGGGTTAAGCTGACCACACACCTAAAGATTTTTTTGTCCAACCATCCAACTAGTTGATTGGTTGGAATGAAAATCTGGTAGCGTATGGGAGTAACTGATGATCAGCAATTTGCTACTAAATACCAGAAAACAGATGAAAATGATCGTCAGACAAGTTTGTTAAATGTTTGATCTAAACAATTTGTTCAAACAAAAGTCTTTGTCCATTTTCCGGCGTTTGGGAGAAAATTGCTGATTGACATTTGCTTTCATACCATGAAAAATTTTCATTCCAACCAATCAACTAGTTGGATGGTTGGACAGAAAATCTTTAGGTGTGTAGTACTCAGCTTTAAGTAATTTGCTTTTCTTACATTTATCTAAATAGTATAGTAAAAGTGTGACCTCAACAATGAGTATACACAGAACACACTTCTTAATTCATTGCTTATATACTTATTTTTTTCCCAAGTTTCATCTGTGCTATTCAGCATCTATTTATACTGTATTATTGGTCAAATATGTATAATTTAACACTGTTCTGGGTACAACTATTTCTAAAGAACTGAATTTGTTTTGTATCCGTGGAAGTAAAATAAACTTGGTGATTTAAAGCACAGAAGGAAGTAAAGAACAAAAACAAGGTATTTAGAAGAAGTTGCAGGAGAATATTAGTCATGTTTTATTGGAAACCCCCTTTAATAAAAATACAGTACATAAGTTAGCAGTGGCACTCTCATGTACATTGTATTAATGTAGGGCCATTCACACCCATTCACCAACCTCTTCATTAATGAAGTCTGGGAAACCGGAACTGTGATTGTGGTGAAATCTTTTACATGCTGTCTAATCAAGTGCTGCAGATAGTGTTGTATACAGTGATTATAGGTGAACTTTATTGGTCAATGTTTCAAATTCTTTCTAGGTCATTTTTTAAGGTCTTGTTTGTTTTATTTTTTTTTTTACTTTACTTTATTACTAATGTAATAGACCAACTTTCCTATCCAGGTTGTGCACAATTCGTGTCTTCATCACATAATATTCCTGTCCATCCAGCATAGAATTGCATCTGTCTTATAGATCTCAAATAAGGCTTTGTGGGTTTGTTAAATGTTTAAATATAATAACCGTTAAGAAAATTCAAAAGTGTGGGTTACAACACAATGCAATTTTGTAATGTGATTTTCCACAAGCCTATTTTTGAGCGACTGGCTGAATGTTAATGGGGAAGTGTATGGCTTTGCAGGCCAAGATGGAGGAATCTGTGGGGTTACAAAATTATGCATTTTTTATAGGAGGATCAGGATCTTTGTCACGGAGTTCATACTAGGTACCTAGTGATGCATCAACAGGCAAAGATGATTTTTAATTTTTTTTTCCAGAATAGGATTACTCGCATGAAATGAGATTGAGCATTTAGTGGGAGGATCAAAAGGGCTTTATATTTACAAGTCCTCAGAAGTAACCAGGATGGAACCAGGTGTAGTTCTGCATTTTGCTACTTCTAGTGTTACTTTATATGAGAAGTTGCATTCCAGGGCACCATTTATCAAATTAAATAACACTTAATGATTTAAGGGTACCACTCATGTTATAGTAAAGGTTGCTAAGCCTCTGTTAGGTTTAGATGAAATATAGAGGAGTTTTCCTGATTTAGTTGATTTTAATTTATTTGTACATACCCTGATGAAATGTTAACAAATTATACACTATGTTCTTGGCTTTGTTGTGTCTGCTTTTCCTCCATGCTGCTTTATGTGCTCGTTTCTGCCCTGTAGTAGGATACTGCTGTATCTAGTGAGCAGACTTGTTTCATGTCCCAGGGCAACAAACATACCTAAAAAGTAAAGATGGAAGCTAAGAATAAAAAGCAAACTATTTTATGTCTAATAACCTATTTACACTCCCCTCTTTTTTTTATTTTTTTATTGTCTTGACAACCTTTGATAAAAAATACCTTAAAAAATCAGAATGTATTTCTTGAAAAAGCTGCCAGAGGGCATGTCCATGCAAATTAAAGTAATCTGGAAGTTAAAATTCTTAGTTAGGGGCCTGTTCATTATCCCTTATGGACCAATTACACATGGGGAAACACTTTTTTTTTAGTGGCCCTAAACGTTTTAAAAGTTTGCTTGCAGGATCTTTAGAGGGCGTTAGTTCCAGATGACCTGCTCCTTCTTTTTTTTAAGAAGTTCCACAGTCCAACGAGGGATCCCTCCGCCTCCAGTGGCTCTCTGGATTTCGCATACAGATACACCCGCACTTGCACACAGTATATAGACATACCACATATCATTTTAATCAGCAGAAGCTGCGTGTGCTACCTGTTCACATCGATTTCCGAATAAGATGCATTGGAAGGTAAAAAGTTGCACGAACTGACGCTCGGGGCTACCGAGTAACGCCACAACATGGCACGACTAGAAGAGCTATTTAACACACAAGGAAGTAAGATGTATGTGTATGTTCCTCAACAAGGCATGATACATTTTCCCCACAAAAGGAGTGATTTTTGACTGCCGATCTGACATAGACCACAGATGTAGCAAAACCTGTATGGGTGATTCTTGCACTTTCTATTCATTATGTAAAACAATTCACTCAGAGAGCTCAAGCCAGGCTACCTGGAGCAGCGATATACCAGCACACTTTAAACCACCCCCCTGTACAGAGTTGCCAGTTATTGCCGTAGCAACTTGCTAATGTTGTGGAGCAAGGAAAGCATTGTAATGATGTGAATATTCTTGCAGATTATTACTGGTGCCTCAAGAGAGATGTTACAGGTGCAAACCACACACAAAAGTGTTTGAAAGGGTCCTGTCTTCCAGAATTACTGTACTTGTGAACAATTTCATATATATCCTTACGTTTGATGCAATTTTAAGTCTGGTTTGAAACAATAAACATAATTTCAAAACTGTTGTATAATTTATTTAAGAAATATTAACTTTTTTAAACTTGATAGAACAAAAAAGCCTGACCTGTTTGAGCTAAATGAGTTATATTTTTGAATTCATCATCCACTAAATATACAGTGCCTTGTAAAAGTATTCACCCCCCTTTGCATTTTTCATGTTTTGTTGCCTCACATCCTGGAATTAAATTGGATTGTTTGAAGGTGTGCATCATTTCATTCACAGAACATGCCTACTACTGTGAAGTTGTGGGGGTTTTTTATATTGTGAATCAAACAACATTTAGGACAATATAACAAGAAAACTTCAGCGTGCATAACTATTCACCCCCCCTAAAGTCAGTACTTTGTCGAGCCACCTTTTGCAGCAATTACAGCTGCAAGTCGCTTTGAATAAGTCTCTATGAGCTTGCCACATCTTGCCCCTGGGATTTTTGCCCATTCCTCAAGGCAAAACTGCTCCGGCTCCTTCATGTTGGATGGTTTCCGCTTGTGAACAGCAATCTTCAAGTCTGACCACAGATTCTCAATTGGATTGAGATCTGGGCTTTGACTAGGCCATTCCAACACATTTTAAATGTTTCCCCTTAAACCACTCGAGTGTTGCTTTAGCAGTGTGCTTCGGGTCATTGTTCTGCTGGAAGGTGAACCTCCGTCCGAGTCTGAAATCACAGGCAGACTGAAACCGGTTTTGCTCAAGAATATTCCTATATTTAGCATATCCATCTTTCCCTCGACTCGAATCAGTTTCCCAGTCCCTGCTGCTGAAAAACATCCCCACAGCATGATGCTGCCACCACCATGTTTCACTGTGGGGATGGTGTTCTTGGGGTGATGGGATGTCTTGGGTTTGCTGCCAGAAATAGCATTTTCCTAGGTGGCCGAAAATTTAAATTTTA
Organism: Taudactylus pleione; assembly: GCA_031769625.1. Lineage (NCBI taxonomy): Eukaryota > Metazoa > Chordata > Amphibia > Anura > Myobatrachidae > Taudactylus > Taudactylus pleione. Next base: position 49,041,226 of record JAUIMM010000040.1, read on the forward strand.
GTTTCCTCTGACCAGAGCACCTTCCTGCATACATTTGGGAAGTCACCCACATGCCTTTTGGCAAACTCAAATCGTGTCTTCTTATATTTATCACTAAGTAATGGCTTTTTTCTGCCCACTCTTCCATAAAGCCCAGCTCTATGGAGTGTATGGCTTATTGTGATCACATGCACAGATACTTCAGTCTCTGCTGTGGAACTCTGCAGCTCCTTCAGGGTTACCTTTGGTCTCTGTGCTGCCTCTCTGATTAATGCCCTCCTTGCCCAGTCTGTGAGTTTTGGTGGGCAGCCCTCTCTTGGCAGGTTTGATGTGGTAACATGTTCCCTCCATTTGATGATGATGGATTTGATGGTGCTCTGGAGGATCATCAAAGATTTGGATATTTTTTTATAACCCAACCTAGAATTGTACTTCTCAACAACTTTGTCCCTGACTTGTTTGGAGAGCTCCTTGGTCTTCATGGTGTGATGCCTCTTGATTAGTGGTGTTGCAGCCTCTGGAGCCTTTCAGAAAAAGGTGTTTATACTGACAGATCATGTGACACTTAGTTTTCACACAGGTGGACTTCATTTCACTAATTATGTGACTTCTCAAGGTAATTGGTTGCACCAGAACTTTTGAGGGGCTTCATAGCAAAGGGGGTGATTACATATGCACATGCCAATTTTCAGAATTTTATTTCAAAAGATGTATTTTTTTTATATATATTTTTTCTCATTTCACTTAACCAAATCAGACTATTTTGTGCAGATCCAGGGGTGAATACTTTTGCAAGGCACCGTAGTAGATCACCTATGAAAACCTTGACCTCAGGCAAAAAAAAGTAAAACGCAAACCATTGTAGTATAGCACGCAAGGACACTGATTAGAAAACTAATTCAAAAAGGGTGTTGGCGATTTTATTAAAACGAAAATAAGAAGAATAGGACTGTCAAATAAATAACAATGTAACTAAAACTACACCAATAATTCCTAACCCTTCTAATGCTGGCCATACACTCTGCAATTATCGGGACGATCCGCCCGATATCGGCGGATCGCCGCGATAATTGCAGCGTGTATGCGGGCGACCGAGGGTTAAATATTGCTCGGTCGGGCATGCTGGATTGTCCAGCATGCCCGTCCGATGCGATATTTACCCGGGAAACTGTCGGCCGCTCCGGGCAGTGTATGCCCAGCGCGGCCGACAGACAGACATTTTCTGTGTTCCTTCCTACGGAAGGAACAGGGAAATGTCTCCTCCCCTGGGGGCGGAGCGCGGATGTCGGGCTATACACTGTGAGATTTCTCTCACAGTGTATGCCGGTGACATCTGCGGCTGGCAGGCAGCCAGATAAAATGTCTTGTCGGTCTGACAGACATTTTTATCTGGCAGTGTATGCCCAGCATAAATCATTTCACTTAGATTTACCTTGAAAATATATGTAAAGTTTAGATGATATTGCTAATAAATAATAACTTTTTCTTTGGGCCTGATTCAGCTTGGATTGCAGTTGCTAATACTCATGCAATCGGCCAATTACTGCGCATGCGTGAACTGGCCACTGCGATCGGGACTGCGATTGCAGTGACTACGCAGAGTGATTGACAGGAAGTACCATTTGTGGGTGGTGACGGGGGGGATGGTCAATCGAAATGCAGGTGTGCAAGGGCGTTTGAATGCCATTGCATGGGCGTGCATAAATTATCCACTGCGATGCCCTGAAGTTAGCAATTTCTGAGCTAAGGTCAGACCTTGTGCAAGTGTGCGTGAGGCTGTGATGGTACACGATTGTGGTGATGGTTTCGTAGTCTTGCTAAACATTACGGATGTGTGTAAGGCAGTGATTCTCAAACTCTGTCCTCAGGACCCCACACAGTTCATGTTTTCCAGGTCACCTAGCAGCTGCACAGGTGTAGTCATTACTCACTAACACATTTTAAAAGATTCACAGGTGGAGCTAATTATTTCACTTGCGATTCTGTGGGGTCCTGAGAAACAAGTTTGAGAACTTGTGGTGTAAGGTAAAGTGGTCGTCCTTATGTAGTGCTGCGGTGACATAGCGATCGCAATTAATTCACATACTATCGCAGTTGCACTGCGTGCGTAATCGCTACTGCAATAGCGATCCTTACTGAATCAGGCCCTTTGTTCCTTACAGTTGTTGATGAGTCTCTAAATTTCAATTGTACTTAGCAACAAATTAAACTGGATACCTTCACCTTATATTTAAACTAATAAATACTGAAGATTGTAACTTTAAATTTACTTTCTCAAATAATGTATTCTCCCTTTATAAATATTTCCTTCTTAATGGTGTGCTCTGGTCTGAATATACCAAAACACTCTCTCCCAGAACAAACTATTAAATAATAAAGAAAAATATACACTCTTTGAAAAAGCCTCTGTTTGATAAGGTGAAACATGAGCTGTGGTGATGATGATTCCAGTCTGTTATCTAAACCCTCTGGATCTGTGCCAATCACTGCTGGAACCCACTGTTTCATTGCTGTTACTTGGCACATACTGAGCAAGGCTTTTTGTAAGTGAATAAGGATGTGCACACTGCATCACTTGTGATCCTAATAGGTGGGCTCCAGTCAACACTGGACCTATTTGGGACTCCCTCTGGTATACTAGCTGGACATTTCTCTACTCAGTTTGTGGAGACTCCTATGTTAGTCAATAGTGCCTGCTACATGCAGCTCATATTGGGACGTTACTGGTCCTGTATCATCATATTGTTCCACATTACCGGTGTTACTATTTGAGATGAGCAGTTCGGCTTTGCTGAAAACTGAACAGTCTGAACTTGGTTTTTTTTTGTTGAACAGAGTCCTGAATCAGATCGCTTTGGGATTCTGAATAGAACAGAGGCCCTGATTCAGAGCCGGACGCTCTGACAGAGCGCTCGCTCTGAATCAGGGCCGTCCCTCCTCCTTTTTGGAGCGGCCTCCTGGCCGCTCGCATAGCTGTGGGTGACCACCCACAGCTATAGCGAGCGGCCAAAATGATGGTCACGATGGTCTTGACCGTCGTTATTCGGGTATCGCGCATGCGCACGACAGAGCCGCCTCCGTTGTGCACATGGGCAACATCGACCCGCTTGCGAGCGGGTCTGAATCAGGCCCAGAGTCCCGATTTGGGTCTTCTCAACAAGTTCGAAATTCTGATCTAAAATACATATTGTACATATATTGGATTGCATTTAAGTCCCTCCCTCGTTATTTCAGGTGCTGTGAAGTGGTCAATATTGACTGGGAATTGACAAAAACAAAAACAGGTCCACGTTACTTTATTTTAGCAGTTTTTTAAATTTTTTAAGAAATCCAAAACAGTTGGTGGTTTTACCAAAATACAAAGGTCCGTGCACTGCACATCTTCAGCTACTATCACGTGGAACATTGTGTCACATTACATTAGGGATCGATTGCCCCCAGAGCAACCATGGTTATCCAGCAGTACATAGGCAGTATAAGCTATATCTATAGATGGCGCTGCCTAATAGAAGCCATGGGGCTTCTTTTCTGAGCTTTCCCCGAAAGGATCCCCAGTAGGATCCCTCCCAGGGTGTCTCATGGCTCGTGCATATACTGGCCGACGGCCATACATGTGTAGAGGGACTCCTGGGTCATAAACCCAGAAGTCCCCACACCACAAAGGACAGCTCTTATCAGGAGAGCTGTCCTTTGCCTAAATCTACATACATACAGCATTCCTAAACGCTGGTATACATGCAATCATTTTACTGGATGCATCGCATCCAAAATGTGATGCTTGATGCATCCCGCCCTAGATCATTCTGGGCTCATGTAGCTAACAACATTCAGGCAGCTTACACTACACTTGGTTTCTGCATTCTTCCTTCCCTTCACTACCAGCGATAGGCAAGTATAAGCAGTGGGGGTTTAGATAATAAAAATAACTATATGCAAAGGAGGTTCTCAGCTGATAAACACTGGCTTGTTTTTTTTTGGTTTTTTTTTGGGGGGGGTTGTTTTTTTTTTTTTGTTTTGTTTTTATCTCTACTGAAAACCCAAGTCACATGACATGCATTTGGAGTGTCTCTAGGTTTCCATATTGTATGTACCTGCAGTAAACAAGTGTAATCATGTGTTCCATAAACCACAATACTAGTAACGTCTAGTAACTGCACTAGGAAGTATAGTATGCTGAGAATAATGCCTTCTAGTGTCACAACATTTTGCATATCAAAATGAACACTGGTGGGCTAACTGTTTGCCTCTCTGGCCTGCCTGCTAGCTGTATAATGGACATTAATCAGTGTGCATGGTGAATCAGTTACAAAACACTTGAAGATACCTTGATTACAGTAGATCCAATTATTAAGGTTACAGCCGCTATGAAATCCAGTCATAGCCAGACAGGGAAATAGTGACTTTGTGTGAGCTGAAGTTACCATGACAACAGTAGCAGGTAGTTTCGTTTGTAGGGAAAGGGGTTTTGTCTAAGCCCAGGAGAACAGTGATACAATTAATAATTAATATGTTACTACATTTGTACAGGAAATCAATTTTTAAAATTCTGCCTAGTTCATTTCTTAATCTGATATGAAAGGAACTTAATTTAGCTGTGACAGCCACATTATTTTAGTGAAATACACTGCCTACACTATTCAAGGCCTATTTCCCAAATTATTTTGTAATCGTACGGTATAATTAAACCCTTCTTCTTCTTCTTCTTCTTCTTCTTCTTCTTCTTCTTCTTCCCTTTTTTTTTTTAATTTTTTTTATTTGTATAATCAGGGAAACGGTAATCATGTGATAAAGTTATTTTCATCATGTCTGGTTGTGTCTTGCAGGCTAATGTATTAACGACACCTAAACACAGGTATTTCAAGTGGCAACATGAACTTTTTCAGGAACCTTGAAAGTATCAAATGGTCCTTTCACATGCTTTGTCTGGACTTTGGGGATTGCTGGAAACAGCTGGTGAATGCTTAGGAGTAGTCAATCTATATACTATGTCAATGAAAATCCGCTGTTCTCTGCGTTAATACTGTAGTTGCAAAACCTGAAATTGCTGTATAAGCAGGAAGCTCTCAATCATCATAGATAAATCTACCTCTACACTGCTAAAATTAGAATATCAATATCAAGGAATTTAATTGAATTTACAGTCCATTTTCATCCTACTATTTTAATTGTGTTTTTCTAGGTACCCGTCTAACAAGGCTCTGATAAAGTAGTGGTTTTATTTACTGGTGGTTGCTGACTAATCCCCCTGCTGATGTGGAAAGAGGATTTACTCTAACCTATTTTACACAGAGGATTAAGGACCAACTAGGTTCCTCTCTAGATCCTTATGAAGAGGTGATCTACAATCCCCTGAGTTGCACATTTGTTCATGTAGGGGAGTATAGACCATTAACCAGGATGCAAGCAACAGACTATAGAATCCCTGTGCCTGTCCTGTCTGTGATTTTGTTTTGGTGTTGGAAATTGAAATGTATTTTCTTTTCTTTGTGAAGCATTGAATGCACTGCTTCTATTTTTAATTGATGTGCTGTTGATAAGCATTTTGGTATTTAGACAGAAACTTTATACCCTATTGGTATTTGATCTTTTTGTTTAGCTAACACAATACTGTATTAAGTTACCACAGAAGGAAATCCTCCTTGTTGTTCTCACTAAATTGTATGTGTTTGTCTCAATACTATTTATTTTATTAATTACCAGTTATATATCTAGCGCACACATGTTCTAGTGTTCACTCTAGGGTGCTGATCAGTCAGGAGGGTGTATTTAAATTTTGAAGGGCAGAATGTTATGCGTGATATATCGCTACAGCTACTATAGCTGTAGCTATACATCACGTCTAAAATATTGTCCTTCAAAATAAGTATGCCCTCCCCACTGATCAGCACCCTGCACTGGATCAGTCTGTCCCTGATGTTTTTCCTGGAAAGAAGTGGCTTCTTTGCTGCCCTTCCTGACACCAGGCCATCCTCCAAAAGTCTTCGTCCTTTCTCATGCCAACAGTAAAGCATCCTGAGACCATTCATGTGTGGGGGCTGCTTCCCAGCCAAGGGAATGGGCTCACTCACAATTTTGCCTAAGAACACAGCCATGAATAAAGAATGGTACCAAAACTTCTACAAGAGCACCTTGCCATAAGGCAAAAGTTTGGGTCCATGGCCAGGACACTCCCCAGATCTTAATCCCATTGAGAACTTGTGGTCAATCCTCAAGAGGCAGGTGGACAAACAAAAACCCACAAGTTCTGACAAACTCCAAGCATTGATTAGGCAAGAATGGGCGGCCATCAGTCAGTATGTGGCCCAGAAGTTGATTGACAGCATGCCAGGGCAAATTGCAGAGGTCTTGAAAAAGATGGGTCAACACTGCAAATATTGACTCTTTGCATACACTTAATGTAATTGTCAATAAAAGCCGTTGACACTTATGAAATGCTTGTAATTTTACTGTGGTCAGCAGCGTTAGTTTGCCAGAAGCCCCGTACAAACTGTAAGATGTGTGTATTGACAGATAGCAGCGGCGGGCCCGGTGGGGCAACGACAAGTGGCAGGGAGGCCCATGCAGTTTACCCAAATTGAGCTACATGTACAGACGACTGGGGATATTGCTAACGACCCGAGGGAGCGCACATTGTTCATCGCTTAGTGCGATGAACACTGGACGATTGGAGTGATATATCGATCAAAGATGTCGTTATGGTTAATATGGTTCTCAAATATCGTCCAATGTGTATGGGGCTTGACTCTATCTATCTGTGATCTTGACTTTTTATTTTTTGTGGGGGCTTTTCTTAATTTGTAGTGACACTTAAATTTTATGGGAACTACAGTTTTCACATAATTTTCACCTTACTGAACAGACTCCAAAGTCCCTGATCCAATTGAGTTAACATTATTTTATTTTCTGCAAATTAATTTTTAAAGAAATAGTCTTTTGATGTGTGACCAGTCATACTGGTTACTGGCAGATCAAAGAGAATAGCTATGGGCAGCACATCGTCATGATATAGAGTGCAGTGATTCCCTGGCTGCTGTGTGTCTGCAGTTTACATGTTCCCTCTGTGATCACGTGGGCAGCTTCCTCTGTTAGCACTGGTTTCTTCCCATGGGATAAGCATTCATGAGCTGCCTGATTAAAATTCTCTTATTGTATTATGTTGCAGAATACAGATGTGTCCTCATACATCTAGCCTCCTTGCACGCTAAACAGCCCTCCGAGTCACGCCAGGCTGTGGCGTGACTCTAACACTGAGCGTCTTTTCGTGCAACTTTTTTTTACCTTCAAATGGCTAGCACAAGCAGCTTCTGCTGATTAAAATGATATGCAGCATGCCTATGTTCTGTGAGCGACTGCGGGTGTATCTGCATGCAAACCGTTAGTGTCAGTGGCTGTAACACTGTAATGTAGCGTTTCGTATGCAGTTACACCCGCAGTCAATATTTGCAGTGTTGACCCTTCTATTTCAAGACCTCTGCAATTCTCCCTGGCATACTGTCAATCAACTTCTGGGCCACATACTGACTGATGGCTGCCCATTCTTGCCTAATTAATGCTTGGAATTTGTCAGAATTTGTGGGTTTTTGTTTGTCCACCCGCCTCTTGAGGATTGACCAAAGTTTTCAATGGAATTAAGGTCTGGGGAGCTTCCTGGCCATGGACTAAAAATTTCGATGTTTTGCTCTCCGAGCCACTTAGTTATCACTTTTGCCTTATGGCAAGGTGCTCCATCATGCTGGAAAAGGCATTGTTCCTAACCAAACTGTTCTTGGATGGTTGGAGAAGTTGCTCTTGGAGGATGTTTTGGTACCATTCTTTATTCATGGCTGTTTTCTTAGGCAAAATTGTGAGTGAGCCCACTCCCTTGGCTGAGAAGCAACCACACACATGAATGGCCTCAGGGTGCTTTACTGTTGGCATACTGTTGCCATATCTTCTTCTAAAACTGGGTACACACTGACAATCGATCGGCCAATATATCTGCTGCACATCAGCCAGTGTGTACCTGCGATATATCTGTAAATGACGTAGTTCACAGACATATCTCATTGGCTCTGCTGCAAAGCCGATGGACAGATATGTCTGCAGACATATCTGTCCATCGGCAAGTGTTTACGGGCGGTCTGCAAACCGCCCGAAAACATGCAGCTGCAAGGAGCGGACATGCTCCTGACCCACCCCCCGGCCAGCGGGACCTACCTTCGCCTACATACTGAACAAAGATGATGGTTGTTCAGTGTGTACGAACAACCATCATCTGCAGATATATCTGAGTGTGTACCCAGCTTTACTCTATTCCCAAAGTTGAATCAGGCCCAGAATTAAGTGTTAATTTTCATGTCCACAAGGTGATGAAAGAGTTCGTCATTAAAGAGTGGCAGAACCTTGATAGAGACATGGTAACCTGTATCGTGTTGAAAGTATGTATTCTATAGGGATGAAGATTTGCTTAAATGGTGTACACTACCTAAGGTAGACGCTGAGATTGCAGAATTAATAACAAGAATTACTATTCCTTAGAGCAGGGGTGGGGAACCATTTTTTCTGCCGAGGGCCATTTTGATATAACAGTATTCGCAGGCCAAGCCTCCTCCGCATGACTTCACACAGAGGTGGGGCGACAATCGCCGGTGATTACAGCCATGCCCGTATGCTTTTAGGAGCTGTAAGATAAGCGGTGCGACCTTCTGAAGTGTCCCAAGGACGCTCCAGGTGGCACTGATGCATAGATTCTGGCTACGGGGTGCCATTCTAGCCAGATGAGGCTAGCAGAAAAAGCTCCCGAGGACCAGACCAAATTATTCCACGGGCCTTAGAAGCACCATCCCCATCCCTGCCTTAGAGAATGGTGCTGCTTTTAAAGATACCATGGATATGAGAATAGAGAATTTGTTTTAAAGAAGAAAAAAAAATGTATTACATACTTCTACGGCTGTAGCTCTAAAGTCTGGTATAGCTATAGCCTCTGTTTCTAGACTCGGGAGTGCATCCTTGCATACAGATATTGAAGATAAGATTTTGAAGCAATATCTTGTAAGAAACTTAGAGATAGAGCAAAATGCTATTGAATATCTTTTGTGAGGCTTCATTGGATGTCGTATCTTATGCCGCAAGGCTAGTAGCTAGAAGCATTATGGTTACGATCTTGGATGGCTCATGCAAATAAAAGAAAAAAAAAATTATATATAATGCAACTTTACCATATGAGGGCTCTTTCTTATTGATAGGAGAAATGGGTATAAAATAAATTCCCCTCATCAAAACAATACAGATAGGCCAGGTTGCCAATATACAGAAGATATTCTTCAGGAATGACCAGACAATCCTTTTGGCAGAGTAGAGTTAATTCCAGACAGCAATGACTACAGGACTCCCATAGAACTAGCTGTCGGGGGAAGATAATCTCAGTTTGTCAGCACAGGGACTCATTGTGATCAGGACAAATGGGTATTGGATAGAATATCCACAGGATTCTGAACAGAGTTCAAAGAAAGACCAGAAAGAGACAAATTTGTACAATCGAAGATACCAGTTGCGAGACTGGAAAGTATTACTATGGAAGACAGTTTTGGAAAAACTAATCTGTTTACAAGCAATAAAACCAGTACCAATTGTAGAAAGGAAAACCAGGTTTTTATTCACTTTTTCTGGTAAATAAAATGTCAGGAGAATTTGGGACTATCCTGGATCTAAGGGAACTGAACAAGTATATGCTGACGAGAGAATTTCTTATGTAGACACTAAAGTCTATTCTAGCAGGCATAATGGAAGGTAACTTTCTAGCATCAATAAATCTAAAAAAAGTTTAATTTCACATACCAGTGAACATAGACTATCAAAAATATCTGATGTTTTGTGTAGCAGGAACACACTTCAAGTTCACACGTCTTCCTTTCAGCTTATTAACCTCACCCATGAACATTTCCCAAGGTTCTAGTAACCATGATAGCTCACTTAAGAGCTCAAGGAATAATGATTTGGCCTTAGTTAGATGACCTATTGATCTACAGTCTCTAGAAATGCATGGTTGGGTCTTAAATTATATACATTTAAAAAAAGTATGTTGAATCCAGTGAAAAGATTTCAATTTATATGGGTTATAATAGATACCCAGAATTATGTGGCCAGGAGAAGATGTATGGAAATGGAGTAAGATTCAACTCCGGAGGGGATTGAGACTGATTGTTATGATCTCGTCGACTATAGACATGGTCCCATGGGCAAATTGGCACTGGAGAAAATTGCAATGGAACGTATTAATTATGAACGTATTCACAGGAAAGTGCCTCTTTTCCATCATATACGACTGAGACAAGACGTAAAAAGATCTCTGGACTGGTGGAAAAGTGTAAATTTGGAGAAGAGGCCAACACCACTGTCACAACTGCAATACCCAGTCTTACAACAGATGCAAGTTCCACAGGATGGGGAGCACATTTATCACAACTAGTAACTTTTCTTGTGCCGTCCACCAACCTTGTGTTTATTTTCTTCAAACAAAAGAGAGATGAGAGCAGTATAGGAGGCAATATATTAGTTCCAAAATCATCTGAGAGAAAGTCATTTGAGAATATTCTCGGACGGTATGACTGTGGTAATATATATATATATATATATATATATATATATATATATATATATATATATATATATACACACTGTATGTATGTATGTATGTCAAGGAGGTACCAGAAACAAGGCCCTCATGGAAAAAGTTTAAAAAATTATGACCTGGGTGGAGATGCATCTTCTTTCTCTTTCAACACTCTATGTATCCGGCAAGAAAAACTTTGTGGCAGACTTTGAGCAGGAAATAAGAGAATGAAAATTGAATACAGAGATATTCCAAGTAATTGTATAGCGATTTGGATATCCAGAGATGGATTTAATGTAAACACAAAATTGCCTCAATTTGTTTCAAGACATCATGTACCAGGGACAAGGGTGATAGATGCTTTGCCCCAGCAATGGAAATTTTTCATCTAGGATATGTTTTCCTACCTTTACCATTGATATATCGCATATTGAAGATCAAAAAGGAACAAGTAGAGATGATAGAAAGTATACCCTATTGGCCCAGAAGGGTGTGGTTCTCAACAGCGCTAGAGATGGCAGTGGGGAACTATGGATGCTACCAGTCAGACCAGACATACTAACCCAAGGTCCATTATTGCATCAGAATCCAACAGTCCTCAATTAGCGGCCTGGAGGTTGAGCGGAAAATGTTAAAGAAAACAGGCTTTCAAGACATGTGGTACAGGTTTTACTACAAGCAAGAAAAGAGAATTCTTCACAGGTTTACTTAAGGATTTGGAAAACATTTATCTCTTTTGTGGGAAGTGAAGTCAAGAGAATGACAGCAGACATAACACAAATATTACAGTTCGTATATGAAAGATTTATTAAAGGTCTGCTAGTTTCAACAATTAAAGTACAAATATCAGCCCTTTACACTTCAAGATAGGACGTTAGCGGAAGATAAGTTCGTGAAAAGATACTGCCAAGCAATCAAGAGTATCGTCCACAGATCAAATCTTTCATAGCCCCATGGGATCTAAATTTAGTTCTGAAGACTTTAATGATGGCACCGTTTGAGCCTCTAGAAAAAGTTTCCCTAAAGCATCTAATATGGAAAGTGGTCTTCCTGATTGCAATAACCTCATCAAGGAGAATAAGCAAACTACAGGCCTTTTGGTCAGAAGAACCATACCTGCACATTAAGCCAGACAGTTTTATTAAAAACAAATCTGAAATTTGTACCAAAGTCTTGTCCTTCCATCTCAATCAAGATACTGTACTATCAGTTTTTTTCACCCAGCCAAAAGATGACAAAGAGAGAACTACATACATTGGATTTGTTTAGAGCTAGTTCCATTTATCTTAATAGAATGGGTAAATTCAGGAAGGCATAGCATTTATTATCTTACCAAATGGAATTAGACAAGGCCATGGTTTCACAAAACAGACCATCACAAGGTGTATAAGAGAGGTTTACTATGAAAAGAAGATCTCAAGGCACCTAGCATCTTTAGAGCACACTCGACTAGGACGATAGCCACTTCTTCGGCAAAGAAGGCGGAAGCGTCAGTAAAGGAGATCTGTAAAGCAGCAGCATGGTCTTCTGTACATACATTTACTAATCATTATGCTCTGGATCTGTCGGAGACTTATTTTGGAGACAAAGTCCTCAGAGAGACACTCAAATAAACATTTGTTTTGCAGAATATTGAAGTCATTGTTATTTGCCCTCCCTGTATATATGAGCTTTGGTATGTCCTAAGGTGAGGCTGCCATGGAAGAGCGAAGACAGCAGATTATACCTGCCGATAATACTGCTTCTTCAAGGTACTCTATGGCAGCCTATAGATACTAGGGATGTGTGCCGAACCATTTTGCTGGATTTGGATTTGGTTCTGATTAGTCATCCGGATTTGGATTTGCCAAACCTGCCGTGACTGGTTTTGGATTTGGATTTGTTTTTATTTTTGTTTTTGTTTTTTTACAAATATTGACAGTAAAAGCTGAAATTGCATAATTTGTTTTGTTTTTGTTTTTTTTTGTTCCTAGAGCAGTGGTTCACAAACTTTTTGGACTCACCGCACCCTAGAGTATCAGCATTTTTTCCATGGTACCCCTGGGCCAAAAGTTTCTTATTGAGAAATTCATCAAAAATGAAATTGTGCTTATATGTCACCCTTAGGTTCAGTTATGGGGTGGTTGACAGGGCTGTGCTTCTATTTATCCACATATTTTTTGATAGACAAAACCAGTGCTATGACTGCCAATCACATTGACTAAAAATAATTTTATTTGGTACTGGACCACCAACCCGAGGCACCCCTACAAGTGCCCTGAGGCATCCCAGGGTGCCACAGCACCCAGTTTGGGAACCACTGTCCTGGAGTATTATTGACCTCAATAACATAAATTTCCAGTCACAGTCAATTTAGACCACCTCACAGTAGTGCCCCATATACAGTGCCCCCAGTAGTAGTCTCCCGCCGATGCTACATTGCCCCCAGTAGTAGTCCTCCTTATGCTGCATTGCCCCCAGTAGCCGTCCCCCTTATTATGCATTGCCCACAGTAGCAGCTGATTATTTAGGTGTGAATCGCCACTTGATTACTTGATAAATACCCCAGGATAATTGTAAATGATGTCCTCTGAATTGTATTACACTGGAAAGTTGGCAAAAGCCAACTTCATATTGAGTTTCAAAGAATAGTGTGGAAAACCTTGTTCAAAGATTATTTGCCTGCTGGCTACAATGGTTGAACACAGATGCATTTCCTGTATATTATAATATCACTATTGACATTCAGTATGTAAAGATTTATGGAAATCATTTATTTACCACATTCCTTGCAAATGTCAATGCAGTCTGCTTTTCATATATATTTTTGAACTAATGAATCCAAGTTGTTGGTCATATTTATTATTGTGAGTTTTTATAGCAGCCATATAAGCTCAGCATTTTTGTCCAGTTTACTCTCTGAGTACTGTTCAGACATTGATGTGTAGGGCCAGAGCTGGATTAAGGCTTTGGGAGCCCGAGGTATTTAAGTCTAATGGGCCTTAATCAGCAAAAAAATTTTTGACCCAGGGACCGGGTCCTCGTGCATGTGCCTTCGGCATGCACACAAAAAGAGGGACAGACTTGCCAAAATCAGGTGATTGGTGAGTTAAGCATGCATATTTATATACAGTACATAGTCACATGAATAGTCACACACGTACATACAGGCAGACATGCCTACAGTCACACACATATATACACTGGTGGCCAAAATTGCGGACACATTTTGAAATTTGAATGTTTATCAACTTCGAATGCTTATAAAAACTGTTTCACTTCACGCCGTGCAATGATTCGAATGAAAGGAAATTTAATGCTGAATTCAACACAATAAACAGAGGTCAAATATTTGCATTACAAGGGAAGTTATGCCGTGAAAACAACACTTAGGGTGAAAATCCCTGTGTACTTATGATGTTACTGTCCTATCAGTATTTCGTTGGGTATCCTTTATTTTTCAAGACCGCAGCACAGCGACGTGATCCAGGATTGTGGTGTTAAATGAAAATGGTCTTTCGTATGCAGCAATTGCGAGAGAAATTGGTGGGAATGTGACAACATCAGGAGTACAAAAGTTTTGTTTACGCTATCAGGAAACACAATCTGTACAAAACAAAGAAGGAAAAGGCCGGAAAAAATGCACAACAGTTGTTGATGAGAGGAGAATAAAACGAATTTGCGTCGGGGACAGATGGATGTCATCTGCGGCCATTAGCAGTAAACTGAGGCCCTGATTCAGAGACGGACGCTCTGACAGAGCGCTCGCTCTGAATCAGGGCCGTCCCTCTGAATTTTAGAGCGGCCTCCTGTTTTTTGGCCACTTGCTATAGCGACCATCGGGCTTGCGACGAGACCCTTGTGGTAGGGTCTCGTTGCCGCAAGCCCTAGAGTGCTTTTGGCTCTATGAAAGCCGAGAGCACTCCCACTGACATCACTTGTGATGTCAGTGGGGCCGGCCCCAGACGGTAGGCGTTCCCATGGGAACGCCTCCGTCTGGGCAGCCACGCCCCCTGCACACCCACCAAAGGGGGTGTGCTGTCACTCACCATCAGCTTGGCCGTCGCAATCCGAGTCTCGCGCATGCGCACAACGGAGCCGGCTCCCTCGTGCGCAAAACAACTAGAAAATCTCAAATAATGTTGCCATAAGTGATTTCATCGAAGCTGCGGATAACAGCTAATGTGATTATAATTTTATTTATATATATATATTATAAGGGCACATATTATAAAGGCTGCATCTAAAAAAACGGTTTTCTCCATAGAGAATTCTGAAGGGGGGGCAGGGTGTTCAAGGGGCAACACCTCCAAAACTATAGGTGGTACGTATCTGAAATTTGGCATGGCCGGGTAGAACGTCACTGGGTGCTGCATGCCAAATTTCAGGGCAAAAACATAAAAAATTAGGATTTGGGTGTAATCTAAATGCTCCAACTCTCAGTTTTTCTGACTTTGTGATTTAGGAACCCTTTTGTGCAGTAGTCTATGGGGGATTTTTGGGAAGGCAAAACTCAAGTTAGGGGTGGAATTTAGACTTGGAGTTTGTTTTATTAGGTAGCTATTGTGCCAGGGTACTTGCTTTTGGGGTTCAGGTAAATTAGAAAGTGACAGTTTTTAAACTATTACCTCAAGAATGCGCCATCATAAAGATAGGACTTTTCAACTTGTTGCGCAGCCGCAGTAGGAGCTTCCAGCAGGTGTAGTCATAGTGGCTTCACTTGGGTGCAGCAAGATGGCCATCGTTTGCAGGTGGTAGCGGGCAAAGCAGCGGCGGGGACACGGATGCGGCGGTGGGGACCTCAGCGGTGGCGGCAGGCAGTGGGTCGTGGATGTTGGGGGACGTGGGTGTCGGCGGGGGCGCGGTTGTTGGCGGCGGAGAGCCCAGTGGCGGTGAGGGCGTTGGTGGCGGGCCTGAACTGGAGAGGATTCAGACCCCTACAGCCATTATGCCGAATACGGCAGCTGCACCCTTTTCAAAAATGGCGCCTCAGCGCTATTTTTGAAATTCAAAGATGGCCGCCGCTAGCCAATCACGGCTCGCGGTGGCCATCTTTGAATTTTAAAATGGTCGCAACCAGCACAGGGCTCTGAGCCGGTCCTGGTTCTGGAAATACAGGGGGAAAAATGCATAGGGCTCCCCCTGTATTTCCCAGAACCAGCACCGGACTCCGTCTAGCGGGGGGGTGATGCCACAGCCAGGGGAGCCCTTTCACCGGGTCCCCCAGCCGCAGCATCACCCCTGACCGCTAGTCCGTCCAGGCTGGGGATCCCTGGGGGGTTGGGGACCCCCCCCAATAAAGGGGTCCCCCTCCTCAGGGCACCCCAGGCCCAGGCTGATAGCCAGGGCCATCCCCGTCACCCTTGGGCGGTGGGTGCCGGGTTGATTATGTATAGTGTGGTGCATAAGAAAATATAAATATTGAATTTTGCAATAGTACTATAGGTCCCAGCAGGTATCCCCCACATGCTGGTACTTGGAGAACCACAATTACCAGCAGGCGGGGTATTATTTCTTGCAAAAGAAATATTCAAATAAAACACAGACACAGTCTTATAAATCTTTTATTTACTTGGACCTTCACCTGGAGCGCGGCGGCCAGTAAGCTCTTTTGTGCGGCCGCCACACATCCAGGGCTTCTGCGGCGTCTTCACCTGTGTGTATTCAAATCAGCACACAATTCTGTGAATTAGCAGCTCCACCATTCTGTGAGTGACAGCAATCTCATTCTGTGAGAGTGCTGAATCTGCCGTTAACAACAGGGTGTGTTGGCATACTATATCTGTATTGCGCAAGGAACATGTCCATTAAGCGTCAGCCTTAATGTTCATAATTTCATTGCTTTTTGGAGTTTGAGTGGCAGAAAATCTATTGGTTTTGTGAATTTTTAGATCATGTCTAAGCAGCCTTAATGGGACATATGAAACCGTAAGGTTTTCTGTCTATGGAGATATATATTACACACACACGCAGCAAACGGCGGCACTCACAGGTGCCAGCCAATCAGCTCCCAACTGTCATTTTTCAAACACAGCCTGTGAGATGACAGTTGGGAACTGATTGGCTGCCACCTTATCACTTTCTTATCACTTTTCACTCTGTCTCCTAACACTTCTTAGTAAATAGACCCCTTAAGAACTTTAGTCAAGGTACATAATCAAGGGGTTGTTTTCACTCGGGCCACAGGGTGCAACCGTATCAAGTTTGTGAATTCATCATCATTCTCTTTTCCGTAGGATGGTGATTTTCAAGAAAATATTTAGCCACCTGTTTATCAGTGCCACACTTATAGATGCACAATGGTTTGCCTTTTCGTTCTCGAAAACATCTGGTAGTGAGTCCAAGTTAATATAATCCACAGAGGTTTACTAATATGTAGATTACTTGATCGAAGGTACAGTGTAGTCTGCAATTTATTTAGATCTGTCGTCTGAACTGTGGATGTGGGAGTGTTGTCCCAGGGATCATGGCTTGACAGGTGACACACGCTGCAACGAAAGCATCCTGGTTTCTTCGTCATCAACCAGGAAGATTTCTTGCATTCTTCTGGGAATGTGGTAGGGCGCATCAATAACTGTCTTAGATTCAGGCCATGTTTATAGACCATCATAGGTGCTTTAGTTCCCACAAAAAGTAGCTAATTATCCGTAGCTACCACCAGCGGCGCAAATTTTTCTGTGTAGTTTGTGACATATTGTCATACATCGTGGTGAATAGAAGATCTTAAGTAGGTTCCTTGGATTTAATAATTCTTGTTGTTGAGGAAGTTGGGTCAGTTGAAGAAAGCCACAAGCAAGATTGACTGCTTTCCACTTCTCCTTTACCCTCCCTCAAAGGAAGATAAGGCCACCAAATGGGTTGAAAGAATACAAAGCCAAGTTTTTCTTGTGTCCAGAGTAAAGGACATATTTTTAAGTCCTGAAACGCTGATAATTCAGACGGAGGTTTGTATAATTTATTACATGTGCAGTGTGTGTGTGTGTGTGTGTGTGTGTGTATGTGTGTGTATGTATGTATAAATATATATATATTCTAGTAATGCTACGTGAGTAGTCCAACACCACACAGGTCACTCCGGTGCTTTCCAAGAAAAGTTCGATGTTTCGAGACTGTACAGAGTCCCTTTGTCAAGATACAAGGCAATTTAGAAGACCATACAAAAATGTGCTTACCTTTATATCCTTAATACAGTGATCTAAGCTTCCGTCGGAAGTGAGAGTGGCGTGCACGCTCGTCCGGGGTCGCACTCCAGATGACGTCAGTGCTCAGTGGAGGTCGTTTACCATGGTAACACTACGCTCCGTCTCCCCCTCTAGCCGACAGCTAGAATAAAAGTTAAAAACAGTCAAGAAAAATTACTATGTCCACTCAAATATATGCGCACTATTCACACTATCCAACCTCCACTGGCGCTGACGTCCTCTGGAGTGCGACCCTGGACGGGCGTGCATGCCACTCTCACTTCCGACGGAAGCTTAGATCACTGCATTAAGGATATATTGTGTATTGTCTTCTAAATTGCCTTGTATCTTGACAAAGGGACTCTGTGCAGTCTCGAAACGTCGAACTTTTCTTGGAAAGCATTGGAGTCACCTGTGTGGTGTTGGACTACTCACGTAGCATTACCCGATATAGATTTGTATGATTACAAATTGGAGCATCCAGGCCGATGATTATCTTTACATAGGAGTGCCTGACTATTGGACACAAAAATCTATTATGGCCAGTAGTTCACGACGACCCAGCAAATCAGACTCCCACATTAAAGGGGGTCTGGAATCCAGGGGTACCATAGTATAGAAAGCTGAATATATAGTGCCCCTGCTGGCAATACCACACTCAATCAGCTCTGTTTTCTTTGGACAGTCCCGCCTTACATGACCTGGCTCCATGAATTCATATCAGATGATCATGGAGTCTCCAGTGGAGTTTCCTTGAATATGGATGGCAGACAGGGTCACAGACCAGTGGGGTGCAAACTTAACGGGACGCCCATTCCCTGGTTTCTTTTCCAGCTTTTTTGCCATATTTTCTGCGGTCTCCTAATGCTCCAACACTATAACTCCTCTAGATTCTGAGGATCAACGTGTATGACCCAGCGCTGCATACTCCGACCTAGGGGCCCGATTCAAACCCACTCGCTAGATGCGTTCGCTTGCTCGATCCGTATGCAAATTTGGCCAACTAACAGCAAGGCAGGTGATTGCATGGCAAGGCATAAGCACGCCCACTATTTCTCGGCGTGCGATCGGCCTGTGTATGCAGACGCCCACCAGCCTGTCTTAAGATGCCCTCTAATGCACATCAAGTGTATGCAACCATCTGTACCATCGGAAACTAACGCACGCCTCTGGAACGGCATTGAGATGCTCAGGCACGCCTGTGTTCGCACCTCCACTCCCCCGTTTTCAAAGACCAACTCCTGTCACCACCCACAAACTGCTTCTCCTGTTACTCAGTCTGGCGAGCAGTCTATGCACATCGAGCGAATGCTTCCCTCGTTTGGACTAGTTTGCGCACACATTGCGAACCATCGGCAGCTGCACACACGCTGCACACTGCTCTGCAATGTCTCTCTGCATATGTTAAAGTGGCTTTGTTCAGTGTGGCTGTGCTGGTAAAGTGACTGTAGGGGACACGCTGATGTATGCTGCGCTACTCACTCTGCTGATTAAAGTGGCTCTAGTACCCTGTGTCCACTCCAGACTCACAAGTGGCTGTGCTGTTAAGTGACTATGTATAGGGGGCATACTGCATGCTGATGTATGCTGCGCTACTCTGCTGATTAAAGTGGTTGTGTCCATACTCACAAGTGGCTGTGTGTACAAGGCATGCTGATGTATGTTGTCCTGTACTGCTCCAGTAGAAAAGAAAAAAAGTAAAATGATATATATTTTTTAAAAGTAAAAAAAAACTGCACTGTTTCTCCTTGGGCCGTAGCCCTTTGTGTATACAAGTACTGTGACTCCTTGGGCCATAACACACAAGTACCGTGACTCCGCAGTGAGTGGTGATTAGTAAATACATACTAGTGAGTCATTTTTATACAACTTGAGTGTTTTCATCAGTATGGATCACGACAAGCAACCGAGGAGAGCAGTAAGCAAATGCTAGCACTGCAGCTGCTGCAACCAGTCATGATGGCGATACTAATCCTTCACTATCATCTAAAGCTGATGCTCAAGGGCATAGAGGCTTTAAAAAATTAGGGTATCTGAAATAAAAAAAATCATTAGGTTAGTGTAGAAAAACAGAAAATTGGCAACATACCATTCACCACATGCAGTGGCAAGGAAAGGCTCAGACCTTGGCCTTTATTTCTGAGTGGTGGTTCTGCAACTGTCAGTGAGGCATCGTCTGCCTCCCATGACAATGAAAACCTTTTCACTCAGACTTTAGAAGTGTAAAAAAACTGAAAAGCACTAAGGCAGTAGATCAAACTGTCCATTCAGAAACACAAATGTCACAAATCCCTGAGGAGAGTCTGTGTGTCTACGAGTGCTATGTGTGAGCCTAACCTTGCAGAGAGGCCACCTTCCACAGTTTCTGCTCCTTCTGTATTTGTGGGGATGAGTAGCATAAGTATTGCTGATGACACAGAAATTGAGGATGCCAACGTGGAATTGCAAGAGGGTGAGGAGGATATTTGTGTACAGCTAGCTGACGCTGGCATTAATGAGGATGTTGTTTGTGTAACTTGGGCACCAGTGGAAGTGGCTCTTGGCCCAGATAAGAAGGCCATTGTCATGCCTGGGCATAGGACCAAAAAATCCACCTCAAATACGTGGAATTATTTTTACCTAAATCCTGACATTTGTCAAGCCATCTGCAGCCATTGTGGAACCACAGTAAATAGTGGTAGGGACGTTAAGCATCTAGGAACCTCCACACTATTACATCTGCAGCGAGCTCATGACCAGTATTTGATAACATCAGAAACTGTTCCTAAAAAAAAATAACAAACAGTCCAGCATCAGCTAGCTCCCTTCTCTCTACTAGACCCACAGCACCTGCAATCTCCTCCACCAACACCTTAATCTCAATATCCTCAGTAATGATCAGAGGTAGTCCGGCATCTAATTTGATATTGCTAGGTGACTCCTCCCCTTTCCAGAGCTCCTCTTAAGATTTCTTGAGCATTAGGCCTGCTGCTGCTGGAGGTGGATCTTTATCCCAGAAGTGGACCAAGAAGACTACTAGTAGTAGTTTAACAAAATAATTGACTTTTAAACAATCCTTTGCAAGGGGAAGCAAGTATGACAGCTATCACCCAGTCGCACAGTGGATCACTGACGCCATGATGGCTATGCTAGTATTAGATCTGCATCCAATATCTGCACTATCTGCAATTAGTGCAGTGGGCATTACACAGTTAATTGAGGCCCTGTGTCCCCGGTACTAAATTCCATCTTGGTTTCAATTTACACGAAAAGCCATTCCTTGGCTGTACCAGGACGTAAAAAGACCCCAACTAATTATTGGCCTACAAAATGCCATTGTACCCACTGTCCTCTTAACCACAGATATGTGGGCAAACTAAAGATTACATGACTGTGATAGCCCACTCAGGCCCGCTGAGAGCTGTGGCGGGCCCGGGTAATAGGGGGCGTGACCTAATCGCGGGAGGCGTGGCCACGCCCCCTTTCCAGAAAAAAAGATATGCAGCGCCGCAAAGCGGCACTGCGCGCTGGGGAGGGGGGGCGCTCTGAGCCCCCTCAGCCCGGCGCATAGCCAGGGGGGCGCGATCAGTGTGATCGCTCCCCCCACAGGCTTAGGAGACTGCTGTGGCTGCTGCTCAGCAGCCATGAGCAGTCTCCACTGCAGCTCAGCACACGCGGTGTGCTGGGCTGCTATGAGGGAGGGGGAGCGGCGCCGGACCCGGGCCCCTCAGGAAGCCTGGGCCCGGGTAATCTGTACCCGCTCCCCCCCCCTCTCGGTGCCCCTGAGCCCACTGGGTGGGTGAATCGCCTTCAGTACCAGAAGAAGCAGTATCTAACAAACAACGCCAGCTCATTCAGAAAAGGATTCAATAAGAGGCCTAGAAAAGAGAGATGTAATAGAAAAATGGCTTACCCCACTTGGACTCTACTCAGGATTTGCGATTTCTAGTAACGCCACAAATATTGTGAAAGCATTACAGCTGGGTGAATTTCAACACATCCCCTGTTTTGCTCACACGATCAACTTAGTGGTGCAAGGTTTTCTAAAAAATGACAGGGGCGTACAAGAGATGCTGTCTGTGGCCGGGACATTTTCCACATTCAGCAACAGCATGCAGGAGATTGCAGCACCTGCAAGAATTGTTTAATTTGCCCTGCCATCAACTGAAGCAAGATGTGCTAACAAGGTGGAACTCCACCCTTTTAAAAGCTTTAGCAGATGGAAGAACAGGAAAAAGCCATCCATAGCTATACAACAAGCCATGACATTGGGAGAGGAGGGGGAATGTACCTTAGCCCAGCTCAGTGGAGAGTACTTTCTGTCTTGTGCAAGTTGCTCAAGCCATTTGAAGTAGCCATATGTGAAGTGAGTGCTGATACTGCTAGCTTGAGTAAGGTGTTTCCCCTAATTGGGCTTTTGGAAAATCAGCTGGAGAAATTGGAGGAGATTAAACAAAGCGAATATGTAAAGTATGCTAGACTTGTAGATCAAGTCCTTTATTCGCTTCATCAGGATCCACGGGTGGCCAATATCTTGATCTGATCACTACATTTTAGCAACTGTGCTTGATCCTAGGTTTAAGTCGTATGCTGTGTCTTTCTTTCCAACTGACCCAGATCTTAAAAGATGCAAAGAGCTCCTGGTGAGCAAGTTGGCAGCTCAATTGACACATGTCACTACGATGTCTCATTCAGTTTCTTCAGCAGCAGCCAGAAAAAATATTCAGCTTTCCTAAAAGAACCAGTGGTGATGCAGATAAGTCAACCTAACATTTTGACATCTGGTCGGGTCTAAAATAATTGCCAAACATTCGTGACACCTCTACCGTAACTCCATCTGATACGATCACCTTCCAAAGAATGGTGGAGGATTATTTTCATGACACCGTACAAATAGACATGTCACAGAGTCCCTTCGAGTACTGGAAGGGAAAAAAAGGCAATTTGGAGGCCCTTGTACAAACTGGCTTTGCATTACGTAAGCTGTCTATCCTCCAGTGTGTACTCAGAGAGCGTTTTCAGCACAGCTGGGAACCTTGTGAGCAAACAGCGTAGGAGGCTACTTCCTCAGAATGTGGAAAAGATGATACTCATCAAAATTAACTGGAAATTCCATGAGGAAGACTATTCCTGGCAATTACGTCACAGTACAGAGACTTCTGTAATGATGGATTCCAGTGGGGATTAATTAATATTCTGTGAGGATGATGTACACACAGATGAGGGTGAGGCTGGCAATGAGGCAATGACTGTGATATCTTGCCACTGTAGAGCTGTTTCCTTAAGCTGATTGGTAGCTTGTTTTGTGGGGGCCCGAACAAACCAAGCACTTCAGCCACAAAAGTGGCAGTTCCTGTCGCTGAAGGGCTTGGTTTGTTAAGTGTGCATGTCCTTTAATATCCAACATAAGGGTGGGTTGGAGGGCCCAAGGACAATTCCATTTTGTGCTACCATTCATTTCTGCCACTGCTGTGTGGCAATGTTTCATAGATGTGTTTTAAACTGTGGTGTCTGTGCTGCTGCTTTGTCGCGTAGTTACCAGCCAGCTCACTGCAGCCTTTGGCCAGTAATGGTGAAAACTATTTTGAGCTGTGAGGTGATCTAAATTGACTGGAAATTAATGTTATTTAGGTTAATAATACTCTAGGGACAAAAGAGAGCCCAAATTATGTGATTTAGCTTTTTTTTTTGTAAAAAATCCAAATCCAAAACCAGTCACGGCATTTGGCATATCCAAAGCCAGACAACGAATCAGAGACAGAGCCAAATCCAAATCCAGCAAAAATGGTCCGGCACACATCTCTACTTTTAAACACTGGGTCATCTGAGGCAGACATTTCCTTTTAAATTCCGTGCAGCTGTCATACCCACTGTTTCATCAGCTGCAACATTTGTTCCTCTGTATGGTGAGAGGCCAACAAATTTACTAAGATGCAAAAAACTCCCTCAGTTTTATCTCCTGGAGGTTTATACACAAGTTTAGGTGTTTTTAAATAAGAAGCCAGTATTTCCCAAATAATAAATATCTCAGCAATGCAACAGTTATCCTAGTTCAACACAGTAAAAGAATAAACTGTAGTTTTTTGGGTATTTTTTCCCAGCAATACAGAGGTTAAATAGAAATCAATGTGAGCCTGGCTCTGTAAAAAAACAGCTGGTGAACTTTAATCACACAGCATGCAATCAACACCTGGAGAAAAGCATTTGACATGTCTTAAGCACCTCCAGTAAATTATTTTTTTTTTCACTGTATACACACACGACAGCTTTTTCTCACAGTGCACAGCAAGTTACACAGGGTGTGGTATAAGAGAGAGACAGTAATTAGATAGACAATGTCTTGGTAGACTCCAGAGGTTAGACAGACAATAGGTCGACTGGGTCAAAAGGTTGAAATACTAAAGGTCGACAAGTACAAATGGTCGACATGGCCAAAAAGGTTGACATTAAAATGGCAACACAAAAATGGTTGACACCATTTTTTCGTTTTTTAGCCCTAATCTTCACCCTAACCCTCCTCTTGGTGCCTAACCCTAACTCTCCCTTCTGGTGCCTAACCCTCCAGTAAGTGCCTAACCCTAAAAAAAAATAAAAAAATAAAAAATCATATCTGTCATTTTTGTGTCGACCATTTTCATGGCGACCTTTTGACCATGTCGATCATATGTAACTGTCGACCTTTAGTGTGTCGACCTTCTGGCCCTGTTGCCCTTTTGGCCCTGTCGACCTATTGACTCTCTAACATCTGGTATCTACAGTATCTTCAGTCCGGAACCCAGTTACAGTGTCCTTAATATGATTGCGTTTTGTTTTATTGGTTCCCCAACCATACTCTCGTATACCGAACATTCTGCTTTATCAGTTCCTTTGCCACGCCGGAGGCATCTGGCATTTGTGCTGCAACACAGCAGTGCAGGTCCCCATATGGGCGACCAAATGTAATATGGGATGTAGAAATAAGGACTCATGTCAGGCATGTACTTGGTAAAGCAGTGTCTTTAATGGCAGCAAACACTGCACTTTAGTATACATAGGCTTATGCTTGGACACACAGGCACATAACATAAATAAACAGATGAAAGTAAACATCCTTATTTCTACACCCCATGTTACACACCAAATGTAACATGGGGTGTAGAAATAAGGAATCACGTCAGGCAGGTACTCCGTAAAACAGTGTCTTTAATGGCAGCAGACACTGCACTTTAGCATGCATAGGCTTAGGCCTGGACACACAGGCACATAACATAAATAAACAGATGAAATTAAACATCCCAGCACTCCCAGTACTTAATGGTTAGTCTGCTGCAATGGCCTGCAGTTACAGTCTGCCATGCTCTTCTTCTAGCACAGACAATCTCATCAGTTCCTGGCACTAAAGAAACTTTGGCCTACTAAACTAGCCACTGGCTGGCATCAGTGCCCAGAGCACTGTGTGTATGAGCATTTTAAACTCTCTCGGTCTTATGAGCTGCAGCTGGGCCTGTGGAGCTGTGAAAACCCGGAGTTCCAAATCTCCCTTGCTGCTGCAAACTGCACAGGCTTTTCTTTCTCCCTTGGAGAGAGCTGTTCCCACCAGAATGTGGGCAATCCAGGTGAGACACCTCCCTTTCACCAGGAGATTAATATATATATTATAATATACAAACATACATACACAAAACTGCAGATGGGCAGCACTCCCTCTTGCTGATGATATTGGTGCCCGGTGCCCTCCTAGGTATCTCTCGGTGAGGAGCCAGCACATGCAATAGATTGAAAGTGGCACTCGGATGAAATAATGCCAGTACACAGCTGGCTACATAAATTTTAGGTTTTGAGACTTTAATCGTCTCATCATCAGGATAAAATGCATACAAAAATACTGACCTTCTATAACTATCATCATCCCCTCGTGCATTGCTGAACAACAGCCCACCCGACAGGCGCACAATAATGAAGTTATGTGCGGGAGTCCCGTTGTCCCAGCAACCAAACGGTATACAAACAACATGCAAAAAGCATCATATCAGAAAACATAGCAGTCACAAAATACATATTACATTTAACATGAACTACCATGCAATGAATTGAATCTGTGTGAAATATACCATAAACAATAGGATAGTTAAACGATTATAATCTATGAATGGTATCGCACTGAACATTTGTTGCACAAAAGAATGGAGCCCCAAACTCTCATTTAGACCTCTGGGAGACAGAATTCCCAGCCTGTGTATCCATTGGGATTCGCAGCGCAAAAGCTTACCAGACGGATCACCCCTCCATATACTGTAGACTCAGGTATATGATCGATCAGCATAAAACAAGCTGTATACTGGCATTATTTCATCTGAGTGCAGCCTTCAATATATTATATATATTATACATACGGCGACACTCAGGTAAACTAAGTCACTTACACAAGCAGGTGTGTTTGTGTGTACATTTTGTACTTGCTGTGATTGCACCCTGACAACAGGGCTCTGTGTAGCCCAGAAATGTTGGTGACATGATGCTATTCAAATAGATTATGCTTCTTTGCAAACTCTTGCGAGTGCTGTGCCTTGTTCTTTCTGCTCTGCGGATTACCATATACAATTCTATACTATACAGCAAAAGCACCCAGGTGGATGTAATGGCAAATGGGAGTGCTGAACTTCTTTGGGTATGTGATGTTGATGCTTGGGTTCCCGGTGGTCACAATCCCGATGCTGGCATCCCAACAGAAGGAGGTAAATATACTCTCCATTCCCTAACCCTCCCCCCAGTTCCTATTCCTAACCTCCCTCCCCAGTAGCCTAAACCTATCCCTCCTCCTAGCGTGGTATTTTGAGAGAGATACCACAAACATGATTGGACACGCTAGATCACATGACCATGCATTATTTCCCAACTACTGTACCTCACCTGTCTGATCTACTTCCCACTGTTATTTGAACCCCATCACAAAGCCACAGCTGTATCACTCCACAAGTGTAAACAATAACATTAATAGGGACACTGCTCACAGAAAAGCAGCACATCACTGCCTCACTGAAAGAAATATACATTTCTGACAGAAGATTTCAAGAAATGTCAAAATAACTACATAACTCAAAGGACCTGACCTCAATCTTTACCAAGGAACTTGAACAGGACTTACCTGAGAAGCCACTTCAGAATCCAGCTGAGCAAACACTGAGTAGACATGCTAGTATTCTCACTTCCTGCCAGTACAATTCACTGCCAGTACAATGGACTGCTTTTAAAGTGTCAGCAGTCATTAATATTCAAATCAAGTAAAATAGGTTCATAAGATGTAACCCTAATGGGCAGTTACTTCGGCTGGCCTAAGACCCAATATTAGAAAAATGAAAAAACATCATCAACCTTGATGAACAATTTACCAAAAAATAACCAAATCACAATTATAAAAAGAGAAAACCCCCATGTTAAAGTGTGTACAGGTACCCCTGCTTAAGAACCCCATTTCCAGGGGCTTATAGAATTGTTCACTGTAAACCTACTGTATTATACTATATTCTGCTAGATTAGAATGCTGATATTTTTTACTGTAGTATATTAATACGTTTAACACTTCTAGCATTATTTTATGAGTGTCATATCATTTTTACTGTAACCTGAATATTCTTCACAGTTAGTAAATGTCCTGATCCCAGAAACAGAATAAATATAATGATAACGATTTTTCCCTTGCTTATTCTATGGCTTGTTAATTAAAGTCTTCTCTATTTTTGTGACCACAATTAGTCTGATGTTGTTAATATCACCAGCACCAGTGGCGGGCTGGGCCGGGGGGCAGGGTGCCATGTGCCCCCCGGGCCGCAGCGTCATGTGGGCCGCTGGCAGTCTGTGTCACTGTGACACAGACTGCACCACGTGTGTAGCGCTGACCGGACGGAGTTCGGTCAGCGCTACACAGCACAAACACACAGCCGCCGGAGCCGGCAGCTGTGTGTTTGCTTTAGCAGCTGATGAGAGTCAGCTGCTGCTCCCACTGCCAGAGCCGGACATCTTCCGGCTCCCGCAGTGGGTAATGGGAGTGACTCGTCACTCCCATGACACGTCACTCCCATAATGCAAAGCGGCGGACGGAGGAGCTGATCTCGGCGGCGGGACCAGGAGCGGGTGTCAGGTAAGTGTTTTTTTTTTTTTATATTATGTGTGTCTACTGCGGGGGGTCTGGCACTATAAGGAGACCACTACTGGGGGCACTACAAAGGGGGGGACTACTACTACTGGGGGCGCTACAAGGAGGGGGGACTACTACTGGGGGCACTATAAGGGGGGGACTACTACTACTGGGGGCACTACAAGGGGGGGGGACTACTACTACTGGGGGCACTACAAGGGGGGGACTACTACTACTGGGGGCTCTACAAGGGGGGGACTACTACTACTGGGGGCACTACAAGGGGGGGACTACTACTGGGGGGGGCTACTACTGGCACTACAAGGGGACTACTACTAGGGGCATTGCATAGGGGGGAGGGGACTACTACTAGGGCACTACATAGGGGGGAGGGGACTACCACTGGGGGCACTGCATCGAGGAACCACTGCTGAGGGCTCTATATAAAGGGCAATAGTGGGGGTACTGCATAGGGGGAAGACTACAACTGGGGCCACTATTTAAGGGGCACTGCATAAGGGTTACCACTACTGGGGGCACTATATAAGGGGCTTACTACTGGGGGCACAAGGGGCACTGCATAGGGGGGATCACTACTGGGGGCACTGCTCGAGGCCTGCATAAGGGTGTCCTCTCCTGAGGGGGGGGGGGGGGAGCCGTAGCACGCACGTTCTTTCGGGCACCCTGGCTACCAGGGCCGCCTGCATGCATTTGCCCCCCAGGCTAAAAGTTGCCAGCCAGCCCCTGACCAGCACTGCATGTACATACAAATGAATCACTGGTCTACACATTAAAACAATCAAAACTTTTGAAATTGGTAATACTGTATAATCTAATGATGTTCAAAAGCTTCTTCGGGTCATGTAATTTCAAGGACTTTTAACAGTCCTATTATGTTCATTATAAATTTTGTATTTAAAATAAATGTATCTTTTATATTTCTCCTGTTTATGGGCTTTAAAGTCTGGTCTTTATAGCAGTCATTCAGAGTTGTTTAGTTTTTATTATATTATCCTAGGTTGCGATCTAGAGCTACTCTGTGCTGTGGATACATTTATATCTGCAATGAGGTTCTGTAACGTGTCCACTGGAAGAAAAACAATGCTGTTTGAAAAAAGTGAGGTGAGCCAAACCCGGGAAAACCAATTTGTAAAGAATTCCATTAGAATTTAGCAAGTGCTTCAGCTAGGCGGTTGCTTCATAGATTATGGTCAAAGAACACATGAGTGTCCCATCTGTGAGCAAAACTCAAAATTCCATAGTATGAGCCTATCAGGTGGGGATGCTGTCAGTTGTTTTCATCAGCTGATCATTATGAAATATTTGTGTGTGTGTGTTTGTATTGTCATCCTCACACAGCTTGAGAAAAGGATGCTGAGTCATCCTGAAACATCAGCTGAATGACAGTGCGGGTGGTGAGATGAGACTAACACATTTTGTACAGATTCTGATTTTACAGTACTCTTTGAATACAATTTTGATACGTTTTGGTGTTTGTGTTGAACATTGAAACATTGTACCATTGGTATCCCAGGTTTCTGACCTATATGTATTAAAAACCTCAGGAAAATGTCTGTGATTACAAAACAGTCTTGATAGCGTTTGGGCTTTAGTAAAAGCCGGATAAGGGGTTCCTGGGGTTATGGATAGAGATTGAGGACGGGCTCCATCCATTAGGCCCATTTCAGGTCTTCAGTCTGAGAACAGGCTAATTAACACTTGCACATGTAAGAGGCTGATAAAAGTGTGTCAGGGGTTTTACTCAGTGTCTCACTACCTGGGGAAAGAGGCAGTAGGTCTGTTAAGAGACACACTGGTGTATGACCATGAGTACTATGCATATGCCTATGTATGTGGTAGAGGCATTAGGTCCTACCACTGATGAGAGAGGGAATCTCTGTTTAGTTAGAGCTCAGACAGGTTAGGATTGTATTTGTTTTCTTTTTCTGCACAATAAACTAGCTGCTGCTAATTTCACAGAAACCATTGACTGGTGTGCTGTTTACTGGCTGCTGTGTATTTGGAAGTGCCCATCAACCCCAGGTTTAAATAGAAATAAATATGTAAGTGTGTGTGTGTGTGTGTGTGTGTGTGTGTATATGTATATATATATATATATATATATATATGTATGTGTGTATATATATATATATATATATATATATATCAGAATTCTGAGATTGATACAAAATAAATTGCAGTTCTTTTTCGCCTTTACAGTGCATACGGAAAGTATTCACAGTGCTTCACTTTTTCCACATTTTGTTATGTTGCAGCCTTATTCCAAAATGGAATAAATAAATTTTTGGCCTTAAAATTCTACACACAATACCCCATAAGGACAACATGTAAAAACATTTTTTTTTAGATTTTTGCAAATTTTAAATAAACAAAACAAATCACATGTACATAAATATTCACAGCCTTTGCTCAATACTTTGTTGATGCACCTTTGTCAGCAATTACAGCCTCAAGTATTTTTGAATATGATGCCACAAGCTTGGCACACCTATCTTTGGGCAGTTTCACCCATTCCTCTTTGCAGCACCTCTTAAGCTCCATTAGGTTGGATGGGAAGCTTCGGTGCACAGCCATTTTCAGATCTCTTCAGAGATGTTCAATCAGATTCAAGTCTGGGCTCTTGCTGGGCCACCCAATGACATTCACAGAGTTGTCCTGAAGCCACTCCTTTGATATCTTGGCTATAATGCTGCCACCACCATGCTTCACTGTAGTGATGGTATTGGCCTGGTGATGGGCGGTGCCTGGTTTCCTCCAAACATAACACCTGGCATTCAAGCCAAAGAGTTCAATCTTTGTCTCATCATGGTCTGAGAGTCCTTCAGGTGCATTTTGGCAAACGCCAGGCGGGCTGCCATGTGCTTTTTACTAAGGAGTGGCTTCCGTCTGACCACTCTACCATACAGGCCTGATTGGTGGATTGCTGCAGAGATGGTTGTCCTTCTGGAAGGTTCTCTCTTCACAGAGGAATGCTGTAGCTCTGACAGAGTGACCATCGGGTTCTTGGTCACCTCCCTGACTAGGGCCCTTCTCCCATGATCGCTCAGTTTAGACGGCCGGCCAACTCTAGTAAGAGTCCTGGTGGTTCTGAACGTCTTCCATTTACGGATGATGGAGGCCACTGTGCTCATCATTGGGACCTTCAAAGCAGCAGATATTTTTCTGTACCCTTCCCCAGATTTGTGCTTTGAGACAATCCTGTCTCTGAGGTCTACAGACAATTCCTTGGACTTCATGCTTGGTTTGTGCCCTGACATGCGCTGTCAAGTGTGGGACCTTATATAGACAGGTGTATGCCTTTCAAAATCATGTCCAAACAACTGAATTTACCACAGGTAGACTCCAATTAAGCTGTAGGGACATCTCAAGGATGATCAGTGGAAACAGGATGCACCTGAGCTCAATTTTGAGCTTCATGGCAAAGGCTGTGAATAATTATGTACATGTGATTTCTTAATTTTTATTTTTTTTATTAAATCTGCAAAAAACTATAAAAAAATTTATTTACACGTTGTCATTATGGGGTATTGTGTGTAGAATTTTGAGGACAAAAATTAATTTATTCCATTTTGAAATGAGGCTATAACATAACAAAATGTGGAAAAAGTGAAGCGCTGTGAATATTTTCCGGATGCACTGTATATCGCTCATGGATTACAAATCTGACTGCTATAAAAATGTCACTGTTTTTGATCTTTTGTGTTACAGTTAGATTGAGTACTAAAGATACCACGTATTCAAGCCTGCATGCAAAAAAATATTTCCCTCAAGGAGTTTAAGATTTATTCAGTGCTTTTTTTTGTATGTTAAAAAAAAACAGGTGCTGGTACTGACCTAAAGATTCAAGTTACTACAAAATTTATTATAGTTTCCAGTGGCTGATTTTACCTAGTAAGATTTGCCACCCCAGTGACAAACTGGCAGTGACAGTGACGTCCCATAGACAGCAGGCGGCAAGTGTGGGATGGGCTGTAGAGATACAGGTCGGACGGGAGTCAGGCAGGCTGGAGCTGAAGTGACATGGGGGATGGAGCAGAAGACACAGGGCTAGGGAGACAGGGTGGTTTTCTGGAGAGGTACAGGATGATGGGGCTTAGAGCCATGAGGGCGGGGGGTGAGGCTGAGAGACCCAGGGGGGTTGATGATGCTGAAAAACATGGGGGAAGATGAAAGATGGGGTGTGGGTGAGGCTGAGAGAAATGGGGCAGGGGGTGTGGCTGAGAAACATGGGGGAGGTTGAGGCTGAGAGACACAGGATGGGGGGGTGAGGATGGGTTACACGGTAGGGGTATGGTTGAGAGACATGGGGTTGAGGCTTGAGACACAGAGATGGTGCTGGAGAGACATCGTCCAGGATAAGGGTGAAGAGACTGAGGATAAGGCTGGGGTGACACATGAGAGGATGAGGCTTGAGAGATACGGGGGAATGGAGACAGACAGAGAAGAAACTAGAGAGACACAGAGGATGAGCTAATTGCTGACCGGCATGTATTTAATGGGAGTGTAGTAGATACTATCAGGGCCGCCATCAGGGGGGGACTGCCGGGACTTTAGTCTCGGGCCCGGCCACTTGGGGGGCCCGTCCATCTGCCTGCCACTACCCTCCTAGCCCACAGTGGTAACTGACAGCCAGTGCGCCCGCTCCTGCCATCGCGCTGTGGCCGCCCGCATATGGGTTTATCCCCTCAGCTGGGCCCTCACAATATAATGAGTGACTAGTAAGTCACTTATATCACCCACCCGCAGGACCGAATAAAGGGGCGACCCCCTCTCTGATAGGGCCACCCGCCGCAGATCGGAATTTTATTTCCGAACCGCAGCGCACCAGCTTCCCTAGCAGCCACTGCAATGACTGCCGTCATACAGTCAGCGCCGCAGAGCATTGCTGGGATACCGGTGGCCATCCAATAGAATAGAAGGTAGCAGCCTGAGGCTGTGCAGGCTTTTAGTGAGTGGCCGGCCAGCGCTAAAGCTGCAGGGAAGAGGGGCTCATGGAGGCTGATCTGAGGAGGAGAAATGTGGTGTGCCATGCAGCTCTTCTGGATCATCAGAGTGGATAAAGTAAGACACACAGTAGCTCACTTTTATTGCTGTCAAGCAAACTGTAATAAAATAAAGGCACCAGGTCCTATTACTTTAAATGTGTTTGTGTGTGTGTGTGTGTGTATATATATCAGCTTGGCCCTCTTCTCCATATACATATATATATATATATATATATATATAGATAGATAGATAGAGAGATAGAGATATATATATATAGATAGATATATGGAGAAGAGTGCCAAGCTGATAGATGCTGTTATATCTATCTATCTAGAAAGAGGGACTTTATTGGTCGACGTGCACCCCTTCCTCAGGACAACACCCCGAAACGTCGACCAATAAAGTCCCTCTTTCGAGGGTATCACGATTTGTCACCAGACTCCGAGTGCCGTCTGAGATTATGTCTGCATACTGTGTTGGGGATGCTGTCCTCCTTGGAGGGCACCGGAGCAAGTTGGGGCTTGATGCCCAATGACACTGAGTGAAGGAGTGCCGGAGTGCTGTTTTTGTGTGTGTTTGTATATATATAGGTATATATATATATACATATATATATATATATATATATATACACATACATACATACATGTATGTATAGAGGTAATGGGCACTTTAGTGTCCAAATTTTTATCAAGGGTGCCAGGATACAGTAGGTGCAGCATAGGATGGAAAATTACGCTCCAATGTTTTTATTTACAGCATTTGAAATATACAGCTAGCTATATGACCCCAGCTCGCTGTATATTTCAAATGCTGCAAATAAACACTTTGGAGCGTTTTCCATATGAGATATATATATCGTGGGAAGGGGGCTTGTGGAGGGGAGTTGAGAGGGGGGCCCTGCCCATTTTGTCAGTCCTGGACCCCACAATTTCTGATGGCAGCCCTGGATACTATATTCTACTGTGGGCACTGTAATATGGTACAATATTAACTGGAAGCTCTATAGTGTGGCATAATATGAACTGGACTGTATATTTGTGAGCAGGGCCCTTTTACCTCTTTGTCTGACTGGTATTACCCAGTCTTGTTTTATAGCAAATTATTTTTATTAGATAATAGTAGCAGATTATTGCAAAAAAAGAACCATTTCAAAATCGATATTACAAAGTGAACCTGCAAAATGAGGTTTCAATTAGATCCGAAAAAATATAAAATTTCCTGATCAGAATATAAAGAACCTCTATAATCAAAAAAAAAAAAAGTAAACACATTTAGGGAAGAGACAAAACAATGAGGAAAGAAAAGACAAAAAAAAAAGGGGGTGGAGAGAGGAAAGAGAATTGCTGCATAATTAGAATATAGACCAAAAACAAAGCCACTATTAATCTTGCCCAGTCTTGTTTTAAAGCGGTTTCATTTTAAAATGCAATGGAATACACTGGTGCGATATTAGTAATTTTTAATTACAAATAAATTATCTGAACTGGTAATGTGACAGAATGTAAGCTGTGGGGACACTGTAATGTGGCATAATATGAACTGTGTGCCTTTGTAACTTAGCACAGTGTGAACTGGGGGCAATACAGTGTGGCATCCTATGAACTAGGGACACTACAATGTGTCATAATATAAATTGCAGGCATTGTGTGGTATAATGTGACCTAGGGCACTATTCTGGTGAACGAAATGATCTAGAGCACTGCAATGGTTTCTAAAATGACTTGGGACGCTAGTATGGGCATAATAAACAACCGCAGCAGAGAGAGGTGTCTCTCCAGAAGCACTGGAGTAGGGGCCTCTTCAAAATGTTGCTATGGGGCCACAAAGTTTTGGTTACACCCCTATTTTAAGAACCAGGACAGGCTCAGCAGAACCCAGTGCTGATTCTTAAAATACAGGGGATCCCTACACATTTTTTTCCCCTGTATTTTAAGAACCAGGACACTCTACAGAGCCCGGGGCTGGTTATGCTTGTGGGGGAGGGGACACACTTTTTTTTTTTTTTAACACATAAGCCTTCACGGATCTCATTGATCTGTGAAGATTTCTGTATAACTCTGACCTTTTTAATGCTAGTCCCATTAAAAGTTCGAGTTTTCATAGCAGAAAACTCACCAGGACCCGCATAATGTAAGTTCGCAGGCTATTACATTTGGCGGGTTTTGAAACAAACTCTGGGCCTGATTCAGAGCCGGACGCTATTTGCACTCGCTCGTTCAGAAAAAGGGGCCGGCTATTTAAATTGAGCGCTCGCTCTTTGCAGTCTGTTGACGCCTCTATGTCTGAGCAAGCGAACAAAACATGCGCTCGCTATTTTGTAAAGACGCCCCCTGGCCGCTCGCATCCTACGTCATCTCCGCTATTTATTTGATTAATCGAGTACATCGAAAGGTGTCTGAACTGCTCGCAGTGCTTGTGGTAGGATTTTCCTACCGCAATCATGCGAACAGTTCAAGCTAAGAAACAACCAAGTGACGTGGCCGATGACGCTGCTTTGTTAATTATGCACACCCTTAAAACGCCCGTTTTGACCGTTTGGCACGCCTGCGTTCGGATCACCACTCCCCGTTTTCAAGCACCTTCCCCTGTTACCACCCACAAACGCCTCATCCTGTCACTCAAATTAGCAGGCACTCGCTATTTTGCGAGCGCCCGATTTCCGACTGCAATGACTGGTTGGTGCATGCGCATTACGACCCATGCGCAGATGTGCGAACATCGCTCGGAGCGAACAAGCGGCCTCTTACGAGCGGCTCTGAATCAGGCCCTCTGACCTTTAAATATGCGAGAAGGTCAGAGTTTGTCTCAAACCGAAAACTTGCACCCTATTACACCTTGCCCATTGTTTTTAACTCACCTTTTTTTCATATCTGCATCTTCTGAGCACATATTACACAGGGCCGTAACTAGGGTGGTGCGACATGTGCCACCGCACAGGGCACTGCAGGGCAGGGGGCCTTTAAATTTTCTGTATATAATCATTCTCACTTATAACTCCTCTTCTTCTATCCCTGGCATCTCCTAGCTGCCCCTATATCCTCCCTGGCTAACTCTCCCTCTGTCTGATCACCTCCCCAAGCACCTTCAGTCGCATCCTCTTTTATTCAATTCACACATTTTTAAAATATTGTCATGTCATACCCAGGGCTCGAACCTATCGCCTTTAACATGGCAGTCAGACACCTTACACATGAGGCTTTCTGCCACACAATTTCTCATGGCAGTCTTAACACAGCCACTGATGGGTGCAGCTTCACCAGCGCTCTCCTACATCTAGAGCTGGTGACATACTTGCCTACCCTCCTGATTTAGTCGGGACCTCCCGAAAATTGAGTGCCGCTCCCGACCTCCCGGGAAGGCAGGCAAGTCTCCTGCCCCCCACCACAATTACAAGAAAATCCACTGCAGCTGGGGGCCTGTGATGCAATTCACGCTGAATCGTGTAATTTTGGCCCCGCCCCCTGCTTCACACTGCCTGTAATATCAGCAGTGTGTAGCGGGGGTGGGGCCAAAATGATGCAATCGCGTGGCTCCGCCGCTCGCTCTGCCCGCAAACTTGTCATCTGGCCGGCTCCGCCCCCGTTTGCTGGCCACGCCCCCCAGTCAAGCCGATCTAGCTGCTCCCTCCCGGAAGGGGCAGCCAGATAGTCGGCAAGTATGGCTGGTGAGTTATACTTAATTATTGTATATCATCAATACAACCATCAGATTTGTCATGAGGCCATGCCCCTTTTTCAGGTGCACATATTATGTCCCTATTTGAATAATGAAGGAGGCACCAGTGCACTTTCTGGCCCAGGGCACCAAAAAGTCTCTGGTATTACATATTTATGAGCTATTAACGAACATGTGACTATTCTTTTCGTAGGAGCATAGTTATTGTTTGGTAACTTTTGGCGGTTTCCAAATGACAACACATGCTGCTGTTTTTGTTCTGAAAGATCCCATTTAATTAAACAGCCCATAGAACAGCACAGACCAGAAACACCTTTTGTTTCTTTTCCCAATGTGGTTTGGTAATAATACAAGACCTAGTGGGAGATGCTCAGCTGATTTACTCTGTGGGGTACATTTACTAAAGTTAGTGTTTATAGAAGTGGAGATGTTTCCCATAGCAACCAATCAGATTGTACTTAACATTTAACTAGCACCTTCTACAACAGGGGTCAGGGAACTTTTTTACCTTTTACCCCAAAATATATTTAGATACGCCGACGTTACCCCCTTGATTTGAAAGAAAGGAAATCTTATACTAGTGCCCCCATATAATGCCCCTGTAGTAGTGCCCCCATAGTTATGCCCCTGTAGTAGTGCCCCATATAATGCCCCTGTAGTGCCGCTTGTACAAAAAAAAAAACCTTAATCCCCGCTCCTGCATCCGCCACCGTCCTGCCCGCCCGGCTGCTCCTCGGAACTATGGGAGAGACGTCATGACGTCTCTCCCATAGTGCACATGGAGAGAGGCGATAGCTGGAGTTCAGAAGAGAACTCCAGCCTCCTGCTAACGCGGCGCTGCAGGGAAGGAGCCGGGCGCCCGCTGGTAATAACTCAGCGGGCGTCCGGCTTAGAGCCTCCCTGCGGCACAGCCGAGCATGCATATGAATCATTCTATATTATAAAATTATTTCTATGCATGCCCAGCTGTCCGTCCATTACCCCAGGAATTTCATTTTTACCCCATGTGGGATCATTTACCCCTGTTCCCTGACCACTGTTCTAGAAGATAATAGCTAGAATCTGATTGGTTACTATGGGCAATATTTCCACTTCTAAAAACTCTCACTTTAGTAAATATACCCCTGTGTGTCAATAACTATGTTGCTAGTTAGAAATTTGGTGTAACTGACATTGTGGAATAGATTGAGTGTATGCAGTGGAACACTACAATGTTTCTTTCAATGTTCTGTTTAATCCACTGAGATACTTACTCTCTATAAATAAGTTTATTGATCCGGAAGAAAGCAGACAAAAACATTTACCAATTATGTTTCATAAGGGAAAATATATTCCTTTCTGATTCCAGTAATGGCAGTTACATTTATATATGGTTCAACATCTGCCTTCATTTCAATTAATGGTAGGGCTCCCATGTTTTACCGATGTCCCACAATCTATTATTTGGAATGCTTATTTTCTGAAAATTGAGACTCCTACTTTCAATTTTATTGAAATAATTTAATGTGATTGTATGTTTTTATGCCCGATAGCTGTATAACTGCCCTGATATTGACCGTCATATAATGAGTGTCACAGATTTATATCGTAGTTACAGCTTTGTATCTTAAAAGATAGGAACCTCAATTACATGTCAGAATTAAGATGGGTACACACTGGGCGATAAAGTGTGCAGACCTATCGCTTCTGCTCTGCAGCACAGCAGATGGCCGATATATCCTCCCATACACTTGCTGCAGGGACTGCCGGTGACTGACAACTTAACTGGGCGCGCAAATTCAAATGCCCGCCCAGTTGTGATGTCAGGGAACACACATAGAGCGGCTGATTGCTAAATCTGTATAGCTTACCTGATCGGCCACTGTCGACGGATCTGTCGGCACATTGTGTACCCAGCTTTAGTGTTTCTGGGCTTTGAACACACCTCTGTTTATTATTAATTTACAGTATTTGTGTGGTTTAACAGAGTTTCTGAATATTT
The DNA here is from genome assembly GCA_031769625.1 of Taudactylus pleione. Taxonomy (NCBI): domain Eukaryota; kingdom Metazoa; phylum Chordata; class Amphibia; order Anura; family Myobatrachidae; genus Taudactylus; species Taudactylus pleione. The sequence continues at coordinate 49,079,715 of JAUIMM010000040.1, forward strand.
TACTTTAAATCTCTGACCATTTAAAGTTGTATGGATCCATGGAAAAGTGAATTCTAATTAACTTGGTGAAAACATGTCATGTTTCATCACAAATGAAGTCCATCTGATTCGTTGGCGGCAGCTGAGTTGAAACTAGCTTAAAATCTATAATGGAGATCAGATGTATTTTGTAAGACAACAGACCGTGTTAGGTAAAATGTAAAGGTGTTCTAAAACCATGCAGCTTTGTTAACAGGCTTAAGGATATATGTAGCTGTTCTGGATTTGTAAAAGGAAAGAAATTCTCTAGCATATGTATTATTTTCTGATCAAAATTATTGCAAACGTGCCTTGACAGGATTAAGTCTGGAACAAGTCCACCCTAAGGGCCATGCTTTGGTAAATATTGACTTAATAAGATGTGCCTATCAGTGTTCGCTTCCTGTCAGTGTGATGAGAACGCTCTTGACACAGGTCCTCTGTATCCGCTGTGAGACATTACTCCATCAGTCTCTCATGTCTATACTTCTGCTTTTGTCCCCTATTTCCCTCACTGATATATAGCAATGTAAAACGTAGCACTATTACTTTTAAAATTCATATTTGTTTCTACATTTTTTATTTTCAAGATCTGTAACATGTTGTTGGAAAGGGTAATGTTCTAATATTGTAACAGTAAATTTGATGTATGTAGCAGGTTCACCTAATGCATTCTGCGTTCACCTATGTGATTTATACTACTAGTGTCTGTACGGATTATAGCTTACTTTTAATGATTTCCAGAGCAAAGGACCATGACTGACCCAGATATAATGTGTGAATGTGGCACATGATATATTCAGGGAGAATCACTGGAAAAACAGAGAAGGTGGTTTTGTATGAGGCTAATTGTTAATGAATGCCGGCATGCAGGATGCATAAAACACTTTCCATAGTTGCCAGGTTTGCACCACTAGATAAATAGGTTTTGTGACACTGTATAATAACTGAGAAAATGCATGTAACTCTCAGCTTGCAGATTAAACATATTCGTGTGCTGTGATCCCTGGGGAACCCCGAACCAGAATGCGATAGGTGCTCATGTACAGTATCATGGCCTCATTCTGTTCTGCATTTATTTGATAAAACAAAATAAAGCCTTAATCCACTAGTTACTTTTACCAAACGAGAGCCTTTAATGGTAGCTTTCAAATCAATTCACTATTTCAGGTAATCAATGAGCTGCTTGTTTGCCTTTTAACAGCTTTGATTTTATCACTAGATCAATAGTGAAAGGGATGAGACATATTGAATCATTAGTATTGATGTCTTTTACATTGGATATTTTTGACGTTGGTAAGCATTAAACTAAAAGCAATGTGACATATACTGGATGATTAAATGGGAGATTGTTTTTCTGTGATAGCAAGCAACCAAAAATGCTTCTGCGTCAGTTTGTGGGTTTTTTTTTTCTACTTGCATCCTTAGCACACACATGTTCATAAAAGTGCCTTAGCTACATCTGGCTTCATCATGGCATAATTCTCTACATTTTCCTACCAATACTGAATGGAAGCACTTTTGAGACTCTCGTCCGATCTGTCAAAGTATACTTTAATACAGGGATGGCCAGACTTTTGGACTCAGCCAATAATAAAGAACCTGATTCTTTATGGCTATTGTTGTGACAGATGACAGGGACAGTCGCGGCATCAGCACAGCAAGCCAATAAGAATCGGCTTGATTGCTTTTGGCAAATGCTGGGCGTCCCGGCAGTCTACCGGTTGAGTGTCTGATTTTGACTGGTCAGTTGCGATCAACGCTACTGCTTTAACTACCTCATAGCTAAACAACTTTATGAATTTAGTTGACTGTACAGTCTGCTCCATCAACAATTCTGTGTATGGGTTAGGTTCTATCACTGGTAAAGGGTATTATGTCTACCCATACTTGCCAACTCTCCCTGATTGTTAGGGAGACTCCCTGAAATAGTAGCAATCTCCCTGACTCCCTGGAGTCTAGCAATCTCTCTGATTGCACCTTTCCCCATTATAAGGTTGAGATATATATATATATATATATATATATATATATATATATTCAAATGGGATCATTAGTATAATTTCCCTGCATTGGTTATAAGGCACAATGATGCCTATGGCTACAAGCATTTTCTGAGAAGTATCATTGTGTTTTCATCAATAGGTAGGTTTACTAACTGCTTTGGGGCTCATTTACTTTTGGATAGGTGTTGCTTTCACAATCTCCCTGAAATGCTTTTTCAAAAGTAGGCAAGTCTACCACCTTATGAAGATACCAGAAAGTATATAAACAGGCGGGGTGCTTCCAGAAGCCAAATAGATACAGAAACATAAATAGGTGTGACAAGTGCTTCTAAAGCGGGACACACACAACATCCCAGCATATTACAAGGTCTATGACATTAAATTTTATTAAGTAATTGTTTTGACCTACAGTATACTTATAACTGACAAACATAGAGAAGAACGCACAAACAAAGGCCCTCATTCAGAGCCGTTCGCTATTTGCAGTCGTTCGTTCAAAAACAAGGGGTGGCTATTCAAATGATCCGTTCGCACATTGCAGTCTGTTCACACCTCTAAGTCTGAACGAGCGAGCAAAACATACGCTCGTTTATTTGTTAAAAACGCCCCCTGGCCGCTCGCACCATACGTCATGTCCGCTATTTATTAGATTAATCGAGTACATTGTACAGCGTATGAACTGCTCGCTATTCTTGTGGTTGGTTTTTTCAACCGCTATTTTGCGAGCAGTTCTGAGTTAAAAAAAAACAAGTGACGTGGTCAATGACGCTGCTATATTAATTATGCACACCCATAAAACGCCCGTTTTGACCTTTAAGCACGCCTGCGTTCTGATCTCCACTCCCCCGTTTTCAAGCACCTTCCCCTGTTACCACCCACATACGCCTCATTCTGTCACTCAAAATAGCAGGCACTCGCTATATTGCGTACAAACGATTTTCGGCCGCACTGACTGGTTCGCGCATGCGTACTAAAAACCGTACGCATGCGCAGATGTGCGAACATCGCTCGGAACGAGCGTACTGCCGCTAGCGAGTGGCTCTGAATGAGGGCCAAAGTCTTTAAGTATTGACCGTAACCTCAGTATAACCCTGGGCTGGTATCCCTTTTTAAAAAAAAGCAAATAGATTATCTAAATGCCAGAGCAATATGAGATATGTGAAAGACAGCGAAAATATATGTAAATTAAATAAGAATATATAGAAAGTCAAACGACACTTTCAGATAAAAAAGACACCTACTCACAAATTGAACAATATATATCAAAGTTAGCAAGTAATCTGTCTCTCAGGGTCAATGATTGTGCAAAACAAAATATTAATGATACTAGGTATCAAATGAGAACAAACAAAAACACAATATCTGCGTCAAACATTGCCTTAAAGTCTATAAGGTTTAGGTTGTCCAATGAATATACATAAGAACATTAATCAGCACCATGGGGTCATCAATACATTTACAGGTAAACCACTTAGAACCATATAGAGCATGTAATCAGTATATCCAGGGCCGGATTAAGGTCTGTGGGGGCCCCTGGGCAACAAACATGTGGGGGGCCCTATCAATAAAAGTTGAAATTCATAATAAATATATATATATATATATATATATATATATAACAAGTTCCATTAGGTCGGCACTCGCTTAGATAGAGTTAAAAGTACCCTGGTGCCAGCAACTCAAATTCCAATCCACACATATCCATATATATATATTGAACGCAGGGCGGCACTCCATAATAAACATGTCCAAAAACAGGAGGTAGTTTTGCAACGTTTCAGCGCTTTATTCCGCGCTTTCGTCAAGCATACAAGACAAACCCGTTTGTCTTGTATGCTTGACGAAAGCGCGGAATAAAGCGCTGAAACGTTGCAAAACTACCTTCTGTTTTTGGACATGTTTATTACGGAGTGCCGCCCTGCGTTCAATATGTTCAGTTTGCCCTGCTGTTAGAGGCCGACTGTGTAGGGCACCCGGCTCAGTTACCTGTGGAACCCGTGAGTGCTAGAGTGATGGATGGATATATATATATATATATATATATATATATATATATTGCACACACACGCATATATATATTTTAACACACATAAAAACACTCCTACACTAAAAACACCCAGACACCCCCCTACTACACTACCAACACCCACACACGCCTCTCCTACACTAAAAACAGACATCCCCCTACTACACTAACAGCACCCAGACACCCTCTACTACACTACCAGCACCCAGACACCCCTTCCTACACTAAAAACACACAGACACCCCCCGTACTACACTACCAGCACCCAGTCACCCCCTAGTACACTACCAGCGCTCAGACACCACCTCCTACACTAAAAACACAGACACCCCCCCAACTACACTAAAAACGCACAGACACCCCCCTAACTACACTAAAAACACACCCCTCCTACACTACCAGCACCCAGGCACCCCCCTACCTTCCAGTTGCAGTGTACTGCTTGTGCTCCCTCCATGGTGCTCACTGCGTCCACTGACAGAGCAGAGGAAGCAGATCCCGGGCCCCGGCCACCTTGTGTGTTTGCGGAGAAGAAAGGACAGGAGCAGAGGAGCCGATAAAGGAGGTAGCCCGGTCAGTTTGAAATGGGGGCGGAGCCAAATCGTGGGAGGGGCGGGGCCTAATTGTGGGCCTCTGCACCATTAAAAGATTTAAAAAAATTGTTTATTATGGGGATGGGGGCAGTGTGTGGGGGATAAGGCATGTATTCAGTATATCCCAGATCTAAGCATACCATACAGTATGAATCCTAAAAGAATCACAGGAAACCAGATGTTGCAGGTAGGGTATGTATTCAGTTTATCACAGATTTAAGCATACCAAAGAATAGACTGTAATGAGGGTATATCTAAATAGAGTGCTTATTAGGTACTGCTAAACCACATAGGACCAAACGTATGCAAATAATGCATGTGTTCAGTGTATCCCAGGTTTGTGCGTATCATTTCAATTGTGAGTCACAGGTAAATCAATAGAATATATTCAGTATCTGCCAGGTATAAACATGCAATGTAGTTCACAAAAGATTGTCTGTAGCAGATAACAAATATTTTCATTATTTCCAAGGTTTTGACCTACCAGGAGCATAGCCTATAATCAGGATCTATTTCTTATACAGTGATGCTTAATCAGTGTAAATACATTTGCTAACAAACAGAACACTTATCACATATTTAATAGTATAATAGTGAGTATGGGTAAAAGAGTGTAGCATTTATAAGCTGCTTCTTCTGCTGTTTTCTGTTATACAACATAGTGAACAAGGAATTAGAGAGCAGGCACAATTGCTCTCAGAATAAAGATAGAAGCGGCATCTGCTCTCAGGGTACCTCCATGTCTGTCTGCTCTGTTGCTACTGCAGCGCAGGACAGCAGAACATGGGGACCACCAATGGGAGTGCTGCTGAGGAAAATACCTGTGGAGCCAAGAACCAAAGAGACGATGCGAGTAGGTGAGGGGGACTCCCTGTACACAGAGGGAGCTCCCAGAACACTGGATGACAATATCGTCGATGGCTTGATCACCATCAAAAATTATACAATAAATGCTTTTTACTTTCAAACTTCTCCCTGTTGTCAACCAGGGAAAAATTACTAAACAGGAGCAATTGGGGATGAGTTTCTGCTAACCTTTACAATCCTGTACTAATTGCTACCATAGAGTATGTCTACTTATAGACGGGAGGGAGAGTTATTTGAAAAATATCGCTGTTAAATGTAGTTTTCATTTATCCTTAAAGACTCTGAGGCTAATAGAAAAATGTCTTACAATATTCCTTGGAGTAAGACTGAGACTAGAACTTGATCAGATGAACAGGCTATGTTACACAGTGATTGCTGCAGTCTTGGTTTTGAGCCCAGAACCACTTGAATACATCACCTAGAACAGGTAATCAATTTTGTGGTTTGCACTGTTAATTAACGTCATTCACTATTCTGCGCCTCACATAGTAAATTTTGTTTTGGAAACTTAGTGATTATGGCAACAAAAGGCAATTTAAATAAAGCAAACTCCTATAAACACTTTTGCTTTTTAAAACTCTTGACGGTTACGTAAGGGTATCTTGCAGCTGGTTTTTTAATGCTGACTTGGTACTCAGTTTAGAAGCATTAATATGAGTTACTGTATATCCGTATTCTGTATATGTGAGGATGACATACTTACCACTCTTATCCAAGCAAATATTGGGCCAAAATAAGATTAGCCCCTGACCATGCAAGTGACATCCACAATTCACACAATAGCTGACCCAATCATGCCCACTTCTGCCAAGCCACACCTTTGACATCTGCAAATCAGGAACGTTCCGCTGAAATGAAAATATTTACTCTAAGAAGTAAGAGATAATATCACGTACATTGGGAATTAACACAAACAGGGCAATTCAATTTGGAGCGAAAAGTCAGTTTTTGCGATAATTTCGCACCGATGACGTAATTTTCGCTGGTTTTGGTTTTACACTGTATTCAATTTCAAAGACTTTTCGCAGGTTCGAAAAGTCTTTGAAAAAAATCGGGGATAACTTTTCACCACTGAATAGGTGGCGAAAAATAAGTGCAGAATTGGGGTTTAGGGGTGCAGACTTAAAAAAAATAGCCTGCATCCCTGGGAATGTCATTTTAAAATAAACTGTGTCAAAAGAAGTTTTATAAAAAATAGGGACACCCCAAAAAAATTATAGAAAATTTGGGGTGTAAAAAAAAAAAAGGAAAAAATTGTTTAAAAATAGGTTCAGGGCTATTCTGCAAGTATGCGGCAGGTGTTTTCTAGAATAGGCTATTAGCGGCAGGTGCATATTTGCAGAATTTTTAAATAAAGACTTTAGGGACTTAAAAATATGCTAGTACCCATTTTCATGTACCCCAAATTTGATGGAACCACTTAAAAAAAACCCTAAGTGCTCTTCTGCATCACTTCTTCAATGTCGGGGAAAAAAAACACCTGCAGCCGCTATTTAAAATCCTGACTTTCATTTGCAGGTTAAACGGGGGTACCCATAGTGATCCCCCATGTTTTTACAGTTTTAGGGGGGTCCTACAATTTATTCCAGGTAAATTTTAGTTTTTTTTCGCTGATCCTACTTCGCCGGGTCCTGTTTTCGTAGCTTTCAAATTGAATACGGGGATAAAGCGGGTGCGCGCCCGATACTTTATCCCAGGAAAATCTCCGATGTGGAGCGAAAAGTCCAGCATGGACTTTTCGCTCCCATATTGAATACCCCTCATAGTGTTATTCCCCTAATGCTGAATATCAATGTTAAAAAGCAAACAAAAAAAAAAAACCCAATAAATTATAAATAAGGATTTAAGTCACCAAATGAACAACAACAAAATACTGCAGTTATTTTTAAATTGTCATGTTACTTAGTGAGAAGGTAATACAGTAACCAGAACCTAAATAAAAATTTCCCATCACTTGATCATTGTAATTGTTTATCAGGTTACACCAATAAGTGCTCTTTCCTGATGTATGTGTCTGTGTTCTATGTGTACAGTATATAGTGCTACTAATAACATTCCCAAATATATCATTCTGGCTGAACATGCCAGTTCTGTCACTCAGCTTGGGCTTTGAACAATGGGATCCATCTCCAAATTGGCCACAAATGTGGGTGTCAAAATTGGACACATTTAATCATTTGACACTCAAACCAAGTAACTAGGTGATATTGAATGTGTGGATTGCAATCATCTACCAACTCGATTTCTCACAAATAAACAATGTGGCCATAATTAAACTTCCCCTATTCAGAGGTCTCTGCAAATCTAACATTTTTTTCAGTTTTTACAAAAAAAGGAAAAATTAAAATGTGAAACTTTAATTTTAAGTTTCTCTAAGTACATGGCACCCTAGGCAAAATGTCAGCTGACTGTCCCCACCCCTCCCACCCAGTGTGCAGACACATACAAGTGTGCAGCCGCATACCCCCCCTCCCACCCAGTGTGCAGCCACATATATACACACACACACACACACACACACACACACACACACACACACACACACACACACACACACACACACACACACACACACCATTATTTCCTGTGCTGCTGTACTACCACAGCCTGCACTCTGACTGTCTATGCCCCAGCAGTCTCCTCTTACAGTCTCACTATTAGTTGCTACCAGAGCTTTGGGAGGCCAAGGGCACTTAAGACTGGGGAACCCTAGAGAGCCACCTTTTGGGATACTGAGATCATGTTCTCATGTGCAAGCCTTTGGTGTGCACATGAAAAAGGGGCATGGCCACACATCACACCAATATTTTATGTAACACTGGAGGGGTGTAAATTGCTTCCCCAGCCTCACACTTCCCTACCTTTCCCCCTGGAATACAGGACAATCCTGCCAAAATTGGGGTGGTTGACTGTAGGGCAGGATATATCAAGCATGGCCTTTGTATGTGATACATCTCGACACCGTATTCAGTGGCATTTATTAATGCCATATGCATGAAGATTTTGTGATTATTTACGCTAAGGGCAGAGTCCTACTGCACATGTGTGGCAGGGGACCCTGGGAGGGATCATATTGGATCCCTTTTGGGAAGTTATGTATAAAGAAGCCGATAGGCATAGGCAACGTCATCTATAGAAGGCGTTGCCTATCGGGTACAAGCTCTGTAAAGTTTTGCTTTCCAAAGCTTAATACATATTGTATGAGGAATGTCACACATCCGAAAACAACAGTTTCCAGAGTTTTACAGCATTTTGCCCCTAGTACAGCTTGTCCATAGTCACACGCGCATATATATATATATATATATATATATACATGCATACATACTGTCAAACATCTACACATACTGTCACACACATACATACATACATACATGGGCGCCAAGAGGAGCGGTTACAGTTTACCCTGGCCCGGGCTTACTAGAGGGGCCTGGCGTTGCCCCCCCTCCCTCACAGCAGATCAGCACACAGCTTGTGCTGGGCTGCAGTGCGTGACTGCTCAGTCTCCAATGGCTGTGGGGAGGAGCGATCACACTGATCCCGTCCCGTCCCCTGCTTGGCACCGGGCTGGGGGGCTTACAGCGCCCCCCTACCCAGCGCGTAGCGGAGCTGCAAAAGCTTTTTTTTTTTGTCAAAGGGGCGTGACCATGCCTCCCCGATTAGGCCACGCCCCCTCCTTTACCTGGGCCTGACCGGGCTTTCTACGACCCTGCATACATACTGACATACATACATACTGTCACATACATATACAGTACATACCCACACACATACATACTGTCACACACACATACGTACATACTGACGTATACATACATACATACTGTCACACACATACGAGCAGTCACACATATATACAAATACATAATTACACATGCACACATATACATAGTCCCATACATAGTTGCATGCATGCATGCATACACACACACACAGACACACACACACACACACACACAGTCACACACTAATTCACCTATACAGCCACACATTAATACACAGTAACACACTAATACACACATGCTTATATACACACACACAGTCACACACTTATACAAACACATACATATATAAATACAGTCACAGACACTCATACACAGGGCCTGATTCAGATTTGGGAATAGAGTAAAGGCCCCCATACATCAGCAATCGATTGTGGCAATTCTGCAATTTGCAATCAATTGTGTATAAAAATCTGCAATGTACAGTATGGGCTTCACAGATTGCAGATTGCAATCAATAAGTGATTGGAATTGTTAAATCAGATTGTCCAACATGTATTTCACAGATGGATTGGGGCTGTAGATTGCTAGTGTATGGTAACCGTCAGCAGATTTGCAGACCGTTACTAGTAAAACGATGGGCCTTTCAAGATGTGTTTGCTGAAAAAGATCTGTAATGTATGGGCACAGATTGCTAGATTGGGAAATCCTAACATCGGGCAATAAATCTTCAAATTGTTCAATTGTGGTTTTCAGATTGCTGTATGGGGGCCTTTAGGTATAGCAAGTAAAGGTCCCGATACATCTGTGACGATCGTCGCGATGTAGCAATGGAATCGGAAACGCCGACCAGCGGCCATCGATGTTCTGCAAAATTCTACATGTTAAATTTCACCAATCTGCCAATCACGATCATTTTTTGATCGTGATCGTCATATCTGTGAAATCCAAAATGTTGGATTTCAGCGATCCCGGGTTGCAGGATCGCGGCAATCTGTCGCAGATGTATGGGGCCCTTGACTGAGCACCTGGGTAAAACCATGTTGCACTACAGGTGGGGCAGATTAAATAGTGCAGAGAGATTTAGATTTGGGAAGCGTGTGTCTGAAAATGAAATCTAAATTGCAGTGTAACAATAAAGCTTTCCTGCATTTGTGGGCTACATGCAATAGCAGCCAGTATCCTGCAAGCAAATATTGTAATTTCTTTGCACCCCTTGCATTGCAACAAGGTTTGTTTAGGTACACAAGGGGCCTATCCATTTGCTGACTTTCTGCACGATGCGATGATCGGAACGTGCAGAAAGTCTGCTAGTGGATAGCCGGCAAGGACCAGCGATGCGCGTGCACGCAGGGTCCTTGCCATCCCCGACTATCTATCAAACATGCCCGCCAACCTGATGACGGTCGTCCGGTTCGGCATGTTAATAGATAGGGAGGTTGGGCTCCTGCACTGAAGACGTACAGTGAACGTCTTTCAGTGCGGTGCCCGCACCTCAGCGACATGAAAGTCTGAACGCTGGACGTTCAGACTTTCATGTCATTAAATGGATAGGCCCCTGTACTTGCTATATCTTACTCTATTCCCAAATCTAAATCAGGCCCACAGTCTCACACACTTATACACACACATGCATAAATACAGTTACAGTTATACAAACCAGACTTGCCGACTTTTAGGGAGCTGTCTGGTCTCATCAGCTGGGGGGGGTGGGCGTGACGCGAAAATGGAGGTGGAGCATGGGTGTGACAGCATGATCACGTCATCACGGCCCCACCCTCTTCCCAATGCCGAGAATAATGGCATAGTGAAGCAGGGGGCGGGGCCACGATGACGCGATTCAGCACGAATTGCGTCACCAACCCGTCTGCTGCTGGGGTTTATATGGCAATTGCGGGGAGTGCCAGATGGGTCACCGGGGACCTGGAGGCTTGCCTGCCTTTCCGGGGGGGGGGGGGGGCCATGTGCATTCCCCGTCCGGGGACACCACCTTCTTTCTGGCGGCCGGCAGCCGATTAACGCGGCTGGCCAGTCACCGGAGCATTAGTAGACTCTGGGCAATAGGGTGTGCCCGGAGTCTACTGCGCATGCGCAAAACGCTGGGAAAATGGCCACCGCGCCCATTTTTCCGGATTTTTGGACAGCGCTGACACCCAGTGCGGGACCTCAGAGAGGTAAGTTGTTTTTTTTTTAAGTAATATGGGTGTGCGGTGCGGGCCCCCCTGGACCCCATTATAGATACGCCCCTGCATACACAATACAGTGCCTCCTCCATCCCCTCCTCACTTCCATGCTGCTGGGCTCAGCAGTGTGCTGGCCTGACAGTGACATTGCTGTGTAGCCCTGCCCCCTGCCTCGACTCCACCTCCCTTGGCTTCTACAGCTCGAGAAGTGCAGTGACAACAGGGTCTGGGCTAGCAGGGGGCCGTGTCCCTTGACTTGTAAGGTGCGGGGCTGGACGCTGCGGTGCTGCACATGTAGCTGTATCATACTGACATAGTCTGCCCAAGGAAACTTTGCTTGCACACCGCCTGCACCATGTAAAAGAAGAATAGTTTTTTGTTTAGGCGCCTCAGTGGCACCCTCCAGGGGCCCACGCTCTAGGCAGCTGCCTAATGGTAGCGCCGTCCCTGGCAATTGCAAAACGCATTGGAAAAAAAAATGCTCTGATCAGCAATCTTATCATTCGAGATCTTTAAGTATGTGTACACATTTTAGTTTTGAACATACAGTCCTGACCACAGTTATTTAGTCTCACAAGTCGAGACAATGAAAAATAGAATGGCGTAATTGATATTGTGAAACAGAGCAACTTCTAACACTTTCCCTGCAATTCTGTGACTAACATTACCTTATAGTGCATTAGTGACTGGTCACCTAAAACATCTATTGTATACATATTTTAGTACTGGAATTACTTCACTATCAAATGACTTCACAATTTAGGCATATAGTACCTAAGGATTATGGTATATTATACTCCTTTTCCACCTAAATTCCTGGTCTGACCCGGAGTTGGAACAAAGTTCCTATCCGGATCAGACCCGGAATTTTGCCGGCGCCGACTCAGGATATTCCCGAGTCAGCGCCGCTCACACCGCAGTCGGGTCTGCATAGACCCGGCTTTTGCGGAGTGAAAGTGGTCGCTTGGAGATGACGTCATCTCCAAGCGCCACTGAAGCCGGACCAATCGGCCGGCTAGCAGCGCACTCCAGGTCATCGTGACCCGGAGTGCGCTGTTCTCACAGCAGGGTTTCACGGGCTACGCCCGTGTTAAACCCTGCTAGTTACCTGGGTTGGATTGCCAGGTCACTCGACCCGGTGATCCAACTCTCTCCCCTTTTACACCAGAGAGCTGCCCGGGTTAACCCTTCAAAAACCCGGGTTTAGCTGCAACATGTTGACAGTGACCATGTCGATATTCATCATTGTACACAGATGACATGTCCACATTATAGTATGTCAACATGTTGTCCCTGATGGCTCAGCGGTCACTTACCTGGTCCCTACTGTTGCAGTGCGGCTTCTGGGTCCTATTCGTCATGTGACAGTCCTTCTCCGTGCTGGCATCTAACGGAGTGATGATTCCGGTGAGTATTTTTTAGCTATTCCTAACCCTTATCCCTAGCCCTCCCTCTAGTACCTAACCCTCCTTATTGCACCTAAACCTAACCGTTGGCATTCTGAGAGTCGACATCTCATGTGGCAGCATTTCAGATGTCGACATTCTGAGGATGTTGACATGGTAAATGTCATCAATGTGACTGGATCCCATATTAATTAAGAGTGCCATGCATATCATGGTGGGCTACAGAAAAATAATATTCTGGGTGAACTGTGCATTGCAACTTGTGGCATAAGTAAATACTTGGCATGCATGTTATAGCAACAAATTATACATTTGCTTACCAGTTCATTAGAATAATCAGCTTCCTTGTAATAAAAATGTATCCTTTTGTCAAGAATATTAATATCTAGCATGCACTCCATAGCAGAGGTTCCCAAACGCAGTCCTCAGGGCACCCCAAACAGTTCAGGGTTTAGAAATATCCATGATTGAGCACAGTCGGTTAATTCAAATTGACTGAGGAACTAATTAAGTCACCTGTGGTCAAGCATGGATATCCTTAAATCCTGGACTGTTTGGGTGCCTTGAGGACCGAGTTTGGGAACCTCTGATCTATAGCATAAACATACTGTAGATAACTAGCCTCATGTTAATAATATACAGCCCTATGTCTAGCACATACAGTATGCCCACCATAAATAGCTCCTGCATGACTATGGCCACCAGCATCCGGGCCGCCAATAGCCAAGGCGGGCCCCCGGTAATAGGGGGCATGGCCTAATCTTGGGAGGCATAGCCACACCCCCTTGCCGAAAAAAAGAAATTAAAAAAGATTTGCAGCGCGGCGAAGCGGCGCTGCGCGCCGGGGAGGGGGCGCTCTAAGCACCCTCAGCCCGGCGCAAAGCCAGGGGGGGCGCGATCAGTGTGATTGCTCCCCCGCACAGGCATAGGAGACTGCTGTGGCTGCTGCTCAGCAGCCACAGCAGTCTCCAACTGCAGCTCAGCACACGCTGTGTGTTGGGCTGCTGTGAGGGAGGGGGAGCGGCGTCGGACCCGGGCCCCCGCCGGGCCCCTCAGGAAGCCCGGGTAATCTGTACCCGCTCCTCCCCCCCTCTTGGCGCCCCTGACCAGCATTATCATGTCACGCTACAGCACCTTCATGCAACCTCCACAATGCTATTACTGGCCTCAGGCTGCAGGAAGCAAACTTAGAGATGTCATTGTTTCTGTGCAAAAGTTGTCATTACAAGTTAATTGTATTGGCTGGATTTCACACCGTACCACGTGCATGTGATACTGTATTTCACTTTCACATTTTTCATGGTAAACTGCATCTGTCATGTGAATGAGTGAAAGTGGAAAACATGGCCAAATTAATCAAATGGGTGCAAGTTAGTGATACTTTATAACCCACCCAAAAAAATATATAATCCAACTATGTGGCATAGGGCAGAGAACACTGGCCCTGATTCAGAGCCGGACGCTCTGACAGAGCGCTCGCTCTGAATCAGGGCCGTCATTCCTGATTTTAGAGCGGCCTCCTGGCCGCTCGCATAGCTGTGGGTGTGACCACCCACAGCTATTGCGAGCGGCCTAAAAGATGGTCGCGATGGTCAAGACCATCGCGACTGCGACGAGACCCTTGTGGTAGGGTCTCGTTGCCGCAAGCCCTGGAGTGATTTTGGCTCTATCAGAGCCAAAAGCACTCCCACTGACATCACTTGTGATGTCAGTGGGGCCGGCCCCAGACAGTAGGCTTTCTCATGGGAACACTTCCGACTGGCCAGCCACGCCCCCGGCACGCCCACCAAAGCACGCCCCCTTTGTAGCGAGACCCATAGCGACGGCTTGCCCGTCGCTATCCGGGTCTCGCGCATGCGCACGACGGAGCCGGGTCTGTCGTGCCCATGCGCACTGGCCCAACGTCGACCTGCTTGCAAGCGCTCAGAACTCGCGAGCGGGTCTGAATCGGGCCCACTGTTTTGGCCCAGTAATGTCACTTTGTGTCAGTCGTGGTCTTTTGGCAAGTCTTTATCTACTTACAGAATTGGCTCCACTCACATTGGATATTGGAAGATGCATTGTATGAAACAAGGGGCCAGGGTTGGATATTAGGCAAACTGCTGTTGTCTAACTAGTTTGCTAAACCAATAAACTGATATTGGAAACTTGATTTCTCCTTTAAGAAATCCCTTGTTTAATGCATTGAAAATAAGGCAGTGCAAAGCCATTACGTGAACTCATTTACAGCTTCAGTATTAATAACTCTCGACTGTTGTAATGTAATTAATTTGTGAACATAGGGCCTGATTCAGAGACGGACGCTCGCATAGCTGTGGGTGACCGCCCACAGCTATAGTGAGCTGCCAGGTTCATGGTCGCGATGGTCAGGGTCTCGTGGCCGCAAGCCAAAGAGAGCTTTCGGCTCCAATAGAGCCGGAAGCTCTCCCACTGACATCACTGGTGATGTCACTGGGGCCGCCCACAAACGGCAGTCGTTCGCTTGGGAACTTCTCAGTTTGTGAAGCCACACCCCGGCCACGCCTACCAAACGGGGCGAGCTGTCACTCACCATCCACAGCTCGCCCCCTTTGGTGCGAGACCTAGAGCGACGGAGCACCCGTCGCTAGCCGGGTCTCGTGCATGCGCACGACAGAGCCGGCTCCGTCGTGCGCATGCCCAGTGGGCAAACATCGACCCGGTCACGAGCGCTAAGCGCTCGCGACCGGGTCTGAATCAGGCCCATAGTACAGAGAGGTGTGCAAACAAGGAATTTAAAACCGTCGCACTTTTTCTTTAAAACTCTTTTATTGACAGTCACACTGTTTACAACTATTAATACTTTGGGCTCTATTTATCAATATTATATTTACTAAAATAATGTGAAAACATTCACACCCTTTTCACATTATTTTAGCATCACACAAATGTATTAAAGGATTTTGGAGCAGTTTTCATAAATAACAACTCCAAGCCATTAAATTCGTATATTTTTATTAAGCAGATCGCAATTCCCATACTTGTAATGGGAAATGTGAACTGCTTTAAATTTACCAGAGATCAATTGTAATAAAATCTTGGGATAAGCCCTATGATAATAATGTTGTGATGTCTGGCCAGACATGAGTGGCTGATTGGTAAGTGTATATGGCTAAAAACATGCATATTTTTTGTTTCATTTCTAGAACACTACTTTAGAAGGGTCTCAGTGGTGAGAATGATAATTCTATGATAATTATCATAATAAACAAAAAGTCCCGTGACAGGGGATGCAAGCTTAAATGCATTGATCAATTCATGAACCAAAACCCCACTGTTTATTATGTTTATTATTATTATTATTATTGTTAGTTATTATGGTGAGTGCAGAGCCCCTGTGATTTCTATTTAAACAATGTGATCACATACCATGTTGCACCCCAAATCTAGGAATGGTGACTGCCGTGGATTAGTGCTTTTTGTTTATTATGATTAATTTTTATAATTAATCATTTTTGTGATCACATTTTCTCATGCACCCCTTTTAACTAGTTATCTAACTTGTGTCAGCTGTTTTCCTAGGTGCTTTGCAACAGGTGTGCTTGGTAACTGTCTCACATTTAAAAGCAAAGTTGCTGTGAGCTTTAAACCTTGATAGCATACCCTGAGTTTAACACTAATGTGATGGCTATGTCCATGTTATAATTCTGAGCAATAGAGCAGGGACTTGCAGTAAAGTGGGGTCCCGTGACGGGGACTGCAAGCTTAAATGCATTGATCAATTCATGAACCAAAACCCCACTGTTTATTATTTTTATTATTGTTAGTTATTATGGTGAGTGCAGAGCCCCTGTGATATATATATATATATATATATATATATATATATATATATATATATAGGAGCCCTGACCATGCACACTCTAATGGTTAGCCAAACCTCTTTGGAGGCTGACCACACCACTTCTCAAGACTGATGAAACCCCTAAGTATAGGCCCATGTCACTGTATTTTCCGGGTGGGCCCTTCATGTCCCAGTCCGACACTGAATCTGTGTACACACAACTCTGCATACAACACATGAGCGCCGTGCAACTCTGTAGCACCGAGCATCTTTTCATGCAACTTTTTTTACTTCCAAGTGTGTCATACTTGCAAAGCGATGTATTTCAAGGTAAAAAGTCACACAAATACCGCTCCGTGCTATCGAGTCACGCCACGGCATGGTGCAATTAAAAGGGCTGTTTAACGCACAAGGAAGTAAGACGTATGTGGACACATCTGTAGCCTACAATTCAATCTACATTCCCTCAACACTCCCTCACTAAGCTTCACCTACTGTAAATGCAAGCACTCCATTGCCTCCCTGTTACACCCATTCAACTACAACTGAAGATGCATCTGAAATGCTTATAACTCCAAATCACCCATAATAACAGCCAGATCAGTCACAAAAGTACTTGCTTGTACATTAACTCTGCATCATCCCCATAATCTCATCTAAACCATGTAAACATTTTATCAGGAAGCAGAAATTCTAATTGTTATGGTTTTGCAATCTAACCGCCATACACTTGATTAGGTACACTGTGTTCAGCTTTCAGTGATCATCAGTACAGTGTTGGCTAGGCAAGCAATCACACCAGTTGTTGAGAACCAATGATTTACATTGCACATATCTCTAAAGGGATAATTCCTTTCAGGAAGCACTTAAAACAGAAGTATATTTAAAATGTTTTTACTTTTTATCTTAAGTGCTCAGTAACTGGGTGCTCATGCTGGCTGTGGAGCTGCTACCATCCTGTTTGCTGATGGCTCCATTCCTCCTTCCCACTGTAGTCTGACAGTGGCACTCTGTGCTGACTACACAACAAGAGTTTAGATGGAGACTAATTACCACTATCCACCAGGGACTGGGCACTGTATGATGCACTTGCCCACCAGGGAGTGGGCATTATATTGTACCCTTGCCACCAGGGACTGTGCTGTATGATACACTTGGCCTATAGGGACTGGACTTTGTTTAGTACACTAGCCATCATGTGTGCTGCAGCCAGTCTTGTCCTTTCCTAAATGCATACTCATGTCACCTCCCTTCTTCAGTTCCCTGGCAATCAGCTGTATGTTGGGATCATACTCAATGATTTCAGCAGTCACAGGTTACAAAAACACGACTCTGTGCTTATTTCTGTAGTAAATAAGCAGGTATGATTTCCTAATACAGTAATATTCCTTTGTGCTTTATATTGTGCTGTTTTCTTATCTGTTAATGAATTACCTATGCTTTCTTTACCTCAGCTTGTTTGTGACTGTAGGGCTGAGTGACTTCTATGCCAATTAGTGCAGCATACAGTATCTTGTGTGAATTTACCGAGCACATCCAGAGCTGGCATCAGAAATCTTGGGGCCTGGCACACATGTTTTTGGTAACTGCAATACCTACCCGGAAGATAAAAGACAGTCTGCCATTGGCTCATCCTCCCTGTGTCTCTCAAGCCTCACCCCCCTTCTCTAAAGCCTAATTTCTGCCTGTGTCTCTCAGCCTTATCCCTCTATGTCTCTCCAGCCTCACCCCCTTCTAACCAGCCTCATCTCTGCCTGTGTCTCTCAGCTTTATCTCCATGGGTCTCTCCAGCACCATCCCTGTATCTCCAGCCTCATCCCCCTGCGTCTCTACTTCTCCAGCCATCAGCTCATTTCCACTGTCTTAGCCTCACCCCCCCATGTCTCTCAACCTTACGCCCCTCTGTCTTTCAGCCTGATCTTTGCCTATCTCTCAGCCTTATCCCATGTGTCTCTCTGGAGACCATAGACACACGTGGGATGAGGCTGAGAGACAGACTTGCCTGTTTCTCTCAAAACCCATCCCTGTGTCTCCAGCCTCATTCACCCTGTGTCTCTTTCTCCTGAAATCTGCTAAAGTCCTGTGTCTCTTGGCCTCATCTCCTTGTCTCTCAGCCTCACCCTTCCCTTTGTCATTCAACCTCATCCCTCCCATGTCTCATGGCTTCATTCCCCTCATGTCTCTCTGCATCATCCCTCACTTGTGTGTCTCCACCTCATCCCCTGCCTATATCTCTCAGCCTCATCCCACCCGTGTATCTCAACTTCATCCCACCCTTGTCTCTCAACCTTATCCCTTCTGATTCTCTTCACCATCATCCTGTCTCTCCAGCACATCTCCCTGTGTCTCCCCACCAGAATCAGCCTCTGGTCCCCTCTTTGCATTGGATCTGGATCCGCTCCACAAGGTATATACAGGTAGCACTCCTTTCTCTGCTGTAACGTGTTACAGGAAGCAGATTCCCTTCTTCAAGGCTGTATGACAGGAGTGGGCTTAGAGTGCTATTTAAGCTATGGAGGACATCCATATCTGTTTCATAGGTCACGTTTACAGAAACTAAAAAGTAGGAAAAAAATAATTAGTCTATTTCCTAATGAGAAGCCATGGATGAATAGTGAGGTCCGTTCTCTGTTAAGATCTAGGGATAGGGCATTTAGGGCTAAAGATAGCACAGCTTATAAAACCGCCCGTTCAAATCTGAAAAAGGGCATCCGCATGGCTAAAGAGGCATACTCAAATAAAATTGAGAGACTATTTAGGGAATGTGATGATGTGAGGTCAATGTCGCACTTAACTGATTATAAAGGCTTAAATACCTGTATCCATAAGAAAGATGGCCCTTCAGCAGACTAATTTTAATAAGTTTTGTGCAAGGTTTGAGAGGGCTAACTTGATCCCTGCAGTAAAAACATGTGATCCCCTGTCAGATAGTCCCTTGAATTTATCTGAGTCTGTGGTCCGGCTTTGCCTACGTGGAACTAATGTTAGGAAGGCAGCAGGTCTGGATCGGAATTCCGGGTAGAGTTTTACGCATGTGTGCTGATCAGTTAGCAGGTATTTTTACTAAAATTTTTGACTTGCACTAGCTCAGTGTATCATTCCGCAATGTTGTAAAGTTTCAACAATTGTTCCTGTCCCCAAATCTACAGTAGTAACCAGTCTAAATGACTATTGCACAATTGCCCTTACATCATTAGTGAGGAAGTGCTTTGAAAGGGCTGTCTTGGGACACCTTAAGAGTTAGCATCCCAGTGAGTTTTGACTTTCAACTGTTTGCGTATAGGTCAAATAGATCAACCGAGGATGCTGCTCTTACGGTTTTACATAAGGTCCTTTGTCATTTAGAGAACAGGGACTCATATGTAAGATTGTTATTCGTGGACTATAGTTCCGCTTTCAACACCGTTAATTGCCAAGCTCCGAGAGATTGGATTTGATGTGGGCAGCACAGATGGTGTTGGGCAGCACAGATGGTGTAATGGTCAGCGTTACTGCCTCACAGCACTGAGATCGTGAGTTTGATTCCCACCACGGCCCTAACTGTGTGAAGTTTGTATATTCTCCCTGTGCTTGCGTGGGTTTCCTCCGGGTACTCCGGATTCCTCCCACACTCCAAAAAAATATACTGGTAGGTTAATTGGCTTCCACCAAAAAATTAACCCTAGTGTGTATGTGTGTGTGTGTAAATGTGGTAGGGAACATAGATTGTAAGCTGGTAACTGGTAATAAATAAATAAATGTGCCCATATGTAATTGGTTGTTGGACTTTCTGACTAATTGTCCAGTCAGTTAGGATGGATTCTACTCTCTCGTCTGAGCTTGTACTGAACACAGGAGTCCCTCAAGGCTGTGTTTTAAGTCCCCTTTTATATTCATTGTACACGTCTGATTGTTCTACAAATTCAGAATCAAATTTTATTGTAAAATTCGAAGACGATACTACGCTTGTGGGCTTGATTAGTAGGGGCGAGGAGGACAGTTATCAGGAGGAGGGGGAGAAAACAATTTGTTATTAGATAGTAAGAAAACAATGGAGGTTTTAGAAGAGCTAGGAAACTTACCCCACAGCCATTATTTTTGAATGGTGAGGAGATGGTTAGTGGGGTTAAGTTTTTAGGTATCAACTATACTGAAGATTTATCGTGGTCTTCTCATATTTCAACTGTGGTGAGTAAAGCTGGCCACACATCTAAAGATTATCTGTCCAACCAGCCAACTCGTTGATTGGTTGAAATGAAAATCTGGTAAGGTATGAAAGCAAATAATCAGCAATTTGCTCCCAAACACTGGAAAATGGACCAAAACTGTTGTTTGAACAAATAGTTTAGATCAAACATTTAACAAACTTGTCTGAACGACCATTTTCATCTGTTTTCTGGCATTTAGGAGCAAATTGCTGATCATCATTTACTCCCATACGTTACCAGATTTTCATTCCAACCAATCAACAAGTTGGCTGGTTGGATGTAAGTTGGTCTAGTGTGTGGCCAGCTTTAGGCTCAGCAACGCTTTTTTTTTTCTTTTTACTTTATTACAGTGTGGTATAGGAATTCCAAGTGTTCTGATCGCAGCTCTTTAGATGGAGTAGTTAAAGCTGCTGAGAGAATCAATTGTCAATGCCTGCCTTAGTTGGATGACATTTTTTTTAGGATGCGTATAACTAAGGCCAATAAAATTATAACTGATGCTAGTCATCCATGTTATTGCAGAACAAAATAAATATATGTTAGAACTAAAAACCTCATACAGTTAAAAAACTAGAAGTGCCTGTTCCGGACTTTCAGTGCAGCGTGGATGACTTCTACAGGTAGTTCCTTAAATATTGACACAAATTAAAGTCCATTAGTGTAGTTGTTACACTTTCACATGATTACAAAGGGCCTGATTCAGCAGTGCTGAACTCAGATTCCCGGGGGTCGGGAATCTGTGCAGCGCCTGACCAGTACGGCGCATGTGCAGTATGGGTCCTGCGTGAACGCATGCAGAGCAACAGGAGGGGCCGGCGGCTTCAGTTTCCCTAAACGGAGGCGTGTTGCTGCCATTGGAGGGAAGAGGCCAGGATCTCCATCGGCTGGACTATTTCTCTCATCTGCAGTGGCCAGCTTGTGTGACCCCATGGGTCACTTAGCCGGCCGATGTTCCCGCAGATTATCCGATGCTGCTTTGGACAATGCAGCTCGGATAAGTAATGCATGCAGGAGGCATGATGCCTCCTGCTGAATTACCATAATTGCAAGGACGGAATTGCAAAGCTGCATGCGTGCTCCGCCCTCAAAATCATGTCATGCCCCCTAGATGTGCCCAGCTGGCTGCCTCTCCCGGAAGAGGCAGCCAGATTGTTGGCAAGCCTGGCTAATGCTCCTGCATACACACCTATACAATTGTCAGCCCGATCAGCTGATATCAGATGATCGGGTTGATCATTGTATAGGTGTGTACCTTACTTTACACTATTTTATGGCATGGACATGGTTTTCAATGTGGTCAAAATACAAGTAAAGAAAAATAGAAAAAGTATAAACTGAAGTAAATATTTATATTTAAGACACTATGGGCTAAATTTAATAAGCGGCGGTTTTGGTGTCACTTAGAAACCGCTGTCAATTGATGGCGGTTTCTATTTCTAATTGACAGCTTTTACTAAAGGTCGGCTTTGATGTCTAAACTGAAACCCCCGTCGATCCCCGGCAGTTTCTAAACGACAACCCGCCATGGTGTGTTTATTTCACTGTTGAAACCATTGCAGATATTCTATTCATATTCATTTAATAGTGCTTTTATAGAAAGAACATTCACCTGACATTCTAGAAACAGACCACTGTGAAATAGAAACTATTCAATTGATAGTCATTCATTTGTGCTACTTTATTTGTTATAGAAAGCAGCAAACTATTTTTATCATAGAGACAGACCACAGTGGATTAGATGCTATTCTATTCCTATTTATTGGGGCTTTTGCAGAAACCGTATTCACCTGACATCATAAAAAACAGACAGCCGGCTACTTTCACTTCATACTCGCCTACTTTTGAAAAAGCATTTACTGTAGATTGTGAAAGCAGCACCTATGAGCGCGGCGGTATAGTGGGCGTGTACGGCTATATCTGAGAGGCGTGTCATAAAATTGATTTACATCCAAATGTAAACGAGCCCCAAAGCAGTTAGTAAGATCTACTTGTTGATGAAAACACACTGATACTCTTCAGAAAATGCATGTAGCCATAGGGATCATTGGCCCTGATTCAGACCCACTCGCAAGCGGCTGTCCGCTCGCAAGTGGGTCGATGGTGTGCACTGCGCATGCGCACGACGGCGGGAGCTCCGTCGTGCGCATGCGCCAGACGCGACGAGCGAAGGACTTTCCTTCGCTCGTTGTGTCTGATCAAAGGGGGCGTGCTGTCGATGTTGATTGACAGCGCGCCCCCTTTGGTGGGCGTGCCGGGGGCGTGCCTCCCTGACGGGGGCGTTCCCATGGGAACGCCTACCGTCAGAAGCCGGCCCACTGACATCACTAGTGATGTCAGTGGGAGTGATTTTGGCTCTGATAGAGCCAAAATCACTCCGGGCCTTGCGGTTGAGAAACTCAACCGCAGGCTCCGGCTCGCAGTGGCGATGGTCGCGATGGTCAAGACCATCGCGGCCATCAACTTGCACGCTCGTATAGGCTGTGGGTGGTGACCCACAGCTATACGAGCGTCCAGGAGGACGCTCCATAATTATGGAGGACGGCCCTCATTCAGAGCGTGCGCTCTGCTCAGAGCGTCCGGCTCTGAATGAGGGCCATTGTGCCTTATAACCAATGCAGAGAAATTATACTAATGACCCCGTTTGAATGTAAATATCTATGGGTTTTTTTGCCGGCATATTCACTGCACGATTAATGAACGATTGAATGATAACGATATCACTATCGTTCAATCGTCCATTTATATTGTGTAGTGGATATGCAGCTTAAGTGGAGAAGGAGAAAGTTGTAGGAAAGTATAAGGAGAAAGATATATAAAGTGATTGCTAATTGTAATGACTTTTTTTTTTTTTATATATATATAAATTGGTTTGTTTCTTGGTCTGTATTTGTCTATTTGAGATGTGTTTTCCATATAGTCAGGTTTTGTTTTTTTTTAACTCGTGTGTGTGATTTTTTGTGTGTGAGTGCAGTGTGATTGTGTGTTTGTTTTGTTTTATATTATTTGTTGTTGTACTATATATCTGTTAAAGACCAGTTATGTCTAGTGAGAGACAGCATAATCTTCTATAGTCCAATTGGATGATATTCCTGTCAAAATTGCCTATTAAAATCAATTAATTTACCCGCTGTTTCAGCAAACATGCCTGTCTAAGGAAAGTGAATTTTTTTGGCGGGTTTGCTGCCAGTTTTATGGTGGTTTTGAAACCCCTGCTTGATAAATCAGGGGTTTCTATTCTATTCTTTCTATGGTCTAAAACATTGATGGTGCTTTGGTATTCAATTCTGTTCTAAAGTGTGCTTTGACGGCGGTTTAGCAGTGGTTTTGGCATTAGTAAATCTGCATATAGCAAAACCGCTGACAAACCGCCAGAGTTTAGAACCCGCTGCTTAGTACATTTTGCTCTATGTCTAATAAATAAAAGGCTAACATTTTTCTTCTAGAATGTATTGAAATTCTTGGAAGCTGTTAACATGCTGACATTAAGACTTGAATCACTGGGAAAATTCACAGGAAGAAGTTCATCATTAGAGGTGTGAATTGATTGATAGAGAAGCTTTGAGGGGTCTATTGATAAATAAGTTTAGAGGAGTCAATTGATAAAGATGCTTAGAGGAATCAATTGATGAGGAGTCAATGAATAAAAAAGCCTTGAGGGCTGATGTGTACTTGGTTGGTTGCAGCCTTGTGGGCTGAGTTGTAATTGGCTGGTAGCAGTCTCGAGGGCTGATGTGTACTTGGCTGGTAACAGCCTTGTGGGCTGAGTTGTACTTGCCTGGTAGCAGTCTCGAGGGCTAAGGTGTACTTGGCTGGTAGCAGCCTTGTGGGCTGAGGTGTACTTAGCTGGTAGCAACCTTCTGTGCTGTAACTGGCAGATGGTCCATACCAACTCTGAAGTGCGACAGAGACTACTGTGGTGTTACTAGCAGATAGTCCACACAGATGCAGTTGAGGTACATGCTGGACACGAGAAGCTGGAACAAACAGGAACGTGAACTCACTCACAGGAACCGGAAGCTACGTACTGAATACTATAGCCGGCATCAGCGCAAAGAACCAGTGGGGGTAAAAAAGGAAGAAGATCCAATCTGTGCAGGGAAGAGATCACAGAGCAGTAAGGTAGGAGGACCTCATGGAGTAGCAGCCTGGCGTCCTCGTCTCCTAACAGCAAGACGTTACGGTGGGATGTGACATTGCCGCATTTTTCATTTATGGCTTTGAGTGATATAATTACTGCATGTTTTAGCATCTAATTTCTGGGCTGTAGTGTTCGCTTTTAATCCAAATAGCCACCTCCATATACTGTACTTTTGTCCCCATGCGCAGTGAACTTTCTTGGACATGTGAAATGGGTTAGCATGGTGTAACAATTTGTAAACTGAAAAAAAAGACTCTCACCAGATCTTCAGGTCACATGAGGTATTGTGTGCTGCAGTCTGCATTAACTGTACTGGCGCAGTAAAACAGGTTTATCTTTAGTACTCCAGTTATTGCTGCTAGACAACTCCCTAAAGACTGATCAGCAAGAACAAGACTTCTAAATATTGCTAATTGGAGATGAGTGAATCAGCTGCTTTTTATTTTCTCAGAAATGGCCATTGCTGAACATGTGACTTAACACATTGTGCAGCAAATGCAGCCTACAGTGGTTCTGCAAGCAATTACAATTTGCTAATAGTCTGTCAGTGGTTCTCAAACTCTGTCCTCAGAACCCCAAGAAGGTCACATTTTTCATGTCACCTAGCAAGTGCACAGGTGTATTCTTTACTCACTGACACATTTTAAAAGATCCACAGGTGGAGCTAATTATTTCACATGGTCAATCCAATCAGGTGCGAAGGGAGCTAATTGCTATTGGAATGGTATAGAAATGCCAGCAACAGCACGGCAATTTGTCTCATTGTGGCCTATATCACCCTGGACTCACACAATGTGCGATCCTAGAGGTACCGGAAGTGCGGAACCTAATTGGGTTGAGCCCTATACATCAGACTTCATCACTAGATATATCCTAGTTTGACCTCCTTCTCTGAATTATACCTGTGCCTCCCCTCCCCTCTTATAACTACCTTGGAAGACGGCCTCCAGACTTCTCTCATGCTGCTTTCCACCTATGGAACTCCCAGTCTTACCTCTCCAGTCTTTCAAGAACTTTCAAACTCACCTCTTCACCATTGCTTAACCTACCCCTTCATTGATCCATTCCTTGACCAGTACCTCTTTATGCTCCACTTGCAACATCTACTTATGTATAATTTGCCCCTACTACCTCTGTTGTTCCCCTCCCTCTAGATTGTGAGTTATCATTAGCAGGGCCCTCTCCACCTTATGCCTCATATACTTCATTGTTCCTTTTTTTGTGGGGTGGGAGTGAGGGGGTGGTTGTGAGTTTTATGTATCTATGCTTCACCATTACTTATGAAGTTGTACTTTGATCACCTGCTACTTGTGATTATACTTCTTAGATTTATACTAGTAATTTGTTCTTACAGATTGTTTTAGATGCCAAGTTTCCAGTGCTGCAAAATTTGTGATGTCTTAGAAATGAATGATGAAGGTGATCGCTAGATATAATGATAGAGTTCTGTTTCTTTACAATGACATTGCACACAACATCTAACCAACATTATTTCAGAAGTGGACATGACCATGAAGGCTCATACCAACTAGCTTTTTTTTTTTTTTTTTTTAGATGCATTTTACTAGAACTTTTAATATTCGTGAAATGGATCTTACAAGAGAAGCCACTATTTCTAGTGTCACCATAACCAATGGCATTTTTTACCCATGACTCTTTTTTTAATGCATGTAAATGCAATAGGGAAACCTAAAGTAATCGCCAAATGTTAGTAACAAACACATCAAATGCAATAAATTCTCCCAGTTTCTAATTTATGGTAGAAACCATTTTAGTTCTTTTACAGACTCCATTACGATGATGTGTTTTTGGAAAGACCCCTTTTCTTGGTGGGCCCAGGAAATATGCTCCATTTTGTGGCTTTTATTAAAATGCTCCTACATAAGTATAATCCTATCCTAGCCTTATTTGGCAAATAATACTCATGCCCATAACAGTAGCTTTTGTAAATCCAATTAAATAAATGTATCCATGTTATATTCATTTACACCATCATGGCCATTCTA
This sequence comes from Taudactylus pleione, assembly GCA_031769625.1. Taxonomy (NCBI): domain Eukaryota; kingdom Metazoa; phylum Chordata; class Amphibia; order Anura; family Myobatrachidae; genus Taudactylus; species Taudactylus pleione. Next base: position 49,106,669 of record JAUIMM010000040.1, read on the forward strand.
CTACAGAACATACCTGTGTCAGCAATTACAGATAAGTATGCTGAAATTAAGTAGTTACTGGCAATAAACTTTATTCCAATAAAGTCTGATGTTTACCTTCTGTGGACAAGATCCCTTTGACACTTAAAATATTTATTGGTGACTAATAGAAAATGGATGCAGACTTGTGTCTTGGTTGATCAGCAGTTTGTGTTTAAATCTTTAAAATACATAATATTGATCTTTTTATATTTATGTAGATGACATTTCAATTTCTGTCAGCCTATGCTGTTTTTGCTGTTGGTGACTCTGCACATATCAGCAGCTTTGTATGGTTAGCTTCCTAAAATGGTATAGTTTCATTTCAGTTATACCCTATACACTATACATTGATTTCATAATTTAGGGGTCTATGTACTAAGCCTTGGAGAGGGATAGAGCAGATGGAGATAAAGTACCAACCAATCAGCTCCTGACATTTTTCAAACACAGCCTGTAAAGTGACAGGAGCTGTTTGGTTGGTACTTTATCTCCATCTGCTTTATCTCTCTCCAATGCTTAGTACATAGACCCCATAGTGCTATGTTTGATACTTAAATTGCACATTGATGGAAGGTATCTGAAGATATTTTACCATACTGGCATTCTAAAGATAAGTTCATGTAATAGGCATCTCTAATAGAAACTACCCGAACACCTGTCACCAGTATTTGTGTGCCTATTGGGACACCAGAGCACACCAATTACCAGATGCGTAAATATTACCTTCATATAAAGCCTGTGGGCCTGCGTGCACTACTGAATGCAGATTCCCAATGTTTGGGAATCTGCTCAGGCGCCAGACCTGTTCTGCGAATGTGCAGAGCGGGTCTGCGAGTTTGCTTGCAAACTGACAGCAGACTTTGTGATTGACAGTCTGCTGCCGTTTGGGGGAGGGGAGGGGGCGGCGACAGCCTCCGTTACACGAAACACAGGCGTGTCACCGCCATTGGGGGGCAGGGATATTTCCTGGCCTCTCCTCTAAACTGCGACAGCTGGCCGATGGTACGCAGATTAACCGATGCTGCATTGAGCAACTCAGCTCGGTTAAGTAATGCACAGGGGGCGTGATGCCTCATGTGCATTACTATATCTGGAAAGGATCGCAATTGCAAAGCTGCCTGATTGCAACTTTGCAATTACGATCCTTATAGAATCCGGCTCTGTGTGTCTGCAACAATAACACAGGTTTGCAACAAAAGTAATGTACAGTATTCTTGTATAGCTGTGGTACCCTATCAGCCTATTATTCTATTGAAAACAAAATGTAAATTTACAATCCTTATTTTTCCCATAATCCAGATTCCTGACGTATCTACAATAACAGGTAGAGTTCCCATGTCTCCTAGTTTTTTGTTTTTTTTCCCTCCACTCAAAGCAACTGATGCAGAGCTAAACGTACTCCCATTTGTATAGCGCATCTAGCATGGTTTTGCATTATGCATACGCCAGAACTGGCCATATGTATGTATGGGCAATTCAGGGTTGTGCACATTTCAGTCGCATCTGTGGCTTCCATCAGACGAGAAATGAGAAAAACAGGTCTATCCCTACCTCAATCTTCGAGGAGCATTGGGCATGCCCCCAGAATGACTAGAAATGGGAGTGTGCCTCAAGGCCATGCCATTTTTTTTTTTTTTGTGTGTGTGAGTGCGCTCACCGAAGGCTGTAGGATGTTGGGAGTTATGCAATGCACTGCTATAGCTTACAGAGAGCATCCTAGTGACTGTCTGCCATGCAATAGAGCGCATTCTTGAGCCCACCATATAAAACAGAGAGCATACTAGTGATATCATATAGCCATTATGTCAGTAGTATGTGTAATGTGTTAGAACAGAGCAGCAGAGTGACGCAGTATATCTTTTTATATTTCTAGAATGTCAGCTCTATCATCCCCTTCAACCTCTGATAGATAACACTGGCTTTAGAAAAGCATTCTATAAATACAACACATGGGGTCTTATTCATAGACCTTGGGTTAGTCGTCTTCATCTTTTACCCTTTATTATGGCTGCATCTTTATACATAGCTGCAACTGCATCTTTATGCTAATGCCACAGAAGATGGGCTGACACCAACCTGATGTTGTTCTAATCCGCAGCTGTGCATATTAAGACACTCCATTGTTCACATGATTGGACGCACCATCGGAGATTGCACCTACCCTGTGGAAGGTGCTATTTCCCCATCTGAGCAAGGCCGCCGGGGTTAGTGTAACTACGTCTTTGGGCGCAGTTGCTGCTCACGAGCCACTCCACTGTTACCACCCAGCAATGCCTACTGAAATTGCCTCTCTCCATCTAAATTCGATTTGCGGCTTTCAGCGGTAACCATCAGGATGCATGCCTAGTGCGGCTCGGATGCATGTGCAGACTGAGAACATCAGCCGCTTGTGTGCGGCATCAACTTAGCGTGATACTCCAAATCAGGCCCACAATGTTTTACGACTTTTACTTCTGATGTTTTCATTCAATGTCCCATCCCTGCATAGTTCCAGCTCCCACCTACTGTCTCAAAGCACGGGTGCTACCTCTTTTATTGCTGGCAACACACCAGGGACAGATACTTGCTGTCCACTTCTCTGTCAGTTTGGTCCTGTACACACTTTTCCTTCCACCTACACCAATCTGATGTAGATCTTCCATGGCTGCTGGAAGAAGCGCTGGTCCCTGAGGATGGCAGTGAGGAGGAAAGGCCATCATAGAATGGTACCAATAAGAGGCGAAAGGAGTATTCCCTAAGAGACTGCAGACGCCATTAATTCAGGCTACAGACTACTTTTGATTCACAATCAGACTGTGAATCAGTGAATCAGAAGTAGCTAACATCAGGGTCATCACCACCAGTGGTTCCCCTGACCCTGCGGGTGCCCATACTTGTGTACCCCAGTAACCCCTGATAACCGCCATGATCGCATCTGCACTTGTGACTGATCAGGTGTAACTGGGCGGTAATGCACTGTTTTCACATATTCAAAAGTCATTGTCTGCAAGGCAAGGGAACTACAGCCTACAGTATGCATTGTTGGATATGAGCGTAGATGTATCTTTTGCACCAAGTTCTGCATAGGCTGGTGCAAGTGCACACTGATGATGACTAGCAGCAGATTAAACACACAGATGGTGGGCAGGTGCACTGCAAACTGTTGTCATCTCTGCATTCAGCAATATGCTCATTTCTACATGCACAATGCAGGAGCAGTTACAGATTTGTGTTCAACTCAGCATCAGGCCCAAAGTGTGTAACACATACAGTAATGCTGGTTTCCCCAAAACGTACAGCACACTTGTTTAGAGAAGCAGTCCCTATAAATGTTTTCACAGCACCCAAAAGGCAGTAAGGGGTGTATTTTCTGTCTAGAACTCACCAATGGGGAGATGTATTAAAGCTTGGAGAGTAATAAAGCGGAGAGAGATAAAGTACCAACCAATCAGCTCCTAACTCATGTTACAGGCTGTGTTTGATAAATTAGTTAGGAGCTGATTGGCTAGTACTTTTTCTCTCTCCAAGCTTTGATACCTTCTCTCCAACGAGATGATGTGAGTATTATTCTCCCATATTTCACATTTTTCGACATTTTGTATAGGATATGCCTAGCCCCATAATTATGGTAAGAACAGAGCGCTATATGATGGGCACATAATTTACATATTTTATTACATGATAGCATAATTGCTCTTTTCTCTTTGTTGCTCAGTCTGTATGATATGTAACTAGTGTATGAAATTTACTGACTTGTACATCTGCTTGGAACATGTCTAACTGTGTTGTAAGGTGCATAAATACGGGACGATCTGTACCACCAACGACTTGAAAGATCTCTTTGAAAGATCTCTTTGAAAGATATCTTTCAGTGAAGTCATCCTGCCACATCTCTGAACATGCAAAGTTGACGATATCGTCCAGATTGGCCTGCTTGTACGGACGATCATAGATATCATTACCGTTCCTGCGGGAACGCGCATCGTTGGTTGTTCACTGAATAAAAATGAACGATATAAACGATATATCGTTGAACGATATCGTTATCTTTCATATCGTAACAATATTATCTGTCCGTGTGTATGCACCTTTAGTCCTTTGATTTCAGGAATGATCAATATTGTTTGTATCAGGCAGACTATGATGTAACTGCCCTTTCTGATTTCTTATTAAAATAATAGTTTCTTAACGAAAAGTTTATTATCGTATAATTTTTAGAACTGTTCCTGTAACCATATGCCCTTTATTATAGGTCAACAATCCCATTACATTATCATTTAGTCAATTTCTGAGATAAAACTGATTTGTAGTTTGCTACATTATTTTTCCTTGTAATGGATTGTAAACGTTTATATATAAATTAAATTATTTACATTAGTTTTTTTTTATTGAACTTTAATGTTTCCTTTGCTTCAATGCTCACGCTGGGATTGATTTATGATGATAACTGATACGCACTTTTTGTCTGTCTAGCTCCCAGAAAGTATTAGATTGAGAACACTAATTTCTTGTTTACAAGCACAAGACGGTCAGGTCAAACACCATGTCTGTTCTGATACTGTGTGCAGGGTAATTTGAGCATTGTGTCTGCTTTCACTGGTCCAATTGTTATGGTACACTGTTAATATGTAATGAGAAACATGCATATCTTGTACACATGCTGGTAGCATTTTTGCTCATATAGAGTATACTTGAATCTATAGTAATGCAGCTTTGCAAAAGGACTTTTCAATTATAAATAGCTTTTTCCACTATAAATATGAAACCCAGTTGAATGTATCTTGTAAGTAAAGAGAAGATTTGTAGTTACCCATATTTTCTTTTAAATAATTTTTATATCCTCCTACCTGAGATATAATTTTTAGACCATTTAAAAAATTTCTATGTGTGTGTAAAGCTGGGCATCAACTATACAATTTTCTGTCCGATATCTGTCCAATCTGGCTGGTTGGAATGAAAACCTGGTAATGTATGGGAGCAAATGACAGTCGATTATATGGTTTTAAACAATGAAAAAAGGACAATAAAATTTGTTCAAATTCATTAAATTTGTGTATTTTAATCAATTTGTCTGAACGACCATTTTTGGCTATTTTCCAGTGTTTGTGAGCAAATGGACGATTGTCATTTGCTCCCATACATTACCAGGTTTTCATTCCAACCAGCCAGATTGGACAGATATCTGAGAGAAAATTGTATAGTGGATGCCCAGCTTTAGTTTCCCGATAACCCTATCACTTAACACCAAAGAGGGGCAATTATAGAACAATTCAACCTTATATTTCAGACATATTAGTTTATTTTGTTGCCCTCATATAAAAGACAAATTTGCTGTCTCAATGCTATTGTATTTAATGCATAAATTCAAGTTATCTTTTTTATATCCGATTGCAAAATCAATCTGTAGGAGGATTTGCTAATTCTGTAAACACATACTTTTCTCTATTTTCCAAATGAAAATAAACAAAATAAATTGAATTAAGTAGCAAAACTTATCAATTACCTTAATATGTGTACATTGATAGGCAGGATCCTATAGTCTGTCAAAACTACAAACTTTTACTTTATACTAATGAAATCTACTAAAGTTTGTGTTGAATTAACTCAACAAAGGAAAAACATTAAGAAAAGTGGGATTTATTTACATTGTTTTTGATTAAAATACAAGTATCAAGTTTTACTATCCCATAGGATGTTATCTCGGATAAAGATTAATATACCTTTATGACCGTTGTAAAGACTTTGCAGTAACAAGTTAATGATCTAATCCCTTTGTGTTTTCTAGTGTGCTGGGGAAGAAAACTGGGTAGACAATCGCACTATTTATGTCGGACACAAAGAGCCTCCTTCAGGTACTGAAGCTTACATTCCTCAGAGGTATCCAGATAACAGGATAGTCTCCTCAAAGGTAAGAGTGTTTACTTCTTTCCAACAAGTCACTTGTGTGGTTACCTGGCTTGGAGCCTCCATAGATACAGCTGTACTTACCTAGTGTTTATGCTCTTACACCCCTGTGACTGTACTTCTTATCACTCCTGAACAGAACAGAAATTGCATCTGTATAGTTTTTCAGGCGAATGGCTGGCTAACAAAAAAGAGCAACTAAAACAGCATCCTATGTTCACATTCAGGTTTGCTTGCAAACAGCAATGCCTCTGTTCAGTACAATGGACTTTGAGGCACAGTTGAATCATGAAAATAAACTGGAGCAGGATATTCTCACCAATTGGAGAAGGGGGGGGGGGGGTGTTCATCCTGTAGTGGACAATCCTCTTAAAACCCTTTTGTATTTTTTAGACCCCATTACTTGCACCTGAGTTTGTTCCAGGAATCCCTCTAGCTTTACTGCATGATGACTTAATGGCCGGGATGCCGCTGGTCAGAATACAGATAGCGGCATACCGACAGTCAGCATCCCGGCACCCGTAGGTAAGTATACTACCACTAACCCTTACCCCTACCTTAATCCTAACCCTTCCCTGGCGCCTAAACCTAACCTCCCCGCACCCTAAACCTCCTCCCTTAGTGCCTAACCCTAACCCTTTCCTTACCCCCAATACTTAACTTCGGGATGCCAGGGGTTTGGATACTGGATTGAGACGGTTTTTAGGCCGTCGGCATACCCCACGCCGGGATGCTGACTCCATCCCCCTGAACTACACCCTCTCTTGGACTGTAAAAACATCCAGGCATTCAGGAGAAAGTCAATAATCTATCTGAATTGAAAAGGCATCATAACACATGGACAAATATATAGTCCACATTCTCATGCCTTGCTTGACTGGATTTCTTGTTTTCATTTGTAGTTACTTTTTATATTGTCTCTTTTTACCAGTAAAGAGCAATTTAAAATTCTGTCCATAGGCTTATAGACAGGAAGTGCCTAGGAAAACAAATCTTCCCCTTTGGCCGGGTACACATCAGAACGACGTGTATCCCAGCCGACCTGACGGATAAATATATCGTGCGCCAAACACACTGCACATTCTGATATACAACCGCATGATATACCCTTCCATCCCGCATTCACCTGCATGCTGTCGTCAGTGTGCTCGACCCATCTGATGTGCAGCATATTAGATGGGACTACGTCACTGATGACTCATGTACAATTGAGGTTACACACTGAGCAATATGAACGATATCTCATTCCGATCCGCGTCAGAACAATTTATCGTCCAATATATTGCCTGATGTGTACCCAGCCTTTGTCTCGAGTCTTTATAGCTTACAAGTTCATGAACTTGAATTTGTGAATACTGTTATTTTTTTAGTAAGTCATCTAATAATTTTGGGGTGAGCAGTCTTCTAAAAATAATGAAGGCATTTGATCCTTAATTAAAAAAAAAATTCATGATAATTACTGTAATTCTATTTACTTTATAGTATGTCTGATTTATTTTATGGCTGTTACCTCTTTCATGCCATTTGTAAGCTTTGTAATTAGTGCAATTGTTGATTAAGTAAAATTAGTTGTCCAGTGTTTTGTTAATGAGCTGTTTTCTTATTTAGCTAATGAAGACCAGCACAGCTGTGCGCTCAGCTGATTACCGCACTACTATTAAGTACTGTAGCCATGCATAGGTAATCAGAAAATCACGGTCTTCTCACTATTATTTTTCCATCCAACAGGGATAAAATAGATGTTTATTGCATTAAGTAATTACATATGCTTTGAAAAAAAATGTAATTTGTATAGTAATTCATTTATTGCTAAGAACTTTTCCTGCAGGCATCCACTAATGTTATGACCTGGCACAGTTACTTCTGACTTAATGAAGTAGTAGTACTCATTTACTAACATTAAGGCCATATGGTTCACCTTGCATTGTGTGTATTAGCATCAATTGAATTTAGAGGTTGTTATCAACTGATGAAATAATAACATGATTTAAATGATTTATTTAAGATTGATGTAGAGGGCAAGTATCTCAAGTAGCAATCAAAATTATTTTCAACATATGTATGAGTACTATCCTCTATTCCTGTGTTTTACTGTAGTTTGACAAAAACTGTAATCTCTGCTGACTTAAATGGTGTAAAATAACATTCTAAGGGTTTTACACCAGGAGGTAAATTAGTCGATGTTTATTAATAAAGTTTAGTAATTGCTGTCTGGGCCCAAGCCGCAAAAAAGTAATGTAAACAAATAAAGTCCTACATATGTTTTCTGACAAGTCTTTGCTTTGTGTGGTGTCTTGACAATGTGTGTTGTTTATAATGATCATAATTGTTACCACTTAGTAAAATGCAGCACGATCAAAAGTATACAGTGAAGTACATACTTACTGATATTCATATGTTCCCCTCTGGGACAGTACTCTTCCAGTAGTCTGTAGGAACTCTACGGAAATCAAGAGTATCCCAGATGTTCCAAGTGTTTAGGCATGTATGTAGGATATAATACATAATGTTAACTTTTCAAACTCAGCTAGGTTTTTTTTTTACATTTTTTGCAACAAATAGTTGATTCAGCCAAATTTCTGCATTTGAAAAATAGGTGGGAATAGTGGACAGCCATTGTGTACTAATGAAGTGGGTTATACTGTAAGGTATGCATTCCTCTGATGTATGCGCTTATCCAGGTTTAAACACCAAACTGAGAGGGCATTTTATTGAATATTTAATTCAGAAAAAACTGCATACAGAATAAGAGAAATGCAGTTGGGCACTTTGATATATAACAAAGTACTGGCTGCCCTGGCATATTGATGGGAACATTATATGCCTGGGACAAATCTTCATAAACTGAATGTTCTAGTAAATCAGGGCCTGTTTACAAATATTATATTGTTCAAATCAGAGGTATAATTATAGAGTTTTATTTAACTAGCCTCATGATTAGCAAGTACTGACCTAATGCAGAATAAAACTGGACCCTCATTTTACCCCTGGCAATTGGTAACCAAGATGATACTATCAAAATATAGTGCAATCTCTTGTGGCACCACGAGTGCAAACATACACTGACAGCCCTGATTGAGTATAGTAACAGCTGTAGCTGGGAAGCTTTACTACAGGGATAATATGTGTTATAAATTGTCACACTGTGTAGTCCCTCTGTGTCACGACCAGGGTTTCTCGGCATGGTGGTCACCGGGTGTTACCTGTGAGGATGCTGTGGCGGGAGGCGACTGGCGGGGAGCATTGGCTGTGCGTGGTCCTGTTTGGGCATATTGTCACTCTGTGCTGGGTAGGCCTGGCGGTGCTTCCGTTCTGCTCCGGCATGGGCGCCGCCATCTTGCTTTCAGCCATGTGACCTAGTCGGCCAATCCTGGCGTGTCACATGCTCACTCTCTGACTAGTCACGGCTTGGCACTGGGTATTTAGGGGAGTTCAGAGCTCCTTTGCATTGCCAGTGCAACGTGTTTCTCAGCGCAAGCTGAGAGAGAGTTCCTGAGCTAGTCTGCCTGCCTGTTGGATTTCTGCCTAAGCCTGCTACACCTGAACCTGCTCCTAAACCCTGCTGGATTCCCCTGCCTCCTCTTATTGCCTCTCCCATTGCCTGAGTACCCGTGTCAGTCGTTTGCCTTGCACCCTGCCTCCACTTGCATTTCCTCTGGACATTATTGTTTCAACCTGCAACTCACTTCAGCCAACAATCACTTCAGTCTGCTAATTCACTTCAGCCTACTACTCACCTCAGTCAGCATTTCACTTCAGTCTGCAATTCTTTTCAGCCTCACAAACCCCAGAATACTGGATTACCTTCTGTTGTCACTACCTGGACTTTTTTTCCATTGCATCACTATAGTTCCCAAGTGCACTTAGTGCTAAACTCGGACTTTCTGTTTTGCCACTTTCATGTCTGTCAAACCACTTATTAAAAACTCCACATTTATTTTTAAGTCAGCTCCAATGTCTGCTCCTTATACCACCCCGGGTCCACAACAAAACCAGAACAACACACTCTGATATGAAGGCATACTTTCTTACCTTTTTTGTTTGCAATCCATGTTATATTAAGTTTTTCTTGCTCTTATTGCAGTATAGTTTGTCCCACAATCGTCCACTGGTGTTTGATGCTTGAACAAAGTAGCATATTATGCCACTGGTCATGGGCCTATACACTACATTTATTTATTATTTTATTTAACAGTTTTTTATATAGCACACACTATATTCCGCAGCGCTTTACAGATAATATTTGGCCATTCACATCAGCAAATAAAATGGCCTATAGCTCACAGTTTAAGCTGGTAATGCCTAAGCAGAATAATGACCATTATCACCTGTTGAAATTTAAGATTGAGACACTATCCAGAGAGATCTTGTGGGAGGTTATCATTTCAGAGAATGGTGAAAGAAAGTTAGACGGTCACCAGCTACCATAATCTATTATTTGAAAATGTCCAGCTAAATCACATAAAATATGAGATTACCACAAAAAGCATGTGGGATGCATTACAGAAGCTGCATGAAAGATGCTTTTTCTACTGAAGACACTATACAAAATGGAAATTGGCAAATCACAGGACATGCAGGAGCATATACCTTACACACACAAAGTACCGATTAACTTTCTGGAAAAACTGCATTTAACGCTAGGCTATGTGAAAACCAGGATTATAAATGAACACTACCACAGAAATCAACGCATACATGACAACATGGAAGTAACATTAAAATCACCATTAAAAAGCTGCACTTATCAAGTCACACTCCGGGACAGTATTCTTCCAGTTGTCTGTGGGAACTCCACGAAATGTGAGAGTATCCTGGACGTTCCAAGTGTCGATATATAGGTAGAGCATAGCTTAGATGCAATAAACAGGGATACTTCAAGATAGGTTGATTGATTAATATGAAAAGAAGAACAGCAGGGAGAATTTACAGAAGGGTCCAAACAGAAAGTTAATTCCACACTTGCTGATTCATTCATAAATTAATGTAATAAATTAAAGCAACATAAGATCACCTGTGTAATATTTGGTATATAAATTTGGGCGCAACAACTCACATGACAAATTACCTAAACATTTTCACAGAATGTGACCTGCATCACAAAGATATAATTTATCTTGCAGATGGAAATAGCATCACCACTAAAGGAGTTGGTCATGGTCTGTTCATCTGCTACAATACAAATAGGAATAATCTGGCAGTATCAGTAAATGATGTGTTGTATGTTCCGAGCTTGGAAGGCGGACTCTTGCCTGTAAGATAACTGGCAACTAAAGAATTCACCATCAAATTCAAAGATGGCAATGTATTATCCAGAATGAAAGAAAGGTGATGGCCAGAGCCAACTCAGATGAACACCTGTATTTTCTTAAAATTGCAAAGGAACAGACAAGACTAAGCACACACAGATAATTTCATATGTGGCATAGATGCCTGAAAAGCTTGCAGCAACTGCAAAAAGTGGAATTAACAAAGATCTCATATTACTGCGTTAAAGCTGTAAGAGCATCAATTCCTAAAATAAAGTAAGAGCAGAACCTCAAGACCCCTCGTTTTCCTACACTTTGACTCATATGGTCCTTTGAGACTCCAGGAGGCAACAGATACAATGTGATTTTTATGGTCAACTATTCAATATATACTGTCACTTATCTAATGGGTGAGTAACAAGGGTGAAGTATTGAACAAATTGGATTTAGAGGACTATGTAACATTAACAAGTTGCAGCGACCTTGACTCACTTTTTGTAGCGAAATTGTAGGTAATTTTACAGTACATAAAATAGAGAAATTCTTATGACAACAAGACATAGAGCATCAAAAGACAGTTCCATATACTCTAGAACAAAATGGGGGAGCTAAAAAGAAGGTCAGAACTCTGACTGAAATGAGCAGATGTATGCTATTGCTAACAGATCCTGGGTTATATGAAAGGTACCAGGGTTAAGCAGCAATGAGAGCTACTTACTTGAAAATAGGTTATTCCTCAGAACAGTGAAGAAAACTCCCTGTGAACTGTGACATTTCTAGAAAATTAGTGTAAACCACATAAGAGTTTTATATATTTAAACAAATTTCAGAGTTCAGTATATGAATGAACACAGTGATTGGGACCATACAGTCATAAGCAAAGAGTAAAGTATGATGCTCAATAAGGGATAAAAAGGATCAACTCTGAGAAAGGACTATTGCAGTATAGCAACAGCTGCAGGCTAAGTGTGGCAAGGAAGCTATACTGGAGGGACAGTAGGTGATCTGTATCATATCTGTGCAGTGTGTTGTGAAATACACACTCATACTTTTTTTATTTACCTCCATGTTATGCACTGAATTTGTACCTGTTCTGGTAACAGTAATGTTTATCCCACAACAGTGACAACAAGCCAGTGACTGGTCTTGCATGGTGATGCTTGTAGTACTCCAAGCTTCAGCATGCACATGGGCGAATACTTGTTGTTGTTCCATAAAATATAAAACAAATAGTTATACACATTTATGGAATACTGTCAGGGGCACCACAACGTTTTTAGGTTGGGGGGAGAGGGCAAGATTTAAATTCATTTTGGCACCCCTAAATCGCTAAATGTCACCACCTCAGGGGCAGCTGGAGTAATCCACCATGCCACCTACCTGATGACAGAGGTCAGTAACCCTAGGAGGTCTTTGGTTTTGCTGATTTGGTCTCTGTATGCAGACATTACTGTTCACTCCCAGGGGCCTATTCATCAACACTAAAATAACGTTTTTAAGAACATTTTCCTTAATTAACTTTATTTTAGTATTCATGAAGAGACTTAACACAGGAGATATCACTATCTCCTTGCTATGTCCCCCTGCATTAATTTCCACACTCCCCATACATTAGTATGGGGATATGGAAATTATGCTATTCATCAAATTCCAAAAATTATGTATTTTCGGATTTTGATGGTGTTACCATATGCCACTGTGAGGTGGCATATAGTAGGTATTACTTACCTGCTTTCAGCTGGGTATGTCCCCCGGCGTCTTCCTCCATCGCTCTGGGCTCTCCTCTGACTCAGTCTGCTATGCTGCCATGTGTTCTCCCCAGCAGAACACAATAAAGTTTAGAAAAAAAACTAAATGTTTTTTTTTTTTTTCCTCTAACGACTGAGTTCTGCTGGGGAGAACACATGACATCATAGCAGACGGAGCCTGAGGCTGCTGCAGGAGCAGGTAAGTCGAGGAGGGGGGGCAGGTGGGCGGAGGGGGAGGACACACGAACTTACCGCAGCTGTAGGTAGTGCTGCGCATGCGCTGGGTTAACGAATGTAACAGCAAATGCACAGCACGGATTCCAGTTAGTATAGATAGAGTTAACTATCTATTTCCTGAAAAGCTGTCATCACAAAAATGACAGCTTTTCGGAATAGATAGTTATGGAGAGGAGGAATGATGAATTCCTCTGGTAATTAGGTAGAACTCCATGTGAGTTCTAAACCTAATTACCTCCAGAGAAAGTTTAGGTAATAATGAATAGGCCCCCCAGTCTCCTCATTAAACACTAAAAGCTTCACTGCAGCTCCGGGAACACATGCAGCCAAAAGCGCTTCCCTGAACAGACATTTTATCCAATAAGCACCAGTGTATGCACCCTGCTATTCCCTGTACTATACACAAACCACTGCAAATATTCTGTAGGTATAAAACAAGAAAAAAAAGGATGAAAAAACAAATATACATATCAATCACTGCAAACTTTTCTCCATCTGGCTGTCCTATGTAAAGACATGAACACGCACGTCTAGTGACTACAACATTAGACTCCACCCAAATACAGACCCAGGGACTCCCAATCCCTCCAAATCAGCAATTCATGCAACAACTAAGGGCTCAAGCCAATTGTCTGTAATGATCTCACAGGTGCAAGTCATCGCGACAACAGCCGCACTTGATTGCAGCCCAAACTCGCACAAAATTGGTGCAGGTCGCGAGATGAGGTACTGTTGCCTCCACTTTAGCGCCATGGCAATGGCAACTCACACCCTTTGTGGCTAAATTAATTGACCCCTATTAATACATTAAAAAAAGTTTTGAAAATTGTTTGAACGTATTGGTCTGATTTTTCGGGGGCGGTATGGATGCGTCAAGTGTTTTAAACATTGCACGCGGTTGCAGCAGGCGTTTTTTTTTTTTTTTTTTAATACGGTTTTTATAATTGCATTTTTACGACACGAAAATATACTTACACCCATTTTAATGTACGAGGGACAGTCATTTCCTGAAAAAAATTGCTTTCTATCATTTTCAACTTTTTTTTTTTTCACCCAGAATTTGCACGGTCGTTTTTTCGCCAAAGTACGCAATTTACGAAAAAATGTCAAGGTAATTTATCATTAGGCGGGGTGTCCAAAGGGTTCTGAAACAAATCCCCACATTTTTAGCCAAAAATAGGGATTTTGCTTTTTTTTTTTCTCCTTGTCTTGGATAGAGAATACTTTTTTCGAAAATTTCACCTTTTCTTGGCGGGAAATGTCCATTTTCGCCAATGGTGAATAAACTGCTGTTTTCTCCGCTAATTAAATATGGCCCTAAGTTTAGTACAATAAGTGCAGTACACATGGCATCCATGCTACACATGGGAATTATTGTCAGACACCACTTCAAACACTATGGGGTCAATCCAATTAGGTGCGAGTAGCGAGTTTGTTTCTTGAAACTCGCAGACTTCGCATCGACGCACGCTCCCGAGAATTCTCCAATCCATTTAAAAATCCCTATTCGTACTACTCGCAGCGGAGGGGTGGAATTGACTGCCAAATGAGATTGTAGAGAAGTGCATGAAAAAGTGGGGAGACCATCCTGGACCCCCCAAAACTGATAATTTTGCTAGCCGGACCCTATAGAAGGCTGTTTGTGGGCATTAGGAAGGTACTGTAGGTTTTTAAATGGTGTCAAATGGATGATTAGGTTTTAAATGCAAGAAAATGATTAAAAACACATAAACCTTTTTTTCGTTTAATCTCAAACACATTAAATTACAAATGCAAAAAACAAGTAGTGAAAAAAGTAATTTTGGGGTACTTTGAGGGCCCCTTGAAAAATTGCAAAAAAAAATGTTTAAAAATATATATATATTTGTCAATTAAACAATATTGTAATTCAATTTGGGGTGCCTAAACTAACGAAGAAGTAGATTTTTGGGGTAATTTGAGGTCTTTTTTTACCCCCAAAAATGACATGTAATTAAGTTATTGGAAACTTCCAATTGCCTAATTAGTCATTAGTGGGGGTGTTCAAGTTGTTCAGCACAGTGTCCCAACATTTAAACCTTTAAAATAAAGATTTTCCTTTCCATCTCTCACCCTCAGGGAGGTGCGAATGGAAAGATGCGAATTCAGTCTGACTGATTCAGTGCAAGTTGCTACCGTATATACTCGAGTATAAGTCGACCTGAATATAAGCCGAGGTACTTAATTTTACCACAAAAAACTGGGAAAACTTATTGACTAGAGTATAAGCCTAGGGTTGGAAATGCAGCAGCTACTGGTAGTAATCCCCCCCCCCCGGGTACTGCCCCCAGTAGTAATATCCCCCCCTGGTAGTGCCCCCAGTAGTAATATCCCCTCTGGTAGTGCCCCCAGTAGTAGTATCCCCCCCTGGTAGTGCCCCCAGTAGTAATATCCCCCCTGGTAGTGCCCCCAGTAATAATCCCCCCCTGGTAGCGCCCCCAGTAGTAATCCCCCCCCTGGTAGTTCCCCCAGCAGTAGCCCCCCCCCCAGTAGAGAGAGACGTAATAAAAAAATAAAAAAAAACACTTACATGAAACCCCGCTCCTGGTCACGACGCTGCTACCGGCTCCTCCGGCCGCTTTGCATTATGGGAGAGACGTCATTACTAATGAAGTCTCTCCCATTACCCAGTGTGGGAGCCGGAAGATGGCTCCCGCAGTGGGAGCAGCTAATTACAACAAACACACAGCTGCCGTTGCCGGCGGCTGTGTGTTTGGCACTGTGTAGTGCTGACCGAACTCCGTCCGGTTAGCGATACACACGCGGTGCAGCTGTGTCACAGAGACACAGTCTGCACCGCGGCCCACATGGTACGCAGCTGAGTGAGGCGCCCTCCAATATTTGGCATCCTACTCAGCTGCGTAACGGGAGAACTGGCCCTGGAGCATCACTCGAGTGTAAGCCGAGGGGGGGCTTTTTCAGCACAAAAAATGTGCTGAAAAACTCTGCTTATACTCCAGTATGTACGGTAATTGGATTGCAAAATTAATTTGCTATGTGAATTCCAAGAGAAAATAGCAACTCGCACCTAAATGAATTGACCCCTGTGCTGGGCTGGTTACACCTGGAGGAGGAAGACCTGCTCAGACTTCACCTTATAATGACCAAAAACCAGCACCAACAAAAACGTTCTTAATAAAAGAAAACACACAGATTTTAGTATAATATAAATAGCTGCACATTTAAGTTTGCTTTCTTTAGTACTACCATTACCATAGGAAGTGTCAATAGAATGTACAGTGAGTTACCAATATGGTCAAAATAAACAAATATGCAGTTTCATTAAACTTTATCCTCTAATATGTCAGACATGTTAGAGCCGTATATGCATCTCCAACGGGATCCCGACGCCAGAATGCCAGCTAGGGATTTATGACAGGCATCAAGATACCGACGCCTGTCATAATCCCGACGCTGGAATGCAGAACAACGTGGGCCCGAAAGAGGTAAGTACTGGCGCCCGTCCTCTTAGCCGCGAGGGTGGAGGGTTAGGGCACCCCGGGGGGGACTTTGGGTTAGGCACCCCCACGGGAGGGCTAGGGTTAGGGTGCGGGGAGAGGCAGTTAGGTTTAGGCACTAATGGAGGGAGGTTAGCGTCAGGCACCTGTAAAGTAGGGTTAGGGTTGGGGGGGAGAGGGGAGAGTTAGCTGTACTTACCTCCGCTGTCGGGATTTCCTCCCTTCGGCCAGCAGCTGTCGGGATTTCAACCGCCAGCAATACAACCCCATTCAGTCTCCAACATAGTATTATCTCAGTGCTTCTGTTTAACAGGGGGCTTCATTCTTCTTCAGCATTAGGTTACACAGACCCAGCAGGAACTGCTGCCTGGCTCTGATGAATCCTCTCATGAGGCTGCTGCTGATCTTCTCCACGGGTCAGAGAAGCATGCGCTGACCTCCACCAATCAGAGCTCAGAAAAATGCTTCTCTGACATTTTGTGGTATCTCATGAGACTTACTCAGCTCCCAGTAATGCACTACAATTGGCACCTTGTTACCCCCCAATCCGGTGCCTATATATATATATAATATATTAGAGCCTTCTCTTTGAAATAATACATTGTAATTACCTTAATCAAATTATTATTTATGTTGTCGCCGTAATGAAATTTCTCATCCTGCGCAATTAATGAAAGGATCCCCTATCTGGGTTTATTTTTCATATTTAGGTTTTTAAAGCTTGAACTCATCATTATTAATATTATTCAGTATTTCTAAGGCCCTGACAAATTAGGTAGTCCTTTACATTTTCAAGAGACGAAAGGATGAAGAGACCATTACTTTTAGATAATGGGCTAAAAATATCCCTTTGTTGTTAATAAGGAGTATGAAGACCTTACGCTGCCCTCTTAAGCAGTTTAGAACGAACTTCATATCTGTAACTGAAGTTCTAGTGTGGACATCAGTGAGTGATATAAATGCCTCCTTCACTGCACATTCTTACCAATATTAATCAAGGGTTTGAGGGAGATCTGCATTAGGCCCTGGACAAAGCCCTAGAGCAGTGGTTCCTAATCTTTTTTGAATCATGCACCTTAGAGTATCAGCATTTTGTTCACTGCACCCCTAAGCCAAATATTTCTTATTGAGAAATTCAGGGAAAAAAGTAAATTCAGTAAATTCTGCTGACCTGTCATCCTTAGGTTCAGTATGGTTGAGGCTGACATGGTTGCACTTCTGCTTGTCCACACATTTTATGATTGGCAGCCGCCAGCACTAATTTTGCTTATCAATTTAGCCATAAATAATTTGATTTGGTACTGGACCACCAAATTGTGGCACCCTTGCATGTACCCCGCGACACCCAGTTTGGGAACCACTGCCCATACTTGCCGACTCTCCTGCAATGGCCGGGTGCTGCTCACAGCCCCCCTCCCCACAGCCAAGAGAGGGCAAGTCTCTTGGTCTGCCACCACCAGTGGAAAAAACGCCATCCCTACTCACATCAGTTATGAAAGTGGATGGTCGGGGGGCTATGATGTGATTTGCGCTGAATCGCGTCATCGTAGCCCCGCCCCTGCTTTACAATGTCGGTAATCTCTGCATTGTATAGTGGTGAGGTGGGGTCACAATTAAGTGATCGCGCCAAAATCGCCCACCATTGCTGCCGCCGCTACCCCTACAGCACCAACCTGGCTGCCCCTTCCCGATGGGGCAGCCAGAAAGTCTGCAAGCCTGCCACTGCCCTAGAGTGTTGAGTTTTATTGTATAGGGCTATCCTGTGGATTATCATTGGGTGTGAATATGGGTGTAGTACTGAGTACTAAATCTTGCTGCCCCATGAGGCTTTCTCTCACTACTTAAATTGGAGGGGGAGTGGCACATCTTGATTTGGAAAAATATTAGTATGCTGGCTTGATAAATCAGGCTGGGGACTGATGATAAGTTTTCCAAACCTTGCGTAATTATTGAGAGATCGTCTGTGTCCTTTTGCCTTTCCTGAAGTATTTTGACTCCCTAGCGCTGTGAAACCCTCAGGGTCTGGGCTTCCTAAGGCAGTGCATGCTACTATTGGGGCTGGCATAAATTTGTGTTCCTGACTGAGGAGCTGATGGTACCTTCCGTAACCTTATCATTGGCAGGTATAGCCAATTTAATTCCAGATTTACATGCTAAGTCATGGGTCAGGAGTGATCTTCTTTCAGTGAGCGATGTTTTCTCTAATGATGGGATAGTCTTTCTTTCGCACCTTCGACAACATTATAATGTTCCTAAGAGTGATTTCTATAAGTATCTGTAACTAAGGAATTGACTACAGAGCACTTTGCCCTCCCCATTGAGGAGACAAGCTTTTCCAGCATATATTTTGGCCCAACTTCAGTCTTCCAACCTTAAAGGTTGAATTTCGTGGTGGTATATTTTCCTAGTTCTAGAGGCTAAAAAGGGAAATTGACTTGTTTAGTTAAATGGGAAAGGGATTTCTCCAAGCCAATGTCTGAAGAGGACTGGGCGATTTTATGTTTCAAGGTGTCCCGTTGTATCAAACACTCAATTTTATTCTTTAAATTGATACATAGAGTATATTTTACCCCCAACAGACAACATAAAATTTGACCCTCCACCACTAAATATTGTTGGCGATATCTTCCATTTTTTGGGGGCTTCCCCACTTTTACAGCTATTGTGGGAGGAGGTGTTCGTTATGATTCATAAAGTGACAGGGGTTTATGTATCTGTAGACCCACTAAACTGCCCTGCTTCACTTTTACCCAGGAGACTTGACACTTATAGATAGGTATCTTCTGGGTCACATTTTTGTTGCTACTAAAGCCACTATCGTTCAGCTTTGGAAGACCGCTTCTGTACCCGACATACTGGCTTTAGAAAATAAGATTCCAAAACACTGTGATTTTGAGACCGCAGACTGCAAATACTCTGCCTCTGCATCGTCCCCCCATATAAAATGGTTCATTTGGAATGAATATAGAGAGGAGCAAGAACGTTCCTCCATATACAGTAAAGCCATTGACCTTCGTAGTCTACATTCACCTGACCCTGACTCTTAAGGTTCAGTGTTGTGTGATTGGATATATTGTTGATTTGCCATGCTTTTGTTGTGTACTATGATATAGGGCTTCAACCCCATACATGTACCCACCTTGTCTTGTATTTTATATGCATTCTTAACTCTAATAAAAACTATTATGGAAAAGAAAAAAAGCATAGTAGATTATTTCAAGAAAGCTCGGTGAAGCTCATCTGCAGGTATATAAAAGAAAGAAGCACAGGCTGGGGAGGGTAGAGGTATATAGTAAAATATATGCAAATTTGCCCTCTTTACTGATTTTTTTGTGTTTAGTTTTACTTTACAAATCTGATTATAAAAATATATCTATACACAACATATTAAAGTCAGTATTCTGTTACCATTTAACGAGGGGCATGTTTAGAGAGGAGGGGACAGTGTGCAGTCTCTGTCTGGGGTCCCCTCCTATCGACCCGGCGGCCAGCAGCGCACTGGGCGCAGCAGACTCCGGCCACTAGAGTAGACTCTAGTGCTATGCCAGAGTCTACTGCGCATTTGCAGGTCACCGGGGAAATGGCACGGCAGCCATTTTCCCTACTGCATCTGTGTAAAACACTGGGAAAATGGCCGCGGCAGGCATTTTCCAGGCGATTTGTACAGTGATGCTACAGAGAGACTCCGTAGAGGTAAGTATTTAATTAAAGGTTGCAGGGTGTGTGATGTGCCCCCCCTGGATCCAGGGGCCCTTGTGCACCCTGCACCCATTATAGATCTGCTCCTGCATTTAACATTAATTAATTTATTTATTTATTAACAGTTTCTTCTATAGCGCAGCATATTCCGTTGCGCTTTACAATTGTCAACATTGATAGAACAAAACTGGGTAATAACAGACAGATATATAGGTAAGAAGGCATATGCAAAGAACTCTAAGAAACAGCCAAAATCTGTGGGTGACCATTACCAATTGTGGACCAACAAATGTCACAATCCAGAATTACACAACTTTTTTCTGTAAATGCACAGCGAACATAAACGCATTTACTTTCACATATAATCCCATCCACAAACTGTCAGAGGAAGACTTTATTTTTATCATGTAATCTGTACAGATTAAAGAGTTTGTCTGTTTCTCAGATGCCGACTGGTGAAAACACCATGTATAATGCTGAGAATGAGCAGTGATTACGCTGAATATATCTGAAAAATAAACTGTATGCATGAGTGTGTTCCTACAGTACTGTAATGGGGTTAGGAATGAGATCCCGGCTGTCGGGATGCCGCTGGTCAGAATACGTACAGCGGCATACTGACAGTCAGAATCCTGACACCCATAAAGGAACTAAGGTAAAATTAACCCTTACCCCTAACCCTCCCTCCCCAGTGCCCAACCCTATCCTCCTCCCCCCCCCCCCCAGTGCCTAAACCTAACCTCCCCCTCCCCGCACCCTAAACCTAACACTCCCTCCCTGGTGCCTAAACCTAATCTCCCCCCTAGTGCCTAAACCTATCCCTCCCCCATAGTGAAACAATACACTATGTGGGACTCAATTTTTCATGAGCTCTATAATACAAAAATTAAATATATTCCTGATCGTAGAGGTCAACGATGTGTCTATCACATAGATACTTTTTTTCTTATGTCCACCAGTTGGAAATGATTTGTAATAAAAAATGAAGTACATGTATTAGAAGTCGTTCTTTTAAACACTATAGATTATCAAAGCTACAATTACACCCCTGTATAGAAAACAGAGAGGAGATTGCTTGGAGATATGAGCGTACCCAACTCACAATTCAACAAACAGTGTTCCACATATAAATGTATCTTTTTACACCCATGCAATATTTAAGAACTGGAATCCCTCACACCATGAAAGGATGGGTGTACCCCACTTGCTGGATATTCAAGAAGGTGTCAAACACATAAAGGTTTCTTATCAGTAGGAATTGTGACATAGATGGCGTACCCTACTCACAGCAGATGATGTGTTGAAACATATCTGGGTTTCTTTATTGGGTCTTGAGACTTTATCACCACCACAAATCTCACTTCCATTTAGAGGATATCCAAAATATGACTGCTGAGGTGTTAATTACTCCCAAAAAGTTTTATTAAAAATAAACCAAAACAATAAGGGTACATATAAAAATGTCCCAAAGCAAAAAGGGATAAATAAAAATTACAACAAAAACAATAAAAAGACCCTACAGGATCTTTAAACAGATGAGTCTATTGAGAGTGACAATATCAAAAAGTCACGGCAATGAACATTAAAAAAAGCAATCATAGAGTCAATGTATCATACCTAATGATTCCAAAATGTACAGAAATTGGCTGTTCACTCTCTTGGCTGGCCAACGTGTTTCGGTCCCATGTGGACCATTATCAAGACATCTGTCCCTCATAGTGCCTAACCCTAAACCTCCCCTTAACGCCCGATACCTTTGGGATGCCGGCGGTCGGGATTCTGGTCTTGATGCTGTCAGGATTTCAGTACCGGTATGTCGGCCAATTGCATCCCGCACGGCGAGATGGTGACTACTTCCCACTGTGATGACATTAGAATATTTGCAATGTAATTATCGTCCTGTACTTTTAAGATAAAGCAAAATGAGCAAAACACAATTTTGGACTTGGGGAAAAAAAATGCTGAAAGGTTTAATTTAATGGGTGATGTTAACATGGCAAGGGGAGGTGGGAAGAGAGTGCTGCACTAAACAGTTGTATCTGTGGTTTCAAGTAGCTGCTGAATAAGTTGAAACACTGCTAGATTCCAATTGGTAATTGACAGATAATAGGGGAAAAAATCTCAGCGTATACTTTTGTCCATTAAAACAAATCAAACTAATAATCTAGAAATGTACTAAATGATCCTATATACATACAGTACATCCGGAAAGTATTCACAACGCTTCATTTTTTCCACATTTTGTTATGTTACAGCCTTATTCCAAAATGGAATAAATCCATTTTTGTCCTCAAAATTGTACACACAATACCCCATAATGACATCGTGTAAAAAGTTTTTTTTTTAATTTTTGCAAATTTAATATAAAAAAAAACCCACAAAGAAATCACATGTACATAAGGATTCACAGCCTTTGCCATGAAGCTCAAAATAGAGCTCAGGTGCATCCTGTTCCACTGATCATCCTTGAGATGTTCCTACAGCTTAATTGGAGTCAACCTGTGGTAAATTCAGTTGATTGGACATGATTTTGAAAGGCATACACCTGTCTATATAAGGTCCCACACTTGACAGTGCATGTCAGAGCACAAACCAAGCATGAAGTCCAAGGAATTGTCTGTAGACTTCCAAGACAGGATTGTCTTGAGGCACAAATCTGGGGAAGGGTACAGAAAAATATCTGCTGCTTTGAAGGTCCCAATGAGCACAGTGGCCTCCATAATCCGTAAATGGAAGAAGTTCGGAACCACCAGGACTCTTCTAGTTGGCCGGTCGTCTAAGCTGAGCGATCGGCGGAGAAGGGCCTTAGTCAGGGAGGTGACTAAGAACCCGATGGTCACTCTGTCAGAGCTGCCGCATTCCTTTGTGGAGAGAGAACTTTCCAGAAAAACAAACCTCTCTGCAGCAATCCACCAATCAGGCCTATATGGTAGAGTGGCCAGACAGAAGCCACTCTTTAGTAAAAAGCACATGGCAGCCCGCCTGGAGTTTGCCAAAATGCACCTGAAGGACTCTCTGATCACGAGAAACAAAGATTGAACTCTTTGGCGTCAATGACAGACGTTATGTTTGGAGGAAACCAGGCACCGCTCATCACCAGGCCAATGCCATCCCTACAGTGAAGCATGGTGGTGGCAGCATCATGCTGTGGGGATGTTTTTCAGCGGCAGGAACTGGGAGACTAGTCAGGATAGAGGGAAAGATGAATGCAGCAATGTACAGAGACATCCTGGATGAAAACCTGCTCTAGAGCGCTCTTGACCTCAGACTGGGGCGACGGTTCATCTTTTAGCAGGACAACGACCCTAAGCACACAGCCAAGATATCAAAGGAGTGGCTTCAGGACAACTCTGTGAATGTCCTTGAGTGCCCTGCTAGAGCCCAGATTTCAATCCAATTGAACATCTCTGGAGAGATCTGAAAATGGCTGTGCACCGACGCTTCCCATCCAACCTAATGGAGCTTGAGAGGTGCTGCAAAGAGGAATGGGCGAAACTACCCAGAGATAGTTGTGCCAAGCTTGTGGCATCATATTCAAAAAGACTTGAGGCTGTAATTGCTGCCAACGGTGCATCAACAAAGTATTGACCAAAGGCTGTGAATACTTATGTACATGTGATTTCTTAGTTGTTTTTTTATTAAATTTGCAAAAATCGCAAACATTTTTTTAACACTTTGTCATTATGTTGTATTGTGTGTAGAATTTTGATGACAAAAATGAATTTATTCCTTTTTGGAATAAGGCTGTAACATAACAAAATTAGGAAAAAGTGAAGCGTTGTGAATACTTTCCGGATGCACTTTTATATAGGATATAAAATAGTTTAATACTGGTTAGAGAAGTGATCTACTACCGGTATACAGCAAAAAGGACATGCAGTACAACATGAAACCGTATATATAAATAGATCTGAAGGTTGAGTTATGAAACCCCCAGATGATGTATTGTGGTATGATTCCTATACTATACAAATATTGGTAAATAGTTTTAATAACAGGGAAACACACCTAGGCATTTTACATCCCCTGTGAACTAATAGGTAAGTCTTTGTGTGGTTACAATCCCCTGCAGCGTAGGTGCTCTTGCTGGTAATCATGTCCAAAGTGGCTGTTCTCCAAACAAATGCTCTGTGCAGTAGTGCAATAGTAGATAAAAGTCTATGACTCTCAATAGTAAACCACCTGATGACTACACACTGCGAAGTGTCCGTACCTAGTTTTAATGGTACAGGCTATGTGAAGGTGTGATTACCTCTGATGGGGTTGAATATGCAGTCTGTTTTAGCTCCTCTGTAAACGCCGCTCCCTGATGTGGTCCCGGGAGGCTGGGGGTCTGCCGGCAAACTTCCCGTTGCAGAAACAAAGACCTATATTAAAGCCACTGGTTGCAACAGTTACCTCACACAACAAGCGAAAGATCAAGGATACGTAATATCAACAGAGAAGAGCTACTAGAATGCAGACAAAGATTTGTTTTATATTTCCTATATAAACTATACATTAATCAGGGTTTTTAAACCCTGTGCATTCAAATTAGAGATGTGCTGGTTCGGTTTTAATCTGTTCTTATCGCCAAATTAGTGCAAGTTAGGAGTAGTTTGGATTTATCTTATTAGCTATCCAAAACACGTCAGAGCTGGGTAGCCAATATGATGCCGTTTATGAGAACCAAACATATCCGAGTAATAACGAAAACCGCACATCTCTAATTCAAATATACATTTTTATTATATACGAAGACTATATATCAGCCCATACACTGTTTTTTTTTTTTTTAGGGGCATTAAGGGTGAATGTAGCGCTCTGTAAAGATGTCCACATTGCGGGGACGTTTAGAAACAACTTGTTCGATAAAAAACGCAATGCTATCATGTTTTATATATGTAAAAATGTCTTCTAGCACACTTGTGATTTATGTACGTCCATTCTGTGTGTGCTATATGTCAGCAAAATATACTAGGCGGAAATTAGAATACACACTGGCCCCAAATGGGTGGAAGCAAGCAACAACATGCCTAAACGGCAATGAATAGAAAGCCAGGATGGGAATCGACGTTCTGCTATCCTGAAGACTCCTTGCAGTAGCGTAAGTTCACCCCAGACGCCCGGAGGCAAGTTATCATTTAGTGCCCCCCTATCCCCCATATTTACAGCATTAAATGGGGTGAATATATTGTGGGTTATGGAGGAGGTGCCCCTCCAGTTCTGGCGCCCGGTGGCAGGCGCCTCCATTGTCTCCCATACTTCTGCCCCTGACTCCTTGCCAGGTGAAACTCATAGAGCACAGATCCATTGATCTCACCGAGTGTTGTGAAGCGCTATACACAGCCTGCAAGTGGAAGTCTGCCGGCAGACCCACAGCCACCAAGGACCACATCAGGTAGCGGTGTTTACGGAGGAGCTGAAACCGACTACACATTCAACCCCATCAGAGGTCATTACACCCATACTTGCTTACTTTTGAAAAAGCATTTCAGGGAGATTGTGATAGCAACACCAATGTGTCGGTAAAGTGGGCATGTACTGCTACATCTGAGAGGCGTGTCATAAAGTTGATTTACATCCAAATGTAAATTGACCCCAAAGCAGTTATCAAGATCTACGTGTTAAAGAAAACACACACACACTTTTCAGAAAATGCATGTAGCCATAGGGATCATTTTGCCTCATAACCAATGCAAGGAAATGCTACTAATGATCTCATTTGTATGTACATACCTCTTATTTATATATATATATATATATATATATATATATATATATATATAGAACAAGGGTACTGTTAACAGCGCTACAACAAGAATTATCTGTGTTTAAGTCCTTTAAAATGAATTCTTCCAAAAATACACTCCCCGTGTGACAGGTGGCCGCCAATTTTCTCCTGAGAGACTGTTGTCGTCTCAAGTAGTAGTAGAGTATCTAAAAAAGGAGGTGAGAAAAGGCGGTCTCTGGTGTAGTATTTTAGAAATATTTGAATTTTCAAGATAAGTATTTCAAGTACCTTCATCATTTAAAAAACAGGCACATCAGGGGTCTAAAGCTGGCCACACATTTAAAGATTATCTGTCCAACCAGCCAACTGCCCAACCGTCCAACTTGTCTGTCCAACTAAAATGGTTCCCCACACATCTAACCAACTTTTCATCCAACCAGGCAACCTGCCAACTTTTTCAACAGACCAGCCAACTTCTGTCCAACTTGTGATGTCACAGAAGTAGGCGGAGACTGCCTGCCTACTTCT
This sequence comes from Taudactylus pleione, assembly GCA_031769625.1. NCBI lineage: Eukaryota > Metazoa > Chordata > Amphibia > Anura > Myobatrachidae > Taudactylus > Taudactylus pleione. The sequence goes on from JAUIMM010000040.1 coordinate 49,133,223, forward strand.
GCATGTTTTGAATAAATATATTGAACACACACACACATATACTGTATATACACACACACACACGACTGTTCGTGTTTAAATAAATATATATATATACATATATATATATATACACACACACGCACATAAAATATATTTATATATTTTATATATATATATATATATACACACGCACATAAAATATATTTATATATATATATATATATAATAATATATATACATATATATGTGTGACACTGGACAGTGCTGAATGAGGGGAGGAGAGTTGGGATGGATCGGTGGGTACAGAGCCGTGATGATCGGGGGGAGGGTGGCCGGGTGCAGTAGAAGTCAGATGGTCATAAAATTTATATGGGCCCATTTATCATTCAATATTTGCACTGTATTCCCCGAAAACCGTTTTCGGGGGATAGCCGCAAATATTAAGTATTCTCCGATATCTGTTGTCCCTCCATTTCCGTCGGCAACGCAAACCCCCATTAGTTTCTATAGGGGATGCAATGCTGACAGATTTATTAAGTTCCGGAATGCAAAACATTCCGAAACCTTGATGCGCGCAGCATGAGCCTTCTGAAGATGGTGTAAGCTGCTGTAGTCTATGGGCTACACATCACAAATCTGTCTGGAAGAGTGTTCCATAGGAAACATCCCTTGGCAATGGCCGCAGCGCATGCGTGGTCTGCAGACTGCACATGTGCAGGATCCAAGCACAGGAGTGAAGTGACCGCTGTCTCTGCAGGTGGTACTTCATACATCCAGGCAGTATGATCGCATCCTGCAATGCGATCATGGGCGCTAATATGGTGCCCAGATCGCATTGCAAGTGCGATCATTACTAAATGGGCTACACATACATATGATCCATAGGGATGTAATTATGAGACCAGCGTTCTCAATTCCAACTGCGGAATCCCGGCAAGGGATTTAACATAGGCGTAGAAATTCTGACGCCTATGTTAATCCCGACACCGGACCAATCGCCCTCCTGCCGGTTAAGTACAACACTTAGACCGGGGATGGGGGGGTTAGGTTTAGGAACCACCGGGGGGGACTTAAGGTGCCTACACACTAGGCGATGTGGTTACGATCCGATATCGTGTTCGATTTCCCTTGAACTTTCCCCGGCACTCCAGGACACGATGTGCAGCAAAAGCTGCACGATGTGTCACAAAATCTATCGTGCATGATCTAAACATTTGTCGATCTTTAGATCATGCAGGATAGCAAACAGATGCTTGCACGGATCAGGGATATCTGTGATGCATGTATCTGTCTGTAAAAAAAAAAAACACAGATGCACGGATGGGAACAGTTAGACCCGTCTGTGCTGCTGTTTAAAAAAATGTAAAAAAAAAAAAATGGCGTGACCCCTCCCCCAAAAGAACAACCAGCCCCCGGGCTTTAGTGACCCAGTGCTGGTTGCGCAAAATACGGTGGATAAACGACGTAGGGGTCCCCCGTATTCTGTGCAACCAGCACTGGGCTCTGATCCGGTCCTGGTTCTGGAAATATAAGGGGAAAAATTAGTAGGGTCCCCTTGTATTATCCAGAACCAGCACCACACTTTTTCTAGCGGGGGGCTAATGCCACAGCCAGGGGAGCCCTTTCACCATGCCACCCAGCCAAAGCATTAACCCTGACCGCTAGTCAGCCCAGACCAGGGATCCCTGGGGAGCTGGGGACCCCCCCAATAAAGGGGTCCCCCTCTACAGGGAACCCCAGGCACAAGCTGATAGTCCGGGGCTATCCCTAGTACCCCTGGGCGGTGGGTGCCGGGTTGATTGTGTATAGTGTGTGTAAAAAATAGATGAACTAAATTTGTCTTTTGCTGTGGAACTGCAGGTCCCAGCAAGCCTCCTCAGCATGCTGGTACTTGGAGAACCAGAAGTACCAGCATTCGGGTCATTACTAGCCCCGCTCGTACCTGTAGTTCGACTGCAAAAGCAATATTAAAATAAACACACCGTACAAAGTATAAGTTTATTAAACATACATGCACTCACATGCACACACACATGTACGCATACTCACCTATGTATCCCTGTAGCATCGGTCCACTTATCCAGTAGGGTATCCACAGGGGACCTGTTAATGAAAAACTCACTCACCTGTCTTCTATGCGAAGTTCGGTCCTCTTCGTTCCAAAACTAGGCATTCCAGAAAGCCACGAACAAAAGTACCGTTCTTTAGGAACTGTAGTTCCCGAATGAGAGCTTAGCAGCGGGATTTCACCATGGAAACCCCGCCGCTGAGCGTTCATTGGCTGAGACGCGAGCTCTCCCACTCTCAGCCAATGAATGGCTCTCACCATTGAAGTCAATGGTGAGAACTGCAAAGGTAACTCAAGGTTAGGGTAGGCACCCCCCCCCGGGCAAGATTAGGGCTAGGCACCCCCCGAGAGGGTTAGGGTGCAAGGTTTGGTGTTAAGTTTATGCACCCATGGGGGGGGAGGTTAGGCAGTAGGGGGGGAGGTTAAGGTTAGGCACCCATAAGGGAGAGTTAGGGGGAGGGTTAGTATACTTACCTACCCCAGTCGGGATCTCCTCCATCGGGCATCTGCTGCCGGGATTTCAGCTGCCGGCATTTCAATCCCATTACGATCAATATATATATATATATATATATATATATATATATATATCGATCTCTATATATACGGATATATATAATATACACACACACAATATGGTAGCAACGGGCAGCAGGTCTAACAACCTGAAGAGGGAGGCCATCCACAGCACCCCAGTGGCTGTACTACAGGGATCGGAGGTTGGTCAGGCAGCACCTCGGCAAGTGTCACAGAAGTGGCAGGAGGAAGGTCCGACGCGCACTGGCTTCATCCATGCATCGGAGGATTGGGGCGATGAGGTACCAAGAGCAGCGGTGCAGCCTCTAGGGGAGGTCAGGGGTCAGTGCCATTTGTACTGGGGAGGGGAGGTCAGTGCCACTTGTACTTGGGGAGGATCGGTGGTCAGTATCACTTGTACTGAGCACGTCGGGGGAGTGTGATCGTGGGGGAGTTGATAACGGGCTGGCAGGGGAGACTGAAGGTGCTGCGGAGAGGTGTGCTACCCACCTCGATCCACCGCTGCTGCTACATGTTCCAGCCGGCTCCTGCAACTCCTGACAAGTCCGGTGCTGAAAACACGGGACCCACTGCTGAGGACTGAGGACCCGCTGCTGCCAGAACTAGACACACAGGACCCAGTGCTGATGACGGAGGACCCTACGGAACTGAAGACAAGGGAGACAGGACCCTCTTCTGCTAAAAGGTGAGTGTGATAAAAGTAGGCGGACACTACCGGCCAGTGTCCGCCTACTTATTGCTCAGTCGGGGGGAACTATCCCCCTACACTAGAACGTTAGCTGGTGAAAATCAAACATGTTTGATTTTCACCAACTAGTTGGAACGACTGTTTCTGGCCGGTTTTCAGCGTGTGGGAGCAAACGGCTGACTATCGTTTGCTCCCACACACAGGACGATTATCATTCCAACTAGCCCGCTAGTTGGCTGGTTGGAACGATATCGTTCTGATGTGTGGGGGCCTGGAGGGCCCTGTTAACCCCTTAACTGGCCAATATTTGCTCCCAAATTTGTAATTTTTGTTTATTATATGTAAATAATTGCCATTTGGGTCTAATTCAGTAAAAAATTACAAATCCATACATTTATACAGTTCTAAAAATTATGGAAATAAATATATACACGTATACATTTTATATATATATATATATATATATATATATATATATATATATATTAATATACATACATCATAAAAAAAATGTGTAACTGTATAAAACAAGGGTTGGAAGGGAGAGGTGTGGTGACAATATATGGCCATACAGGGTATCAAGGCGCTATATGAGTTTGATTCAGAGATGGATGGCAATGCAAACGCAATTGGATACTCGCACGGATCACAGCTGCTAAAATTTCTAATGCCTTCCAAAGCATACCCCAGCATAGGTACGTCCAATGCTGCCTTCTCATATCCATATGACAGTGTAAACATCGATGCACATCGGGCAGTCATGCAGCGTGTAGGTCAAGTCTGACCAGCCACAAACACTGCAGCTCTTCTGACACACTGAGGGAGATGTATGAAGCCCAGAAGCGGTATCAGTGCACGTTATGTGCGCTGATACCGCTTCTCACCGATGTATGATAGGGGGTTTGGGCGGTAAATGACAGGGGCGACATGTGCCTCTGTCATAATCGGCGCTGCAATCTACAAGATAGCAGCGCCGATAGCCTGGGCCATGTACGAACGGTCAGATCACCTGACCGTTCGGCCTGCTGTAGCTGTCTGTCCCTGCTGCTGCGGCGGCTGCCGGCTCCAGGCTGCATGTGGGGATCTTGCGATACTTGCGAGATCCTGCGCATGCTCAGTGGAGCCGGTCGGGATTGAGACACAGCGCATCAGCACTAGGCTGACGCGCTGTGGTCTCTAGCGGGTAGTGCCGGAGGGGGGAGTTAACGCTCCCCCTCTCCGGCCGATGAGATGTTCTTACATTGGTAGTGCTTCCTGCTTCGCCTCGGTAAAGAGGCGAAGCGGGAAGCGTTATTGCGGCACAGTAAGTGCCGCTATCATACATCTACCCCAATGAGAGGTCTCATGCTGCACAGGAGATCACAATAGTTAATCTATGCATGCACACGAAACAGCGTTTTTCTAACCACCCCCCCTTTCCATCCCAAAATGCTGACTACGTCACTCAATTTGTGCATGGTCCTGTGCGTGCGTGATATCGTTGCAATAGCTGCGTGTGTGCAGTGCTGCGTTCGCACATGCACAATAGCAAACAATCGCTGAATCTACGTAAAAATTGCCATTGCACCTGTCTCTGAATCAGGCCCACAGGGTAACAGGAGAGAGTGTCATGTGTACCCAGGTGACGTTAGGTGGTGACAGGTACTATATGGGCACACAGGGTGACAGGGGAGTCGGGTACCATATGGGCGCACAGGGTGACAGCGGAGAGAAGACGGGTACTATATGGGCACACAGGGTGACAGGGGAGTCGGGTACTATATGGGCGCACAGGTTGACAGCGGAGAGAAGACTGGACTATATGGGCACACAGGGTGACAGGGGAGAGGAGTCATGTACTATATGGACACAGGGTGACGGGAGAGTCGTCATGTACTATATGGACACAGGGTGACGGGAGAGGAGTCGGGTACTATATGGGCACACAGGGTGACGTGAGAGTAGTCTGGTACTATATGGGCACACAGCATCATAGGGGTCAGATACTATGTGGGTGCACACCATGTCAGGAAGAGGGTGTCAGGGCCAGGCATTACACGGGCGCACAGGTTGACAGGCAGTACAGTGGGGACACATTGGGTAATCAGCTCATTCCCCATCTCTGACCCCAGCTTTCCCCTCACTCATTCCCTGGAAAATGGTTTAATCTATAAAAAAAATATGAATACTATAAATATAAAATATTTAAATAGTTTATCCCTGGGTTTGAACCCTGGACCCTTGCAACAACTTACCTGCACTGTAACCACTAGCCCAACACGTCAGCTGCTATTTCTATACACAAAGATGAAATAGGCTCATCCATCCAGGTGCCATCAGGAGGGGAGGTGGGTGAGGATAGGGCACATAGCCAGGCCAGGAGTTGTTTGCTGCTTGTGGGAAGAGGGTGTGAGTAGTCTCGATCACCACCTATACTGAGTTGGAGCCCTGCTTGTACTGGGGGAGGAAGGGGGGTTGGGGGAGTCGAGGGTCAATGGGGGAGGGGCCACAGGGTGAAGTGTGATCGCGAGGGGGGGCAGGTGTGATTAAGGAGGGGGGGGTGAAGTGTGATCGTGAGGGGGGTGAAGTGTGATCGCGGGGGGGGGTAGAGTGTGATCGCGGGGGGGACAGTGTGATCGCAGTGGGGGGGAGGGTGGGAAGAGTGTGATCGCGGGGGGGGGTTTAGAGTGTGACCGCGGGGAGGAGGGAGTGTGATCGCGGTCACCCGGGGGAGACTGCGGAGCCCAGCAGCACTGACCAGAGGGAGGAGGAGGCTTCCTTCATGTCCCTTGCGGCCGAAGGACTCTATGCGCCGAGGGGCAGAGACCTGGTAGTGTGCGCCGGGGAGACAGCCAGGGCGAAGAGCGGGTAGGTAGTTGTGCACTTCCATGATAATCATGAGGATGGTGTAAATGCTCTTGGGGGTGATCACAGGGGTGGGTGTAGGGACAGTGGAGGTGCATCTGCTGGTGGTGATCGCGTGGGGAGGAGGTGTGAGCAGAGACTTGTGCTGCTTCCGGGAAGGGGGGGGGGAGGGGGGTTGGTCCTACTGACTGAAGTAGACACCCCTGCAGACTGGTACGAGACTGGTGCAGCTGCTGCAGCAGCACTGCCGCTGATCCTCTCCTACGCTCACGCTCAGCCGCTGACAGGTGTAGAAGTAGGCGGGCACTACCAGCCAGTGTCCGCCTACTTATCGCTCAGTCGGGGGGAACTATTCCCCTACACTAGAACGATAGTTGAGTTAACATGTTTGATTTTCACCAACTAGTTGGAACGACCGTTTCTGCCCGTTTTTCAGCGTGTGGGAGCAAACGGCTGACTATCGTTTGCTCCCACACACTAGACGATTATCATTCCAACCAGCCAGCTAGTTGGCTGGTTGGAACGATATCGTTCTGATGTGTGGGGGCCTTTAGTATGGAGCCAGCGTGTACTCGTTCTCAAAAAGAATCCCAGAATAGACAGATAACTTTATCAAGTGTGACCTCGGAATTCTGAAACAATCACTTTGGTTCCACTCCTCCCTGTACATTCAATCTTGGAACCTACTGCATCTTCCTGCTGGGACCGTGACCCGTAAGTTGCAGATATATATATATATATATATATATAAATAATATGGAATCGGTATGGCTGCATGGCCGGCGGTTCGATTATAAATAATATAAACTCATATAGTATGCGCACACACTTAATTATTTCGTCTGCTGGGGTGCAGCACCAATCCTTGATCTGGGATTTCTCCACAGGAACATAAAAATACAATATCACATAGGGGTGCACTCGCCAGACTGGCACAGTAGTTTCTAAAAAAGTAGCTTTATTCCATAGTACAAATAGATTCTGATGTTTCGTTTTGTGTGTGTGTGTGTGTGTGTGTGTGTATATATATATATGTATGTATGTATGTATTTGTATAGATATATATAGATATATATATATATATATATATATATATAATTATTATAAAACAGCTTCATAATGGGTGTAAGATGCAATCGGGGAGATTACTAGACTCTTCAGGGAGTCAGGAATATTGCTACTATTTCAGGGAGTCTCCCTGACAGTCGGGGAGAGTTGGCAAGTATGATTACATCTTCACATTGCCTGCACCATTAGAACCAGATATGGACAATTTGCAGTGTGTAGTCATAAGGTGGTTTACTATTGAGAGGCATAGACTTTGTTATTTACTATTGCACTACTGCACTGCAAATTTGTTTTGGAGTACAGCTGCTTTGGACATTATTACGTGTCAGCAAATGCACATAAGCTGCAGAGGATTGTAACTCCACAAAGACGTAAGCTGGGTACAGACCTATCAGATATATCTACAGATCGAGTAATCTGCAGATACAATACTGTGCAAAAGTTTTAGGCAGGTGTGGAATGAATGCTGCAAAGTAAGAATGCTTTCAAAAATAGAAGTGTTAATAATTTATAACATAAATGCAAAGTGAATGAACAGAAGATAAATCAAATCAATATTTGGTGTGACCTCCCTTTGCCTTCAAAATGGCATCAATTCTTCTAGGTACACTTGCACAAAGTTAGGGATTTTGTAGGATTATAGTCAGGTGTATGATTAACCAATCATACCAAACAGGTGATAATGATCATCATTTTCATATGTAGGTTGAAAACAGAAACAGCTGTGTAGGAGGCTTAAAACTGGGTGAGAAACAGCCAAACTACGCTACAAAGGTGAGGTTGTGGAAGACTTTCATGTCACAGGTCATACACCATGGAAAGACTGAGCACAGCAACAAGACACAAGGTAGTTATACTGCATCAGCAAGGTCTCTTCCAGGCAAAGATTTCAAAGCAGACTGGGGTTCCAAGATGTGCTGTTCAAGCTCTTTTGAAGAAGCACAAAAAAACGGGTAACGTTGAGGACCGTAGATGCAGTGATCGGCCACGGAAACTTTGTGCATCAGATGAAAGACACATTATGCTTACTTCTCCTCAAAATCAGATGTCTAGCAGGGGATACGTTAAATATGCTGGCGGACAGGATCCCGGACATCGATATACCAACGCCGGAATCCTGACGCCCGGCAGGTTACCGATGTTGGTATCCCGACCCCTGCCATCCCAAAAGTATACGGGTATTACACTTAACCCAAGGATGGGGGGTTAGGTATAGGGACCCCCAGGGAGAGATTAGGATTAGGCACCGCCCGGAGAGGGTTAGGCTGCAGGGAAGGGGGGGTTAGGGTTAGGCACCCCCCTGGGAGGGTTAGGTTTAGGGTGCAGGAAGGGGAGGGTTAGAGTTAGGCACCACCGGGGGAAGGGTTAGCATTAGGCACCACCAGGGGAGGTTAGGGTTAGGCACCACCAAGGGAGGGTTAGGTGGGGGCGAGGGGGAGTGCTAGGGTACTTACCGCCCCTGTCGGGATTCTGGACCTTCGGGCTTCCGACGTTGGGATTTGAACTGGTGGCAATTCAGTCGCCGGCTCTTAATACCCAACCCGTCCAGCAGTGCCATTCAGCTCAGAAATGACAGAAACCAGTGATATCCAGGTACACTCATCTACTGTCTGAAGAAGTCTGCCAAGAAGTGGTCTTCATGGAAGAATTGCGGCCTAAAAGCCATACCTTCGACGTGGAAACAAGGCCAAGCGACTCAACTATGTACGAAAACCTAGAAACTGGGGTGCAGAAAAATGGTAGCATATGCTTTGGACTGATGAGTCAAAATTTAAAATATTTGGCTGTAACAGAAGTCAGTTTGTTCGCTGAAGGGCTGGAGATTGTTACAATAATGAGTGTCTGCAGGCAACAGTGAAGCATGGTGAAGGTTCGGGGCTGCATTTCAGCAAATGGAGTTGAGGATTTGGTCAGGATTAACGTTGTCCTCAATGCTGAGAAATACAGGCAGGTACTTATCCATCATGCAATACCATCAGGGGGCGTCTGATTGGCTTCAAATTCTGCAGCAGGACAACAACCCCAAACATACAGCCAATGTCATTAAGAACTATCTTCAGCGTTAAGAAGAACAAGGAGTCCTGGAAGTGATGATATGGTCCCCACAGAGCTTTGATCTCCACATCATAGAGTCTGTCTGGGATTACATGAAGATACAGAAGGATTTGAGCTAGCCTGAATCCACAGAAAATGTGGTTAGTTCTCCAAGAGTTTGGAACAACCTCCCCTGTCGAGTTCCTTAAAAAACTGTGTACAAGTGTACCTAGAAGAATTGATGCTGTTTTGAAGTCAAAGGGTTGTCACACCAATATTGATTTGATTTAGATTTCTTTTCTTTTAATTCATTTTGCATTTATTGTTATTGATAAAAATAAACTATTGCCACTTTTATTTTTGAAAGCATTCTTACTTTGCAGCATTTTTTTCCACAGCTGTCTAAAACTTTTGCACAGCACTGTATATCTGCAGATGATGGTTGTACATACACACTGAACAGCCTTCATTTGACATATGGCCACTGATCCCGCTGGCCAGGGGGCGTGTCGCGCCCACCTCCCTTTCGACCTCTGCTGCAAGTGTGCTGACGGTCGGCTGACTGCATGTATACACAGCACGATGCCCCAATAAATCTGCATATATTTTCAGCATCTGCGTGTTGTGCTGTTTGTCCTTTTTGTTGTATACCGGTACTAGATCACTTCATTAACTAGTGTTAGACTGTTTTATATCCTATATATGTATATATGATCATTTAATACATTTCTGGATTATTAAAAGCATTGCCTTCTTACTTTGATTTGTTTTAACTGACAAAGTATGCTCTGAGATTGATTTCCTATTAAATGTTAAAATGGTACCTGATTTTCTTTGTTGGGACATTTGTACTTTTACAGTGTGTCTCTTAAGGTTTAAAAAATTGACCCCCACACAGCACACTGCTAATTTACAAAGGCATCCTGTGCAGTTTGCAAATGTAGTGGTCTTTGTGTAATAATAATTCAACCCCCTGTACCCAATAAGGACACTTGGGGCAAAGTTATCCCAATACCTTGCAGTAAATGTCAATGTCTTGGGAATTTTCTTAAAGAGGACTCCTCTGTTCTTTTGTTAGAAAACTCCCACTCCTCCTGTCACCTATGGTCCCTTGCAGGGCCGGCCCTAGCCCAAATTTTTTGGTAAGCGAGTGTTTTTTTTGCCGCCCCCCCCCTATGCAGTGCCCCCGGCAATGGTCCCCCCAATGCAGTGCCCCCAGTAGTAAGCCCCTTATATAGTGCCCCAGTAGTACCCCCCCACCCATGCAGTGCCCCCAGTAGTGGTACCTCCCTATGCAGCGCCCATTATATAGTGCCCCTAGCAATAGTCCCCCCTCTTGTAGTGCCCCCCAGTAGTAGCCCCCCTTGTAGTGCCCCCAGTAGTATTTCCCCCTTGTAGTGCCCCCAGTAGTATTCCCCCCTTGTAGTGCCCCCAGTAGTATTCCCCCCCCTTGTAGTGTCCCCAGTAGTATTCCCCCCCTTGTAGTGTCCCCAGTAGTATTCCCCCCCTTGTAGTGTCCCCAATAGTATTCCCCCCCTTGTAGTGTCCCCAGTAGTATTCCCCCCCTTGTAGTGTCCCCAATAGTATTCCCCCCCTTGTAGTGTCCCCAGTAGTATTCCCCCCTTGTAGTGTCCCCAGTAGTATTCCCCCCCTTGTAGTGTCCCCAGTAGAATTCCCCCCCCTTGTAGTGTCCCCAGTAGTATTTCCCCCCCTTGTAGTGCCCCCAGTAGTATTTCCCCCCCTTGTAATGCCCCCAGTAGTATTTCCCCCCCCTTGTAGTGCCCCCAGTAGTATTTCCCCCTGTAGTGCTCCCAGTAGTATTTCCCCCTGTAGTGCCCCCAGTAGTCCCCCCCTTGAAGTGCCCCCAGTAGTATTTCTCCCCCTTGTAGTGCCCCCAGTAGTATTCCCCCCCCTTGTAGTGTCCCCAGTAGTATTCCCCCCCTTGTAGTGCCCCCAGTAGTATTTCCCCCCTTGTAGTGCCCCCAGTAGTATTTCCCCCCTTGTAGTGCCCCCAGTAGTATCCCCCCCTTGTAGTGCCCCCAGTAGTATTTCCCCCCCCTTGTAGTGCCCCCAGTAGTATTTCCCCCCCTTGTAGTGCCCCCAGTAGTATTTCCCCCCCCTTGTAGTGCCCCCAGTAGTATTTCCCCCCCTTGTAGTGCCCCCAGTAGTATTTCCCCCCCTTGTAGTGCCCCCAGTAGTATTTTCCCCCCCTTGTAGTGCCCCCAGTAGTATTTCCCCCCCCCTTGTAGTGCCCCCAGTAGTATTCCCCCCTCTTGTAGTGCCCCCAGTAGTATTTCCCCCCCCTTGTAGTGCCCCCAGTAGTATTCCCCCCCCTTGTAATGCCCCCAGTAGTATTTCCCCCTGTAGTGCTCCCAGTAGTCCCCCCCTTGTAGTGCCCCCAGTAGTAGTCCCCCCCTTGTAGTGCCCCCAGTAGTATTTCTCCCCCTTGTAGTGCCCCTAGTAGTATTTCTCCCCCTTGTAATGCCCCCAGTAGTATTCCCCCTCTTGTAGTGCCCCCAGTAGTATTCCCTCCCCTTGTAGTGCCCCCAGTAGTATTCCCCCCCTTGTAGTGCCCCCAGTAGTATCCCCACCCCTTGTAGTGCCCCCAGTAGTATCCCCACCCCTTGTAGTGCCCCCAGTAGTATTGCCCCCCTTGTAGTGCCCCCAGTAGTATTCCCCCTGTAGTGCTCCCAGTAGTCCCCCCCCTTGTAGTGCCCCCAGAAGTAATCCCCCCCCCCCCCGCAGTAGAGACATAATAAAAAAAAAAAAACACTTACCTGACACCCGCTCCTGGTCCCGCCGCCGAGATCAGCTCCTCCGTCCGCTGCTTTGCATTGTGGGAGTGACGCGTCATGGGAGTGACGCGTCACTTCCATTACCCACTGCGGGAGCCGGAAGATGTCCGGCTCCGGCAGTGGGAGCAGCAGCCGATGAGAGTCTGTCAGATTCTCATCAGCTGCTAAAGCAAACACACGGCTGTGTTTGTGCTGTGTAGCGCTGACCGAACTCTGTCTGGTCAGCGCTACACACGCGGTGCAGCTGTGTCACAGAGACACAGTCTGCACCGCGGCCCGCATGGTACGCAACTGAGGCGCCCTTCACTATGTGGCGCCTTACGCAGCTGCGTACCATGCGTAACGGGAGAACCGGCCCTGGTCCCTTGGGCTTTAGTCGACTATAATGCACATCCACTCAGTCAGCATGCTAAACAATCATGGACACTGCCAACCCCAAGCTCTATAACAGCACACTAGCCCAGTGAGAAGTTTTGCTGTGGAAAAGGGAGCTGGCACAATAAAGAATCAGTGCCGCTTGTAGAGATGCCCAAATCTGATTTCAATTCCTCAACTTTTTCAATGAATTACATTCTAAAACAGTCTCCAGCATTTCTGAAATTTTTAATACCATTGAAAACAAAACACAGCTCACATTCAGGTTCTATTTTAAATATATTATTGCATGCAGTAAACCTTGAAAAGCAAATTCCACACCCAGTAGTGTCTGCATTTTTTTATAGTTAATTTTGTAATTAAAAAAATATATATTTTATTTAAATTAAAAACATTAATATTAACACAAACCGCAAATAGAAAACCTGAATCTCAAACATGAACAGTGAACACAAGCTGCATGTTTAAAGCTTTCAGTTAGAATTGGGGACCATTAGCAACTATACTCGTTCTGTTCAGAGCTTTCTGACCTGTGAAAATGCTATCAAATTTCAAACCGGTTTGAAATTTTCTTCAATCTCTAGCTTCCAACTATATCATAAAGAATGTTTTCCTGCTAAAGGTTTAGCCTGGAGATAACCAGAGATTTTTTCTTTACGAAAAAAAATAAAATAAAAAAAAGGTCCCCTTAGTTTTGCTTTTTTTTATTTTATTTTTTTAATTGTGCCTAAATACTGTAGGTAAATCAGGTATGTGATGAGTGACAACACATCTGTACCTGCTGTTTTTTTTAACCAACTGGAAGAAATGTGTTGGTGATTTAATAATCTGTTTTGTTTGATTTTTTTTATGCCTTTTTAATACATTAAATATGTATTATAATAAAAAGATTTCGTAAGGCACCACCAATTTTATCCTAGTTCACTTGCTACTCTCTCTATGGGAAATCCCAACTCAATGGATTGGTTTACAAATGCTACAGTTTAAAAGATATACTGTCTACCGTCTTTCATGTTTTATCTGTGAATATGAAGAATTGACATTCATTATGTATTATTAATCATCATTTATAATATAGACTAATTTGATATATAATTTTGTACTTGTTTCTTACAGTACACATTCTGGAACTTTGTGCCGAAGAATTTATTTGAACAATTTAGAAGAATAGCAAATTTTTACTTTCTAATTATTTTCCTTGTACAGGTAAGTTTCTAAGGAAAATGTTATCTCTGTGTGCAAAAATTGCACTGATATTTGTACAATTTAGTCTAATTCTGTACTAAAAGTCTGTTAATCTTAGTCTATAATACATATAGTAAATTATGTTTATATTTTCGTAAAAGGAAAATGAAAGCTAAAATACTAGTGTGTTTTTATATATAACTAAAGTTAAGACCAATTATCACTATTTGTTTAATATATGTGTATATATATAGAGAGATACTGTTTGAAATAACTAAATTTCTGAGTTATAAATTAAAATAATCTTTCCTCAATCCCAGGTGTGTGCCCTAACACACGCTTTTTCATCATGAGATAAACCTATGAAATTGTAGATATGAGTGGTAACTATCTGGGCATGCGTGTACTGAAAGAGTGGTGATCGCAGATTAAGTTACACATTCAGTATGGCATCCAGGCATTTTGCACCTCTACTAGAATGGCTGGGGAAACAGAGTTGTTACAGTTAGTGCAGGAAATCCTGGAGAGACAATCACAATCTGGTATGGTTGACACTGATTAAACTAACTAGTAGAGGATACAGTATAAATAATTTCACACAGCCTAAAGGCACACTACCAGAGCCGTAACTAGACTTTTTGGTGCCCTGTGCCAGAAACAGCATTGGCGCCCCTCCTCATTTTTCAAAGGGACATAATGCACCCAAAAAAGGGCATTGGCCTCAGGGGAAGGGCCAGGGAAGAGATGGGAGAGACCAGGAGATGCTGGGGATGAAATAACAGGAAGCTACAAGCAAGAATGATAATAAACAGAAATTTGATAGGCCCAAACAGTGCCCCCTGACCTGTGGTGCCCTGTGCGATGGCACCGGCCGCACTACCCTAGCTATGGCCCTGCAACCTACCACGATTGTCCCGTCTCTCTGTGTTCACACATTTGCTTCACAAATATTTGAGGAGAGTTTGGATAAGCAGAGTATGGGGTTTGGGATTTAACTGGGCAGTTTTTAAAGCTTGTCAAATGAAAAATTATTTCAGTTAATCTTTTTATTCCATTATTATTATTGTCCGTACTTTGTAATTCATTATGCAAATAAATATTTTTTTTTTTGTAATTTTTAAATTTGCTGTGAGTATATTCTACAGAATATACCTATATAATAAATTTTCTTTGTTGGCTAGTAATACAGAAAGCAATACACACATTTTAAGATAAAGTAGCAATAGAATAACATATTTAAATATCAGTACAGTATATTACAAACTACAATCTAATTTCACTACTAAGCTAAATTCTGTGCAAGATAATTAACAATGTATATATAAATTAAAAGGTAATGTAGAAACGTTATAAGTAACTGAGTAATTGACACATCATATACCTGTACTTTGGTGCACACCTATGAGGTGTGGCTATTAAATAATGAGACTGATTCTAGAATTTGTTTAATTATATAAAGTACATTTTAACTCTGTTCCCTTTCTATGTACTTCCCGCCTGCATTTACACATGGCTGCATTCTTATTTTCCTTTGGTCAATGCCGTGCTGTAGCTCCTTAACTGTCAGCTGTCCCAGCAGCTCTGTCATTTTCTTCTTTACTTCAGTAACTGATGCAAAACGGGGTACCCTCTGTTTGACTTTAGGGAAAAGAAAGAAGTCGCACGGTGCTAGGTCTGGCGAGTATGGAGGGTGTTCTAGCACTGCAATCTGTTTTTTCGGCCAAAAACTGCTTCACAGAGAACTGTGTGGGCTGTTGCGTTGTCCTGATGGAGGATGAAACCATTTTTTCACAACTCTGGCCTGCCTCTTCTCATTCTTTCCCACAAAGTTGCTAGAACATTTTTGAAGTAATATTAATTCATCATTCGGATACTGAGTCGACTGTCAATTCGAACAATTTTCACATTTTTTTCCACATTTTCATTTGTTTTTGATATGCAAGGCCTTCCGGGATGTTCATCATCTTCGACATTCTCACTACCATCACTAAATCCTTTGTGCCACTCAAACACACATGCACGTTATATACAATCTGCCTCAGTTAGCAATTAGCATACAAAGATTCAGGGGGTGTTTTGTCCAATTTAACAAAAAATTTTAAGTGAACCCGTTGCTCTACTTTTGAACCAAGCAATTTTACGACGCATGGGAAAAACACAACTTCTTCTAAGGCTGGGTACACCCCTAAAGATTTTCTGTTCAACCATCCAACTAGTTGATTGGTTGGAATGAAAATCTGGTAACGTATGGGAGTAAACGATGTTCAGCAATTTGCTCCTAAATGCCAGAAAACAGATGAAAATGGTCGTTCAGACAAGTTTGTTAAATGTTTGATCTAAATAATTTTTTAAACAGTTTTTGTCTATTTTCCGGTGTTTGGGAGCAAATTGACGATTTTCATTTGCATTCATACCTTACCAGATTTTCATTCCAACCAATCAACTAGTTGGACAAAAAATCTTTACGTGTGTACCCAGCCTAAAGGTCCCCATACATCAGCAATTGATTGCGGCAATTCTGCAATTTGCAATCGGGCCTTTACACTGTGTGATAGCAAACAATCTGTGCAAGAGGGATGACACTTGCAAGCCTGTTTTGGGATAGTCCAAAGTCAATGTACCCCCACTCCCATTTAATCATGCAGTATGATTTAGTTTTTACAAGTACAGTCTCGTTATTTAATAGCTGCACCGTGTATGGAGAATTTACAGAGTTTCTCTGTCCCATTTTTATCACTTGTAGCTTAAAATTTCTAATTTTCCATGGAATTTCATCTATCTGAGAATGAATGGTAACTCATTTGCTATAAACTGTATATTATCCCTGTGGAATTAAAGCATACATACCATTAACTGTGAAATTTTTAGTTAGCAAAAGTAGGCTTAATGGCATTATAGATCGACAGATATTGGGGATTTACTACAACAGCTGAACTCGCAATGTGAAGAAAGCTTTCAGTTTTAAATGCCCCCAAAAACTAAAAAAATGAATACATAATTTATATGAAACCTATGGTCAACATTTACATTTACAAATGTGCGTTTCGGACAAATTGCACGACTGTTGCTTGTACACATAAAAGATATGAATAATACATTTAGTAGCTTTCATATTCTCAATACAGAAAATTGCACATCCATATTTTTAAATGTTACCGTGAGCCTTTGTACAGAGGATTAGTTTATATTTTTGGTTTACCAGTTCCTTACTGTAAATCTGCCAAATACATACAGTGAGTTATGTTCCAATGAAATGGACTAAAAATGTATTGTTTTTAATTCACCAGAAAATATACATATAATGTTATATGGGAAAAATAATTACTGAGAATTGCATGTCGGGCTCTCAAAGTTCCTGACTCCTTTCTTTCTGGTAATCCATATATAGTAATTGTTCATTTACAATCTAGACTAATGTTTAATAGGAAAATGTACATACATGACATATGTTACATTATACTAGACTGTTGAAGGGGGGAGGGGGGGAAGCGTTCAACTGGGAATTGTTTTTAATTGTGCATTCAATAAATTTAAATATGTTGGAATCCAATCCTGTGTAAACACTTCATTACATAAAGACTGGAACTGAGTACAACTCCAACTTCAATATTTCTCATACATAGGGGTCTATTCAGCAAGGATTTTTTTGCATAAAAAATGCGGAAATCATCATTTCCGCATTTTTTTATGTAAATCCACTATTCGGCAATGGGTTAATGGAGAAGATAACGTAATTATCCTCTCCACTAATTCCGATTTCACAGAGTACCGCACTGTAGGGATCAGCCATTGATCTCTACAGTGCTTTAACGCTTTTTGCCATTCAGGAAAGCAAAAAGTGTTAAATCACTAGGTAAATCATTACTTTATATGACGCCATCTCAGAATGGCGTTATATGAAGAAATTGTGTACAGAAGAAATATACGAATTTGCAGGGTAAAATGGCGACATTTGTGGGGTATAAAACCTTGCTTCTCCTAAATGTAAGAGCCGGGTTAAATGTGCTTGTTGAATGCGGACCTAGCTTTGAACCAACCCTAAGAAGTGAGATGTCATTTTAGAAGACCTGATTATTTTAAGGGGTGTGAAAGGTGCATTTAGAAGTTATAGTCACTGTTAAGTGAAAACCCTCAGAGCATTTTTTTTTTCCACCCGAAGGGGCTTGTTTCACACCGCTTCCAATGTGGTGGAAACAGACGTCATCTTATTCCCTCACTTGACACATTTTATGTGGGAAAGTCCAGTGAAATAAAAATATGTAAACACACAATAAATACAATCCTATTTTCCACTCACACTCATCAATTTATGAATCAAGACTGAATTTGAGCAGTAATTTTATGGAGAAACCGTTCCAATCAAATCCACAAAAGGTTTGCTCTCAGTTGATATAAGAAAGGACATATTTTCTAGCATTTAAAAACTCACACAATTTTAATAATATTCTACAACAAAATATCCATTGAACAGGGCTAGATATACACAACTACAGACAGCATATAGCACTAAAATAAAACCAGTTCATCATATACTGTAGGCCAACCAGGATATACTCTGTAGAGCTGAAAACGGGGACTTCCCAAGAAATATGTACTTTCTATCCTTCTGGAAACTTTTGCCATGGCAGCTGAGGATTGTTAAGCTGCCATGATGATAAAATAAGTTGCCACAAAAAGTATTTTTTTTTTTTATCACTTATGAAAATAAAACTTTTAGGTGTAGTCCACAGTTCTGTATACAAGTTTACCCTATGTTCTAATAACCACCAACATAAACAGCAGTGCTGTACATTAGGGGGATCACAATTCAAATGAATTATAATGACATGGTTATAATCATTTTATATATCATTATATATATATATATATATATACAGTGTGCGTATGTATACGTGTATGTATATATATATATATATATACATATATATATATATATATATATATATATATATACACACAGTCAGGTCAATAAATATTGGGACATTGACAGAATTTTCAGATTTTGGCCTCTATTCACCACCACAATGGCTTTGAAATGAAACAAACAAGTTGTGATTTAACTGCAGACTTTCAGATTTAATTTCAGGGTAATTACATCCAAATGGGGTGAACGGTGTAGGAATTACAACAGTTTCAATATGCGCCTCCCACTTTTTAAGGGGCCAAAAGTAATGGGACAAACTAAACAATCCTAAATCTAACTTTCACTTTTTAATACTTTGTTGCAAATCCTGTGCAGGCAATTACAGCCTGAAGTCTGGAACGCATAGACATCACCAGACGCTGGGTTTCATCCCTGGTGATGCTCTGCCAGGCCTCTACTGTAAATGTCTTCAGTTCCTGCTTGTTCTTGGGGCATTTTCCCTTCAGTTTTGTCTTCATCAAGTGAAATGCATGCTCAATCGGATTCAGGTCAGGGGATTGACTTGGCCATTGCATAACATTCCACTTTTTAACCTTAAAAAACTCTTCGGTTGCTCTTGCAGTATGCTTTGGGTCATTGTCCATGTGCACTGTGAAGCGCTGGCCAATGAGTTCTGAAGCATTTGACTGAATATGAGCATATAATATTGCCCGAAACACTTCAGAATTCATTCTGCTGCTTTTGTCAGCAGTCACATCATCAATAAATACAAGGGAACCAGTTCCATTGGCAGCCATACATGCCCACGCCATGACACTACCACCACCATGCTTCACTGATGAGATGGTATGTTTTGGATCATGAGCAGTTCCTTTCCTTCTCTTCTCTTCCCATCACTCTGGTATAAGTTGATCTTTGTCTCATCTGTCAATAGGATGTTGTTCCAGAACTGTAATGGCTTTTTTAGATGTTGTTTGGCAAACTCTAATCTGGTCTTCCTGTTTTTGTGGCTCACCAATGGTTTGCATCTTGTGGTGAACCCTCTATATTCACTCTTGTGAAGTCTTCTCTTGATTGTTGACTTTGACACATATACATCTACCTCCTGGAGAGTGTTCTTGATTTGGCCAACTGTTGTGAAGGGGTTTTTCTTCACCAGGGAAATAATTCTTTTGTCATCCAACACAGTTGTTTTCCGTGGTCTTCCGGATCTTTTGGTGTTGCTGAGCTCCCCGGTGCGTTCTTTCTTTTTAAGAATGTTCCAAACAGTTGATTTGGCCACATCTAATGTTTTTGCTATCTCTCTGATGGGTTTGTTTTGATTTTTCATCCTAATGATGGCTTGCTTCACTGATAGTGACAGCTCTTTGGATCTCATATTGAGAGTTGACAGCAACTGATTCCAAATGCAAATGTCACACCTAGAATCAACTCCAGACCTTTTACCTGCTTAATTGATAATGAAATAACAAGGGAATAGCCCACACCTGTCCATGAAATAGCTTTTGAGTTGATAGTCCCATTACTTTTGGCCCCTTAAAAAGTGGGAGGCACATATTGAAACTGTTGTAATTCCTACACCGTTCACCCGATTTGGATGTAATTACCCTCAAATTAAATCTGAAAGTCTGCAGTTAAAGCACATCTTGTTTGTTTCATTTCAAAACCACTGTGGTGGTGAATAGAGGCTAAAATCTGAAAATTCTGTCAATGTCCCAATATTTATGGACCTGACTGTATGTGTGTGTATGTATATATATATATATATATATATTATAATAGAAGCCAACCAGCCATATTTCATAGGATGTAGTTAGGAGACTGACTGACAGGGATGCCGCTGGTCTAAATCCCGACGTCTCAAGCCCGACGCTGGACTAAAGGTAGGCGTCGAAATAGTGATGCCTATCTTAATCCAGATGCCGGAATCTAGACAGACGCCATCCCGAATGAGGTAAGCAGGGGCGTCTCAGCTGTTAGCTGCGGGGGGGGGGGGGGGTTAGATTTAGGCAGCATAGCAGGGTTTGGTTTTGGGGAGGGGTTAGGCACAAGTGGAGGGGTTAGGGTTAGGCACGAAGGGGGGAGACTTAGGTTTAGGCACTAACGAGGAGTGTTGGGGATAGGGGGTGGGGAGAGTTAGGGTTAGGCTACAAGAATGGAGGGTTAGGGGGAGAAGGAGGGAGGGTTAGTATACTTACCCAAACCCTGTCAGGATTCCGCTGTCTGTATTTTGACAGGAGGCATCCTGACTGCCAGCATTTTATACCCATTCCAGATTTCACAGCCAGTGCAGGTGTTTATTCTTACAAAGTTATGTTAAAGAAAAATGTGAGAATGGACACTACATTGCACTTTGCAGTTACCCAGTGTATTCCAAGGGGTGATGTCAGTTTTGGACAGATTATATATTTTTTTTCTTCAATGTCATGTACGTTGATTCTATTAATACTGTCCAGAGTCCCTGTGAGACCGTCTGTGCCTTATTCCTTTATTACAATCATAGAGACAATTTCATGCTAAGGAAAGTGCCTATACGATGGAAGCTGACTCATTGCTATTTGTACTGTAACATTACATAAAGACAATGGTCTTGAGTCACTAAAGGTCATTAAACATCTAAAATGTATATTATCTATTGATTCAGCATTTGAATCCCACGTGAATTGTGCAGTCAATATGGCTTGTCACTAATTGCTAAAAATGGTTCTACATTGTCTAGAAGAGAATATAGTCAAGTTACTTTTGCTCACCAACCAGATTATTAAATTTTAATTATAGATGTACGCTGACCCCCGTGATTTAGTTTTAGCAAAACCACCCTCAAAAGTTTTGGTTAAACCACCCTCAAGTGTATTGGTTCGGTTACTGTTTTGAATTTCCTTAATAAATTATAAAAACAGCTAAAATCATGTAACTTGAATGTTATTGATGTTAATATTACTATAGGCATGAAAGCACGTCATTTTCAGTACATTTTAACCTCACAGCATGTAAAATCACGAGGTAGGGACAAAAATGCAATCCAAAATATTGTATGTGAGATCTGGTTTTTAGATCCGAGTTCTGAACTTGGTGAGAAGACCAGAGTTAGGACCCAGTGCTACTTGGAATCCCAAAGTGATCCGAGCCTGGACTCTGTTCGACTCTGAACCCCAAAGTTCGAGTTTATTCTGTTTTCGCTCACCTCTGGTTTATATAAGTTTTTTGCTGTTTGAAGAACACCATCATGTATAGGTAACCAATATAGGGCAGTGTCATTTAGACAAAAGGCTTGACCTTCAGGCAAGAAGGAAATTGACTGTGTCAAAGGTGGCTCATAGTTATGATTGCCTAAAGACGCTTTGATTTAGCAATCAGAAAGTCCTTGCAAATGTTAGTGAAATATATTTTACTAGCATGCAGTACAAATAATCTAGACTGAGATCGTAGAAAGCTAACCCATGGTATCATCAGCATTGTTTATTTATAGGGATTCAATTCAGATCTATTAATTATAAAAAAAACGAATTCATATATCAACATACAATTGTGCCCTCAATATAAATACATAAAAATAATACAATTTCTCACTTAAAAAGTACAATGATCCATATAAGTAGTAAACTCTATTCCAATTCTGTGGACATATATGGAAACCCTTATCCTAATAGCAGCAACCAAGAACAACATATATCCCAATGAGCACCTTGGTATTCCGCAGTTTGGTAGGAAATGTTTGTTAGAGCCAACAACTAGCAATATTCCTTTTGGAACTGATTAGTATCCCTAAAGCAGAATAGCAAAGTTGCTTTCTATAGGCAACAATTAGTCAATTTGTATCGTCCAAAAATAAAATATATGTATCATGCAGTTCATGCTTCTCTAAATGGTTAGTGCGGTTTTGAAGTGACTAATAAGCGCTTATAGAGTAATGTTACTATTCAAAATCATGCATGCTATGACAAGCAGCTATTGGTAATCCCATTTAGTTCACCACATTTGTTCAATGCTCTCTGCTGCTGTTTAATTGTAAATTCTGCAGATATCAAGGGAGCCTGTTGTAACCATGCAGTCCTCTCTCCAAGTGAGTGCAATAGCGCTATGACAATTGTCAATACTACTTTACCGCTTCCACCGTCAAGTTACCATGTGTAACGTGTTTCTCCACCTAGTATGCACCGTCAGCGGCTTCCTCAGCCAAGAGAGGTGGTATAGATTGAGAATAGCAGAACCCCTAAGGGCTGTATCCTTAAGACCTAGGGATTGTAGTGTTTGTATGAGAAGAGAGTGGTCAACAGTGTCAAAAGCGGCAGAGAGATCTAGAAGAATTAGAAGTGAGTAATGGCCTTTAGCCTTGGCAGTGACCAGATCATTTACTACCTTAGTCAGTGCTGTCTATGTGGAGTGCTGGGAACAAAAGCCGGACTGAAGTGGGTCCAATAAATTGTATGAGTTAAGAAAGTGTGTGAGGCGGGTGTAGACAAGTCTCTCAAGTAACTTGGAGGGGCATGGGAGCTGGGAGATGGGACTTTAATTTGAGAGTGTGTTGGGGTCAGAATTTTTTTTTTTTTCAAAATGTAATCACTGCATGCTTGAACAGTGATAGAAAGATGCCAGAAGAGAGAGAGAGATTACAGATTTTAGTTAGGGTTGGGATGAATACAGGAGACATAGCTTTACTGATTTGTGAGGTTATAGGATCAAGAGGAGAGGTAGTAGAGTAGGAGTATGAGAAAAGTGTAAATATACTTCTGGTTGCCATGGTGTTACCAATGGCAACCAGATTCTAAATATTTCTCTACTGCATCCTAGAAAATGATAGCTATAATCTGGTTGATATGGGCAAGACTACAACTGTTCATTTTCAGAAGCTTTAGCAAATCTACTCTTAGGGGTATATTTACTAAAAAATTTCTAACTAGCAACATAGTTATTGACACACAGGGGTATATTTACTAAAGTGAGGGTTTTTAGATGTGGAGATGTGGCCCATAGCAACCAATCAGTTTCTACTTATTTATCTAGCATCTTCTAGAAGATAATATCTAGAATCTGATTGGTTGCTATGGGCAACAACTTCACTTCTAAAAACTCACACTTTAGTAAATATACCCCTTAGTCTCTCATCTGTGGCTCTGTGAATGCAACTAAATGTTCTTCCTAAATGTATGTGCTTCCAGAGCAATACATAAATAATTGAGTCAAAAAGAAACCTAGTGAGGAACTGAGGTGTGAAATAGGAACAATAACGTTCTTAGTTTTTTAAATATCATATTATTATGTGACCCATGTGTTAACATTGATGATTTGTTTTATTATATTTTGTCTTTAAAAAAACAACAAAACAAAACATGAATGCTTTTAAAAAGTGACAAGCTTCAGCAGAATTGGCAGAGCAATGCCATGTTTTCATGTTATTAGGTCTTATTTCTTATTAGTTTATTTTCCTAAACGAATGTTGTTTGAGTAAGTTGTCTACTGTTTTGAGACTTTGTTGCTTAGATACCTGTAGAAGGTATTATGTATTGTTTTTTTGTTTGTTTTTACGTTGATGGTTCAGGTGTGTTACAGTACAGTATGTGCTAGATATGCAATTTTTTCATGCTCAAGAATGAGTGTGCAAAAAAAACAAATATAAAAAAATTACTATTTATTTATTTTGTTTATTCATGGATGAGGTTGTTCTCATGGTTCTATCAGTGAACCCCAGTATGTGATTAGGGAACGTTGTAAGAAGAAACACTGTGCGATGTGCATAAATTCAGATAGGATGTAGTTCATATCCCGGTGGTCGGGATGCCGCTGCTCAGAATCCCAGCACCAGCATCCCGACAGTAAGTTAGGGGGAGGGTTAGGGCAGGCTGCGGAAGGGGGCAGGGTAAGATTCAGGCTGCGGGTGGGAGTGGTTAGGTTTAGGCTGTGGGGGGGAGGGTTAGGGTAGTCTGCGGAGGGGGGGTTAGATTCGGGGTGGGGGTGGTTAGGTTTAGGCTGTGGGGGGGAGGTTTAGGGGTAGGATTAGGATACTTACCTGCAAGTGTCAGTATCATAAGCCTGTCAGGATGCCAGTGTCTGGGTTCTGACTGCCGGGATCCTGAGCACTGGCACCAAGTACCCAATCCATTCATAGCTTTTGGCATAAACCGTTTTTATCATTGTGAAGAAACTGGAATTATTTGTGCTTTTCAAACACAAAGTTATTATTTCATCAGGAAATCAGGATAACTGTTTGTCAGAAGAAAATTGGTTATAATTATTATGTTGCTCAAGTCATACAGCGATAGCTATTGGAAAAGCATTTTTTTTTAGGATAAGACTGGAGTATTGTCAGTTTATTCGATTTAGAGATACCTGCTACCTTATCACATTACGGCATTAAGAACACAGATATCATCTGTACTTGCATTTATTACCCAATTCATGTTTTATTTTATTTTTTTATGGACTTACTGTACATTATACCTGTGATTGAACCACTATTTAAATGTCATTTATTTCTACTACCGTAGGTAAAACAATTGGACATTAGATTTTACACCGGCATTTTTTACTTAAGACAATATATTGAACACCTGCGCTGTAGGTACACATAAAATTATATCAAAAACATTGATGGACAATGAAATAAAAAATATATAATGTTTAATACATAAAGATTAATATATTGCTCTGAATAAGCATGAAAGGTGCTCAAAAGTAGTAAAAAGGCTAAATGCATTTAAATGACACTATAATTGTCCACGTGGATCCGCTCCTAGTGAAGAAGTATGGTAATTAGGACTTGCTCTCGTTCTCAAGGTGCAATGTCATTTTAGCAGCAGAACTTTACCAATGATGGTAAATCTTCTGGCATCCAGCACATAAAGCATTGTGTTGAAGCACAAGTACTGAAGGTGTCCTCTAAAGCTGCATGTGTTTTCCAAGGCTGAGAGAAATAAGTCCAATAAATGTCCAGTGGGTCACTGAAGTCCGGATCAATCTGACTTAAGGCATAGTTGCCTACCTTTAATACTCTCTTCCCGGGAGAAGCCCGGGTAAGAGAAGCAGCAGGGAGCTGACGGGGGCGGGGCTTGATGATTCGCGTCATTAAGCCCCACCCCCTCGTGGTAAAATTGCCGCGATTGGGTACAATTTACATGGGGGGCGGGGCCAAATGCTGTGATTGATGCAGAATCACGGCTTAAGCCCCGCCCCCTTCACGGAGACCCGCGATCGCCGCGGGTATTCTCCTCATTCTGCCCACTTCACTAGGAAGTGGGCAGAATGCGGGAGAAATGCCTACCCTTCCGGGGGTGCGGGGGGTTACCCGAAAAATCGGGAGCCTCCCGCGAAAACCGGGAGGGTAGGCATGTATGACTTAAGGTTCAATCTGGTATCCGGTCGATTGGTTGACACTAAAAAGGTCTACATTCTAATTGTCGACAGTCAAAAGGTTGACATAGTCATTAGGTCGACCATCATTTTGTAGACATGTATGTAGGTTGACATGGTTAAGTGGTCAACACATTCAAAAGATCGACACTAAAATGGCAACGTCTGGGTTTTTTCATGATTTTTAGATGTATATTTACTAAAGTTTGGGTTTTTAGAAGTGGAGTTATTGCCCATAGCAACCAATCAGACTCTATTTATCATTTATCTATCACCTACTAGGAGATAATAGCTAGAATCTGGTTGCTATGGGCAACATCTCCACTTCTAAAAACCTGCACTTCAGTAAATATACTCCTTAAGGTGCGTATCCACTACACGACCTTACTGAGCGATTGCACGATTACGACATCATAATCGTGCAATTGCTCAGTAATTGGGCATTTAAATGTGAAAAAAGACCAGCAATGAGCGAGCCTCCTGGTCGTTTTTGACATCTACCATCACCCGAACATGCTGGTCAACCTGATGACGTTATCAGGTTGCCCATGTTCGGGGATGATTGATGTGCCTACTCTGAACAATCAATCGTTCAGTGTAGGCGCTGCACCCCTAGGGAGATAACGGCGCGATTACGATGTCGTAATCACGTCGTCGTCCCGGGATCTTGTACTGGATACGCACCTTAAGGGCTAGGGTTAAGTTTAGGGTCAGTGCTGACATTTAGACTACTCAGAATAGGAGATATCAGGAGAAGCCCTAGGAAAAGGACCCTATATGAGGTTTTCCAGAGACCTCCACCTTTCAAGATCTACAGGCCTTTATTTGAGGGACATCTGGTAATTCCCCATTTCATTACCACATTGTACCTTTGTTTATGTGTGTTATATACTTTGCACCTGTTTTATATTTGATCTTTGGAGTAATAAATTATTTGTTGACATATTACACTATGCCCTCCGCAATGCTTTTGTCTTGCTTGGAATGAATTACATCTCTCATGAGAAATATCATCTGGCAATCGAGACTAACTGCTTGCTTGGCTAAGGGAAGTATTTCTGTTTTTTCTATTATATGAATTGTGTGGCACGAGCGCATCCCAGTTATCACCTTTTTAGATTTGCTATTATTTATAGGTTTATTTGGGTATAACCTTTTGATTACTAGGTTGCTGCTATTAAAGTGTCAGTGCACCCAAGATCATTTCAGTTATATTACTTTATATTTAATCCTGTCAACCTAAATACATGTCTACAGAATGATGGTCAACCTAATGACCATGTCGACCTATTGACCCTGGAATTAAGAACCAGTCGACCTTTTGGTGTTGACCTTTTTACTGTCAATCTTTCATACCAGACCCCTCAATCCAATTAGGAGTGAGTTTGCGAAAGCGAGTTTGTTTCATGAAACCCATATACTGATGCGTCCTGCTACATCTTTGCCGATCATGCTACAAACGTGCTCATGCATCACATCATGCGATTACCCGCAGCAGCATACGCTACGCTATGGCACACACTGTGATCGCACTATGCATTCCTATGGCGGCGCGTGCATTTCTATGGCAGCGCATGTGCAAACGCGTGTGCAAAAGCAGTGCACTTATCCGCTTGTGGACACACGCCATGGCGCGATTTGCTGCGTACACCGCAAAACTGTAGCAGGGCACATCTCTACATTGCATGAAAGCTTGCACACGAGAAATGTGGGATCCATTAGGAAATTGTAATTTGTGGTCATGGCAGCAAGGTTGCGCCACTTTTCTACAAATGCAAACTGGGAGAAGTGCATGAAAAAGTAGGGAAACCATTGTGGACTACAAAAAACTGACAGCTGAGATAGCAGGACCAAATAGAAGGCTGTTAGTTGCCATAAGGAAAGTACTGGAGATTTTTAAATTGTGGCAAATGGCTGATTCTTGCACTTTTTATTAATAGTGGAAAAATTATAGCAATTACGTGGTTTTTTTTTATCAACTTTCCAACAAGTTTATAAAAAGTTAGAATAAACACTTTTAACTCTCATCTGCAAGTTCAAAACCCCATCTCCAGACAATACAACACCTCCTCATGCCTGTCCCACATCATTTACACGTCCACATACCTGCCCCACATCATTTACACCTCCACATACCTATCCCACATCATTTACACCTTCACATACCTGTTCCACATCATTGACACCTCAACATACCTGTCCCACATAATTTACACCTCAACATACCTGTCCTACATCATTTACACCTCCACATACCTGTCCCACATCATTTACACCTCCACATACCTGTCCCACATCATTTACACCTCCACATACCTATCCCACATCATTTACACCTTCACATACCTGTTTCACATCATTGACACCTCTAGATACCTGTTCCACATCATTGACACCTCCACGTACCTGTTCCACATCATTGACACCTCCACATACCTGTCGCATATCATTTACACCTCCACATACCTGTCGCATATCATTTACACCTCCACATTCCTGTCGCATATCATTTACACCGCCACATACCTATATCACATAATTTACACCTCCACATACCTATCCCACATCATTTACACCTTCACATACCTGTTCCACATCATTGACACCTCTAGATACCTGTTCCACATCATTGACACCTCCACGTACCTGTTCCACATCATTGACACCTCCACATACCTGTCGCATATTATTTACACCTCCACGTACCTGTCGCATATCATTTACACCTCCACGTACCTGTCCCACATAATTTACACCTCCACATACCTTTCCCACATCATTTACATCTTCACATACCTATCCCACATCATTTACACCTCCACATACCTGTCCCACATCATTTACACCTCAACATACCTGTCCCACATCATTTACACCTTCACATACCTGTCCCACATCATTTACACCTCCACATACCTGTCCCACATCATTTACACCTCAATATACCTGTCCCACATCATTTACACCTCCACATACCTGTCCCACACCATTTACACCTCAACATACCTGTCCCACATCATTTACACCTCAACATACCTGTCTCACATCATTTACACCTCCACACACCTGTCCCACATCATTTACGCCTTCATATACCTATCCACATCATTTACACCTCCACATACCTGTCTCACATAATTTAACCCCTTATTGAGCTGTATAGAGAAGTTCACCTGGAAAGTGACATGCCTTCATTGGCAAACTTATGCTATTTAAATCCCTCCAAGTTCACGATTAGTCATTGCGAGAGGCAGTGGCGGAACTCCCGGAGACAATGGAGTCATTTGCCGCCGGGCGCCAGCCCTGAAGGGGGCACCTGGCTCCAATGTCCACCGGCCGTTCCGGGCACTGCATGGAGAAGGAGCGCCGCTGATTGGCGCTCCAACTCCAGTCGCATAACTACGGGCAGTGCAGGGGGTGCTCCCTGCACCCTCCATTTGCCGGGCACCTACTGAGTGTGTTACCAGCGGGCGCTCGCTCCTTCTTCCTTCCCTCACCCCCCCCCCAGTGGCAGCCGAAGCTCACTCCTGAGCTCCGGCTTCCGGGACCCGCAATGCACTATGGAATTGACGTCATGACGTCACTCCCATAGTCCCGAGGAGCGGGCGCCGGGGCGGACGGATTAAGGTAAATATTTTCTCTTTATTTTTTGTGTGTGTGTGTGTGTGTGTGTGCGCGCGCGCGCGCACAGGGTGCTCGCTACTGGGGGCCTACAGGGGGCATTATGGTTGTTACTACTGGGGGCTTACTACTGGAAGCCTACAGGGGGTATTACTGGGGGCCTACAGGGACCTTACTACAGGGGGCATTACAGTTGTCACTATAGGGGGCATACTACTGGGGGCCTACAGGGGGCTTACTACAGGGAGCATTACTGGGGTCACTACAGGGGGCTTGCTACAGGGGACATTACTGGAGTCACTACAGGGGGCTTACTACTGGGGGCCTACAGGGGGCTTACTACAGGGGGCATTACCGGGGTCACTACATGGGGCTTACTACTGGGGGCCTACAGGGGGCATTACTGGGAGCACTACAGGGGGCTTACTACTGGGGTCACTACAGGGGGCATTACTGGGGGCCTTACTACAGGGGGCATTACTACAGGGGGCATTACGGTTGTCACTATAGGGGGCTTACTACTGGTGGCCTACAGGGGGCATTATTGGGGTCACTACAGGGGGCTTACTACAGGGTGCATTACTGGGGTCACTACATGGGGCTTACTACTGGGGGCCTACAGGGGGCATTACTGGGGTCACTACAGGGGGGCTTACTACTGGGGGCACACTACTGGGGGCACTGCAGGGGGCTTACTACTGGGGGCCTACAGGGGGCCTTACTACAGGGGGCATTACAGTTGTCACTATAGGGGGCTTACTACTGGTGGTCTACAGGGGGCATTACTGGGGGCCTACAGGGGCCTTACTACAGGGGGCATTACGGTTGTCACTATAGCGGGCATACTACTGGGGGCCTACAGGGGGCATTACTGGGGTCACTACAGGGGGCATTACTGGGGTCACTACAGGGGGCTTACTACAGGGGTCACTACAGGGGGCTTACTACTGGGGGCCTACAAGGGGCTTACTACAGGGGGCATTACCGGGGTCACTACATGGGGCTTACTACTGGGGGCCTACAGGGGGCATTACTGGGAGCACTACAAGGGGCTTACTACTGGGGGCACACTACTGGGGTCACTACAGGAGGCATTACTGGGGTCACTACAGGGGGCATTACTGGGGGCCTTACTACAGGGGGCATTACGGTTGTTACTATAGGGGGCTTACTACTGGTGGCCTACAGGGGGCTTACTACAGGGGGCATTATTGGGGTCACTACAGGGGGCTTACTACAGGGGCATTACTGGGGTCACTACAGGGAGCCTACAGGGGGCTTACTACAGGGTGCTTTACTGGAGTCACTACATGGGGCCTACAGGGGGCATTACTGGGGTCACTACTGGGGGCTTACTACTGGGGGCACACTACTGGGGGCACTGCAGGGGGCTTACTACTGGGGGCCTACAGGGGGCATTACTGGGTGCCTTACTACAGGGGGCATTACAGTTGTCACTATAGGGGGCTTACTACTGGTGGTCTACAGGGGGCATTACTGGGGGCCTACAGGGGGCATTACGGTTGTCACTATAGCGGGCATACTACTGGGGGCCTACAGGGGGCATTACTGGGGTCACTACAGGGGGCATTACTAGGGTCACTACAGGGGGCTTACTACAGGGGTCACTACAGGGGGCTTACTACTGGGGGCCTACAGGGTGCTTACTACAGGGGGTATTACTGGGATCACTACATGGGGCTTACTACTGGGGGCCTACAGGGAGCATTACTGGGGTCACTACAGGGGGCTTACTACTGGGGGCATTACAGGGGGCTTACTACTGGGGGAATTACTGGGGGCACTGCAGGGGGCTTACTACTGGGGGCCTACAGGAGGCATTACTGTGGGCCTTACTACAGGGGGCATTACGGTTGTCACTATAGGGGGCTTACTACTGGTGGCCTACAGGGGGCTTACTACAGGGGGCATTACTGGGGGCCTTACTACAGGGGGTATTACGGTTGTCACTATAGGGGGCTTACTACTGGTGGCTTACAGGGGGCATTACTGGGGTCACTACAGGGGCATTACTGGGGTCACTACAGGGGGCTTACTACTGGGGGCCTACAGGGGGCTTACTACAGGGGGCATTACTGGGGGCCTTACTACAGGGGGCATTACGGTTGTCACTAGAGGGGGCTTACTACTGGTGGCCTACAGGGGGCTTACTACAGGGGGCATTACTGGGGGCCTCACTACAGGGGGCATTACGGTTGTCACTATAGGGGGCTTACTACTGGTGGCCTACAGGGGGCTTACTACAGGGGGCATTACTGGGGTCACTACATGGGGCTTACTACTGGGGGCCTACAGGGGGCATTACTGGGGTCACTATAGGGGGCTTACTACTGGGGGCACACTACTGGGGTCACTACAGGTGGCTTACTACTGGGGGCATTACTGGGGGCACTGCAGGGCCCTTACTACTGGGAGAACTACTGGGGGCACTGCACGGCCCTTACTACTGGGGGCACTTCAAGGAGCCCTTACTACTGGGGGCACTTCAAGGGGCATTACTACTGGGGCACTGCAGGGAGCATTACTACTGGGGGCACTACAAGGGCCCTTACTACCGGGGGCACTGCATAGGGGACCATTGCTGGGGGCACTACATAGGCGGGCACTGCATAGGGGGACCTCTACAGAGGGCATTGCACATGGGGACCACTACTGGGGGAACTGCATAGGGGGGCGGCGGCAGCTAGGGCTGTCATAGGTGCTGGGGGGGCGGTTAATTTTAATTTGGGGGGGCACCAACATTTATCTTGCCTTCGGGCACCTGGGATGAAGTTACGCCACTGGCGAGAGCTGTACCAGAGGTTCTGCACTGTGTCCCGACATTTTTACCGTAAAATAAATATTTTCACCTCTGAAAAATTAATGTGAGTTTGTAATTGATTTGCACAGGACACAAGTCGCACTTAATAGGATTGACCCCATAGAGTAGTTTGCTTATTCTTCTATTGAAATCAGTGGTGTTTTCTTTACATGATTATGTGTTGCTAAGACCTGCACGAAAATCTGGGCAATAAATAATTGTGATCATGGATATATCCATATTATGTATTGAGTGTATTTGTTGTGTTTTGTAGCTTATCATTGATACACCGACCAGTCCAGTAACCAGTGGTCTGCCACTCTTCTTTGTCATCACTGTGACGGCAATTAAACAGGTAACTAATACATGCAGCATTTTACATCTTCCGCTCTCACTGCTTTAAGTGAACAAGCTTATAGAACCGTGCTTGCTTTTTATCTTGTGATTTGCATTATTTACCATCATTTCATAGGGCTATGAAGACTGGCTAAGGCACAAAGCTGACAATGGGATGAACCAGTATTCTGTCCATGTCATCCAACATGGCAAACTTGTCCAAAAGCAAAGTCGGAAACTGAGAGTGAGTAATAACCTGCAGTGTAGTACTTATGTGGGACACTTGCGCTATATATATATATATATATATATATATATATATATATATATAAATAAAATTACCTATATTCTGTCTGCAATGGCGGCATTCCCTATTCTGAACAACTTGCGTCCGGTGCCTTCCAATTACCTTCTCACAAATGGAAAAGGAAAATAATAATAAAAAAACACAGTGGCACTCCAGGATGTCTTGTAATGAAAACACTGAGCCGTATTTTGTCAACACAATATAATATTTCGGCACCAGGCCAAGCCATATATAGTCTCCCTGTCTCCTGTACTACTATGCTGTTTGTGATTGGTCTTCCCCTCTCCTCCTATTGCCATTTAAAGTGATTAGCAAAGTTAATTTGCCTGTTTTGTATTACAGAGCCTTCACAGCTCTGGGAAAATGGCTGTACTGTATGTCGCAGACCTTGTGGCTCCTGCTAGTGCTACTGGGACAAAGCACTTTGGTGGTAGTGCAGCTTTAGCTACTGTGGTCTGATTTAATTAATAAACAAAACAAAATATCCTGAAAGTTGCACATACCCCCTGATATTGTTGTTTGAAATGGATGGGCCAGTTAAAATGCACTACGTATGTCTATGAAACAGTATATTATATAATCCTATATAAAAAAATAATATTACTGGCCTGCATCACAGTAAAGACGACGCACACCTATTGTTCGTATTCATTATAAGTTATTGCCTTCCTCTACAGGTTGGGGACATTGTAATGGTGAAAGAGGATGAGGTTTTTCCATGTGATATGATACTACTTTCGTCGAGCAGGGAGGATGGGACGTGCTTTGTTACAACAGCTAGTTTGGATGGAGAATCCAGTCATAAAGTAAGTACATTTGTACATTCCTGCAATTGATTCCTTGGGCTGTACAATATGTATCTACCGGAATCTGTGTCACACTGAATATAACCAAGGCTGCCGAGCAGGGAAGAGGTTAATATTTACCAGGGCTTGTTGGAAGTCCTGCAACCCAAATCCCCACCTCCCACCACCGGTACTTTACCTTGGGCAAGGAGAGAGAGGACCGGCTGCAGCAGCCTCTCTCTCCAGCCCACATGCTGCTGTCACGCTGGGCTAGGGAGAGAGGCTGCTGCCTCAGTCCTCTCTTTCCATGCGTTACGCGCGGCGGGGAGCGATTGCACCCTGGACACCGGCGCCCACCTATGTGGCCGCAAACTTGTTACTGCTTTTTTTCTTGTGAGGAGGGGGTCTGACCACACCATCCAAGTTGGTCACATCCCCTTCTTGTACCTCGGCTCGACTGAGCTGTCGGCAGCCCTGGGTGGGCCCCCCTGCACCGCACACCCTGCTCCCATTATAGAAACGCCACTGAGGTGAAAAGACCATGGGGTAAATGTAATATCATGCAAGTTGCTGGCCCTGTGAGTTTTTGGCATGTTAGCCACAGATTTGAAATGGCAATAATTTAAAGAACAAAACCAGGGTGTTAGGACCTGAGGGCCTGATTCAGAGCCGCTCGTAAGCGTCCGCTCGTTTGCTCCGAGCGATATTCGCACATCTGCGCATGCATATGGGTCGTAATGCGCATGCGCCAACCAGTCAGTGCGGTCGGAAATCGTGTGTTCTCAAAATAGCGAGTGCCTGCTAATTTGAGTGACAGGATGAGACGTTTGTGGGTGGTAACGGGAATGTGCTTGAAAACGGGGAGTGGTGATCCGAACGCAGGCGTGTCAAAACGGGCGTTTTAAGGGTGTGCATAATTAACAAAGCAGCGTCATCGGCCACGCCACTTGGTTGTCTCTTAGCCTGAACTGTTCGCATGACTGCGGTAGGAAAATCCAACCACAAGCACTGCGAGCAGTTCAGACGCCTTTCGATGTACTCGATTAATCTAATAAATAGCGGAGATGACGTATGATGCGAACGGCAAAGGTGCGTCTTTACAAAATAGCGAGCGCATGTTTCATTCGCTCGCTCAGACATAGAGGCATCAACAGACCGCAAAGAGCAAGTGCTCAATTTAAATAGCTGGCCCCTTTTTCTGAACGAGCGAGCGCAAATCGCGTTAAGTTCTGAATCAGGCCCTGAGTTTGTTGTGGACCCAGGGTGGAAATAGGAGCAGACACCTGAATGGATTTAAATTGGAAAGTGGGTTTTTTAATAGGTGAAGTTGCAGACATGTATACAGATAAAATAAAGTCCAGAGTATAACGAGGAAGGTGATGACTAGAGGCTGTATTGTAATATGTATAGGTAATGTCCAGGTAGTGGCAGAAATAAAAATATTTGTAATCCAAATGATAACTGCAGGGCTGCAGACAGGATAACAGTTGCTGATTGATACTGGTGAGGTAAAATCCAGAGGGGCTATGGAGTAATTAGAATGGTAACAGCTGATGGAATTAAGTGGAGAGTAGAACTGTGATGGCTCAGAGTGGAATCAGAGAGCTAGGTAAATGGAGACAGGGCAGGTTCAGGGTTAACTGTATACACAGGTCCTCTGATAGGGAAAGGGTAAATAGCAGGTGCACGATGGTTCTGGCAGGAAACTGGAAGCAGGCAGAGCGGTGCAGGCTACTTGGAAGCTGGAATCCAGCAGGAGCACAGGAAGCACTCAAACAGACAGATAATTCAAGGCACACAGACTCACAGCTACGCTGTGAAACACGCACTGGCAACTATGGGAATCTCTGAACTCCCTTAAGTACCCAGTGCAGAATCGTGATAGGTCAGAGAGAGCATGTGACATGCCAGGACTGGGGCAGCTAAGTCACATGACCAGAGGCAAGATGGCGGCGCCCATACCAGAGTGGAACGGAAACACCACCAGGCCTACCCGGGCCAGAATGACATAGTGCCCGTGGAACACTTCGCACAGCCAATGCCCACCGCCAGACACCAGCCCCTCCGCCAGAAGGACCACGCCACAGCACTCTCACAGATAATACCAGTCGTCCCCTATGCCGGGAAACCCTGGTCGTGACAGTACCCCCGTCCCTACGGGTGGCCTCAGGACACTTACCAGGCTTCTCTGGATGGGCAGAGTGAAACTTCCTGATGAGTGTAGGAGCACAAATGTCTTGGGCATTAGTCCAGCAGCGTTCATCCGGGCCATAGCCTCTCCAATCCAGAAGATATTGCAACTGACCCCTTCGGACACGGGAATCCAAGACTTGGAATACTTCAAACTCCACACCTCTCTCAGTTTGGACACGGGGAGGAACTGGAAGGACTTTGAGGAACTTGTTGAGAATCAAGGGCTTGAGTAGGGATATGTGGAAAGAATTAAGGATTCTTAGGTAGGAAGGAAGTTGGAGACAGTAAGAAACTGGATTAATTACCTCAGTAATGGAAAAGGGTCCAATGAATTGTGCAGCGACCTTCATTGATGGAACTCTGAGGCACAAGTTATGGGTAGATAGCCAAACTTGATCCCCAATTTGCATTTGAGGCACTTTCCTTCGCTTCCTGTCTGCCTGAATTTTGTAACGTGAAGAGGTCTTTTCCAAATTTGTGCGTACTTGGGCCCATATTGAGGCAAACTTCCGTACAGTGTCATCCACAGCCGGTACTTCAAAGACAGGCAGACTCCTAAATTCAGGGACTCGAGGGTGAAGACCATACACAATAAGGAATGGAGTTTGATTTGTGGAGGAATGGTAAGAAGCATTGTGTGCAAACTCAGCCCAAGGAAGAAATTCAGACCAATTATTTTGGGAGGAAGACATGAAAATTCTTAAAAAGGTCTTGAGATCCTGATTTACTCTTTCAGTAGATCCATTATTTTGTGGGTGATAAGCCGTAGAGAAATTCAATTTCACTTGTAAAACAGAACAAAGTGCTCTCCAAAACTTCGCTACAAATTGAACACCCGATCCGAGACAATTCGGTAGGAAGTCCATGGAGACTAAATATATGTTGAACAAAAAGATGAGCCAGATCCGATGCAGAAGGTAATTTCTTCAGAGGGTACATAGTGAACCATCTTTGAAAATCGGTCTATCACGACCCAGATGGTGGTATGGCCATCAGAATTTGGTAAATCTGTTATAAAATCCATAGAGAGGTGTGTCCACGGACGAGATGGAATGGGCAGAGGTAAAAGTTCAGCTGGGGATTGACAAGGAGACTTGTGCTGTACACATAGGGTACAGGAAGAAATGAACTCCACTACGTCAACTTTCATTGATGGCCACCAATAAGATCTTCTTAGGAACTCCAGTGTTTTCTGAATGCCAGAGTGACTTGTGAACCGTGAAGAGTGAGCCCATGTAAGTAGCTGCTTCCTTAACTCTGGGGCCACAAAAGTTTTCCCAGTAGGAGGTTGTAGTTGTATTGCAGCAAATACTTTCGACTCTAACACTGGAGTACTACGCAGAATCTTGACAAGGCATCAGCCTTTTGGTTGAGAGCTCCTGAGTGGAAAGTCAAAGTAAATTGGAGAGAAAAATATTGCCCACCGGGCCATACGAGGACTCACACACTGGATATTTTTCAAGAACAGAAGATTCCTATGATCCGTGAAGACGGTAAAGGGGAATTTAGCCCCTTCCAAAAGGTATCGCCATTCCTTTAATGTCAATTTAACGGCTAAAAGTTCTTGTTCTCCTATGGCATGGTTCCTTTCAGCTGGAGAGAATTTCTTAGAAAAGAACCCGCATGGATGGATTCGATTGTCCTCAAATCGTTGGGAGAGGACAGCTCCCACTGCCTCTGAAGATGCATCCACTTCTAACAGGAAGGGTCTATCCAAGTCAGGTTGTCTTAAGACTGGAGCTGTTATGAAAGCCTGCTTTAGAAGTTGAAAGGCTGTTTCTGCCTCAGGAGGCCACAGATCAGGGTTGGCATTTTTGCGGGTTAAAGCTGTAATGGGAGCCACTAAAGATGAAAATCCCTTGATGAAACATCTATAATAATTGGCGAATTCGAGAAGTCTCTGAACAGTCTTCATTGTCTGAGGTCGAGACCAGTCCAAAATCGCTTGAACTTTTTTAGGATCCATTTCTAGACTGGAACCAGAGATGATATAGCCAAGGAATGGTACACTAGGAACGCTGAAGACACATTTTTCTAATTTACAGTAGAGATGGTTCTTTCTCAGGCGGGACAGGACTTCTTTTACATGTTTGTGGTGTTCCTCTAGGGATGAAGAGAAAATGTAATTTAGATAGACAACTACGGAAACCTATAACAGATCTCTGAAAATTTCATTGACGAAACCTTGGAAAACAGCAGGTGCGTTGCACAACCTTAAGGGCATGACAAGATATTCGAAGTGTCCATCTCTTGTATTGAAAGCAGTCTTCCACTCATCTCCTGCACGAATACGGATAAGATTGTAGGCCCCTCGTAAGTCTAACTTAGAGAATATGATAGATCCTTTGACTCTATCAAATAATTCTGTAATCAATGGAAGTGGATATCTGTTCTTAACTGTAATATCATTAAGGCCTCTGTAGTCTATACATGGTCTTAACCCCCCATCTTTTTTAGCAACAAAAAAGAAACCTGCTCCAGCAGGAGAAGTGGAAGGTTGAATTAATCCTTTCTCCAGATTCTCTTGGATATACTCTGACATGGCTTTGGTCTCTGGCAGGGATAAGGGATAAGTATGACCACGAGGAGGCA
Source organism: Taudactylus pleione (assembly GCA_031769625.1). Classification (NCBI taxonomy): domain Eukaryota; kingdom Metazoa; phylum Chordata; class Amphibia; order Anura; family Myobatrachidae; genus Taudactylus; species Taudactylus pleione. The sequence goes on from JAUIMM010000040.1 coordinate 49,171,665, forward strand.
TCTTGTCTGGCAGTAGATCAATTGGGCAGTCCCATTTTCTGTGAGGAGGTAAAACATTAGGTTGTTTTTCAGAAAAGACATCAGCAAAGGTTTGGTATTCTTTAGGAATTGCTGGAAGTACTGATGATGCTATTTTCCTCACCGGTCGTACTTTGGGAAGACAAGATTCCTGACAACTTGTACTCCATGAGAGAACCTGCATAGTGCACCAGTCAATCCTGGGATTGTGCTGACATAACTATGGTAATCCTAGAATAACTTCATGGGTAGCCTTGGGTATCACTAAGAACTTAAGATGTTCAGAATGGAGTGCTCCAATACGAACCAAGACTGGCTGAGTCTCCTTAGAGACAGTTCCATTTAACAGAGGTCGTCCATCTACAGAGGTCAGGGAGAAAGAATGATCAAGAGATGTACAAGGAAATTGTAGCTTGTTAACAAAACTGGAGGTCACGAAGTTTCCTGCTGCTCCAGAATCTAACAGAGCAGTGACAAAAACAGGTTTAGGCTTGTGATCTAAGGCTAAGATCAAAACAGAATCTTTAGATTTTGGGGACTGACTTATTACCCCTAACTTGATGTCCCCAGGACCAGTTAGGAACGGGCATTTCCCGGCTTACGGGAACAGGAGGCCAGCAGATGACCTGAATCTCCACAATATAGGCAGAGATTTTTTAATATTCTTCTCTGTCGTTCCTCTTTGGAGAGATGGGTATGATTCACCTGCATGGGCTCTTCATCTGTAGGAGAAGGAGGCAGGCGGGTAGGATTGGGTAGTGGGGAAGGCTTGTAACGGTCAGTTCTATGCTTCTCAGCCTGGTGTTCTCTAAAGCGTAGGTCAATTTTATTGCAGAGAAATCATATCGTTTAAATTAGTTGGAAGTTCGCGGGAGACCAGATCATTTTTTAACCAATCAGAAAGTCTGTGCCAAAAAGCTGAGGTGAGGGCTTCTTCATTCCATTTGAGCTCTGATGCCAAAATCTGAAACTGTACAACATATTGGCTAACAGGACGGGTTCCCTGTTTTAAAGTCATAATACTATATGAGGCCAAAACTGTTCTTCCTGGCTCATCAAAAATCCTCCTGAAAGATGTTAGAAATTTAGTATAATTGTCCAGCAGAGGATATGCACGCTCCCAGAGTGGAGAAGCCCAATCCAAAGCTGAGCCAGTCAATAATGACACGATATAGGCCACTTTAGTTTTAGCGGAAGGAAAATTATCTGGCTGCAAGGTAAAATGCACATCACACTGATTAAGGAATCCGCGGCATAACTTAGGACTGCCGTCAAATTTACTTGGCATAGGTAGGGGCAAGCGAGGAGATGCTCTGTAACCTATATTATCAGACTGAGGAGCAGGTGTAACCACTATAACATTTGAAGTAGTCAAAGTAGTTTGCATGATATCTTGACGTTTAACCATTTCTTGAAAGAACTGAGCCATTTGGTGTTGTGTAGTTTCCAGGTTTTCCAACCGGCTTGCTATGGTCTGAATTAAATCCATTCCGGACTCCTGTCCCGTGGCCGAATCCATTGGGCCAGTGCAAACTGTTAGGACCTAAGTTTGTTGTGGACCCGGGGTGGAAATAGGAGCAGACACCTGAATGGATTTAAATTGGAAAGTGGGTTTTTTAATAGGTGAAGTTGCAGACATGTATACAGATAAAATAAAGTCCAGAGTATAACGAGGAAGGTGATGACTAGAGGCTGTATTGTAATATGTGTAGGTAATGTCCAGGTAGTGGCAGAAATAAAAATATTTGTAATCCAAATGATAACTGCAGGGCTGCAGACAGGATAACAGTTACTGATTGATACTGGTGAGGTAAAATCCAGAGGGGCTATGGAGTAATTAGAATGGTAACAGCTGATGGAATTAAGTGGAGAGTAGAACTGTGATGGCTCAGAGTGGAATCAGAGAGCTAGGTAAATGGAGACAGGGCAGGTTCAGGGTTAACTGTATACACAGGTCCTCTGATAGGGAAAGGGTAAATAGCAGGTGCACGATGGTTCTGGCAGGAAACTGGAAGCAGGCAGAGCGGTGCAGGCTACTTGGAAGCTGGAATCCAGCAGGAGCACAGGAAGCACTCAAACAGACAGATAATTCAAGGCACACAGACTCACAGCTACGCTGTGAAACACGCACTGGCAACTATGGGAATCTCTGAACTCCCTTAAGTACCCAGTGCAGAATCGTGATAGGTCAGAGAGAGCATGTGACATGCCAGGACTGGGGCAGCTAAGTCACATGACCAGAGGCAAGATGGCGGCGTCCATACCAGAGTGGAACGGAAACACCACCAGGCCTACCCGGGCCAGAATGACATAGTGCCCGTGGAACACTTCGCACAGCCAATGCCCACCGCCAGACACCAGCCCCTCCGCCAGAAGGACCACGCCACAGCACTCTCACAGATAATACCAGTCGTCCCCTATGCCGGGAAACCCTGGTCGTGACAGTACCCCCCTCCCTACGGGTGGCCTCAGGACACTTACCAGGCTTCTCTGGATGGGCAGAGTGAAACTTCCTGATGAGTGTAGGAGCACAAATGTCTTGGGCATTAGTCCAGCAGCGTTCATCCGGGCCATAGCCTCTCCAATCCAGAAGATATTGCAACTGACCCCTTCGGACACGGGAATCCAAGACTTGGAATACTTCAAACTCCACACCTCTCTCAGTTTGGACACGGGGAGGAACTGGAAGGACTTTGAGGAACTTGTTGAGAATCAAGGGCTTGAGTAGGGATATGTGGAAAGAATTAAGGATTCTTAGGTAGGAAGGAAGTTGGAGATAGTAAGAAACTGGATTAATTACCTCAGTAATGGAAAAGGGTCCAATGAATTGTGCAGCGACCTTCATTGATGGAACTCTGAGGCACAAGTTATGGGTAGATAGCCAAACTTGATCCCCAATTTGCATTTGAGGCACTTTCCTTCGCTTCCTGTCTGCCTGAATTTTGTAACGTGAAGAGGTCTTTTCCAAATTTGTGCGTACTTGGGCCCATATTGAGGCAAACTTCCGTACAGTGTCATCCACAGCCGGTACTTCAAAGACAGGCAGACTCCTAAATTCAGGGACTCGAGGGTGAAGACCATACACAATAAGGAATGGAGTTTGATTTGTGGAGGAATGGTAAGAAGCATTGTGTGCAAACTCAGCCCAAGGAAGAAATTCAGACCAATTATTTTGGGAGGAAGACATGAAAATTCTTAAAAAGGTCTTGAGATCCTGATTTACTCTTTCAGTAGATCCATTATTTTGTGGGTGATAAGCCGTAGAGAAATTCAATTTCACTTGTAAAACAGAACAAAGTGCTCTCCAAAACTTCGCTACAAATTGAACACCCGATCCGAGACAATTCGGTAGGAAGTCCATGGAGACTAAATATATGTTGAACAAAAAGATGAGCCAGATCCGATGCAGAAGGTAATTTCTTCAGAGGGTACATAGTGAACCATCTTTGAAAATCGGTCTATCACGACCCAGATGGTGGTATGGCCATCAGAATTTGGTAAATCTGTTATAAAATCCATAGAGAGGTGTGTCCACGGACGAGATGGAATGGGCAGAGGTAAAAGTTCAGCTGGGGATTGACAAGGAGACTTGTGCTGTACACATAGGGTACAGGAAGAAATGAACTCCACTACGTCAACTTTCATTGATGGCCACCAATAAGATCTTCTTAGGAACTCCAGTGTTTTCTGAATGCCAGAGTGACTTGTGAACCGTGAAGAGTGAGCCCATGTAAGTAGCTGCTTCCTTAACTCTGGGGCCACAAAAGTTTTCCCAGTAGGAGGTTGTAGTTGTATTGCAGCAAATACTTTCGACTCTAACACTGGAGTACTACGCAGAATCTTGACAAGGCATCAGCCTTTTGGTTGAGAGCTCCTGAGTGGAAAGTCAAAGTAAATTGGAGAGAAAAATATTGCCCACCGGGCCATACGAGGACTCACACACTGGATATTTTTCAAGAACAGAAGATTCCTATGATCCGTGAAGACGGTAAAGGGGAATTTAGCCCCTTCCAAAAGGTATCGCCATTCCTTTAATGTCAATTTAACGGCTAAAAGTTCTTGTTCTCCTATGGCATGGTTCCTTTCAGCTGGAGAGAATTTCTTAGAAAAAAACCCGCATGGATGGATTCGATTGTCCTCAAATCGTTGGGAGAGGACAGCTCCCACTGCCTCTGAAGATGCATCCACTTCTAACAGGAAGGGTCTATCCAAGTCAGGTTGTCTTAAGACTGGAGCTGTTATGAAAGCCTGCTTTAGAAGTTGAAATGCTGTTTCTGCCTCAGGAGGCCACAGATCAGGGTTGGCATTTTTGCGGGTTAAAGCTGTAATGGGAGCCACTAAAGATGAAAATCCCTTGATGAAACATCTATAATAATTGGCGAATTCGAGAAGTCTCTGAACAGTCTTCATTGTCTGAGGTCGAGACCAGTCCAAAATCGCTTGAACTTTTTTAGGATCCATTTCTAGACTGGAACCAGAGATGATATAGCCAAGGAATGGTACACTAGGAACGCTGAAGACACATTTTTCTAATTTACAGTAGAGATGGTTCTTTCTCAGGCGGGACAGGACTTCTTTTACATGTTTGTGGTGTTCCTCTAGGGATGAAGAGAAAATGTAATTTAGATAGACAACTACGGAAACCTATAACAGATCTCTGAAAATTTCATTGACGAAACCTTGGAAAACAGCAGGTGCGTTGCACAACCTTAAGGGCATGACAAGATATTCGAAGTGTCCATCTCTTGTATTGAAAGCAGTCTTCCACTCATCTCCTGCACGAATACGGATAAGATTGTAGGCCCCTCGTAAGTCTAACTTAGAGAATATGATAGATCCTTTGACTCTATCAAATAATTCTGTAATCAATGGAAGTGGATATCTGTTCTTAACTGTAATATCATTAAGGCCTCTGTAGTCTATACATGGTCTTAACCCCCCATCTTTTTTAGCAACAAAAAAGAAACCTGCTCCAGCAGGAGAAGTGGAAGGTTGAATTAATCCTTTCTCCAGATTCTCTTGGATATACTCTGACATGGCTTTGGTCTCTGGCAGGGATAAGGGATAAGTATGACCACGAGGAGGCATCTTGTCTGGCAGTAGATCAATTGGGCAGTCCCATTTTCTGTGAGGAGGTAAAACATTAGGTTGTTTTTCAGAAAAGACATCAGCAAAGGTTTGGTATTCTTTAGGAATTGCTGGAAGTACTGATGATGCTATTTTCCTCACCGGTCGTACTTTGGGAAGACAAGATTCCTGACAACTTGTACTCCATGAGAGAACCTGCATAGTGCACCAGTCAATCCTGGGATTGTGCTGACATAACTATGGTAATCCTAGAATAACTTCATGGGTAGCCTTGGGTATCACTAAGAACTTAAGATGTTCAGAATGGAGTGCTCCAATACGAACCAAGACTGGCTGAGTCTCCTTAGAGACAGTTCCATTTAACAGAGGTCGTCCATCTACAGAGGTCAGGGAGAAAGAATGATCAAGAGATGTACAAGGAAATTGTAGCTTGTTAACAAAACTGGAGGTCACGAAGTTTCCTGCTGCTCCAGAATCTAACAGAGCAGTGACAAAAACAGGTTTAGGCTTGTGATCTAAGGCTAAGATCAAAACAGAATCTTTAGATTTTGGGGACTGACTTATTACCCCTAACTTGATGTCCCCAGGACCAGTTAGGAACGGGCATTTCCCGGCTTACGGGAACAGGAGGCCAGCAGATGACCTGAATCTCCACAATATAGGCAGAGATTTTTTAATATTCTTCTCTGTCGTTCCTCTTTGGAGAGATGGGTATGATTCACCTGCATGGGCTCTTCATCTGTAGGAGAAGGAGGCAGGCGGGTAGGATTGGGTAGTGGGGAAGGCTTGTAACGGTCAGTTCTATGCTTCTCAGCCTGGTGTTCTCTAAAGCGTAGGTCAATTTTATTGCAGAGAAATCATATCGTTTAAATTAGTTGGAAGTTCGCGGGAGACCAGATCATTTTTTAACCAATCAGAAAGTCTGTGCCAAAAAGCTGAGGTGAGGGCTTCTTCATTCCATTTGAGCTCTGATGCCAAAATCTGAAACTGTACAACATATTGGCTAACAGGACGGGTTCCCTGTTTTAAAGTCATAATACTATATGAGGCCAAAACTGTTCTTCCTGGCTCATCAAAAATCCTCCTGAAAGATGTTAGAAATTTAGTATAATTGTCCAGCAGAGGATATGCACGCTCCCAGAGTGGAGAAGCCCAATCCAAAGCTGAGCCAGTCAATAATGACACGATATAGGCCACTTTAGTTTTAGCGGAAGGAAAATTATCTGGCTGCAAGGTAAAATGCACATCACACTGATTAAGGAATCCGCGGCATAACTTAGGACTGCCGTCAAATTTACTTGGCATAGGTAGGGGCAAGCGAGGAGATGCTCTGTAACCTATATTATCAGACTGAGGAGCAGGTGTAACCACTATAACATTTGAAGTAGTCAAAGTAGTTTGCATGATATCTTGACGTTTAACCATTTCTTGAAAGAACTGAGCCATTTGGTGTTGTGTAGTTTCCAGGTTTTCCAACCGGCTTGCTATGGTCTGAATTAAATCCATTCCGGACTCCTGTCCCGTGGCCGAATCCATTGGGCCAGTGCAAACTGTTAGGACCTAAGTTTGTTGTGGACCCGGGGTGGAAATAGGAGCAGACACCTGAATGGATTTAAATTGGAAAGTGGGTTTTTTAATAGGTGAAGTTGCAGACATGTATACAGATAAAATAAAGTCCAGAGTATAACGAGGAAGGTGATGACTAGAGGCTGTATTGTAATATGTGTAGGTAATGTCCAGGTAGTGGCAGAAATAAAAATATTTGTAATCCAAATGATAACTGCAGGGCTGCAGACAGGATAACAGTTACTGATTGATACTGGTGAGGTAAAATCCAGAGGGGCTATGGAGTAATTAGAATGGTAACAGCTGATGGAATTAAGTGGAGAGTAGAACTGTGATGGCTCAGAGTGGAATCAGAGAGCTAGGTAAATGGAGACAGGGCAGGTTCAGGGTTAACTGTATACACAGGTCCTCTGGCAGGGAAAGGGTAAATAGCAGGTGCACGATGGTTCTGGCAGGAAACTGGAAGCAGGCAGAGCGGTGCAGGCTACTTGGAAGCTGGAATCCAGCAGGAGCACAGGAAGCACTCAAACAGACAGATAATTCAAGGCACACAGACTCTCTCACAGCTACGCTGTGAAACACGCACTGGCAACTATGGGAATCTCTGAACTCCCTTAAGTACCCAGTGCAGAATCGTGATAGGTCAGAGAGAGCATGTGACATGCCAGGACTGGGGCAGCTAAGTCACATGACCAGAGGCAAGATGGCGGCGCCCATACCAGAGTGGAATGGAAACACCACCAGGCCTACCCGGGCCAGAATGACATAGTGCCCGTGGAACACTTCGCACAGCCAATGCCCACCGCCAGACACCAGCCCCTCCGCCAGAAGGACCACGCCACAGCACTCTCACAGATAATACCCGTCGTCCCCTGTGCCGGGAAACCCTGGTCGTGACACAGGGATGTTTTGCTTTTGAAGTTATTGTCACTATAAATATAGTAGCTAAATCACTGAAAACTCACAGGTGCCTCCAACTTGCTTTGCCACACCTCCCTGTGTTGGCCACACCCCCTCCCTGTTCCTGGGCCCTGCAGAACTGTTTGCAGCCCTGCATATGACACTAATAACCAGAATGTAAAATGTCAATGGATGTCAAATAATATACACCCAGGGGGTAACAGGGTCTCACAGTAGAGATTTTAAATGGGACGTTCCAGGTTTTGCATCTGAAATGACTGATATCATATGTTATCTGTTCCATTCTAAACATTGTCAAAATTATGATTCACTGGTAAGTATTTAGCTGCACAAAATATGTTAGTGTCACCTACGCTGAATGCAAAACATTGATGTGGTGAAAAATGCAAAGCAGGATGCAGAGAACAGACACTAACATACCTTGGATATAAATAATAACACAGATTTGCTGTAGTGCTACAGTATCACTGTAATAGAGGAACACAATACATAGTGTTTTTCAAATTGTATTTGTGTGTTCTGCTACACATATTGTATTTGTGTGTTCTGCTACACATATTGTATTTGTGTCTTCTGCTACACATATTGTATGTGTTCTATTTAACATTGTATCTGTGTGTTCTGCTACACATATTGTATTTGTGTGTTCTGCTACACATATTGTATTTGTGTGTTCTGCTACACATATTGTATTTGTGTGTTCTGCTACACATATTGTATTTGTGTCTTCTGCTACACATATTGTATGTGTTCTATTTAACATTGTATCTGTGTGTTCTGCTACACATATTGTATTTGTGTGTTCTGCTACACATATTGTATTTGTGTGTTCTGCTACACATATTGTATTTGTGTCTTCTGCTACACATATTGTATGTGTTCTATTTAACATTGTATCTGTGTGTTCTGCTACACATATTGTATTTGTGTCTTCTGCTACACATATTGTATTTGTGTCTTCTGCTACACATATTGTATGTGTTCTATTTAACATTGTATCTGTGTGTTCTGCTACACATATTGTATTTGTGTGTTCTGCTACACATATTGTATTTGTGTGTTCTGCTACACATATTGTATTTGTGTCTTCTGCTACACATATTGTATGTGTTCTATTTAACATTGTATCTGTGTGTTCTGCTACACATATTGTATTTGTGTGTTCTGCTACACATATTGTATTTGTGTGTTCTGCTACACATATTGTATTTGTGTCTTCTGCTACACATATTGTATGTGTTCTATTTAACATTGTATCTGTGTGTTCTGCTACACATATTGTATTTGTGTGTTCTGCTACACATATTGTATTTGTGTCTTCTGCTACACATATTGTATGTGTTCTATTTAACATTGTATCTGTGTGTTCTGCTACACATATTGTATTTGTGTCTTCTGCTACACATATTGTATTTGTGTCTTCTGCTACACATATTGTATGTGTTCTATTTAACATTGTATCTGTGTGTTCTGCTACACATATTGTATTTGTGTGTTCTGCTACACATATTGTATTTGTGTCTTCTGCTACACATATTGTATTTGTGTCTTCTGCTACACATATTGTATGTGTTCTATTTAACATTGTATCTGTGTGTTCTGCTACACATATTGTATTTGTGTGTTCTGCTACACATATTGTATTTGTGTGTTCTGCTACACATATTGTATTTGTGTCTTCTGCTACACATATTGTATGTGTTCTATTTAACATTGTATCTGTGTGTTCTGCTACACATATTGTATTTGTGTGTTCTGCTACACATATTGTATTTGTGTCTTCTGCTACACATATTGTATGTGTTCTATTTAACATTGTATCTGTGTGTTCTGCTACACATATTGTATTTGTGTGTTCTGCTACACATATTGTATTTGTGTGTTCTGCTACACATATTGTATTTGTGTCTTCTGCTACACATATTGTATGTGTTCTATTTAACATTGTATCTGTGTGTTCTGCTACACATATTGTATCTGTGTGTTCTGCTACACATATTGTATCTGTGTGTTCTGCTACACATATTGTATCTGTGTGTTCTGCTACACATATTGTATTTGTGTGTTCTGCTACACATATTGTATTTGTGTGTTCTGCTACACATATTGTATTTGTGTGTTCTGCTACACATATTGTATTTGTGTGTTCTGCTACACATATTGTATTTGTGTGTTCTGCTACACATATTGTATTTGTGTGTTCTGCTACACATATTGTATGTGTTCTATTTAACATTGTATCTGTGTGTTCTGCTACACATATTGTATTTGTGTGTTCTGCTACACATATTGTATTTGTGTGTTCTGCTACACATATTGTATTTGTGTGTTCTGCTACACATATTGTATTTGTGTGTTCTGCTACACATATTGTATGTGTTCTATTTAACATTGTATCTGTGTGTTCTGCTACACATATTGTATTTGTGTGTTCTGCTACACATATTGTATTTGTGTGTTCTGCTACACATATTGTATTTGTGTCTTCTGCTACACATATTGTATGTGTTCTATTTAACATTGTATCTGTGTGTTCTGCTACACATATTGTATTTGTGTCTTCTGCTACACATATTGTATTTGTTGTGTTCTGCTACACATATTGTATTTGTGTCTTCTGCTACACATATTGTATGTGTTCTGTTTAACATTGTATCTGTGTGTTCTGCTACACATATTGTATTTGTTGTGTTCTGCTACATATATTGAGCAGTACTGCAGTACGGCAATACAGTATTGCACAGTAATGCATTGTGTCATGTAGTTAGAGTGGTAATAAGCAAAATAAGCCATTAATTAAGAAAATAATAAAAAAATATATTTTTCCCAAACTAGACATATTTTTCAATTCAAGATACAAAAGCATTTCACCATGAACAAGAAATGGACACTCTACACGCTACCATTGAATGTGAACAACCGCAACCAGATCTATACAAGTAAGGATACATTTTACTGACAAAAATTTTAGTCCACTTGAAAACATTGTTATTATTATCACTGCTACTATTATTCATTGCCTGGTTTAACGGTTTCATATGAGGCTTTTATTTTTCAGGTTTGTTGGTAGGATCAATATATATAAAGAAACAGATGACCCAGTTGCCAGGTGTGTGGAGTTATTTTTTGCATAACTGTTCTAAAATTGTTGTATTAGGTTATCAAAACATAGTGTACAGTATTATACTGTAGTTCATTAGATGGATGTTTATGTTTAAATGATAATTTCATTCTCTTCTTGATTAGGCCTCTGGGGTCAGAGAACTTGCTGCTTCGTGGTGCTACGTTAAAAAACACAGAGAGAGTATTTGGTAAGTAATAGTGATTGCTCAGTAATTATTTGTGTGGGGTTTATTTATAACCAGGGGCAGCTCTGCAATATGTTAGATGCAGGACCATTCCTCTTGAATTTGGTAATGTCAAAGCTTGTGATAACATGCATTATAAATGTACGTACGCAACAATCCGGCACTCCAAAAACAACTAATGTATCCACCTGTGAAGGGGCAGAACTATGGGAGACAATGGAGGCGCCGGCCGCCGTACGCCAGCACTGAAGCTGAAGGGAGTCTTTCTCCATTGTCCATAAATAAATTCACCCCACTTAAGGCTATTGTATATTAGTGTGTTTGTGCATATGTGATAGATAGATATGAATCATAATTAATATATATATGTGTGTATATATATATATTTATTTATTTATTATGGGAAGCTGCTCATCTTGCCTCATGAACCTCTTGTTGAATTTTATCCAGATAAGCATTAACTTTCTTTTTATTCCATGTTTTTACAATTACTATTAAAACCTTTGGAATTGTTGTTTTTAGTCCTCAAATGCACTATGAATTGACTGTTACTATTTATCATTATTTCCACAAGTGTACTGAATATTGTATATATGATTGTATGCATATTTGCACTCCACTTGGCACTTTGATACATTTAGATTAGTTGGCACCTAGTAGGGGTTGTCCAACTCGTTGTTTTTAGGGTTTGACCTGAATTGTTTTTTATACAATAAATTATTGCCAATCATTTATTCAAATAATATATTACTTTTTATACATCTATTTATTTATTCACATTATTTAAACACATTTGCACTTATTCGCACTATCATAGTTGTGGTTCAGACCTGTGGTTTGCTTGATAAAATGTTAATTATTTATACACGGTTGCACGGGATGCAGTCAGGAAGCCAACTGTTGAAATGCCAACCGCCGGCTTTCCGACTGTCTAATCCCAACGGGATTAATGACAGGCGTCGAAATGCCGACACCTATCATTATCCTTACGCCGGCAGCCCGACGCCCAGCATACCGAACGAAGGTAAGCCAGGCGTGGACAGCCTCGAGGGGGGGAGGGTTAGGTTTCAGGGCTCCCGGGGGGATTTAGGGTTAGGCACCCCCTGGGAGGGTTAGGATTAGGCTAGGGGAAGTGGGGGTTAGGGTTAGGCAACCCCCCGTAGTGTTAGGTTTAGGCTGCGGGGAGGGGGGGGTTAGATTTAGGCACTTACAGGGTGGATTAGGGTTAGATACTAGGTGGGGAGGTTAGGGTTAGGCACCCCTAAAGGAGGGTTAGGGTGGGAATAGGGTTAGGTGTAGTTACTATACTTGCCAATCGGAATTTTCAGTCCTGCCGGGCTTCTGGTGTCGGCATAGGTCCGGCGGTCATTCGTACCGATCCCGGTTGTACTTTGGGTTCCCACACTTAAGATATAAAGAAAGAAAACATGCTTCTTGTTTGAAACCATTATATATATGAAACTTGCATAAAATCACACGAGGGGGTACCCAGACACCCTCCTGATGGACCAATTGCTTTTTTTCCAAGACTGATTTGTGTCTCCGTCTCACTCTGGCCACAGGCTGCTGACAGCTGTTTAGATAGTTCTGATCACCACATACAGATGGCTTAGGGGAGCTGCTGCACATTGTTTGGGACCAGGTTCACTTCTATTTTTCGCACAGTCTCACTGCAAGAGCACACGTACTTTCATCACATACACATTCCTAGTTTTATCTTTGCATCACATTTCCACCTGTGACCCCACTACACCTACTGTGTGATCAATTACCTTGCAGTGTTCAGAATGTTTATATCATTTATTCTGAGGCTCCATTTTAACCATGTTTGATTAAAAGTTACATTTTATAAAAAAAATGTTTTGCATATTCAGACCTTCCACAGTGTGACCCTTTTGTTGATTCCTTTTTTTGTTTCTTTACTTCTTTTTGTGTATTTTTTAAAGCTGGGAGAGAGATCTGTTTGAGATAAAGTACCAACCAATCAGCTCCTAACTGTCATTTTTTAAACAAAGCCTGTAAAATGTAAGATAAAAGCTGATTGATTAGTACTTTATCTGTCACAATTTTATCTCTCTCCAAGCTTTGATAAATACCCCCAATTCCTAAACCACACTAGTGTAGTGTTATTGAAATATAAGGTACTAGTTCATATTTTAATCAAAACAATTAAGCTCGCAACTCACAGTGCACATTTTTTGCCCATTAATTATGCTCACATTTACTCTTTAAACACTGAAAAGCAATTAAAGTTATGTATAGATAAAATGTATAGCTATGATTGGTGGCCAAAAAGTTGCAGTTGCTAAAAGCGAGAAAGTTTAGAAAGCAGGGGCTTAGTCTTTTTTTTATTTTTTTTAATAAAGTGTTTTTATTGATCAACTAATAGCCTAAAGACCAACAAAACAAATATGCAAGAACAAAGGGTTTCACAGAACCCGGAGCATTCAAGTAAAAGAACCACATAAAATATCAATAGTGCAAATCAATATTCAGTAGATTATACAAAATTGATGAGCATCTATACAAAATTGATGAGCATCAGTACAAAATACAATTGGCCATATATATACATTAAGGTGGACAAAAAATAACAACAGGTTCTTAAGCAATGAAACCCAGTACAAATAGCAAAGGCACTTGTTGGAACATTAGAGAAATATCAATTTATATATTGTATATAAAAAAAAAAAAAACAATACTACACACAACAGAAAAAAAAATGTACAAAAATATAAATAAAATTAAATAAAATTATAAACAATATACAAAAGAATAAAGATTAAAAAAAACAAGTTCCATAAACTGGAGTATCATGTGCACTCGTACACCGGGGACTGCTGTAAAATGTAAAGAAATTTAGGTTGCACCACCATTTTAATAAGATTCATGCTACCCGTAACTGTGAGGGGAGGCTTGCTCCAAGAGGCAAACTTGTCACGCAAATAGGAGAATAGTGAGGTCAAATTCAGGGTGATGTACTCCTCCGAGTTATTAGAAATCCAAACCCCCAAGTATTTAAACTTGGGGACCTAGCACAATGGCAAATCTAACTCTGGAGTAGCAGGAAGAGGCCCTAGCAGTGGCATTATGGAGTATTTACCCCAGTTGGTAGTTAGACCGGAGTATCCACCAAATTCCCCCATGACACGCAAAACCACTGGCATGGTCATCCTATAATTCAAAAGAAATAAGAGTAAATCGTCAGCATATAAAGCAACTGTATAAATTTTAGTCCCAAGTTGGAGACCCAAAATGTCAACGTGCACCCTAAAAATACAAGCCAGTGGCTCAATCACCAGGGTAAACAAAGCAGGAGATAGGAGACAGCCCTGCCTGGTACCACGGGACGGGGAAAGAGGAAGACCCAAAACTGTCAAAGCAATCCTGGCACTAGGTCTTTCATATAAGAGCTGGACCCATTTCAGGAAAACAGGTCCCACTCCCATACAACGCATGACCTCCTACAAGTAGAGCCACTCCATAGAGTTAAAGGCTTTTACCGCATCTAGCGACACAATGACTGAAGTGTACTCCCCCTTGTGGGAGGCCTGCAAGTGAGTATAAAGAGGACTAAGGTTAATGGAGGTTGATTTGCTGGGCATAAATCCATTCCGATCCGGATGCACAAATAAAGTAATAACATGGTTGAGTCATAAAGCCAACATTTTTGTAAGGCCTTTAGCATCTGTAGGGATCAAAGAAATCTGTCTATAAGCATCAGGAGACTTGGAATCCTTTCCAGGCTTCAGCAAGACGATTATAATGGCCTCTGACATAGAGGACGGGAATACACCACCCTCATAAAAGGTCATTGAACAACGCCAACAGCCTAGGGACAAACAGACCAGCATGTTGTTTATACAGTTCAATAGTTATGCCATCATTACCCAGAGCCTTACCACCCGGGTAGGATTTCAGTGCAATTTCCACCTCATCCAGAGTGAGTAGAGCGTCCAGAAAGGCCCTAGCATCAGGTGTCAGCATTGGTAAGCCGATTAGCAGAAATAAGCATGTAATTCGGCCATGAAACAGGACAGCAGAGTCCTATAAATATCTTTATAGAATAAAAGGAAAATGTCCACAAATGCAGGGGTCATCGCAGCCACAGCACCGTCTGGGCCTGTAAACTCAGCAACAGTCACAGATTGACGATTTGCATGTACCAAATGAGCTAAAACACTACCAGTCCTGTCAGCATGTATGTAATGTGTATGTGATTTAAACAGCAGACCACGCATGCTCTTATCAGACAAATGAGCTATCCATGCGGATTGGGCCCCCAACCACTGTAGCCTAGATGTGTCCAATCTAACCCTTAAGTACAGAAGCTCCAAACAATGACACTCAGATTCCAACTCCGCCTCCTTCTTCCTATAAAACAATTTTAAAGCAGCGACCCTCTGGATTAAAGTCTCCCTCATATATGCCTTAAAAGAGTCCCATACTATGGCCGCAAAAGCAGAACCAACATTATTCGCAAAAAACATCCCTCTCCAATTCAGTGCCCGCATCTGGATAAGCCAGGAGAGGTGTAGTTTCCAGAACACCTGACCTCTTGTACAATCCATATCAAGAAACATCAGAAGAGGAGAATTATCTGACACCCCTCTAGCCTTGTACTGTATACAGTGAATTAGGGGAAACCGGGGACAACTCTATTCTAGAAATTGAGTGAAAGGATGCATAGAAACAGGAGAACTGTTGTAGCCGGATGCTTGGCCCTCCAGGCATCTACTTATCCCAGACTGTCAATGTAATTAGCAAACCCCAAACAACCTCCCTCAGTGGGCACAGTGGAGGCCTCACGCCACTAGGGGCTTACAGTATTAGTAATTGCTTTAGCTGCATAATAAAAAGGGGCAAATGCATCTGGTGTCAGGGAAGCACAAAGGTGGCATGTGTGAGCTATCTAATGTGCCGAAACAGGAGCAGTAAAGTCCATCTTTTTCTTCCTTTTGTATACAATTAATTGGCTGTGAATTTATGTACACCATTTCCTTGCCAGTAAAGATGACACATGTATTGAGGCAATACAATTTGTTGTGTCTACTCTTAAAGCTTAATATAAACTGTTGCAAAGATCTGAGTAACAATTAGGCAGTGAAGACGAGAGGCTGGTAGAACACTACTGGAAAGTTTGTGTGAGTCATAAAATGGTTATGAAAATATGGGAAATAATTAACCTGGTGAGCAGGGCTGTACTTTAAAGTCTTGAATCTTAATTCTCCATTAAAGTTCAAAAGTGAATACCTGTTATAATAATATGATATTCTTCTTTTCAAACTTATTTTTTATATTGAGTAAGTATATCAATTGGTGAAAGCCACATTATTTGCAAAAATAGGTATTTTCTTCAATGATGATGCCTTTTTAGCTTTGTGATAACTGTGTCAGTGTTACATATTGCCAGATTTCAACAGTCATGATTTCCCAGGGGTAGATGTACCAAGCCTTGGAGAGAGACAAAGTGAAGAAGTTGCCCAAAGCAGCCAGTCGGCTTCTGTCATTTGTCTAGCACAGGCTATGACATGACAGATGCTTATTTGTTGCTATGGTCAATTTCTCCACCTTAACAGACTCAAAGATTCTATACATCTCACCATAAATCATGTCTGCTATAATATCTATTAATGCCATGATACTGATAAATTAACTGTTTCCACCACAAATGCTTTTATAATGAAGAATATAGCCATCTCGCCACACCAAGACAATATTGTCTAACCAGGGTTTGTAAATATAACAAAGCCTATCTTTTCTAATGTGTATGTGTATATATATATCTATATATATATATATATATATACACATTTATTTATTTACTCCAAGCTTCCAGATCCATGTATGAACTGTGCACCAGCAAATTCACTTCATCCCTCTGGACAGTTTTTGCTGTGGCACCATCCAGGCTATTGTGACACTGGGCTTTTGGTAGCATAGAAGTATTTATAATCTGTGAAGGGTGTGCAGTGCACATGGGCCCTGCACCACACACCTTGCACCCATGGCATACTTATGTGCCAGCAAGCGGGTCCTTCCTCCTCCGTGGCACCATCTTCGCAGTGATATCTCCAGGAAGATGGCACCATGCAGTCAAGGCAAAGACTCTGGCACTGTGTCAGAGCCATTGCTATCTTCCTGAATATCACTGAAACAATGGCGCCACGGGGGGCCTACTTGCTGGCACAAGGTAAGATTTGGGACATGGGAGGAAACTCTGCTCAGAGGAGGGGTCCTGCTGCACCCGGCCCCGGTCGAGCGTTAATACACCTTTGCTTGGAAGCCATTTTGGAACAAAACCTACAGTATGCTGTAGGGTAATCCATGCTTTAATGTCTTGGTTTCACCAATCGTATTGATCTAAAATAGGGAGAATGTCTAAGCCTAGTGATCTGGTGTCATGTTGTAAGCGTAGTGAACATAGGGGTCTATGTACTAGGCCATGGAAGGACATAAAGTGGACAGAGATAAAGTACCAACCAATTGGCTCCGAACTGTCACTTTACAGTTCGTTTGCAAAAAGACAGGAGCTGATTGGTTGGTACTTAATCTCCGTCCATTTTCTCTCTCTCCAAGGGCCAAATGTAATAGGGTGAGAGTTTAGAAAATGTGAGAGTTTAGCAGTAAACTCTCACATTGGTTGAGTTTTTGTTAAAATGGGAAAACATCTGGATGAGAGTTTAAATTGTGAGCGTTTCTTGAGTCTAAAAACATCCGAGTTTGCATATTCTCAGACTCTTACATTGGCCAAGTTTAAAAAGTGTGAGAGTTTACTGCTAAACTCTCACCCTATGACAGTTAACCCCAAGGTTTAGTATATAGACCTCATAGTTGCCTCATATACACAGACATATATGTGTGAGGTAAACAATTAGGTGGATTTGTGCAGAATAAATTGCTCTGCGCATATTTTCTGATTGGTTAGTGGCATTATATACAGGGCTGGAATATAGGTGGGGCGGAAGGGGTGGTCTGCAGTAAAGTCTCACAAGATGTCATAATCTCACGAGACTGTGACTGCTGAGGAGTCAGGACCAGAGCTGAGGGCTGAAAGTGCAGAACAGACTCACGCCCAAGACGCCATTTTTACTCTGCTCCTGGACGGCTCGCCCACGTCGTTTCCCCATGGATGAGGCAGACATAACAGGTTGTCTCTACCCTGATGACGATACATTAAATAGTATTGAAACATTGGAGATTAATTTGACCTGCGCTTGAGCGTGGCCGCGTTTGTGCACTCGATGACTGACCTGTATTTAAGGTGAGATCATTTATATGTATGTTACTGGTCTGATGAAAATGTCATGTTTATAGGCATTGAAACATTGACTATCTAAGCTGTATTATGTCGTGTTTATGAATGCGCAGAGTGCCGCACTTTAAGATGAGACTGTGGATCTACATGTGTGGGGGCAACCACCTAAGTACATCTACACTAGGAGTGCCGGATCATATGCATTGTGTGTATATGTATGTATGTGTGTATATATGTATGTATATATATATATATATATATTTTTTATACACCAACACCATATATATGTATGGTATGTATGTATGGATTGCTGGCGGTCGGGATGCCGCTGGTCAGAATACAGACAACGGCATCCCGGCAGTCAGAATCCTGACACCCATCAAGAAACAAGGTAATTCTAACCCTAACCCTAACCATCCCCCTAGTGCCTTACCCACCCCTAACTGGCGATACTTACCTTTTGGGATGCCATCGGTCGGGATCCTGTTGTCGGGATCCCGACGCTGCCGGGATTTCGCCGACTGTATTTAGACCGTCTGCATCCCGCACGCCGGGATGCCGACTACTTCCCTATATGTATATATACTGTAGCTACAGTGTATGTGTGTGTGTGTGTGTGTGTGTATATATATATATATATATATATATATTTTATAACATTGCCAATATATCACTTCAATAATGTTATTGATAGGGGCCCCCAAAAGTTTGTTGCCCATGGGCCCCCACAGACCTTAATCCGGCCCTGATTTAAATATCAGACCATATTAAACTTTTTTTTTCCATGTGTCAGACCGTTGTGAATTGGTAAATTGAAAGTTTAAAATGGGCTCATACAAAGGCAACATTGCACATTTATGTCTGCTACAATGTGACAAAATAAGTAAGGCCGTTATAAACATTCATATTCCAGTTTTGCTGGTTGCAGGCCAAAAAATGTAAAATAGGATATTGTTGTATTATTGAATAAATCATGAACCGGAAGGCTGTTTAAAGGACAAATGTAACCCAGCTAAATGTCAGATGGACAAATTAGCCGGACTTCTCAAAATACGAGTGTCTCCTTATTTCCTCTAGCCTATAAAATGTAATCTAAATCATTTTCTGATGTGATTTTGCAGTTTCACTTTCCGTTGTGAAGTATCTGTCCATGGTTTGTTGTGTCTGTTAGTTGGTTTCAAGTAACAATCTCCTCTTACTCTCTTTTTTTGAATTCTAGGTGTTGCTATATACACTGGAATGGAAACCAAGATGGCATTAAATTACCAGTCCAAATCACAGAAAAGATCTGCTGTTGAAAAGTAAAGTGTTATCATGCATTATATATAGCTCATGTAACAATTTAGTAATGCTAGTGAAGATCAGAAAACACCTGCCCCAATCTACAAGACACCGTATAAGATTACATTGAGTAGTGATATGTGGAGAAATAGATGTACCTTTCAAATAAATTAATTTCTGGTTACTCTATTATATAAAACATCAACTTACTGAGCAATAATTGATAAAGTATTGACAAAATATTACAATTAATATAGCCTTAATTAAAAAGTTCTGTAGTTACAGAGCTGAAGCCCCAAGCTTGATTGATTAATAATTCAGAGTTGTGTTGAATGTCTCATTATATATTCAGTTATTTGTAAGTCGGCCCAGCCTCCCTGTTTCTCTATACACAGAGGTCATCAGGGAGATGGGGCCTCAGAATGGTGGCAGGGTCCCGGTATGGAAGACCATCCTTACCATTTCTGCCACTGATACCAGTCATTGCTAAATAGGATCCACCAATATAATAAGAATTGCACCCTCATTAAACCACTTGTTTGATTTAAATGAGTTTGTGACTAATTCAGTAAAATTCAGTTTGGAGGTAAAAGTTGGTATACTGAGCCATTTGGAATAAAGTACCAAATACAGTTAACACAATGTTTACATATTTTCTCTAGATCAATGAACGCGTTCCTCATTGTGTACCTGTGTATTCTGATCAGCAAAGCCTTAATAAACACTGTACTGAAGTACGTGTGGCAGATCGAGTCTTCCCGTGATGAGCCTTGGTACAACCAAAAAACAGAGTCTGAAAGGCAAAGGAACCTGGTAAGAAGTACTCACATATACTTCATTTTAGTTTTTTTGGGGAACTATAGTCTTCTATAAAAAGTTATTATTTCCTTTTAAATGCAAGTGTATGAGGTGAATTATTCATATAATGGCTTTCCTGCCACCACCGGCGCCAGGACCACTACATCCCAGGATGTCGCCCTCAAACTCTGCGTTTTCCAGGCATTGCTGCTCACTGGCTTCCCCAGAGTATATAGCTGTGTAGCTAGATTCAAGCATGTAGCTCACATTCATTACATCACATCACTTCATACAAACCTCTCCAAGCACCACTTTGTTAGATAAATTGTGAAACTATATAATAAATTTACATTTTTACTTATTTAAATTGCATTTTGAACACAGTAATAGCTTGTAGCCGATTGTTGTATCATTGAGAAGAGATGATTTCATACACTAATGTGCTATGTTATATGATGTCATGCAATACAGTATTTACAGGAAATTTCACCAACATTTAAGTGTTATTGATCTGCATTACTGCAAGAGACATTTTGGCTTAGTAAATGTATTATTCCTAATTATTTCCTCATAAAAGCATGTTAATTACATATAACCTCATACAGATGTGTCCTCATACAGCTGGCATCCATACACCATACGGCGTGAGACACCCGGTGCGACTAATCACGTACAAAGTCGCAGATGAAGCACAACGGAACTTGGAGTAAGAAAAAGTCTTGTCCGCTGCATCACAGCACTT
The DNA here is from genome assembly GCA_031769625.1 of Taudactylus pleione. Classification (NCBI taxonomy): domain Eukaryota; kingdom Metazoa; phylum Chordata; class Amphibia; order Anura; family Myobatrachidae; genus Taudactylus; species Taudactylus pleione. Next base: position 49,192,645 of record JAUIMM010000040.1, read on the forward strand.
TTATACAATTCAGACTCGTTCGCACTCTGATGTACAAATGTCGCACATCAAATTGATCAGTGCAAGGTAGCAATGTAGTTTTGTCACTTCCAGTCATCTAATGCAATAAGATGCACGTTTTGAGCGAAAAAGATGCTCAGCAAGGCCAAGTTGCCCTGGGACCGGATGCACTGAGAGGGGCTTTTTGCCATGACTAGAGCCACAATGTATGAGGGCACATCTGTATGATCACATCACAAAAATGCTGTACTGAAAGCCATTGCAATAAATATGCTTACATTTTCTAGAACATTGTGGGTTACATAACCATGGGGTCTATTTACTAAGCCTTGGACGGAGATAAAGTGAACGGAGATAAAGTACCAGCCATCGGCTCCTAACTGCCATGTCACAGGCTGTGTTTGAAAAATGACAGTTAGGAGCTGGTTGGCTGGTACTTTATCACCGTCCACTTTATCTCCATCCAAGGCTTAGTAAATAGACCCCCATATTTGCTAAGTAGCCTGTACACTGGTTTTCAGAAATGTGCACGATGATATTAAGTTATATTTATTGTACTTGCTTAAAATAAAGTAAATTTCATTGCACTCCAGGGAGGGTCCTATTGCAAGGATGAAACAAAAAACATTATTATTATTTTTTTTATATATATATATATTTTATTCAAAAGATGAAAAACAATGTGCAGTGGAACCCATTCAAGGGACCATTAATACAAAAATTGATCAGCCAAAACATATGCAATACAATAACAATTGGAGAAGGGAAACAAAACATTCTTATGGAATGTTTTATATATGTATATTATGGTTGTTTATAGATGTGTACAAATTCTATATAATTTTTTTTAAAAAGAAGGAAAATATGTTAAATACAGTTGCCAAACTTTCAGCGCCCTCTATTTACATTTGTAGCTATGGCATATTATATGTGAAACTATAATCGTAATGTACTGGTACATTGTTTATTATATCACTGGCCAATATTCCATCCTCTTATCTTGTCTCTACACCTATACTCTCAGGCCCCACCCAGAGGTGTAACCAGAGGTATGGGGGCCCCATAGCAAAATTTCCTTGTGGCCCCCATAGGTGCAATTCCCTCTGTAGTAGTGCCCCTTATACAATACCCCCTGTAGTTGTCCCCATTCTGCAATGCCCCCTGTATTAAGCCCCCTTATGCAGCGCCCCCAGTAGTGCCCATTATGCTGTGCCTCCAGTAACGCCCCTTATGCTGTGTCCCAAGTAATGCCACTTATGCTGAGCCCCCAGTAATGCCCCTTATACTATGCCCCAGGTAATGCACCTTATGCTGTGCCCCCTCCGCTGTGCAGTACTTACCTGTCTTCACGCTTGTCGGCGCTCCAGCTTCACTCCGGCTTCTGGACCTGCTGCTGACAGGATCTAACTAGATCCAGCAGGCGCACAGGCTCCTCACATGTCGGGTGATGCAGGTGACGTCATCACGTCACCCGCTCGCTTAATCACTGGGAACGCTGGTCTCTGAAGCAATCAGAGGTGTCTTTAGTTTCTGATCGCTTCAGAGACCAGCTTTCCCAGTTGCATCAGCTACATAGGGTGCAGGGGGATGCGTGCTGGGCTGGCGGGCCCCCCTAAGCCGCCGTGCACCATAGCAAGCGCAACCCCTGCACCCTGTCTAGTTACGCCACTGCCCCACCTATACTGTCAGGCCCCCTACCTATACACTCAGGCCCTACCTATACTCACATGCCACACATACAATCACACACCTTACTGAGCTTCTGCTGATCATGTTTCTTATTCTTTCAGAATTTTATTATGATTTCCTCTCAAATTCTCCTCTCTCTCTGACTCTGTGTCTCTCAACTAACCCCCACCCCATCAGCTAATTGAATTGACCACTTTATTTATGTATGTGTATGCATTTGTGTATAAAACCCCTGGCACAATGTTTTCATTCTAGCAACTGTTATGCTTAAAAAAAAACAGAAAAAAAAACATTAAAATGATGTCTGTTTTGTGCCGTTTCAGTTTATCAGAGCATTCACAGACTTTCTGGCTTTCATGGTCCTTTTCAACTACATTATCCCTGTCTCTATGTACGTCACAGTGGAAATGCAGAAATTCCTGGGCTCTTATTTCCTCACGTGGGATGAGGAGATGTTTGATGAGACAACGGGAGAAGGCCCTCTTGTGAACACATCAGATTTGAACGAAGAACTTGGACAGGTGACAGAGATGCAACATAAAAATCAGAAGTATAACACAGTCAATAGAAATCAAAATATTGATTACAATGTAGTGACCAGGAAGGGAGGGAACTCAGAAAGAATACGGTGCAGCAAACCGTAACGAAAAGAGGAAGAGAAGAAACCGAAAAGAGGAGGAAATCCTAAATGGTGGAAACCATTCAAAAGGAAGATGTAGCTTAACCCAACTCAAATGGGGAGGGAGCATTTCGTGAGGCAAGCCAGGGGCACCAAACTTTGTCAAAGGATTTGGAGAAATTAGAATTTATAGGTTTTAATGTTAGTACATAGTTACAGAAATATTGCTTATTGATGTGGCATAGCTCATATATTTCCGTACAACAATGTAGGTACAAATGTAGCTGTTAGTGCAACACTAAAGGTAGGTCTTTTTATATACTTTCTTTTTTGTATACATAGTAGGGCCGGCTCCAGGGGTCGGAGCACCCTGTGCCGGCTCTCTACAGAGTGACCCATCATTGCGCGCGGCTGGAAATGAGGATGTGGCCTAATTACCATAGGCTACGCCCACTACGTGATGTTATTTGTAGGCGTGCCCGCATGGCACGCCTCCAAATAAAGTCTGGCTAGGGGGAGCCTCACTAACTGGGCTTCCCCCAGCCCTCTCGCGTCACTGAATGGATGCCTCGCACATGCGTGCAACATCCATTCAGACTCCGAGGTCTGGCACCGCTGCACAGTGAGGGTACCCAACCCCCCGATTTGACCACCCGCGGGCCACTTCGGTGCCTAACCCTAACCTCCTCTTACCGCTCCCTAAACCTAACCCTCCTGGGGTGCCCAGCCCTAACCTTCCCCCCTGGAGGTGCCTAACCCTAATCTCCCCCACCCCCCAAACCTAACCCTGACCTCGTCTGACTTCCTAATCCTAGCCCTCATACCCCTCGCCCCCCCCACCCCCGCCCGGTGGCTAATGCTACCTTCGTTCAGGATGTTGTCCTTGGCGTTCCAGGGTCGGAATTATGATAGGCACCGGTATTTCAATATATATATATTAGGGGTGAGCGGGTTCGGATTTCTGATCAGAGGCAGATCCGAGTCAGGCTCGACTTTTCCCGCTGACTCGGATTCTGAAAATCGAGGCAAAACGTCATCATCCCGCCTTCCGAGTCTCGCGGGTTTTGGATCCTATATAAGGTACCCGCGTCGGCGCCATTTTCTCACTCGGCTGTGGACAGTGAAGAGGGAGGGTGGGAGTTAGGGCTGGCTGGGCTGTGTAGTGTAGTGCAGAGTAGTGTTGTGCTGCGCTGTGCTGCTGTTGTCCATAGGGGCTGTGTCCACTACTTCAAAGTCCATAGGGGCTGGCTGTGTTGTGCTGTGCTGCTGTTGTTAATAGGGGCTGTGTCCACTACTTCAAAGTCCATAGGGGCTGGCTGGACTGTGTTGTGCAGTCAGTTGTCCATAGGGGCAAATTGGTCCACTCCAAAGTCCTGTGCAGTGTCCCAGTCCTAAAGGGGTGCTGTAGTGTTGTCCAGGGGGTGCTCTGTCCATCAGGGGTGCTCCCCCTAAGTGCTAAAAAAAATTATATTTTTTCTGTTTGTGAATTGTGTGCGCAGTAGCCGCACGTGCATCAACAAAGTAGTGCCAAGCGTGCGCCTGTCTCATAAGTAAAGGGCCGGCTGGCTTGACCGTTAAAGGGTGCTGTAACCCCCAAAGTACACTCCAAACCAAATAACAAAATATTTTCTGTGTTTGTGAATTGTGTGCGCAGTAGCCGCACGTGAATCAACAAAGTAGTGCCAAGCGTGCGCCTGTGTCATAAGTCAAGGGCCGATTTGGACATCTGGTCCGGACTGAAGGACGTGCCAACAATCTCTGACAAGTCTACTGTCACTGCATATGATACTGTCCTCAAAGCAGCAGCGACAAGCGTGCGTCTGTCTGTTAAAGGGTGGTGTAACCCTCAAAGTGCGCTCCACGAACAATAAAAAAATTCTTCTTTTTTTTTCTGTCTTTGTGAAATGTGTGGGCTGTAGCCGCACCTGCATCCTTAAAGCAGCAGCGACAAGCGTGCGTCTGTCTGTTAAAGGATTACATCGGTGACAGCATCCAAGTAGGCATGTCAGACAGTCCGTACCTGTACTGGCAGGAAAAAGAAGCAATTTGGAGGTCCCTGTACAAACTGGCTCTATTTTATCTGAGTTTCCCCCCCTCCAGTGTGTACTCCGAAAGAGTGTTTAGTGCAGCCGGGAACCTTGTCAGCGAAAGGCGTAGGAGGTTGCTTCCACAAAATGTGGAGAAGATGATGTTCATAAAATGAATTATCAACTCTTCCAGGAAGACCAGCCTCCAGAACGTACAGAGGGACCTGTGGTTGTGGATTCCAGCAGGGACGAATTAATACTCTGTGAGGATGAGGATGTACACAACACTGAAGAGGGTGAGGAATCGGTGGATGAGGACGACATCTTGCCTCCGTAGAGCCAGTTTGTGCAGGGACAGATTAATTGCCAGCTTGTTTTGTGGGGGCCCAAACGAACCAATAATTTCAGCCACAGTCGTGTGGCAGACCCTGGCGCTGAAATGATTGGTTTGTTAAAGTGTGCATGTCCTGTTTATACAACATAAGGGTGGGTGGGAGGGCCCAAGGACAATTCCATCTTGCACCTCTTTTTTTTCTTTGAATTATGTACTGTTTGGGGCCTAGTTTTTCAAACTGCCATCCTGTATGCCACTGCAGTGTCACTCCTAGATGGACCACGTGTTTGTGCCGCCCACTCGTATCTCTTAGCATAGTCATCCAGCTACCTCGGTGCAACCTTTTGGATATAAAAATACTATTGTGAGGTGTTCAGAATAAACTAGAAATGAGTGGAAATTAAGGTTATTGAGGTTAATAATAGCATAGGAGCAGAAAAACACACAAATTCTGTGATTTTAGCTGTTTTTATGCTTTTTAAAAAAAAAAAAATACAGATCCAAAACCCAGAACCCAAAACACGGAAGGGTGGTTTTGGCAAAACCAATCCAGATCCAAAACACGAAGAAAGATCCAGATCCAAAACCAAAACACGAAAAGTGGCCGGTGCACACCCCTAATATATATATATATATATATATATATACACACACAGTCAGGTGCATAAATATTGGGACATTGACAGAATATTCATATTTTGGCCTCTATTCACCACCACAATGGCTTTGAAATGAAACAAACAAGATGTGCTTTAACGGCAAACTTACAGATTTTATTTGAGGGTAATTACATCCAAATCAGGTGAATGGTGTAGGAATTACAACGGTTTCTATATGTGCCTTCCACTTTTTAAGGGGCCAAAAGAAATGGGACAAACTAAACAATCCTAAATCTAACTTTCACTTTTTAATACTTTGTTGCAAATCCTGTGCAGGAAATTACAGCCTGAAGTCTGGAACGCATAGACATCACCAGACGCTGGGCTTCATCCCTGGTGATGCTCTCCCAGGCCTCTCCTGCAAATGTCTTCAGTTCCTGCTTGTTCTTGGGGCATTTTCCCTTCAGTTTTATCTTCATCAAGTGAAATGCATGCTCAATCGGATTCAGGTCAGGGGATTGACTTGGCCATTGCATAACATTCCACTTTTTAACCTTAAAAAACTCTTCGGTTGCTCTTGCAGTATGCTTTGGGTCATTGTCCATCTGCACTGTGAAGCGCCATCCAATGAGTTCTGAAGCATTTGACTGAATATGAGCATATAATATTGCCCGAAAGAACTTCAGAATTCATTCTGCTGCTTTTGTCAGCAGTCACATCATCAATAAATACAAGGGAACCAGTTCAATTGGCAGCCCTACATGCCCATGCCATGACACTACCACCACCATGCTTCACTGATGAGGTGGTATGTTTTGGATCATGAGCATTTCCTTTCCTTCTCCATACTCTTCTCTTCCCATCACTCTGGTACAAGTTGATCTTTGTCTCATCTGTCCATAGGATGTTGTTCCAGAACTGTAATGGCTTTTTTAGATGTTGTTTGGCAAACTCTAATCTGGTCTTCCTGTTTTTGAGGCTCACCAATGGTTTACATCTTGTGGCAAACCCTCTATATTCACTCTTGTGAAGTCCTGATTGTTGACTTTGACACATATACAACTACCTCCTGGAGAGTGTTCTTGATTTGGCCAACTGTTGTGAAGGGTCTTTTCTTCACCAGGGAAATAATTCTTCTGTCATCCACCACAGTTGTTTTCCGTGGTCTTCCGGGTCTTTTGGTGTTGCTGAGCTCTCCAGTGCATTCTTTCTTTTTAAGAATGTTCCAAACAGTTGATTTGGCCACAACTAATATTTTTGCTATCTCTCTGATGGGTTTGTTTTGATTTTTCAGCCTAATGATGGCTTGCTTCACTGATAGTGACATCTCTTTGAACATCTCCATAAAACCGCTTAAATTCTACAAAAGTGACAGAAGCACAAGAAATATCCAAGGACTTCCCTTTATCTTGTACTGCACTACATGGACATCTCTCCAAAATCAACGGATTGCATCCCTGCACTGAGATTCACATTGGATTGAAACCTCTACCCTCTCCACCAGAACCCAGACTGGCATTACCTCTGCAGTGGACACCCCAGAGCAAGGTACTGTGGAATACAAATTATCTTTGGCTCCAGCTCCCCCCTAAGATATCATTCAGAGGTGTCTGCTAAGCAAATAACTCTGATTTCTTGCATTAATAAGCTAAAATACAGTATCCCCAGTCTCTGAAATATGGAGATCTGGTCATTTTAAAACACAGGATCCCATTTTTTTTTCTCCCTGGAGACATGTTATCTTTACCCTTGCACAGAATCAGAATATCTACTTCAAAAGGAGTCTCACACTGGTATTTTCACACCTATACAATAGGAATGGCTTCTAACACCTTTCCACAAGTCTGCTTTGCCCTGGAATACTTTGTGTAACTAAATCATCAACTGAAAAGACAAGTTAGCTTATTAGATACTCCTTATTCAAAATATACCTTTTGTACAAGAGAGAAGCAACTGGACATAGCAATTGCCAAATTAAATTAGACTGTTCATGAATCCCATTATAACTTATGGATCACACACAGAGTTGAGAAAACAAAACAAAAAAAAAAACTACTTGATCTTCTCTCATCATCAAATGCAATTCATGCTCTCTCATCGATGAACCAATGTATTTTTACTCCAGCTTTATGCTTTCACTCCTCCCACCACGAGCAGCAGTTCCTATTGATCCAGCACAGGCTTCCATTCTCAAATCCCTTGGCATTTTCAAAAAAATTCAAAAGGGCAGTCGTGGGAAGCGAGGACGAAAATCTCTTATCCGCTGTAACCACGTAAGTTCCTTGCCTTCAGGTTCACCAGTTTCGTATAGAAGACAAATACAAGTGGTACCTAACAAACGGCCCTGTGCTTGGAAGAACAGATCATTAAACTCCCGCTCTGTGACTGACATCCCCAGAGCTCCCACGCTCAATATAAAGAAAACTACAGGACTTCCGGTGGGCGGGGCATCTAGCATGGCCGCATTTTACCTGAGCTCCCTGGGTCTTGAGTAGAATCCTTATTAATCCTACTCTCCTCTTTGCCCAGAAAGCTGATTTTGCCTCAAGGCTTTTATTACCTGTGGAAGAGTGTACATTTTACTCAATTGGACCTCAGGGACAGTTATCCACAGAAGTCTGGCTGTTAATGTGGACAGCCTGCATGACCGCTGACATATTGTTGGCGCGAAACTACAGGGAACAAGCTACCGCAACTCTGCTCTGTCTACACCCTGTCTGAGACACTCTGCTGCTTTTCCAGTGTCACATGGGGGAGTGAGCCGGGTTCCAGTACAGAGCGATACCGACTTACCTGTCTGATTTCCTCGACCCCCTCCACTGAAGCATAGCTTACCAGCTGCAGTGTATTAGTGTGTGTACTGTACATACCCGGCTGCTGGATGTCCTGCCTGTGACAACCTCTCCTCCTGCTCATCCCAGCGACTGCTTGCACCCCTGTTCTATGTGGAAGGATTCCTCTGGCTGGAGCCTGCCTGCACTTGTCAGAGGTAAAGGTGATCCTGTTGGCTGTCTTTCCTGTGCTCTCCCTAGTCCGTGGAGGGTGTGTGCTGGCTACTTGTGCCCTACCTTTCTGTTGTCTGTTTGGCTGGAACAGGGAATCCTATACCTACCACTACATCCTTGATCTCGACCACTTCTCCTGTGTTCCTGCAGAGCTGGCTTGAGTATGAACATCCTGCTGCTGTCCTGGACTTGCATCGGGACATTTGATACACAAGAGAGTGACTAATCATTTCAGTGCAGGGTTCACGGCAGATTGCTCTTTCTGTGACTGGGACTGCTTTTTGCCTCTGACAGGGGCTAAGTTCTAGCTGCATTGTATGCTGGTGAAACTGGGGACAGTGACTGCTGTTTTGGGACTCTCCTGCTTCCTCCTTCATCCTCTTTAGTCAGGTTTTTGTTTACTTTTCCTACTAATTGCCTTCTTTGTACACTCCTTTAGTTTTGTTATTGTCTTCCCTCATTTATATATTTGCCCCCTTCAATCAGCTGTTCATTTCTCTCTCTACCTACCCTCCTTTTGTGCTTCCCCTTACTCTTACCATTTCTTTCTCATTCTCTCCTCTATTTTTTACTTTTTCTTTCTTCCTACCTATGTGAGTATTCCATGGAATTCATGCTCTGATCTCCAACTAATTACTAAGGGATTTTACTCTGTTATGCTGGGATTCACACACTTATTCTACATCTAAACACAAATATGATAATGTGATGACCTTCCTTTACCGTTAAATTACTTTTGATGTACTTATCATAAGCATTTTATGTACATTCTCAGCTAGTTTGTTGAAGGGTTTGCTCTGCAACCTAGCGGTAAATTCAGTAGCTATCATCTCCTGTCTAACACATTGTGGGATTTATCCTTCCCCCATCTCCTTAGTTTTACCAGCAATGGAGGCCATACTTTCAACATCTGACGCTACAACACTTGCTACACAATTGGCGATGGAGTTATCGAAGATCCTGGTACCCTACCTAGATAACTGGTTTAATCGCCTGTCGTCTCTTTTAGATCCTGGCCCAATCCCATTGAATTCCCAAGCCCCTTGTCCAGCTACTCCAACTCAGAGTTATGTTGTGACTGAGTTTAATGTATCTGCCTCACTTAATCTGAACCTTGAGTCTGTAGCTATGCCTGCATACTTTTCTGAGGATACTGGCGATAATTTCGCCCTGCCACCCTACCAACATTTAGTATTTTTTAGTTGTGAGGGTAGCCCTGCTTCTTGTTTTTTTACAATTCGGGATCCACATCATGAGGTGGGTAATGTATCAAAGTATGCTTCACACCCCCTACCAAATAGGCATGTAGACAGTGGGTTGTTGTATCTGTTTCTTGGGAACAAAATTGTTCCAGGGCCACAACTATCCACTTCATTTTTATGTCAGTGTTCTCTGCCTTACACTGTATATCTGCCTCCACATTCTGTTTTGATACTTAGCCCTCTTGTTACCCCAAGCCCCCCATTGTACATTTCCTCATTGTTTCTGAGCACCGTTGGATTTGTGACATAAATACTGTGTAAACACTATTTCTATTGGCCTGCCTACTGGTGCACATTCTTGGAAACATTCCTCCAACAATCCCATGATTTAAAAGTATTGCTCTGTGTTCCACAGATTATCTCTGTTGCATTTCTCATTTAAATATTCTGATCCTGTCTGATACTTAAATATACTTTTCTTATTTCATAAATGTTATTATTTAACTGAGACCCTTTTTTTTGTTTATTACGGAATTACTCTGTCATTGTTATTCTTTAAACATAGAACATAATAGTGAGTACTATTTAGAATATTAAACTAGTACTTTCCTTGATACCAATTTTATTACTTTTATGCAGTTTACTTTTATATATTTTACTGTTTTATTATATTATTATAGTCTGCAGCCCAAATACTTGCTTATAGCATTATCCATCTATATTGAATAGTTGAACGAAGAGTCTTAAATTGTCTCCTATTAGTTGTTTTTCATATAAATATTTCAGAATGTTTAGTGTAAAGTTTCAAGGGGTGGAGACTGCAGTCCAGCAGTTACTTCCCATTTTTTTTTTGGTTGGAAAATGTAGAAATAGTAGTGGTGAAGCTGAGCATTATGTGCAAACGTTACTTTGTACATTTTCTTAGTGGATTTTTGTAGCAACTTTGTAATATTGTAATCAAAATATCTATGTCAACTTGCTACACACACAGTATCTACTATTTGTAGTATCTGTAACTGATGCTTGTGCTTCAATAAAAAAAGTATTTAAAAAAAAAAAAGAAAAAAAAAAAAGAAAACTACAGGCACTCCGGTATGCCCAATCAGGTCTGTTTTTTGTAATGACAGATCTATAAGAAACAAGACTGATACAATTGCTAACCTTATTGAATCTGCAGATCTTACCTGTATTACAGAGACTTGGCTAGACGAAAATGCAGCACCTATCTTGGAAGCTGCAGTTCCAACAAATTATTCTGTCATTCACAACCCAAGACTTAACCGCAGGGGAGGGGGAGTGGCCATCTGCTTTAGAAAAGCACTTAAACTTAGGGTCCACCCAATGGAAATGACTCACTCATTTGAGTGCATCGCTGCTCGGAGTTCTACAGAATTAGGATTCAGAGTACTTCTCATTTACCGCCCCCCTGGAGATGGAAAGATATTTCTACAAGAATTTGCAGATATTGTTGCTGGACTAGTTCTGGAGCATCAAAGATGGCTGATCCTTGGGGATTTCAATGCATGGGTTGATGATGAGCTCTCACACCTTGGCCAAGATCTCCTGTGCACAATGAATGCTCTGTGGCTCACACAAGTCATTCCTTCGGCTACTCATATAAGTGGTCACACTCTTGATCTTGTCTTCCAGATTGGATTAGATGTCTCTAACCTAAATATAAACCCAGTCACGTGGTCAGAGCACCACTCAATTCACTTCTCAGTTGCAACCCCTCAAAATAGAACTTTACCCATGGAGTTGACAAGGTATCGTCCAAGGAGGGGCATGACTCCCCAGGCTCTTGCAGCAAACCTGGATCTTTCTGCGGTAATGGGGGGCCTATGAAGATCCTTGTTCCCTTGTCCATTACTATAACAGGGATGTGACAGCTGCAATGGATATTATTGCACCTATGCGTATACGACCCCTCATGCCACACCGTCAAGCCCCTTGGTTTGACAATAGTGTTAGTGAACTCAAGAAAAGGGGGCGTAGACTTGAAAGACGATGGAGGAAGACGAACCTGGTAGAGGATAAGTTAACACTAATCAAACATAAAAGAGAATATCAATCAACAATCACCCATAAGAAAACAGAGTTCCTTTCAATAAGATCAAGGCAGCAAACAATAGGCCGGCTCAGCTTTTCCGTACAGTGGAGATGCTTTGCAAACCAGCATGCCTGCAGCATGATGACACCCTCTCCCAGTCAAGATGCAATGAGTTTGCAAGATTCTTTGCAGATAAGTATCCTCCATCCGGGCTGGAATCCCCACAGTGCCATCAAAGGAGTGCCAAACTACCAAGCCTGCCAAGGTAAGCCACCTGTCTCCCTGGAACAGCTTTGACATAATGGATGTAAAAGATATTGCTAAAATTATCAGAATGTTGCGACCCACCACCTGTGATCCTGCCTCAACCAAGCTTCTCATAGGGTGTATAGACATTATTGGCCCTGTAATTGCAAAATAGTTCAATGCTCTTTGCAAACAGCCATTTTTCCAGAACCACTAAAGGAAGCAATTGTTAGACCACTTCTTAAAAAACCTACTTTAGACCCCGACTGCATGACCAACTATAGACCAGTATCAAACCTTCCTTTTCTAGGAAAGGTCATTGAGAAAGTGGTGGCAATGCAACTGGAAACCCACCTGTCTACCCATGATATTTATGATCCATTCCAGTCAGGATTCAGGAGAAGACATAGCACTGAAACAGCCCTGGTATGTGTGCTTAATGATCTTCTGATGGCAAGAGACAGAGGTGATTGTTCAATCTTAATCCTTCTGGATCTCTCAGCAGCATTTGATACTGTGGACCATGGGATTCTAATTGAGCGCCTGAAAAATTTCTGTGGACTGGATGGCACAGTCCTTAGATGGTTCAAATCATTTCTCACTGGCAGGTCACAGAGAGAGAGTTTCTTCCGAAGTAAACTCTTCATCACCAGTGTCACTTCCATGTGGTGTCCCACAGGGTTCTATACTATCTCCCATGCTTTTTGCAGTATACATGTTACCATTGGGTGAAATAATCAGACGTCATTGCCTGGTCTACCACTGCTATGCAGATGATACACAACTGTACCTGTCCTTTGCTCCAAGTACAAAGGACCCAATAACAACCCTAAATGGCTGCCTAGCTGAGCTTCAGGAGTGGATGAGTGCCAGTTGGCTGCGACTGAACCCTGATAAAACAGAGGTTCTTATGATAGGTCACAGGACAGGGCTACAGCATAGCCAACCAACAGGACTTACACTTGGAGGATCAGAATTACAAAACACTAAACATGTGCAGAATCTTTTTTCTTGATGTTGTCCTGGATAGTTGTCCTGGATAGTGGCTTGACACTTAAACATCAGGTATCAGCCACAATCAAATCCTCATTCTTTCATCTGAGGAACATAGCCAGAATCAAGCACTTAATTCCCTCAGAAGATCTGCCTAAAGTCATACATGCATTTATATCATCACGCCTAGACTACTGCAATGCCCTCTACCTCGGTCTCCCAGCAAAAGAATTACATCGCTTGCAGATGGTACAAACCGCAGCTGCCAGGCTATTAACCAACCAGCCCTGTTCCAGCCACATAACACCCATTCTCTACTCCCTTCACTGGCTGCCTGTCAGATGGCGAATTGCTTTCAAGATTGGATTAATAACTTACAAAGCCCTTCATGACCATGGCCCAGGGTACCTGAAGCAGCTTCTGATTCCTTACTGTCCCACTCGATTACTGCGATCCGTTGACGAATGACTATTAACAGTACCTAGAATCTCACGGAATTCGTCTGGGGGTCGAGCTTTCAGTTTTGTGGCTCCAACCTTTTGGAACTCACTTCCCCGCACAGTTCGAGAGGCCTCCACTCTAGAATCCTTCAAAAATAGACTCAAGACTCGCATTTCACTAATGTCCCTTGTCTAAGCTTATTTTGTATTTTGTACTGTAAATGTAAAGCACTTTGAGTCCTCTAGGAGAAAAGCGCTATATAAATAAAATTATTATTATTATTCTTTGGATCTCATATTGAGAGTCGACAGCAACTGATTCCAAATGCAAATGTCACACCTAGTATCAACTTCAGACCTTTTACCTGCTTAATTGATAATGAAATAACGTGGGAATAGCCCACACCTGTCCATGAAATAGCTTTTGAGTTGATAGTCCCATTACTTTTGGCCCCTTTAAAAAGTTGGAGGCACATATAGAAACCGTTGTAATTCCTACACCGTTCACCCGATTTGGATGTAATTACCCTCAAATTAAATCTGAAAGTCTGCAGTTAAAGCACATCTTGTTTGTTTCATATCAAAGCCATTGTGGTGGTGAATAGAGGCCAAAATATGAAAATTCTGTCAATGTCCCAATATTTATGGACCTGACTGTATATATATACATACAATTTTGTTGATCGGCACTCCCTTAAGACAATCCAGCAGCTGGGGTGTAAAAATCCAGGGGGCCCAAACTCAAGTACAGGCTTAGATAAAGATTACACAGGCAGGCAGCACTCCACGGACTCAATCAATAGACATGAGACAAAAGTACTACCATTTTTATCTCATGTCTATTGATTAAGTCCGTGGAGTGCTGCCTGCCTGTGTAATATATATATATATATATATATATATATATTTGACACGCCTACTGCCCCATGTTCCCTTCCTTACACGTGCTGTTGGAAATGTTTTAATGGTATATTAGATACCAGAGGCGGCTCAGTGCTGACAGATGTACACCAGGAAAGGGCTTTGTAATGTCGCAGTCACAGGTGACCGCCAAAAGATGCAGATGTGTCCGCGTCCACCTCTGAATCAGACCAGAGTCAATAGTAAAGACAAAATTCGAATCTATCACACTATGGGCTCAATTTAATTCAACGCAAATTGAATAGCGCTCGGAAGAAGCTCCCGGAGTTATTCAATTCAGCGCACTGTTATTTCAGAGAATGCCCATTCTTGCGCCTTAAGCATGGTGTTTAGTTGCGAGAACCATCATTCTCCGAGTTAAGTGCCTGCTGCGATGCTGTTTCTCCCGCGCTAAGGGCAGAGAGCAGCATTGCACCAGGAGTATTACCGGATTTCTGCTTGCACCCCTCCTGAAGAAATCCTTCAGTCGGGCTTACAACGTGCTGAATTGAATGGCTCTGGGAGCTCCTTCCCGGCGCTATTCAATTCGCATTGAATTGAGCCCTTTGTGTGCTATCCTACCATTGCTTTCCTAATATGTTTGTACCATTGTGTATTACTCTCAATATTTTATCTAATATTTATGATAATTATTTTTCTGTTTTAACTTGACAATCATCAAGCTACCTCCTTTACATATGAATACCACTATACTCACTTTCTCATCCTAAATTCCTGCATTATCCTTTATAGCCTCCTGCTCCCTATTATTTCTACAAACCCCATTACTCCCACATTTCACTTCTACACGTAACTCCCCGTTTCCTGCTGCACCAGTATTTTTAACCCCATCACTACTCACTACACATTTTCCGCACACTTGGGGCCGTATTCAATTTGAGGCGAAAAGTCAGTTTCCGCGTGTTTTTTGCAGAAACTTTTCGCCAATGACGTCATTTTCGCCTGTTTGACTTTTACCCCGTATTCATCTTGTTTAATAGGAGTAAAAAAAAAACATTGATAGAATGACGAGTACTTGCTGCAGTTGGAGCCGCTATGTAAAATTTCGGAAATGTATACTAACATTCAGGGCGCAAAATGGAACCCTAGTCTAAATGAATCCCTTATTGTAAATGCCTACAGTCCAATCACTTTGTTAGCAATTTTGCGTGTTTTCCAGTGTATATAAAGTCATGTGAATTAAACCATCTGGTATTTATTTACCATATTGTGAATGTTTGTATGAAGGAGGTGATGAGTGGGGATATAATTAGCACCTTCTGTTTGGAATGTTTCTAGTAAACTCCTTGTTGCTAATCACTTTTGCTGTTTGTAATAGTAGGGTTTTCCATTTTCAAACAATCGGGTTACAGACAGTAATTGCATACATTCCTCATTCTTTGTTAGTAAGCAATTAAATAATGTATTCATTTCTATGATCATATACATTAGGGATGCTCTTTTAGAAAAAAAATAAAGAGCAATGTGTAGTTAGGGCTCATATACACGGATGGGACAGATTCTGAGTTGGAAGCAAAAAAAAGCAAGTATCTTTTTACCTGGAGCAAACCTTGGGGCAATGCTTGGGGTGCAAATACATTTATTGTTTTTGCATGCAGGATAAATAAATACTGGCTGCATTTGCATGTAGCCACAAATGCTGGACAACACTAAAATGTGCAATGTGATTTAGATTTTGGATGAGCTGCGTCCTAGCTTAAATCTAAATTGCAGTGTAAAAATAAAACCATACTTGCCTACTGTCCCGGAAGTTGTGGGAGGCTACTGTATTTTCGGGTAGCCCCCTGCACCAACAAAAGAGTGTCCGGATCTCCCACATTCCGCCCACTTTTTAGTGTAGTAGTGCAGGATGGGAAGATAATTGCCGGGAATCGCAGCTCTGTATGGAAGGGGCGGGGCAGAATGTAACAAAAATTTGCAATTGAGCCCCACCCCCTCCTCACAGTCCCATGATTCTGGGCAGTTTACCATGATGGGGCAGGGCCTAATGACATAGAAGCCCGGCCCCACCCCCCGGTGGCCAGCTGCGTCTCCTCTCCGGGCTTCTCCCAGAGAGATTTAAAAGTCGGCAAGTATAAATAAAACTGCCCCACCTGCAGTGCAACATGGTTTTACCAAAGTGCAAAGTTGCTGGCTTTTTTCTTTGTGATCCCAACTCTGAATCAGACCCTTGTTGTTCACTGAATGTTAAAAATGAGTTCAAAGTACAAGGTTTATGGCTGAATTTTTGTTTGTTATTGCCCGTTGTGTACAGGACCAAACTCTACCAGCAATAATAACATTTTGTGGTATTTGATGTGTTATTTTCTTCTCTAGTTTTACAAATGGAACTTGTTTTTTAAGTACTCACCCTATTACATTTAACGATCAGATTCAGACATATAGTATGATAATCCGTTAAAAGTAATTTTGCTCACTGTACCCCATTGTGTTTCGTTTCTCCATAGGTTGAGTACATATTTACAGACAAGACTGGAACACTGACCGAGAACAACATGGAGTTTATTGAGTGCTGCATTGAAGGACATGTGTACATACCACATGTTATCTGCAATGGGCAGATCCTGCATGACTGTATGGGCATTGACATGATTGATTCATCACCAGGAGCTGGAGGAAAAGTATTACTATTATTATTACTCAGTACTTATACAATATCTGAAATTAGTACAGTATATAATGAATACACCTAAATGCGTACACCCTGCCATTATGTTGTCACAATTTATTGGTGAAGGAAAACCTCTCTTGTAGGATAGAAGCTGCTTTGATTTTATAGTTCTGGTGAATAGGATGCAGTAGCAGTATTGTTAGACATTATTTGTCTAGCTGTCTGAGCTTTTGCCTGCCTTTAGCGCTGTGCACTTATATGTCGTAGAGCAGGGGGTATTTAATATGCGGCCCTCCAGTTGCTGTGGAACTAAACACCCCATCATTCCCTTCCACAGTTTGCTATTAGGATATGATAAAACTATTGGCAGGGCATACTGGGATGTGTAGGTACATAGCAGCTGGAGGGCCACATGTTGAATACCTCTGTCGTAGATAATTTACTATCTTTTCTAATTTTTCCCTGGCTGCAAACACTTTTGAGGAAAGAAACACTGAATGCAAGCCATATAATTAAGTTTACTAGTAAAGTAATAGCATGGACATAGTGTAGTGTATTCGGAATGTAGTTATCAATACCGACATTGGAATCCCGATAAGGGACTTAAGATAGGCGTCGAAATACAGACGCCTAGCTTAATCCCAATGCCAAAGGACGCCAGCCCGAACGAGGTTAAGTCCGTGGCACCCTTAGCGTTAGCCGCGGGGGAGGGGGGGGGGTGGAGGCTTGCTTAGGGTGCATAGCAGGGTTAGCGTTAGGCTTGAGGGGAAGGTTAGGCACCCCCAGGGAGAGTGTAAGGCACCCCCGGAGGAGGGTGCCTCACTGGGGAGGAGGTTAGGGTTAGGCACCAGTCCACCACTAAGGGAGGGTTAGGGAGGGGAGAGGGGTAGGGATAGGTTATTTACCTGCCCTGTCAGGGTCTTTTCCCTTCAGGCTGGCGGCGTTGGGATATGAACCGGCGGCTATTCAGCTGCCGGGACTTCATACCCATTCCGTATATTCTGCTGTACTTTTACCACTGATGTATAACTAACTTGGGCCCTCATTCAGAGCCACTCGCTATTTGCGGTCGTTCGTTCTAAAACAAGGGGTGGCTATTCAAATGAACCGTTCGCTGTTTGCGGTCTGTTCACGCCTCTATGTCTGAACGAGCGAACAAAACTTGCGTTCTTTTTTTGGAAAGATACGCCCCCTGGCCGCTCGCATCCTACGTCATGTCCGCTATTTATTAGATTAATCGAGTACATCGACAAGGGTATGAACTGCTCGCTATTCTTGGGGTTGGTGTTTGCTACCACAATTTTGCGAGCAGTTCTGATTATAAAATAACCCAGTGACGTGGTCAATGACGCTGCTGTTTTAAATATGCACACCCATAAAACGCCCGTTTTGACTTTTAAGCACGCCTGCGTTTCTGATTTCCACTCCCCATTTTCAAGCACCTTCCCGTTACCACCCACATACGCCTCTTTCTGTCACTCAAAATAGCAGGCATTCGCTATTTTGCGAGCACATGAATTTCGGCCGCACTGACTGGTTGGGCTAACATCGCTCGGAACGAACGAGCGGCCGCTTACGAGCGGCTCTGAATCATGCCCTTGCTTTGAATTGCCCTGTTTGGATTTTTCTTGCTATCACCTGTGTATTCTGGTCAGCCTAATGATTACTAGATTCAGATGTGTCCTCATACATCTAACCTCAATACGACATGCCGTGCAAGATGCCTGGTACGAGTGAGCCACCATGCCTGTGTGACTCTTCTAGGGGCGGGCTAACAGGGCCGTCGCTCAGAGCGCCGGTCCCTAGAGGGCGCCATTGAGTCCCCAGGAGAGAAGGTTCCCCTCCCCTCCGCTAGCCGCCGCAGGGAGGCTCCATTTGCCAGGCGCCCGCTGATATTTGTTATCAGCGGGCACCCGGCTCCCTCCCTGCTGCGGCAGCCAAACGGCGGAGCTCACTCCTGAGCTCTGGCTTCCGGCTCCCGCAGAGAGCACTATGGGAGGGACGTCATGGCTTCTCTCCCATAGATCCGAGGAGCCGGAGCTCACACCTGAGCTTCGGCTCCCGCAGAGAGCACTATGGTGTCTCTGACGTCTCTCCCATAGATCCGTGGTGGAGCTGTGGCTTAAGGTAAGTATTGTGTTTGTATTTTAATTGTTTTTTTTTTCAGAAGGGAGGCATGGGGGCATAGCTATAGGGGGCATTACTACTGGGGCATGGCTATAGGGGACATTACTACTGGGGGCATGGCTATAGGGGGGCATTATTACTGGGGACACGGCTATAGGGGGGATTAATATAGGGGGCATTACTACTGGTGGTATGGCTATAGGGGGCATTATTACTGGGGACATGGCTATAGGGGGGATTAATATAGGGGGCATTACTACTGGTGGTATGGCTATAGGGGGGCATTACTATTGGGGTACGATTATAGGGGGGCACCATTACTGGGGGCATTACTACTGGAGGCACTTCTATAGGGGGCATTACTACTGGAGGTACTACTAATGGTGGCATTACTACTGGGGGCACTACCAATGGGGCATTACTACTGGAGGCACTACTATAGAGGGCACTACAAATGGGGGCATTACTATAGTGTGCATTACTACTGGAGGTACTACTAATGGAGGCATTACTACTGGGGGCACTACTAATGGGGCATTACTATAGTGGGCATTACTACTGGAGCCACTACTATAGAGGGCACTAGTAATGGGGGTATTACTATAGTGGGCATAACTACTGGAGGTATTGGTAATGGTGGCATTACTACTGGGGGCATACTAATGGGGCATTACTATAGTAAGCGTTACTATAGGGGACATCATCAATGGGTGCATTACCACTGCGGGCACTACTGAGGGCACTGCATGGGGGGCACCACTACCGGGGTCATTGTGTAAGAGGCAATACTACTGTGGGCATTGTATTAGGGGCACTACTACTGTGGGCCTTGTGTATAAAGGGCACTAATTTGGGCATTGTGTAAAAGGGGCCCACTGTGTGTCATAACATGAATAAGGGACTACTGTGTGGTGTCATTTAAATTGGGGATAATGTATTATAAAGGGAATTACTGTGTGTGGCACAATGTATTATACAGGGCATTACTGCATGTGGCATAATGTGTTACAAAGGACATTACTGTGTGTGGCATAATGTGTTATTAAGGGCATTACTGCGTGTTGCATAATGTGTTAAAAAGGGCATTACTGTGTGTTGCATAATGTGTTCTAAAGGGCATTACTGTGTGTTGCATATTGTGTTATATAGGCCATTATTGAATGTGGCATAATGTGTTATAAAAGGCATTACTGTGTAAGACATACTATGTAAGGCGCATTACTGCACATGGCAATTATTCGCCATGAGGGGAGAGCTTGGGGGAAGCCCAGCACCTTCGTAAGTGCTGGGCACGCCCCACAGTGTGATGAAATGGGGGTGTTCCGTGCCGTCTCAAAAACGTTATTTCTTTCTTTCTTTCTTTTCTTTTTTGGGGGGAGGCGTAACTGGGATCTTTCGCCCTGAGCTCCACAATGTCTAGAACCGGCCCTGCAGGTGAAACATATCAAATTATTCAATACAGTCTCGTGGTGCATCCTAGTCACATCATACTGCAACTAAGATGCATCTTTGGGAAAAAGACACTTGTCGCACAGGACCAGGCGTGCCGAGAGGGGCTGTTTGGCGCGACTGCAGCAATAGTGTATGAGGACACATCTGCAGTAACAATATCTAAATTGATTTGTATTTGATTAAGCATTGGCAATTGAAATACATGTAATGTATTGTAATGAAAAAAAATGATTTTCTAAAATATTTTACTTAATTGTGTTGCTGTTGAATAGATTTTCTGTTTTTCATTTGCTGCATATACAATACAAACAAACATATAATTGACATAGAACCCACACAGTTCATACACTGGGGCGATTACATTTATTTCTGGTTAGCTATTTTTTAAGGAGGCGCCCGACGGAGCAATTCAATTGTTGCAGGTTCTGAGCACGATAGCTGCCGGCGTCAGAACTTATGAAAGCAACTTCAGAGGGGTGCGAGCAAAAATGTGCAATAAACCCGTGGTTAGGGTGCCCTAACCAGGACTTTAGATGGGTTTAGCCATTTTACAAGGCTAAACCCCGTCTAATAGGGCGTGAAGACGGCGATAATTAATGGGCGTCAGAACAATTGAATTACAACTCTGGGCGCCCATTAATTATTGCCACCCACACAACAATTGAATCGCTCTCACTGTGTTTCTTATTGCTAGAAATCCCTTGATTAATCATACTGATAAAAGGTGCTTTTTATAAGTGCAGCAAGGTTTTATTTCTACAGCACAGTTTAGCAGACACTGGAAACTTAATATTGATAAACTTTTAACTCCCAGGAAAGGGAAGACCTGTTCTTCCGTGCTCTATGCCTGTGCCACACGGTGCAGGTGAAAGATGAAGATCACGCAGATGGTGAAAGAAAATCTAGCCAGTCAGGCAAATCCAGTGTGTACATTTCTTCCTCACCAGATGAAGTAGCTCTGGTTGAAGGTATACAAAGGTAAGCATTTGTGGCTCAAACTAATCTGATTTGAATGGCATGTTTTACACTGTAATATGTAAAGTAAAAATGTTCCAGTGCTGTACTAGCCCCAGTCAGGGCTAGTGTTAAATAAATGTATTGTTTTAGGGGACTGATGACCACAGTCTACCTCTTGTACTGGGAAAATATTGCACAGTAGATATTTCAGGTCACATCGGATGAGTGACTTCCCTGCTTTTGTAATGAAAAATACAGTATTCTTAAAGTGGCCATTTATTGTCTTATCTGGCAGTTGTTCTTGTTACCCAATCGATCAGGTATGTTGCAGAGCTAATCGCACATATTTTGATTAAATTTAACATAAATCTAGAGTTTCACTAATTGGGCTGAATGCCCAAATCTGACATGGCCGCTAGTTGTTTGATGCCACACTGTTTTTTTTCTCTAAATTGACAAATTCAAATTTGATTCAAAACATTGATGACGAATGGAATTCATATTAATAGTCAAACTAGGATACATTATGGGATGCAGAAGGCAGTTAGTGCTGACTTCCATTGCAGCCATCTCTGTTTCCTGTTCCTCACATAATCCTCTTCTAACAAATATAAAACAGTTATGCAATGGCAGTGGGGAATTACAGACTGGTAATGAGAAGGATAGGGATGCAGTACAACCACTGGACTCAAATTATAGCTATTGTCATTGTCGATGATGACTACAGCTATACTTTTTGTGTCTCATCATTGCCATTTTGATGGTAGCAACCGCCTCAATAAGATGGGAAACAAGTGTCTGGGCTCTGTATCCAGCAGCAATCACAATGCCAAAGAAAAATACCAGCTTCTCCTAGCTGGCAGATGACTAGAAGTGTCATTATCCCAAAAATGAGATCTTTCTCTGGAACCAAATAAGGAAGGAGGTTCGGTGGCAATAAATGGTGATGGACAGTCATGTTGACAGCAGATAACTGTCTAAAGATTTCTACAATGACTGGTTCATCATTTATGTCTACAACTTCCACTGTATGTCCTTAGACCATATCATACTGCTGGTAGCTACATGGAAAAGCCAGTCACCAATGGCTTACAGTAGACACTTTCCCCACCAGCTGCAAATGTTATTGCGCTACCTTATTTATCAAGTGTATACATTTTAATTGGGCAGGGCATTTTACCTTCTGTTTTATGTCATTGTATGTTATGTATTAGTATCATGATCAGAGCCATAACAGTGCATGCTTGTGCCCTGTGCCGGCCCCGCCTCCATGGAGCGCAAAACATCATTACATCGCGCAGAAGGGGGTGTGACCAGCTGCTCCGGTAAGTGCAGCGCTGACCAGGCGTTCTCTGGATGCCCGATCAGCTGCATATACTGTACAGGGTGTATGTCTGGAGCGTCCACAGGACGCTCTGCAGGTGCTGTAGCAACAATCCTGGCTGCAGAGTGCCGTTCCAGGCACCCTGCTAGTCAGGAAGAAGGGCCGGGGGATAGATGGTGCCATTCACAGAGCCTCTTCGCTCCATGCGAGGGCACCGGTCGCCCATAGCGATTTACGGCCCTGATCGTGATTCCCTCAATGTACAATTGGTACTTTATAAATAAAGGAAAGTTACAATGACGTGCTTAGATCTGATGACTGTCATATTCACAAACTTAAGATAAGACTGGGGAGAGTCCTTTAGAATGTAAACTCTTACGAGCAGGGACCTCTATTCTCTTGTGCTTCTCCTTACTTTACTTTCATCTACTTCTAACTCCCCACTAGGGCACCTTACACTTGGTTGCTTATGCTGTTGCTTATGTGGGTGTTATGGTTGCTAATGTAGCAATATATATTATCCATGTCCTTGTCCTGAATTGTATTGTATTGTAATCGCTGGTCACCTATTTGTTTATGTACTTTGTAAGGCGCTGTGGAACACTTGTGGCGCCATATAAATAAATTATAATTGTGAGAGAATTCACAATTATTGCTCCCTGTGCTAACTGACTGTGCATATGGCAGGCGTAATATGTTAATAGCTATTGCTCCTATGGTGCGAGGATTTGCCACAGAATTGCACATTGTCACTTTGCTACATAGACCAGATTGCAGGTTCCCCATAGGGTAGAGCTGCCCAAACATGTGACCTTTCTTCCTCTTTTCAGACTTGGGTACACGTTTCTGAGGCTGAAGGACAATTATATGGAAATTTGTAATAGGGAAAATGACATTGAAAGGTAAGTTTCTCGGGTCAGGAGACACATTGGTCACCATAATGTCAAATTACTAACTGCAGTGATGTAGGGATAAAGAGCTAATGAAAATATACAGCAATGGATGTAGCTGGACATCTAATTTTCAGTTCCATGGCTCTTTACTTCTGATATATGTGAACTTAATAGCTCATGTTCAGCAGGATCTGTGAATAATACCACGTAAGGCTGATACAGAAATAGAAACCCATGAATTTAGGTTAAGCTGCTGAAGCATTTACTATGGAGAAATTATTACTTTATCATGATGTGTGCTCATTGACCTGTGCCAGTCAGACTTCTGTTGCAGAGGGAAATACATATATGCTCTATAATACAAGCTTTTAGCTGTGTATTATATTTTGTATATTATATTAGGCATTTGGAAAATGTGGAATAGGCAATTCTAGTGCTGAAAGCTGTATATTCAGGCTGTAAGCATAGACTCCGTCTACCAGCGCTAGGAGTAATGAATGTGTGTATGTATTAGTCCATGATGTATGACCTTTACGCGAATATCAGCCCCAAGGTGTCCTGACCACAGTGAGAGAAAGTAAAAACATAATTATTTTGGCACAGAAAGTCTATTACATTATATACTACAATATAATTTGATATTCAGCATTGTGCCACTTTATTGGGATCATACAGCAGAGAGGTACCCATTTGCTCTACATCTGAGAGAGAGTATATTTCTGTATTGTGCAGGAATTAAGCTGAAGTAGAAATGTATGTAGCTATGGTTTTCACCCTGCGCTGTTCCTATGAGATTTCAGATTCATTATGTACAGCATTACTGATTTTTTTATATTGTCAATCCAATGCAAGGTTTGTAGGTGTATACCTTTGTGTATTTACTGTTGTTGTTTATTATTTACTTTTGTGTACCCATGATTTGTCATGGATATCAATCTGAAATGTCTCTTTGGATCCTCAGGTTTGAATTGCTACAAGTCTTGACATTTGATTCTGTGAGGAGACGTATGAGTGTTATAGTGAGATCAGCTACAGGTAGACTTTTTATATCTTCATCTCATCATTTGTTGTGTTTATATACAAATAATATATATATGTTACATAACTGATTGAAGGTAAGATGCTGTGACATACATCATTTTGGAACATAGTTCCTCATAATGTGTTAATCATGAGTTCATGAAACACAGATCCTCATATATGACGTGTGCTTGATGCACACCCCATGAAACTGGATTCCCTGCACTACTATCTGACTTTAGGAGACATATCCAGAAAATAGAAGTGTACCGTGCTGGTGTAATATCTGACTTCTTTAGAACACCGTTACATATATATATTCCCCATGTTCCTTATAATAATCACACTGCACAGAACAAAATCCAATTTCTGCTCTGCTTTACAAACCTAGTAACACTTATATACTCCCTCTGTACTATACACCCTCACTTCACCCAACTTCTCCCTTTCTCCACTGCAGAAGCCTTTGTGCACGCAAACCTAGCTGTGGCAGAACTCTGTATGTGCTTTTCAATAACAAGGCTGATTTATACTGTGCATCACATATATTGTGCTTTGTAAATGACCTCCATAGAATACCGAATGCAGATAAACTCCAAGTGCTCCACCTACTCTGCGTATTTAATTTATTCATAGTTTAGTCTATGAACAGACCTATAGGGCCTGATTCCTAGGTGCACGCTAACTGTACGCAATGCCAATATGCACACAGTTTGCCGTGATGCAGACTTCGATGGTGCGACAGATGATGTGCCTAAGGAGGCACCAAAACTGATTAGCACATCTGCAAGTGGGTGTCTCAGTATGATCAGACTTAGCCACGGCATTAGCATAAAGATGCAGATGCGCCAAAAAACGCGACTGCGTCCACCTCAGAATCAGCCCCATTATTCCAACCATGTTTTACAAAGAACTTCACAGAAAAAATAACATTAACATGTAATAAAATACACACTTGGTTTGGATGCATTGATTGCAAGTCTATTATCACCCAAACATCTAATACATGAGCTTCATCCATAAATATATGGCCATAAGTTTCAGAGTACTCCCTTATCTCAACTTCTCTTAATAAAGCCACTCCCACAGCTTTACTTACCAGCATGGAATGCTACTCTCATTACATGGAATTAGTGACGACAATTAGTGGCCCTCACATCGATGGTCTTCCACCATCAATGGTTAGGCCATGCGGGAGCCCCCACTATGCACATTTGCAAGGGTCCGTCTGCCCTGCAAATGTGCATAGTGGCGGTTCCCCATGGGTGGCCTCCTATAGATGGTGAAACCACTCACCATCACACCATCGATGGACGCTAGCCTTTGATGGTTGATGGCCACCCTTACATGGAATGCAGAATGACAACAATCTTTGTTGTGAATGTAGATTACCATATAATATGTTTTTTTTGCATCCCGAGACAGTGCTTAGGAATTATTGTAAAAAAGTATGAAAAAAAACCCCACAAACTATTTCTGCCTCTAAATCTGAGACTCTAGATAAAAGAATGTTGAAATAAGTGATACCTAAAAGCACAAATAAAAAAAAAAACCTGAAACTTAAAAGAATGCCAAATGACACAGTACATCCTGCACAATGAACAATGCTTCAGCTGGGTCATACTACCTGGCGTGTGTGGTGACTAAACACTGAGTCACCAGTAAGAAACAGAAATCTGTTCACCTTACTAGGAGGGGAGGCTGTGTGACTTAGAGCTGCTCATTGCGTACATTGCTGGGTGGTGGGTGGGGGTTTATAATTTAGGGGCTAATTCTGATTTGGGAGCAAAGCAATAAAAGCAAGTATGTACATCTTGGCTACACCATACTGCACTGCAGGTGGGGGAGATGTAACGTGCAGAGAGATTTATATGTGAGAGGGGTGTCCAAACCTATATCTATATTACAATGTAAAAATAGAGCTGTTCAGCATTCAAGGACTACATGCAAAGCAGCCAGTATTGCAAAAAGATTTAATATCAGTCCCTTAGTGTATAAACTGTGGACAAAACGGATTGTTAGTTGGATTTGCCACCATCAAATACATTTCATTAAGCAAATAGTGCATGCCCTGCTGCAACTTTTACCATATAAGTTTCTTTATCTTTTCAAAATATGTTTTTTTTTCTTCTTTTTTTTGTAGCCCTTGGATTTGACAAAGTGCTCTGGGATCTATTATATAACCATCTACTATGTCAGTCTAGCAGCTGTACATTAAGAAGCTGAAAGGGTCTCCGCTCACCTCCTCTCATAGTCTGTCTGACAGACACAGCACAGCACAGTAAATTTACTATCTGTCAGTTTTTCAAAGCCGCTGATTATCGGTGGTTTTGACTGATAGATTTCAAACTGATGTAGCATTAATTACTAGTTCTGTTGGTCAAAGCTGACCATCATAAGCAACTTTGAATTAATGATGGATAAGAAAGCCTACCCTGGAATCTCTTTCCCCCATCTCACTGTTTTGTAAACACAGTCCTGTCAGTACCTGGAGAAGGTGCTCCTTCTCCCACCCAAAAAAGAGATGACAACAGCAGATTGGAAGGGGGGGGGGGGGGGCAGATATGGGAAAGTGGGGAAAAATACCTGTTAGTACCTGAATCTGGCAAAATACCCCTCTGGTAGCAGGGGGGTGGAGAGGAGGGACATAGATCAGAGTGACACATGGGAGGGAGGGGTGACAGATATTAGAGTGAGACAGACGATGGTAGGGGGGCAAAGATGAGAGACAGACTGTGGGAGGCAATGGGAATGTGGGGTAAGAAGAATGGGCACAATAGCTAATGACCTGGCAAATGACATGCCCCATGTAGTAGTACAGGGGTGGCCAACCAGTCTCAGAGTCAGATCATGCATGCGCCGAAGGTGCACATGCAAAAAGTGGTGTGGCCTTGTGCCAGCTAGGCCACGTCTCTGTTATGGTTTTTGTAGGCGCATGTAAAAGAGCATGCCCACAAGGCATCAATTAAAGGGGAAAAAAAAGCTAGAACAATATAAAAAAAGTAAAAAAAAAACAGATCCACATAAAATACACTGAAAAAGCCACATCCACAAAAAATACATTGAAAAAACCCCCAAAACATTCACTTAGTACAAACCAGCCCCCCCATTTGTCATTCTAGCAGCCCCTCAAATTTGTCACAACAGCAACCTCTCCATGTGTCACTCCAGCAGTCAGGGGAGATGCATCGGGACAATGGAAGAGCCACAGGTTGGCCACCGCTGTACTAGTATATAATGGCTGTGATTTGGAAGGTAAAAGCACTTTGTTGAGAAAACAAACAAACACAGAAGCTAGTATGATAAAACAAAATGTTTAACAAAAACTTCTAAGAGGGTATATAATAGCCAAAAAATGTACTTGGATGGAAAACACTTTTAATTTGTTATTTAATGTATCTATGCTATAGAGGTTTAAGCTGTTCCATTAAATGTGGTATTATATCCAATACTGTATCAGCATAGAATTCTGACCTTGGAGCAAATTCCTGTCTAATGATGCAATGCGGTTGGTCGGTGAGGTGTGACAGTAGAATGCTTTTTGTACATGCCATTGAGGGGTGCTAATTTATGGTGTTCTGAGCAAGTTGAAATATATGTTGCTCACAAGCAATAACTGGTTTTGTTGCTTCTATCATACATTTTATTTTAAGTGTTCTATGTCTTTGAACTGGACAGTCACAGAGAACGATGCTTTCACTGAAATGGATTGTTTTAAGTTGAGACATGTGACACAAAATTGATCACTGAAAGCTCAGAGAACTTATTTCTTATAAAGAAATACAAGCTGGAGGTAGAACTACTAACTGCAATCATTATAGTAAAAGTGTCAGGCAGGGGAATAGCAGACCTGAAAGTATTTGAAATAATTTGAGATTATGGGGAGAGATTTTCTCATTAACTGCAGACTTAGGGCCTGATTGACAGATGGGTGCAATGCCGATATCTTCGCTGAACCAGTGATTGTTTGCTAATGCGCATGTTTGACCACCACACTGTGCACACACAATTGCATTGCGATTACTCTCGTACATAGGAATCTGTCGCAAACTGAGTGACAGGTAGTCAGAGTTTGGGGTTGGAAATGTGGGTGGTTAGAAAAACACGCGTGTCTGAGCGTTTATATGCTGTTTCATGGGTGTGCATAAATAAGCTGTTGTGTTCTCCTATGCAGCGTGCCAGGAGAGCTGTAGTGTTTGCGGCTGGACAGACATGCCTTACATACTGCGTGACTGCCCGATGTGTGTTGATACCCGATGTTTGCGCTGTTGTATGACGTTGAACGAAAATGAGAAGGCAGCAATAGGCAACTATTCTTTGGAAGGGTATGCAGTCGGGAAGCCGGCTGACATTATACCGACAGCTGGCTTCCCGACTGTCATATCCCGGCGAGGGTGAAATGACCGGCGTCTAGATGTAGACGCCGGTCATTTTACAGACGCCGCGAGACCGGCACCCGACATCCCGATCGAAGTGATGCCGGGCGCCGCTGCGGACTGCCGCGTGGGGGGTTAGGTTTAGGGCTCCGGGGGGGGGGGGAGACTTGGGGTTAGGCACCCCCCCGGCCCCAGGAGGATAGGGTTAGGCTAGGGAGAGGGAGGGTTAGGCACCCCCCGGGAGGGACTTAGGGTTAGGCGGCGGGGAAGGGGCGGTTAAGTTTAGGCACTTAGAGGGGGGATTAGGGTTAGACACTGGGGGGAAGGTTAGGGTTAGGCACCCCTAAGGAGGGTTAGGTTAGGCTAGTTCATACCTACCTGGGGACGATCAGTATTTTCAGCAGTGTCGGCCTGCCACTGTCGGGATTTGAACTCGGGACTTGTGTCCGACGGTAATTCGTATGTATTCCATATTTTTGCAGCTGCATTCCATGCTTGTGTTCAAGGTTTAGTGTCCATTTAATATAAAAATCCAATGGATTGTCGCTGTTCTGCTTTGCCTCTGCAGGTGATATCATCTTATTTTGCAAAGGGGCAGATTCTTCTATATTACCCAGAGTCCGAGAAGGGAAAATCGATCAAATTCGAGCCAGGGTTGAACGCAATGCTGTGGTAATATACTTCTGATTCTTACACCAATGTATCTTTGTACTGTACTAATATTGTTCATGTATGTACTGTACAGAATGAGGCATTCCTCCCAACTGTCCAACTTTTGGTGGGTCAGTCCTGCTTTTCAGGGACTGTTACTCCATCCCACCCACAAAATTAGGATTCTGTATAACTCTCGAGAGAAGGGAGGACTTTATTATATTGCATTCATGTATCAGTGATTGTTATTTACATATGCTGAATTAAGTATTTAGCTACTGGCAAGGAAACAGTTGCAGTTGTTGGAATTATTATTATTTTATTTTTTTATTTGGTTAATTTTTTGCTTACCATAGCAAACATGCCTGTGGTTTTCTGAGCAATGTACCAGTGCTGAGTTTTGCTTTGCTTTCTTACAGGAAGGACTGAGGACTTTATGTGTTGCGTATAAAAGATTTTCGCAGGAGGAGTACGAAGCTACGAGCAAGTTACTGAGGAGCGCACAGCTCGCCCTACAAGACAGAGAGAGGAAGCTGGCAGAGGCATATGAAGAGACAGAGCAGAATCTCATCCTACTTGGTGCCACAGCAGTAGAAGACAGGTTCACTGACACATTATTAATGTTCTGTACAAATATGGTTATGTACCACACATACAGTGTTCTTTTAATGCTGATGCAAAAATAGTACAACAAGCATAAGTTAAAGATGCAAAATTAAAATCTCTCCATTCATGCTATAAGCAGAGGTGCAGTGCAGGTCCCATTTGCAACAGAAATTGGGTTGAGACTTGAGACTGACAAGTGACAGAACTTGTCTTTTTTTTATAAAGTCAGGTGTCATGATCAGAGCCGGAATGTAATAGGCTGAGAGCTTTGCTGCAAATCACAGCAATTTTTCGCCAAATGTAATAGCCGGTGATTTGGAAGATGAAAAGAGAATCTGTCGACTTAGCTTATTCTGGCATGTTTGCTTTTTAAATAAATTACCTGTGCAATATGTATGTAATTTAGGAATTTATATACTGTATGCTCATTTTCTTTTCTCAATCCGTAGACTCCAGGAAAAAGCAGCTGACACAATTGAAGCTTTGCAAAAGGCTGGTATTAAAGTATGGGTACTCACAGGAGACAAAATGGAGACCGCTTCTGCCACCTGCTATGCCTGTAAACTGTTTAGGAGAAACACCCAATTGCTGGAGCTCACAACAAAGAAAATAGAGGAGCAGAGTTTACATGATGTGTTGTTTGAGTTAAGCAAAACAGTCCTGAGGCACAGCGAGAGCTTAACCAGAGACAATTTCTCAGGGTACGTTGAACAAAAGGTTTGCTGTACAGGAAAGGTGACAATACTGAAGCCTTGTCTAGATGTGACTCAGATGGCAAAACAATAATATATCTTACTGATTTCAAAAACTTCAGTTTGGTGCCTGATTTGATCAACATCCTACACTTAAAAGTGTTGATGCTTGTTATTGAGGAGAACATTGTGGCATTAGTTTGATTTTATTATAGAATTTTGTGAAAAAAAAGATTATATTGGATAAATATAATGTCATACTTGGGTATTCTCCAGAGTTTTTACTATAACAATTATAAGAAAAATATAAAATATTATAAATATCTTCTTTGTATTATTTTAATTATTTTCAGAGTCAAAACTCTAGAGTAAAAAGTGTATGGTAGGTGAGGCACTGCCTCCCCTGTCTACCTTTTCTACACATCCCTGATCAAAACACACCAAATTTCCAGCACTATATACTGCTGCACCTTTGTATAATGTCCACATGTACCCTCGGGTTCATATATTTATCTGCAAATCTGGCTCTGATACTAGCCAGCACCTCCCCAGCCATTTTACTTCACATCACTATATTTAATAGAGCTTTGTAGTTTTCTGTTCTGACCAACTGAGCAAGTATTGAATTGCACATACAGTAGTATTTCAGTTTGTCTCCTACTTTGTAAATGAAACACAGTTGGGAAACTCATTATGCATGACTTCTATCTGTTCTGCTCAGGTGGAATTGATATTGCTTCACTACAAAATAGGTGAGTTGGGTGGTTAAAAAATAAAACAAAAACCAAGGGATTTTCTAAGGCAAAATAATAGTGATTTATTTGAAATTTGTATTTAATTTATTCAAAAGCAAATTGTAAATACATGCCGAATAATATTACAATAGAAATAAATACATGCCGAATAATATTACAATAGAATAATATTACAATAGAAATACCAAAGACAGGAGCGCAAGTACTAAAATACAAAAATCGTAAGGAGGGAGCTGGAAAGGAGATGATGGGTGAATAGTCGCCAACAGTATCAAGGTGGAGAGAACTAGAAACCAACTTGGTTCATAAATGGAGGTAGTAGGACCGCAGGCCAGTGGGAGTGAAGGAGACATAGGATGTGGGAAAATCCTTATTGCAAAGAGCCAGGAAGAGGTATCTACAGATAAAGCCACAGGGCCCAGAGTTGATACGATTTGTCACTTTTATAATGGAGGAGGTAGATGATGTTCTCCATCCATTCTATGTATCAGATGTAATACTTAAGAGAGACGGCACTAAGGGGGGTCAGGCTGCTTCCATTATTTAGAAATTGAATTATAAATGTAAGATTCATGAAGACTCTGTCTCCTTGGTCAGTACGTTTCTTAAGGATGATCAGCTTAATCTAGAGACCTGCAGTACCAGATAAATTTAGTAAAAAGTTGTTGGAGAGAGGAGAGTTCCAGCCACAGGGCTCTGACAAGAAGGCTATGGAAGGAGTAAAAGCGTTTAGGGAGAATATTAATTTTAATTACTGTTACTCTATCCAGCCACAAAGTTATGAGGGGGTGCCAGGACAAGAGGTCCAACTTAATTTTGACAAACAGAGCAGGGAAATTCTCCAAATAAATGGGGTCATAGGTGCGGGTGATGTAGACCCCTGGAATTTTAATTTAGACTATTGCCACTTAGAATTCAATTGAGAAGTGATCCTGTGTGCATCGGGGTGGAGAAGCTGAGAAACAGAGCTTTCGAGTTAGCAATGTTAATCATGTAGCTTGAAAGGCTAGCCTAGTAAGCTATAGGTGTAAACAGAAAAAGGAGGGAAATTCTGGGTTGCTGAAGGGTCTGTAAACAAGGAGAGCTTTACTACTATGGAACCCCATGTACAGTATATCCAGGGAGGAGCTGATAGTGGTGGCCAAAGGCTCAATAACCAGAGCGAAAGATGTGACAGAGGACATTCCTGACAGGTGCTGTTAATAATATGGACCTCTCTGCTATCCGGGAGTGATGCACAGTGCGACCGGACGTCAGCGCTAGCCTGTACAGACCCCGGAGAGGTAAGAAGGTGCTTTTTAGGTCCGGAGCGTGACAGCTGGTGAGAAAGCATCCTGACAGGCCAAAGTAGGCTAGTGTGCAGGGCATAACTTTCTAGGACAATAGTGAATTAATTAAAAAATATATACAGTATATAATTTTACTTTTACAAAACAAAATATACCTAAAAAATCTATTAAATTTAATGTTTAAAAATAAAGCAAATAATTAATGAAATAAACTGAAGTTGTATATTAAAAATAAATTTATCAATAAGTAGAATAAAAAATATTTATTTAAAAAAAAAAAAAGAAAAATATTAAAAAGAATTTCTAAATCCAAACAATGCGTTTCCAAGTCCTCTGTCTGCTTCATCAGGTTATTTTGACATGTTTGTTTTTTAATTTTATTGTATAAATTTTGTTGTCCAAGCACCTTTTTAATTGTCAATAGGATACACAAGTCTTGTTTTCATTAGGCAAATTACTTGTGTAGACATTGTAGCATCCAAATCCTACCATTTAATTTGTTTTTTTTTCTACATGGTGTAGGTTTTCAACAGATTTTCAAGATTACGGTTTAATTATTGATGGAGCCGCACTTTCATTAATAATGAAACCCAGAGAAGACGGCAGCTCTACAAACTACAGAGAGGTTTTCCTGGAGATCTGCAGAAACTGCAGTGCAGTTTTATGCTGTCGGATGGCCCCCTTGCAGAAAGCACAGGTTTTTGTAGACCCTATCAATACATACATTTTTACCTGTGCATGAAGTCAACTTGTTGTTACTACTGTGTATTGTTGGAAATGCTGGGTATGCAGTTATGTAGGCACACACCAACGGAGAACTCAAAGTATGTACAGCCCAGTCACTTAACTAGTGGAGTTGGTTTATTGAAGGATAGCAGGTGTAGTCGTACTCACTGTTACATGTACAGTAGTACTGGAGCTTGAGCAAAGTTGGGTTCTATACAGGTCACCAGCAGCTGAGTGTATGTTGCAAAAGGGTAGTTGTGCAGGATGCTGGAACAGTGTTAAATGGAGGTTATTAACCAGGTCCTGTGTAGGAGCTAAGTAGGAGACTTCTCACTCCCACTGTGTTACTCTATACCATATAATGTAAAGAAATAACGGTCCCTGCACATGCTCAGTAGTGACTTTGGCAGCATATTGGAACAGGGCATGAAGCATCCCTGGATGGACAGGAAGACTGGAGTCTGAGCAGTAGCACATTCTTTCAACATGTATATGAGGCATGATATTTCAAAAATATCTGAAGCACGTTGATCCTCCTAAACATATATTCGTATAGTTGGGGTAATTTACGATGGATCTGCATAATCCACAATTGCATAGCTCAGGCTGCTACCATTTCGCCCCCAGAGGAGACTTTGGTTCAAGGACTCAAGAACCATTTCAACTAGTTATGTTTGAAATTCCCATTTATTAATTGGAATTAATTGCTCTTATGATCCTCATCATTAAAAACTACAGTAGGTGTCTTCTTGATCTGCAAAACCCAGCACAAAGGCAGACACATGACCTCACAAGTAGATATACTATGAGTAGAGATTATAGTATAGTTTCATAATTTGGACAACCATTCATCTTCTCTATAAGGAACATGGTATGGAGGGTGTAGGGTGGTGATGTAGCTGTACTTTTGTCCTAATTTAATACAGGACAAAATTAGAACTAGAAATGATTATTTTGGTGGACAGTGACTCTTCCACAAATGTTTATTATTTTCTGTTTTGCTTGAGATTAATTTTATTTTAAACAATGAAAAATTCATGCATGCATACTTTATAATAAAGTCAGGACTGTTCACAAACAGAAAGCCTATTGGGAATTATGTCAAGAGTAGTTCCTGCATCACACTTATGGAAACTCCCTGCTAGTCTAAAAGCTAATAGAACTCAATAAGGGCATATGACCCAGTCAGTCATATGGATGTAATTATGGAAGAGTTCAGAAGCTACAGTTCCGTTCAGCAGCGCAGCAACGGTATAATGGGGACAGTATAGTGGGCCTGATTCATTAGAGCGCTATTGCGATCGCGGCTGCAATTACGCACACAGGTCTGCTGGAACAATATGCTAATGAATGCAATCGCAAAGCCAGCATAGATATGCCCATTACCGCTATCTCACATCCGCAATACCTTGCAGTCCTATGTATACATCCAGTAACATCGGCCCCTCACGCACAATTACAACAGGTCTGACCTTACTCAGAAATTGCTAATCTCGTCACACGAAGTGAGTACTCAAGCTGCGTATGCCGTCACAGTGGCTAATTTATGCACGTCCGTGCAACGGCGTTCAAACGGACAGGCACGCCTGTGTTTCTCCTACCACCCCATGCTCTTGCTGGCAGCATGTTGTGATTTCTCATCACAGGCTGTTGCTCGTCTATTTCTTTATAAACGCAGCAGAGTCTTTTCTCAGACCCGACAGTGTGTCCACACACCATCAGGAGGAGCGAGTTGAGCTGCAGTGATGTCGAATTACTTTGTTGACAAACCTAGGAAAGGATTAAAAGGACACCACTGAATAAAGGCTGGATAAACCTTGGCCTTGGATAACTGTTATACCTTTACCTTACAAAGTCTTGAAATTCTGCAAATGTAAATACAGATATATGATCTGTTTTGAAACAAACCTGAAGTTTGTTCTAAATCAAAATTATTTTCATTCTCTTTGTAGATTGTCAAGTTGATAAAGACATCGAGAGAACATCCAATTACACTGGCCATTGGAGATGGTGCAAACGATGTCAGCATGATTCTTGAAGCACATGTTGGCATAGGTATGTTGGCAAAGATGTGCTGAGGCGCACACACATAAAATAGATTTGCGATGCCTGGCACTATATAAATTAATAATGCCCTGTGTGCTCTTGATAAACTTTCCAGCAAACAGCTTGTCAACAATTCGAAGCACACATGCCAAAAGGGAATAAGCAGTGAGACTGGAAAATCAAAATAAAGATAATTGAATTTATTTCTTATTTGTATGTGTCTGAATCAAAATGGTGATTCTGACTAAAAAAAACTTTGTTTTGTAAATATTGTGATTTATATTTCTATCATTTTTTTTTATTTTTAACTACAAAAAAAATGGTATAAACGGTATACAGAGAGCACATAAGGTCCTGCACTTCATTTCATCATAATGTTAACAACCACATTTGCCAATCCAACAGTTTCAGTGTTTGAAACAGGGGAGTGATAAAGGGAATTGTGGGAACTACAGGTGGCAATTCCGTAAACAGCAGCAGATTTTAATGGAGTACTATTCTAAATGAACAGGTTTTGAGTGAAGTCATAATGTGTAAGTGGGCTGGTGATGAGGGGAGGAAGATACAAAGTAACCATACAAAGGCAAAAACATCCAGTCTATCATGTTAGTGATGGGTAATTTTTTTTTCATGCATGCAAAGTGGCAGATATAGTTTTATGTGTAAGGTAATGGAGGGAGGTTTAATCTGCGTCTGGTGACCAGCTATTCAGCTTTTCGCAGCACCCAGAATATGGGAAGACAACTTGTTTATTCAGGTTCTGGGGAAGGTGGCCTAGGAATTCTTGAGATTTGGTAACTCAAACATTGAATTAAGAAGGTTTTGCACTTTATTCCATCAGATATTAGCAAGATATCTTTGGGTATGACAACCAAATATGACCGAAGGTTTAACTGGGGCCGTACTTCCTTCGGCAAGTGGAGATAGTATTATACACAACTATCTGTAATAGAGCTTGTAAATCATCTCTTTAATAGGAGGGAGATTGAGCAGTGTTCTGTTAAATTCCATTACCTCCTCCTAGTAATCTTCCTCTAAGGGAGAGGTCGTAGATGTCTTTCCCAGTCCTGTTCATGTTTTAAATATTAGGGAAAGCTGAGACAGGAGAATGGCTCAAATGGGAAGGAGCACAACGAGCTTCAGAGGAGATAAGTATGATAAGAAAAAAAATCCTAATCTAAAATAGTACTATAAGGACCATGAGTTAGCAAGGAGAATGTTTGCTGCATGAAAGAGAAATAGGCGCGGTATCTTCTTTAATGACACATGCAGTAAAGCAGATTTCAACTTGAGTTAGTGGAGAAGAGGATAAATCTATTCAAGCATTAGTCTCATATTTTGTAGGCGAATGTGAGAGTTGAAGAGAGGTACAATTGTGGTGGGCTATGTGAATTGGGGAGTCTGCCGATGTTTGAGAAAAAGGAATATCAAGGAAGTTGGTTTTAATTACAATCTAACCATGAGATCGTATTGGGAGGGGCAAAGCTTCTGTGTAAAGTGTGATGTCCAGTAGTAC
Organism: Taudactylus pleione; assembly: GCA_031769625.1. Lineage (NCBI taxonomy): Eukaryota > Metazoa > Chordata > Amphibia > Anura > Myobatrachidae > Taudactylus > Taudactylus pleione. The sequence goes on from JAUIMM010000040.1 coordinate 49,229,811, forward strand.
ATCTTAGGGGTCAATCCAATTAGGTGCAAGTTGCTATTTTCTCTTGGAATTCGCATAGCGAATACATTTTGCAATACAATTAGCAACTCGCACTGAATCAGTCAGACTGAATTCACATTTTTCCATTCGCACCTCCCTGAGGGTGATAGATGGAAAGGAAAATTTTAATTTTAACGTTAAAATGGCGGGACACTGTGCTGAACCCCTTGGACACCCCCCCTAATGACTAATTAGGCAATTGAAAGTTTCCAGGTAGCTTAATTAGTCCAATAATTATATGTCATTTTTTGGGGTAAGGTAAAAAAATGGTCCTCAAAATACCCCCAAATAAACTTTTTCGTTAGTTTAGACACCCCAAATTTAATTACAATATTGTTTTAATTGAAAAATATATTTTTTTATATATATTTTTTTTTATTATTTTTCAATAATAAGGTGCCCTGAAAGTACCCCAAACTCACCTTTTTTCCTACTTTTTTTTTTGCACTTTTCGTTTAATTCGTTTCAGGTTAAACAATAAAAGTTTGTTTTTTATAATTTTCTTGCATTTAAAAAAAAAAAACACATCAGCCATTTGACACCATTTAAAAACCTACAGTACTTTCCTAATGCCCACAATCAGCCTTCTATGCGCTCCTGCTAACGAAAGTATCCATTTTGTGGAGTCCAGGATGGTCTCCCCACTTTTTCATGCATTTCTCTCAAATCTCATTTGGCTGTCAATTCACACCCCTACGCTGTGAGTAGTGTGAAGTTATTTTTAATTGGATTGGAGAATTCTCAGGAGCGCGCATCGATGCGAAGATTGCGAGTTTGAGAAACAAACTTGCTACTTGCAATTCGCACCTAATTGGATTGACCCCATATTGTGCAGGAAACTACAACTTCTTTTTGTTGAGGTATTTCTTGTTTAATCATCAGGGGCCTCACATTGCACACAAACCTAGAGAAAGCATTTTGGACATTGATAAAGACTGAGGGCATCATATGCAAAATACACAATTTTAAATTGTGTATATGCACCAAAAATTCGTACATATATTTCTGGGCAGAGTTAGTTACATTTGACATTGATGACACAGTGGGCAAATGTGGGCCCGAGGTATAGTACATTTGTAAATGATTAGAAGCACCAGCAAAAGTATCTAATATCTTTTAAGTTATCCCAATGGAAGCAACAACCTTGGTGAATTAGGCACATATAATATATATGGCATATGAGCAAAAATAAAAATCAGAGTACCAATTAATATATGAGAGATACCAGTATGCAGTCATATTGTCGGTGGTCACTATATCAACACCAGAATGTTACTTAAAATGTTGACATCATAAATGTCAACACCTGGAAAATGTCGACATGTACAGAATGTCAACATATGAAATGTCCATATAGTGAAACTGTTGACATGGTCATTAGGGTTATACTTACCTTAGGATTTTGTCAACATCATGACCATATGGACATTTAATCAGTGTCGACATGATCACTGCCAACATTATGACCATGCCGACATGGATACTGTTGACAAAATATCCCGAACCCCTGAATACCGGTTATCGTACATGAGTATGGTCAGTGCAGGAAAAGAAAAAAGGTGGTGCACACTCTAAGCATTAAGAATACTGATAGTCAGAACAATTATGATCATCTCTACAATTAATATGGAGTATAAATTAGGTTCTTAAAGTATATTTTTCCAAATGCTCATCTACCACACTTAGGTGAACCTTATCAGATGGGTCCCCTTACACTGCTAATACTAACAAATTATAGCAATTTATCAAGGACTTAAATAGTGCCCTCTAATCTGTAGCCAGCTATGCAGGACCTGTGCTGATAGATTTAAATAATGTGTTGGTATTAGCAGTGTTAGGGACCCATCTGATGGGGTTCACCTTGACGTACTAGTGTACTGTTGATCAGATTCCTAGCCAACAGAGATGCTTATAAGGCTTGTATCGAGAAGTGGAGGACAGCACAAAAGAAAATGCGATCAGTAAAAACTAATAACATGTATAGTACATGTATAGTATTAATAAGCAGTTTATTAAAGACTGCTAAATTGTATTTGTATCTTCTGTCGCTATCATGTCTGCGTGCACCTCTTAATCAGGCCATATTTCACTGATCCAGTATTTTTTACAGGTTGGTTTTTAAATTATTGCGGTTTTAACTCTGCAGCCAAGTTCACCAATATTGCACTGCTTCACCCAACTCTCCCCCTATTACATGTCTTTACGACTGAATATATTTTTTTTCATCACAAAATAAGAATAACCACTCTTCGAATAATTAACTCTCCATGTTTGGGTGTGTGTGCAAAATACAGCCAATAACCAAATGAAATATATTTCACATCTTGGCATTCAAGGGCTTGGGGTTTCCACATGTTTTTTGCGTTGATGCCAACTCAGTAAGCACAATACTGTCCGCAATAATAATGTGTATTGTGATCTCCTAGAATAGAGGTGATCAGTTTCAATTCTCAGCATTTATCCAATGTAATTTACATCTTAAGGCACACATCCAGTAGACGATTTTTTTGACCGATAAGGATATCGTTCATAAATGGTTTGCAGATCGTTTTAAAAAATATCTTAAACGACCAGTGATGCGCGCTCCCGCTGGTTGTTTAGACATCTATCATTGTGCAAACATGCTGTACAACCTGATGATATCATCAGGTTCAGCATGTTTGCAGATGATTGATTGTGCCTGCACTGAACGACTGCTCGTTAAGTGTAGGCACATCACAGACAGACAAACGACTACAATGTCATAATCATGCAGTCTTTTGCCTGTTGTCTAGTGGATGTGTGCCTTTACAAAATCTGGAGGTGAGTGTCCTCAAATATGGGGTCTGGACTACTCCATATTATTTCTTCTCGGCGTTAAGATATGCAGCCTGAGAAAAGCATCACTTTTCTGCTTCAGGTCTTGCGGTAGTGATCTCAGGGCCTGATTCAGACCCGCTCGCTAGATGCGTATGCAAATTCAGCAAGGCAGGCGAACACACAGCAAGGCATTAGCACACCCACTATGCCTTGGCGTGCAGCCGCTCTGTGTACGCAGACGCCCACTAGCTTGTCTTAAGACGCCCACTTGCGCACGTCACCTCCAGGAAGTGTATGCAACCATCAGATGCATACGCAGCACTTGTGGTTGACCATAGCCTACTGCGAGCACTTCAGTGTAAAATTCAGCCAAGTGACGTGTACTATGATGCTGCCCCTTAATTATGCATGCTTCTGAAACGGCATCAAGACGCTCAGACACGTCTGTGTTCGCCCCTCCACTCCTCCGTTTCTAGCGGACAGCCCGTCACCACCCACAAACAGCTTCTCCTATCACTCATTCAGCCGAGCTGTCTGTGCGCAGCGAGCGAATGCTTCCCGATCGCTTGCACTAGTTCGCGCACTGCAATGCGTACGCATGCGCAGCTTGCAAATATCGGCTGGCTGCGTGCGAATTGCATCCTAGCGAGCGGGTCTGAATCGGGCCCTCAGTTCCCGTGCACAATCTAGAAGGATATAGTCTTCCAGTCCAGTAGGAGATGACTGAGAAAAACATATCTTGAGATCTGATTCAAGTGCAAGGGACTCTGGGCCTCATTCAGAGGCGGTCGGAGGATGCAAGCGGTCGCTCAGAAACTGGGCGGCCGCTTGCATCCTGACCGCCCGCCTCTGTTTCGGTCGTTAGGCTGTGAGTTTACACCCACAACTCTAACGACCGCTAGGGTGATGGTCGCGATGGTCAGAGACCATCGCGACCATCGGGGCTTACGACGAGACCCTAGGGTAGGGTCTCACTTGTCGTAAGCCCCGGAGAGCTTCTGGCTCTGTCAGAGCCGGAAGCTCTCCACTGACATCACTGGTGATGTCAGTGGGGCCTCCCCCAAACGGTAGGCGTTCCCATGGGAACGCCTCCGTTTGGGCTGCCACCCCCCGGCCCGCCTTCCAAACAGGGCGAGCTGTCAATCAACATCGACAGCTCGCCCCCTTTGGAAAGAGACCCGCTACGACCGGCACTGTCGGTCGTAGCGGGTCTCACGCATTCGCACTTGACAAACATCGAGGCGGTCGTAGACCGTATGGCCGCCTCTGAATGAAGGCCTCTTTCCTTTGGAATCACTTTGAAACTTCAGGCACTATTATCTTTATCCTCCTCATTTTCCTGCATTCAGGTGATATCTTGCAATGTGTTGCATGTTCATTTAGCTCTGCAACAAATAATGTAACTAAGTTCAAAGGAAGAGTATGCTGAAATAGTTAGCAGTGGGTATTGGCTATAGTAATAGACATGAACAGCTAATGGATAATAGCCATTAACATGCAGATCTCAAGTCTATAATTAGTAGCATTTTTTTGTATAGTATGTTACTGGAAAATGCAGAGAAACAGACCAAGAATGCTCTATTTTATTTTCTCATACAAGCCATCAATATAGGTAGACAGAAGATTCATCTGTGGGTCTTGCAGCAATCCTTAGATAATAGAAGGATGGTCCAATAAGAGATGATTCACTTGATCCATATGCAGAGATAATATAGCCACACTTTAGGCCAAGGGCTTGTATTTGGATGTCCACATTAATGTGGACATGGACTCTGGGTAGTGTTAAATCAAGCTCTTTGTCATCCTGGACAAGATGGTGAGCAGGAACTGTGGGCCTGATTCAGAGCCGCTCGTAAGCGGACGCTCATTCACCTCGAGCGATGTTCGCACAACTGCGCATGCGTATGGGTTGTAATACGCATGCGCGAACCAGTCATTGCGGTTCGAAATTGTGTGCTCGCAAAATAGCGAATGCCTGCTATTTTGAGTGAGAGAATGAGGCGTTTGTGGGTGGTAACAGGGGAAGGTGCTTGAAAACGGGGAGTGGAGATCCGAACGCAGGCGTGCCAAACGGTCAAAACGGGCGTTTTAAGGGTGTGCATAATTAACAAAGCAGCGTCATCGGCCACGTCACTTGGTTGTCTTTTAGCCTGAACTGCTCGCATGTTTGCGGTTGGAAAATGCTACCACAAGCATTGCGAGCAGTTCATACGCCTTTCAATGTACTCGATTAATCTAATAAATGGTGGAGATGACGTAGGATGCGAGCGGCCAGGGGGCGTTTTTTAAAAAATAGCGAGCGCATGTTTTGTTCGCTCGTTCAGACATAGAGGCGTCAACAGACCGCAAAGAGCGAGCGCTCTAATTAAATATCTGGCCCCTTTTTCTGAACGATCGAGCGCAAATTGCGTCCGGCTCTGAAACATGCCCTCTGCTTTGTCTGATGATGTGGGCTAGGCATCTCAGGCTGTCTTGGTTACTGAAGTTCCTCAATTAGGGAAGATAAATAGATCCAATACAATATATTGGTTGGTCTATCCACTTACCTGTAGGCTGTGTGAAGCAATTAGCAACTTCTCACTAGCTACTAGTGATAATTTACTGTTGGAAAAATAGACGGAAATTTGAGTTGGATTCAGGGTTATTGTTAGGGGTGAACTTCAAGTGGGATGGCTTTTAGGACCTGCTGTAGGGCCACCACATGGGGGAGAGGAGTGCCTGATCTTACGAAGCAGGAGTTAGACCTTCCAAAGAGTCCTGCCTGAAAAATTCTAACATTCAAAGGGAACAATAGTGGAGGATTCCAGAGTTCTGATATGCCCTTTGAGTAGCTGTGTGCAGGGCTTAACTTGACAGGATAGTGATGGATAATTTAACTCGGGTGCTAGGTAATTGAATGTCCAGTTGTAATGATTTTTTGTTTTTCTAAGCAAAGTAGGTGAAATACTGTAAATGTAAAAATGTTTTTCTTTTACTTACTTTTATATTTTTACTGTGGATGCATGGACAGTTCATTAATGATCTCAACGCTAGTACAAACTATTAATGACCTCAACACTAGTATAAACTATTCATGACCTCAACACTAGTACAATCCATTAATGACCTCAACACTAGTACAAACCATCAATGACCTCAACACTAGTACAAACCTTTAATGACCTCAACACTAATAAAAAAAAAACATTTCTCACTGTTATGATAAAGTAAAATGAAAGTAATGAGCTCAGAAAGCACCAGCTACAATTGCCAGCTGTAGAAAGAGTAATACAGGGTACCTGATTTTTGTATTTCAGGAATCATTGGGAAGGAAGGAAGACAGGCAGCCAGGAACAGCGACTATGCAATTCCTAAATTTAAACATTTAAAGAAGATGCTCCTTGTTCATGGTCATTTTTATTATGTTAGAATAGCAGAGCTTGTCCAATACTTTTTTTATAAGGTGAGGGCAGTTTTTCACAAATTCCATACTGTAGAGTACAACCTGTAGCAAGGTCTTCTCACTGTAATCCGTTGTCTTTGTGTTCCAGAATGTCTGCTTTATTTTCCCTCAGTTTTTATACCAGTTCTTCTGTGGATTTTCGCAACAGGTCAGTAGCATCAAATGCTAGTGCAGACCTCTTTTGCACACTTTTAAATACATTATTATTATTATATTTTAGTGTTTGTCATATACTACATACAGCATTCAAAAACAATATATTCGTCTTGGTACAAAATCACACTATCATACTTTACTTATTTGTACATTCATACAACAAATGCAGACGTGTAATTGTGTCCCCTTTGATGTTTTACAGCCTTTATATGACACTGCATACCTAACATTGTACAATATTAGCTTCACTTCACTGCCTATCCTATTGTACAGTCTCATTGAGCAGCATGTCAGTATGGATGTGCTGAAAAGAGATCCATCACTCTACAGGTATAGTATACAAACATACTGTAGAACACAACAACATCTGTGATTAAATATAATGACTTATTGACAAGCCCAGAAAACTAGTGATTTATAGTTTTTAATAAATAAAGCAAACCTGTTAATTTAACTGAACATTCATTTTAAAGAAAGTGGTTTTAATTAAATATGGCTGTAATAATTGCATTCAACCTTAATTGGGCATGATGACATAATTCTTAAAATCACATGAACAATCCAAACCTCCCAAATTCCTTTTGTGCTTTTTTTTTTTTACCAGGGCCGAGGTGTATTTTAACAACTAAATAGTAAAGGTATCTAATTTGGGCTGGTTCTCATGGTTAAATTGAGTCCTAGTTTGTAGAATCACTATTAATCATGGTAATCGAATACAGATAATAGTTTTATTACACAATGTGTGCTGTGGAGGCTTTAAATAAATAGCGCGCATGTATCAGTGAGTAGTTAAACTGTTAACTCATAATTTGCTTTTATTAAAACTGAGATTTTTAACATGATAGAGCTGTTCTCTTCTCCCCTTTGCACAGGGATATTGCCAAGAATGCTTTACTGCGATGGCGTCTGTTTATTTACTGGACCTTCCTGGGACTATTCGATGCAGTTGTATTTTTCTTTGGGGCTTATTTCCTCTTTGACACTGCCACTGTGACTAGCAATGGGCAGGTAAGCGCTCTAGAAATCATCACACCGGAAATTGATTGTAGCCCATTGCAATACTATTGTAAATTGTCACTTGCACACTAAGGTAGTGGTCGGGTAAGCTGCAAATCGTAGAGGTATGTCCTCCTCTATATACACAAAGATCAAAGAAAGGGGTACCAAGACAGAAATCAGTACCAAGTATCAAATCAATGTCTACTCAAAGTAAATAGATAAATAAATGGAAGGATAATATGCACATATGAGCAACAGCTTAATGTATACCCCAAAAATGCACCACTCTCCCAGAGGAAGGTCCATACCAGGACTGAAACACGTTGGAGGCATCTACTACTCCGGTATCAACCTTGACCACATTGAGTAAAGCGAATTTGATTATTACACAGGTTTTGGGTCTCATTCCATCACTTACACAAGTAGGCCAACATACAGGGTTTGAGCGTAATTGACCCAGCATGTCTTGGTACCCCATCCATTGCAATACTATCTGTAAGCAGTAGGAATCCTTTAGAATACACTATTGTACAACTATAATGCTCTCTTCTGCAAGATGTACTTTATTTAACTTTTTTTTTTCCAGTTATCTGTAAACTATTTATTTTCAGTTTTGAAACCATTTAGTCCTTGCTGATGTTTTAGCTAAACCACAAAGGGGAGATTCAATTGTTGTTTGGCCTCCTGAGGTGGCGAGCAGAAATCCACGAAAAGCGCTGTTTGGGCACGCTAACCAGGACTTTGCACAGCTTTAGATGCTTTAGGCGGCTAAAACGGGTGCATTTGGGCAATACAAGTACAATAAGTTAATGCAGTCGCGCGTAATCCGCAAAATAATTGAATTGCTCCATCGGGCCCCATCACTGCCAAAAAAACATTTGAATTCACCCCCAAAGAAGGCATTTAACATTTCATTTTGCAAATATTACAAGAATATTTTCTTGCAAATTGTTGAAAAACCTTTCCAAGATATAGTGATCTAATTGGAAATCATTCCTGGCAAATGCATGTAGTTTTTTTTCCATTATTAGTCATTTTTAAGCAGTTTCCAAATTAGCAAGGTTATGTATCAATGCAAAAAAACTAACAAACGTGGAAAAAAGTGTTAAGAAAAACAGAAAATACTAATAGAAATCAAGTCAATAATGTTACAAGTTCAAGTTTTGCATTGATACCTGGACCTCCTAATTGTTACATGTATTGGTTTATTTTATTGTTTTTTTTTTGTGCTGTGCATTTTTATGTTTCTGTTTCTTTTGCTTGTGCTACTGTTGCTTTCATCAGATCTTGACAACGAACACATATATGGTAAGAACCAGCCACTGTGTTATGCTGTGCAAACCTACCCATACGCTTATTACCTTTCTATGCATATATAGTTAGAAAACCTTGTGAAGACCATCATTGTGAAATGGTGTCTTTTATGGGCTTGTCATATTGTATATGGCATAAAGAATTGGCATATGTCTTTTTATCTAGGAGTGCAATCCTGAGCATATACACTTGCATCCTCTGTTTAAATGTTCTTGTTATACCTTGTATGATATATCTAGATAGGGGCATCCCACATTTAATGCACGTGCCAGCCAGATAATTGTCTGATTTGTGAAAATTCTATTCAGATACCTCACCAACTACATATAAATTGTGTTCACTTCTTAGCAGCAGTAGCGGATTTTACCTAGGGGCTGCAAGTCTGCAGGCCCCCGAATAAAATCTGCCACTTCAATGAGCCAGTTGCAGTCTATGACTGCACTGGCTATACTGTGACTGGCAGTGGCTTACCACTGGAAGTGCTACCTGCCAGTCACACACAGGACAGGCCTCCCCAGGGGCAGGTGTTTTTCCCCATGGGACTGCCAGTCGGGGTTGCGATTAGCAGAGAGTGGCTTCCAGTGGAAGCCCCTGCTCTGCCTTTCGGGCAGCCCTACACGGCACCTATTGGGTTGCAGCCAATGCAGCCGGTGTTATGCACATGTGCTGTGCCAGGCATGGGGACCCGTACGGCCAGGCCAGCAGCGGCAGCCCCTCTTAAAAGGGTAGGAGCTGTTGCTGCTTAGAAGATTTTGGATTTGTGTGGATGAAAAAAAACAAAAACAAAGTAGCAAACTGAATCCTGGATGTGATGCATTCCTACTAATAAGCCATTTTTATTTTAATGGGGAAATCCATGTAGACTGTAATATTTAATAATAAACCATCATTCTTTCCCAACATTGCCAAATAGTGCAACTGTAGGTTAGCATTCAACGGTCCTAGAATTGTGTTTTTTTTTTTTACAATTTTTGTAGTTTTTTGTTAGAGTAATTTGAACATCCATTTTGTCTGAGCCCTGCTATAATGAACTCTTTCTCCACTGTTCTCTCCTAATATCCCAATAGACCATGTGAAGGCCATTTTATTGGCTTAATGGACTAATGTCTAATGTTGTCTTGCATTTAATTTCCACAAGTATTCTTACCTTGTTTACACATACATCTTTTACTAAATTTATCAACAAGGACACCATCCTGGAGCATGGGTTATTTCAACAATGCAATGAAACAATGATGAGATATCATCATATATAATCATTTGATCAAAATATTAATATGGACAGACCCATTATTCAAAAGCTTACTAGAGCTAGATATTAGGCCTAGTCTGATTGTGTAACTGGTCTATATATATGTATAATATAAATATATATATATATATATATATATATATATATATATACACACATATATATATAAATTAGATTTGTTTACTACATTCTCTTCCCCTCGTATAACAGAAATTTATTTATTTTTCAAGACATAACTCCTACTTATATTGGCCCATTACTCCCAATATTTAGGGTGCCTTTTACTTTTAATTTAAATTAAAAATAAATGCTGAAAAAACATGTGCTGTTGTTTTGGGATGGATGGTAGGGGTAATATATGAAAGGGTCTATCCTTCTGTAGAATATAATCATTAGTCACCTTTTGCTCCCAGATTCCTAAAATTGCATATGAGTGAAGCCTCCTTGCTTAATTATTTGCATATTTACGTTGAGTAAGAGCTGCTTAGAAACGCAGATCATTTGACCGTTAAAGGCAATATACTATATATTACTATAAGACCTGGCTGTTTTCAGGCATAAAGGAAATACAGCATTTACTTTGAATGCTCGTATAGGACTTTATTTTGAATTTGTGCAGTGAATTGGAAACATGCATCAACACTTTCAATCCATTGTGTGTGTTTTAATTGCCTATTTAAGTACTCCAAAACCAATCAATAAGCATTAGTTTCTCTTGAAAGCTGATTGTGTTGTGGTGTTGGTTATTGCTCGGTACCGGACACTTATATAAACAATCCCTTGGAAAAGAGACATTGACATTGTACATTGCCCTTGGCATCTCCATATAAACAGTCCTATGGAAAAGAGACATTGACATTGTACACTGCCCATAGAATATCTATAGCTTTATTAATGAATGCCCAAAATTATTATTTTTTTCACCGTGTGTTTGTTACATTTATCTTTTACTTATAAAGATACAATTTTTTTTTTGTCTTGTTGACCATGCCTTTGGGCAAGGGTTGCCAGACTTTTGGGCTCAGTGATCTACCTTTAAAACTAAAAACCTTTAGTGAACTATCGAACCTGAAAAAGAGGGCATGGTAAGTGAAAAAGGGGTGTAATCTCACAGCAAGGGACGTGGGGTCTTACCGAAATCACAGATAGATAGTATCCCCAATTCAAATTACACCACACAGCAGCACAATCTTATTCACATTACACCACAGTGTCCCTTATTCACGTTACGACACACAGTAGTGCCCCTTATACACAATGCCTACAGTAGTGCCCCTTATGCAATGCCCCCAGCAGTTGTGCCCCTTATGCAGTGCCCTTGTAGTTGTGCCGATTATGCAATGCCCCCTGTATTAGAGCCACTTATGCTGTGTCCCCATCCAGTGTATAACAGGCCCCACTCCCCTGTGCAGTACCTACCTCTCTTCACACTTTTCACCGCTCCATGCCGTCAGCGCTCCCTCTTTCACTCCCATAGACGCTGCCTGGATCTAACTAGATCCAGCAGGCGCACAGGCTCCTCATATCGCGGATGACGTCACCCATGCTCTGCATCACTGGGAACGCTGGTTCTCTGAAGCGATCGGATGCTTCTTTAGTCTCTGATCGCTTCAGAGACCACCGTTCCCAGTTGCTGCAGCAAGTTGGTTGCGATCTACCGACGGGGGCGAGCTACCGGTAGATCGGGATCGACATCTTGGCCGGCCCTGCCTTTGGGTGTCACTTAATGTGTGCCATCTTTTGTGTAAAATCTAGAAAATAAATAGCCTCAATAAAGAGACACAAAAGGTAGTCATGAAATTTAAAACTGTGTGATGAATGTGTGTGGTGTGGTGAGTTAAGTCAGGTCTAGATGGAGCCATTTTACATGTCTGGTTTTGTGTACAGTAATGCTAACAAATGTACAGTGCAATGACTTAATAACTTATCATTTTTACCTATGATGCATTTTGTTAGATGTTGGGAAACTGGACCTTTGGAACACTGGTATTCACTGTCCTTGTATTTACAGTCACCCTCAAGGTAAAGATGGAACCAAATTTCTTTCTGAAATTGCAAACGATGGAAATATGCATAGTCCAGTGCTTAAAATTGGAAATAAGACTTTTAATATAGTTAATGTTTCACAAGCTGACTTGGGAGATGTTGTTAATACCATTAAATTATTGTATTGTGTAGCGAATTCTTTTGAAGAGTCAACTAATTTGAAATACCGTATGTTAAAATTAAATATTTTAGTTCCGGATTTTAATATTTTTTTCACATTGAACAGTAGTCGGCTTATTTGTTTTAATTATATCCTTTAAAAAAGAGATTAGCCCTCTTATATTAAGTGATGGTTGATTCATATGTGAGTTCTTACATAAAAACTTATTATTCAGTTATGTAATATTTATCAAACACATTATATTCAAAACTATACAAGTTTTTTTCAGGGCTTTCCAACCCATTATTCATATAAAATAAAACCACAACTGTTTATTCCATTTTGTGACTGCCATATAAATTGTGTTATTTTTAGCTTGCACTGGATACACAATATTGGACGTGGATAAACCACTTTGTAATCTGGGGATCGCTCTTGTTCTACATAGTCTTTTCTCTGCTTTGGGGAGGGATTGTCTGGTAAGTATTGTTCTTAAAAACGAATTATTATTTACATTTCCCAAAATATATACAAAATACAGGTATGGGACCAAGGGGCATAAGCTCATACCAGGCTCCTGGAAGCAAGATAATGGTTGGTGCCCCCCACATTTACTAACACCACCCTAGCAGCACTGAACCTACCCTCCCAAAACTGTAACCCTGCTGTCTGCGTCCTGTCTGTTTGGGTCATCGTCTTTTCTGCAGTGTAACATCTGCAACACTGCTATGAGCGGGGGCCGGGCATACTCTGTGCCAGGTGCGGGGCACATAAAGGTGAAGCTGGGGCAATATAGAAGGCCTCTATTGTATTATTGTTTTACAGCCAAAATAGGCAAAAAAACCCATAGTATTTCTTATTTTGTAGGAAATGTCGCATACTATGTGAAACATATTTTATTGATATAGTTATAGTTTTTACATTAAATAGTAAGGTATCTTTAATTCCAAGATATTTCCAAAGATGCAATTAAAACGCATCAATGCATCTAATTGTACAGCTAATTTTATCTACAAAAATTGTAAAATAAAATATATGATGATAGAATATATAGTAATAGTAACATTACTAGTCCTGTTTTGTGTTTTAATGTTTGGTTTATTGGTCATTTTCTTCCTCTCTAGGCCTTTTCTCAATTATCAGAGGATGTATTATGTGTTTATGCAAATGCTGTCCAGTGGCCCGGCATGGCTGGGCATTGTACTGCTCATTACAGTCAGTCTCCTCCCAGATGTCCTAAAGAAGATTATATGCAGGCAGCTATGGCCTACAGATACAGAAAGGATCCAGGTATTCCATTCTCTTCACCTCATATTACCACTGTACTTCAGGCTAGTTGTGTGCAGTGAAACAGTATGTGGGGAATATACGGAGGGAGAACGTATAGCACAACACCATAATTACATCATAGAATTGGACTATGTTATAGCCTTCCCTGCTCATTTCCAGTTCAGTTACTGTAATATATATTTTACCTGAGCTTTTACTACATTTGACAGCTGAATGCATTTAGTACATATATTATGTACAGTAGCTCTTAATTACTATACTTGTTATAATTACATGGGGCACTATGCACATTTCAGTATTCTGGAAAGGTAACAAGAGTTTTGTGTTGAACTTTACTAAATTTCCTAGAGATCAAACATTACATGTAGGTTTTTTTGGTAACAGAATTATTAATAAATCACTTGCCCTTGCAGTATGTAAAATAACAGTCATTCTTCCCATACATGCATTAGGTATTTATCTAGTATTTTGATAGTAGATACTATTTTTTTATTCTTGCCTCTATGGTCTATTAATATATACAACATGTGTGATTTACTACTAACGCCCTGTACAAAGAAAGAAAAGCTCAATATATATATATATATATATATAAAACTGTATGCATACACTTATTATGTGATATTATAGACCTGTTTCTGTGTAAGCAACAAAAATAAATAATTAAACATTAAAATGATTACCAGAATACAGTTATGCAGTATACAATATGCACTTTTGTGTAAAATACCCAGTATGCTCACTTTAAATGTTGGGGTATAAAAACATGACATTTATTAGACTTGACTGACAGACAATACGGATACATCTATCCACAACTGTGATTGAGCTTGTATTTCTTTGCATTGCACTAATATGCATTAGTAGTGCTTTAGTGTTTAATGAAATATATCCCTTGTGTTCTTTCTCCTGCTTCTTTCTTTTCCTGTCTTTCACCTGCTTTGCATTAATAACTGCTACCTTGCTTACACATTGCACGTGGGCACCTGCTGCCACCTTCTGGGGAACTCAGACTAAACAACCGTGCCTTTCTGTTGAGCAGTCCACCATCTTTATGCTCACTCAGACCACAAGCAATATAACTTTCTAATGGACCTGAAGGTGATACTTTTTTTCTGACTTTTGCATGATCAACATATGATATACTGCAGACACCTTGGGATTTCCAGCCTGTTTTTCCTTGTTTCTTTTTACAAAGTACCTTTAAGAACAATTTTAGGCCAGATATGCTCTTCAGCAAAATATACACTGACAGTATAACATAATAACCACTGTGCCTAAGGTGTCTATTTATCATTCCTTTGCTGTAATTAACATTCTGTATTAATGCTTATTACAGCGATACACATGTCCTGCCATAGCAATTTACCATGCCGAGGCTTTTTGTGAACACACTGCTCCTAAGTGGCCATGCAAATTCATAGATCTGACTCAGAGGGGATCTAACAAAGAATTTCCAGATTTGCTTGTCCCTCGCTGACTGGGACCCTTAAATTGAGAAATGTTGAGATAAGCCTTCAGAAAAAACGTCCTAGAGAGGGTTTATCTCAGCTTTATAAATTGATCCCTGTTTCTTAAGAGTTGGGAACATAAGCTACTTCTAGCAATGCATTGAGCCTTTTTTTTTTTTTTACTATAACCCTGCAAGGTGGTCTAGCATTATGAAAGTAACACACAGTCGCTTATGGATGACTCCGCTTCTGGTATCTCAGTGCCTACACACACTATTCACCTTCACAAAGCAAATAATACAAACAACCAATTTCTGGCACATCATTTTTTATTTACTCCATGAATTCACTAGCAGCGTCTACAGAACCTATCAGTGTTAATGTGCCAGAAATTCTGCTATGTGCAGGCAAATGCAGAATGTAAGCTCTGGGATACTTGGAGTGGAGATGAGCTGGTGTCACGAGCCCTCTAGCTTTATTATCCACATATTATTCAGATTCTCTAATGTATTTTTTTTTCTCTTAAGATATGAGTTTAATTTTGCACATATGCCTTATGCAGAACATTGTTAGTTTTCCTTCATTACTGCAGGTGTATCCCTGGTTTTATCCCTATACATCTCAGCATGCCTGCGTTTGCCCGGTAACCTCCCACAAACGCTTCTTGATTGTAAATTACACTGCATCCGAGCTCTCACTGCGGCAGTCAACAGTCATCAGCTCAGATCCGCAAACATCAGCTATTAGTGCACCCCTGAATTAGGCTCAAAGTTACTTGCTTTTTTGGCTTTGCTCCCAACTAAAATCAGTCCCAAAGTCTAAGAATAAAGCTAAAAATATGCCTTCAAATAGCGGAATAAATATTGAGTTTGTGGATAGCAAAATAAATACTACAGCAATTTGGAGATAAACCTAAGCAACAACTGAAAATTCCTAATAGTACCATAGGGAACAAAAAAGTATAAATGGTGGACTTTCTAAACAATAACATTGTCATTCATAGGGAATATTGCTGTTCTTGCACAATAGACTCATACCCCTGCACCACTATTCCAGTACCGGTTATACCTCTCATTTTTATAAGGACAGTATACTCTAACTGGATTACCAGAATTATCATCTGCCTATATAAGGGTCATTTATGAACTGCAACATCTGTGGACTGTAAAACTGTATGTCCAGCTTCTACTTGTCCTCCAAGTACTTTTCAAGGTGCACACCTTAGAACACCTCCATGAAATTTATCTGTACCTAGTTTTGTTGACTGGTGGATGATCTGGAAAAGTTCTGAATGAAAACAGTCAAAATACTACCTCTTTCACTGGATACCATGGGGGGCAGGGGGCGTTGCTAAAGGAGCAGGCACAAGTGCAAACTAAACTTGTTTGTAGGCTGCATCCCCCTTCATCCCATAGTGCCTTATTTTTTTTTTTTGTGCCCAAGAAGAGGGCACCATTTTACCTGGGGCTATAAGTATTTTGTGGTGGGGGGGGCCTATCTGCTCTCGTGACCAGAGGGTGGCTACTTTCTTGGATCAGTGGGTAGAACAAGGGTATATCCTAGACCTCTTTGGCCCTCCATTGAAGCTTTTTTTTTCCACCAAGTCACTTCCATGGGGTGAGACCAGACTTCTCCCCTTCAAGGGTCAATATATTCCCTACTACGTTCAGGGTGGTTGTTTCTTTTCCAAAAGATGAGATGGTGTAGGACTTTTGCTCCCACCTGTTCTTCATCCTGAAACTGGACTTCTTCTTTTGTCTCATCTTGAACTGCAAAACACTCCATTAACATCTGAAGGTTGCCAAGTTCAAGATGGAGTCCATACTGACTGTCATCAATTCCAGGGAAAAGAACGAGTTTCTTGCTGCCATGGATATAATCATGAAGGGTCATTACTGCCTCTCAGAATTGCTGTGGGCAAGGATCATTAACAGTTTAGAGCTCTGCCCTTTGATTTGGCCACAGCTCTGAAGGTATTCAAAAATGTCATGGCTATCATGTCATGAGTGACTATCATCCTATATCTGGATGATCTCCTCATCAGGGTAACCTCATAAACTTTGCTCTTGTCTCATCTGCAGCTGAACACAGAAACTATGGAACGGCATGGGTGATCAATATCCAGAAACCCAACCTCATCCCGTCACAGCAGATGATCTTCCTGGGTCACCAGATGTCACATGGTATTACTGTAGGAGGACAAGATCTTGGCCATCCAGGGGCAGGTTCTTTGCCCTGCACTCTGCCAAGAGTGTCAGTTCTGCTCTGAAATTGCAGGGCAGGATGATATATTGCTGTGAAGCAATTCCATACAC
The DNA here is from genome assembly GCA_031769625.1 of Taudactylus pleione. Classification (NCBI taxonomy): domain Eukaryota; kingdom Metazoa; phylum Chordata; class Amphibia; order Anura; family Myobatrachidae; genus Taudactylus; species Taudactylus pleione. Next base: position 49,247,014 of record JAUIMM010000040.1, read on the forward strand.
ATGCTTCCATTCACAGACTTTTCAGCTGCAACTTCTTGTCCGTTTTTCTCGAACGAATCCCAACTTGGCATCTCAATTGTTTCAGTTGTACATACAAATCACCAATCCATGCTGTGGTTGGGTCAGCAGATGCAATTTAGAACAGGATCGACCTCTGTCAACCTAGCAGGGAACCATAGTGACCACAGATATCAGTCTGCAGGGTTAGGGCATAATGACATGGGGTCTTCGTCTCCAAGGGGTTTGCATTCAGGCAGAGGCAAGACTTCCAATAAACATCTTGGAGTAAAGGGTACAGTCTCACATTTGAGAAAGGCCGCTCAAACTCCAGTCAGACAATCCCACGGCCTTGGCTTATATCAACCACCAAGGCTGAACTCGCAACTACATGACGATGGTGGAAATGGTCACAATTTTTAGATGGGCAGAAAGGCACATGCCAGTGATATTGGCAGAGTTCATCCCAGGCGTAGACAACTAGGAAGTGGATTTTCTACATCGGTACGAGGTTCATCCTAGCGAATGGTCCCTTCATCAGAAAATCTTTGACCAACTCGTGGACCAATGGGGCCAAACGTGGACTTGATGGCCTCTTGATGAAACCACAAGTTTCCACTCTATGGTATGCGTACAAGGGATCCAAATGCAATCTTGGTGAATGCAGTGACTGTCTCCTGGAATTTCTGCTTAATGTATCTGTTTTCACCGCTTCTGCTGCTCCCTCGCATGCTGAAAAAGCCAAAAGCTGAGGGAGTTCCAGTCATCCTTATGGCTACCAACTGACGCCACACTGTGCCTCTGTGGAGCAATTATGTAAGGTGGCCACCTGTTCTTCAGTCCATACTTTCACAAAGTTCACAAATCTAATACTCAAAGTTTTGCGTACAGCCATATAATTTTAAAATCCTTGTTGGTGCAAACCTATGCAATGTGTATATTTAAATCTATGGTAGAAAAGTAGTAAAAAAAGGTAAAATAACTTGTCTTCTAAAATGTATAAAATATGTGAAAAGGTACAGTACTGTAAAATGAGTAATGTTTCAATAAATTACAAAATATATCCGTTAGTCAAAATTATATACATACAGAATGTTGTAATGTTACAACAATGTAAAAGCGAAAATAGAAAAAGAAACGTACAAAGATACAAGTATCAAAAACCAGAACATCTGGCTTATTGGTGCTTATAAAGTCTACTTTGGTCTTTGCTCAATCAGCGGCAAGTCTGGATTACAATCAGCGGCAAGCAGAACATCAGCCCGGCTAACTGGTGAGACCACACATTTTCCCACAGACATCCAACCTAGAGAAGGTACCGAAAACTATATGCTTTTTAGTCAGAAGGAACTGGAATTGGTATGAATTACCGCTGGACTCCTGGCCGGCGGTTCAAATCCCGACAGCGGCTGGCCGACAGAGGAGGAAATCCCGATCGTCCCCAGGTAAGCATAAACTAACCTATTTTTCCCCCTAACCCTCCTTTAGGGTGCCTAAACCTAACCCCCCCTTCCCCGCCGCCTAAACTTAAGTTCCCCGGGGGGTGCCTAACCCTAACCTCCCCCTGACGGTGCCTAACCCTCCCTCCCCCTAGCCTAACCTTAACCTCCCGGGGGGCTGCCTAACCCCAAGTCCCCCCCGGGAGCCCTAAGCCTAATCCTCCCCCCCCCCCCCCCTTACGGCTGTCCGCTGCGGCGCCCGGCATCCACTCGATCGGGATGCCGGTCTCCCGGCATCAGTAAAATTACAGGCGTCTAGATTTAGACACCTGTCATTCGTCCCTCGTCGGGATTAAACTGTCTGGAAGCCGGCAGTCGGCATTCCGTCCACCAGCTTCCTAAACGTATACCGAAGGAACTGGCTGTAATCCTTTGAACAGTCACTAGTTACATATGTAACAAGACTGGGTTTATCTGGAAGCTGAACAGCCTTGCAGTTTGCTACAGTACAAAGAGTGAGTTGGAAAAAGGATACTAAAAGGAACTTAATTGATACTCTTAACTCTGGACTACAAAGAGAAATAGACTTTATAAGCACCAATAAGCCAGATGTTTTGGTTTTTGACACCTGTATCTTTGTATGTTTCTTTTTCTATTTTTGCTTTTACATTGTTTTAACATTACAACATTCTGTATGTATATAAATTATAATTGTGATTAACAAATATATTTTTGTAATTTATTTGATTGAAACATTACTCATTTTACAGTACCTTTTCACATACAGTATTTTATAAATTTTAGAATAAAAGACCAATAATTTTACCTTTTTACTACTTTTCTAACATTGATTTAAATATACACATTGCATAGGTTTGCGCCAACAAGGATATTCAAATTATATTGTTTTCTAAAGTGGGCAGAATAGACCCTCTACCTATCCTTAGGCAGCACCCTTAGGACATATACACCCATCCACCTAATTTGGAGTGCGGCATATTCAAAATCTGCAATACTGCGTACAGCCATAGATGGGTGTATCCTCCTATAGGGGCATCTTTGGAAAGCCCCCATGATATCTAGTGTCCCTCAGATAGGGTGACAAAGAAAATAGTACTCACTGTTAAATCCATTTCTCTTAATCCATATGGGGACACTGTATTCCCTCTCTTTATGCGTTAGACTCTGTTTTCACTATCTCGTTAAAGCAGAGGTTCCTAAATGCAGTCCTCAAGGCTCCCCGACAGTTCAGGTTTGAGATATCCATGGTTGAGCACAGGTGGTTAAATTAAATTGACTGAGGTACTAATTAAGCCACCTGTGCTCAACCATGGATATCTCTAAAACATGAACTGTTGGGCAGCCTTGAGGACTGTGTTTGGGAACCTCTGCGTTAGAGTGTTCTTGTTACATGTATAGGAATTTAAAAAAAAAACAGTACTAATGTTGTTCATGTTAGATGTGTTATCTATCTCCTATGGCAGTGGTTCTCAAACTTGGTCCTCAGGACCCCACACAGTTCACGTTTTGCAGGTCACCCAGCAGATGCACAGGTGTAATCATTACTCAATGACACATTTTAAAAGGTCCACAGGTGGAGCTAATTATTTCACTTGATTCAGTGTGGAGACATGGAAAACATGCACTGTGTGGGGTCCTGAGGACCGAGTTTAAGAACCTGTGTCCTATGGGCTTATTAAAGTCGAAACTACGGGATGTAGAGGGGGGAGGTGGCAGCCTATAAACAAGTTTACTTTGCACTTGTGTCTGCTGCTTTAACAGTGCCATCTACACCCCATGGTAACCAGTGTTCCCCAGATGAAGTAAGAGAAATGGATTTAACAGTGAGTACCAAAATAACTATTTTAGGAGAACCCACTTTATTCATTTAAAGTTTTATAGTTTCTCCAGCTTAAGATGTGGCTTGAATTATTCACACGAGTGAGGGTACTGTCCATCAGGACACGGTTTATTAAATGTTTCACTTTTGCATTGGTCTAAATCAGGTGTGGGGAACCTCTTTTCTGCTGAGGGCCATTTTGATATATAAAACATTATTTGTGGGTCCGGTGCAGGCCACGCCCCTCCGCGTGGCGTCACCCAGAGCGGGGCCACAATCGCCGGTGTTTACAGCAATGCCCAGAGCATCCTGAGGATGCTCCGGGGAGCTGTAAGGGCAGCGGTGACCGTCTGAAGCGTCCTAAGAATGCTTCAGGCGGCACTGCTTCATAGATTCTAGCTGCAGGGAGCCATTCTAGGCACCCTGCTAGCCAGATGAGGCTAGCAGAAAAAAATCTCAGAGGGCCAGACCAAATGATTCCACGGACTAAATGCATCTACATTTTTTTTTTTTTTTTGTACAGATGCTGCCATCTTGGTGCATTTAACCATGTACTTTCCTGTAAAACCAAAAAGTAGATTTGTAACATCACAAGAGTATTTGTGTTGCAGTTCATAGATGATCCTTGATATTTTAATGAATAACACCTAACATTTCCAATTTAACTATATTTTTTGTGTTATTAACATATTACACATCAGTTGAATGATACCATGAAAGAGATAATGCAATACAAATACATTCATACTTTTACTGAGACTCATCTGCATAAAAATACGGAGTTGTACTTTTATTTTTTTTAAATTCAATTTTGTATATGTTTAGTTAAATAATAATGCATTACATTTTCTTAGCTTTTATGTTGCTGATCCCTCAATATAATTTTTAGTGTAGAGTAGTGTACATTTGTTTTAGCTTCCAAATTACATTTATGTAATTGTAGCTTATAGAAAGTATTGAGCATATGGCTAGGTCTTTCCATACACAGCTTGAAAAACAAGTATGATGTAAAGAAAATTATTAGAGTTAAATAAATATAGTGTGTACTGTAACAAGCACCTTTTATTGATAAGATTATTTGCCTTTTTGTGATTAATAGAGCTGTGATTTGTATGTAGTATCATGTTGCGCAGTATGTGGATATAAAAGTATCCATATCTGGTAAAAATTTGCAGCTAAATATATATTGATAATGTAAAACATTTTCTAAGAAGCCTTGTGGTGCGTATAGATGGGACGATCGACAACGATAATGATATCGTTGTTCGATCTCCGGGGTGTGCTGGACAATCGAGATCGATCATCCAGCACACCACCAACTCACCAACGACTATAGCGATCCTCGATCAACGATCGCAGGTCCCTATAGTAACCTGGTCGATATCGACCAGGCTGGCCTGCATGCACGGGCGATTGGTTGATATCGGTCATATGTGCCCGCACATCGCAGGACATTGGGCACCGAAAAATGCACGATATGAACGATAACTATGTGATCGATATCGTTCATATTGTCCATTTTAATCGTACCGTGTGTACGCACCTTAAGATATATAGTAGATTAGTAGGTAGCTTACAACATAGTCAGGAAATTAAAATAAAATGTAGTTACATAAAAATCCAAACGCTAGTGATCAAGGTGTGATTTAGGGATAGGTGTACAAAGCCTTGGAGAGAAAGTACCTACCAATCAGCTTCTAAAGGTCCCCATACACCGTGAGATTGAAAGTTGGTAAGATCAGTTGTACGATTTCCCTTGAAATTCTTCATAAGATGTGGTCAAATGGTGTACGATTGATCATTAAGATCATAGGATAAGATGCATAGAAGTGTATCACATCTTACATGATCAGTTGAGATCTCTCTGCAAAACCATATGATCTGCGATCCAACTAGACGATGGCGGGGATGCGCATCGGGGTCGCAGAAGACTCGAAATACAACTATTTGCAAACGATTGGTCTGTCCAATCTGTAGAAATTGCCAAAATCCAAGTAGCAAGTTTGACAAAACGATTTGTGTTATCATGGATATGTCCCCCAGTGTGCAATGCAGTGATTTACTTCACCACACAGTAAGGACCAGGCCAAGTTTATGCAAAATGCATCTTCATGGCCCTGCCAATATCACTAGAATAGAAGGCTAGATAGTCTACTCTCACTGGAGTCCTGGAGGACTCCACGAAATTCAGGAGTCTGCTGGACATTATATCTAACAGGTCATATTGGTAATTTTCAAGCTGTGCATGATAAAATGTATGAGTGACGGGTGGATGAGCATTGTTAGGCCCAATAGCAAAACTTAGGTAAGGGTCCTGCTATGTCGTTGTAGCCTACCAGCCCTCCTTTCTGCTAATAAAATATCAGATAGAGGCCGCATCACATGTCTGAAGGATGCAATCACTCTGCATGTGTCACTAACATGTTGGTTCTGGTACTTTCAGAACTTGGGAGTGCCATGGGTGCATCAGGGGGTGCAGTGAGTCTCAGGGTGAACCTTTTAAGTTCCAGCATTGGATAAATACAATAATGAAGAAGTCTTTTAAGAACTTATGGAAGATGTGCATCCATTGACTTAACTAGAATCTGCACAGAAAGTTCTGCATGAGCATTTTTGGTGGCATTGGCTATATGGCTCTTGGTTCCCATCCTCTGATACCAGAAAAAAATAAATAAATCACCATGCTTTGTAATTTGCAAGAAAAAGAAATAGGTGTATTCACCACACAATGCCATGGCTATAAAAGTTGGCTTTGCAGTGGAATCCCCCACCAGAAAGCATTTAGCCAAGGCCAGCTACTGTACCGGGGGAGTATAAGCTAATGTCAGCTACAATTTAAAGTTGAAGACCGTTCTCCCCTCAGATAAAAGGAAATCCCTGTAATAGTTAAGGTGTGCTTATCTCTGCTAGGTACACTTCTAGGAAATTAGCAAGATGAAATGTTTTGGAGGCATTGGGGACTGTGGAGATACTGGATCTGTGGAAAACAACAGAAACCGTGCTATCTTAAATATATAATTTTACAGATAAGTTTGCTATGGAATTGGTGGCCCCTTTTAAATCGATCTGTACAATTTTATAAGGAAGATGTGATAGGCTTATATCACACTGAATTGGGATAATGACAGAGAAGGCAGGAGATTGAGAATAACAGTGAAACATAACATTTTAAAATAGTACCCATTATATTGACAAATCAGCTACTAATTGCGATTAACTAAAAATCAATCATTTAATTTCATGGTTTATATACGTAAAAATACAATTTAATTATCTAAAATATGACTACTTTTGCCATTTTAAACCCTAAACCTATTTTTCTGGACTTTATAATTTTTTTTTTTTAGTGTTTGGTTCTCATGAGCCAACCAAATATGAAATGCGTGTGCTACATTCGGGGTGTATGTACGCTATAACTTATTATATATGCACCCATCTGGAGCCGTACACATAAAGGTCTGATGCCACTGCATGTTTTACAGAACATAGTGACACACAATGCGGACATTGAAGGGCCACTACTGGACCAGTTCAGTGCTGTTGGCAGATAAGTGCAACCAGTAAATTGAATAGGTACCGTATTATACAGGTGTGACTGGTGTGTATTTTCCTCCTGGTGTGTTAAAACTTTGGATATTTTACTTCCAAACTCTTTGCTATGAGTGATTATTTGTATTCACAACTGATTTATGAATTGCAAAGCTATGACTATCACAGCAATGATTACGGTACTTCAGGGAGAACACCCGGGGACTGATTCAGAGTGGGATGCAGCGATGATGTCAGACGCTGTAGAGCGATGTTTATCATATGTGCATGCACCCCTATTATGTAGGTACTGAGTCGCAGTACAGATTGGATGCACGGCAGCAGAAATGTAAGGGACGTTCCTGGACAGTGACTGGGAGGTAACAGAGATGCACAGAGATGTTGCATCTTATGGGTGTGTCACAGAAAGCAGTTTGTACAAAGCCGCTGAACCACTCACATAGGAGGCCGCACTCAGAGAGACTGCACCTGCATGGGGCTGGTGCACGTTTTCAGCATGCAGAGGCGCACCAAGCAGTATTTCAGTGTATATGGAAGCTGTCAGTGGGACACTTTGTAGCTGTATTTGCATAAAGATACAGGCGCATCTGCGTCTTACTCAGAATCAGCCCCTTGGTAGCAGAGCCGTAACTAGACTTTTTGGTGCCCTGTGCCAGAAAGTGCATTGGCGCCCCCCTCATTTTTCAAAGGGACATAATGCACCCAAAAAAGGGCCATGGCTTCATGGGGAAGGGCCAGGGAAGAGATAGGGGAGGCCAGGAGATGCTGGGGATAAAAGAAGAGGAAGCTACAAGTGAGAATGATAATAAACAGAAATTTGACAGGCCCAAACAGCGCCCCCTGATCTGTGGTGCCCTGTACGATGGCACTGGCCGCACTACCCTAGCTATGGCCCTGCTTGGTAGTATACCAAAATCTGTATGTAATATTATTTTACCTTGATGTAGCGTAAAATAGAATGGTTTACATTGCACGTGATTCTTTTTTCACCATCTCCACCTCCTCAGCTATAAGTGGCCTGCTGCTGTCTCTAATAAGTTTCCTGCTATAACATACTAGAAAGTGCCAAGGTATCTTGCTTATTAAAGGCCGCAAATAAATATTACAAGTGTCTGTTCTTAAAATTATTTCGACGACAAGTATTTGTAAATGACCTTTCATCTTGACGGAAATATATTCATAGAACCTTGAGGTGTAAATGAAAGGGAGAGTTTATAGGGCCTGAAGCAGGACAGCATCTTAGAAATCCAGAAAGCTGTGATACAAGGCACCTGATCAGTTACTGTAGCTTTCATTAAACCAGTGAATCCGATCCTATATCTTTATAGCAAGCTATGCTGTAATGGCCCTCCCTCCTACCTCAAATACGAGGTGGGTACAGCTTTATAAAGTACTGCAAACTAGACTCATGGGCAGCTCCAGGAACATAAGATCTCTGGGCCTCATTCAGTATGGATCGCAACTGCGAAAATATGCTAATGCCTGTCACAGATCAGCCAGCATAAAGATGCCCACTGCTGCTTTCTTACATCCGTACAACCTTGCACTTCTGTGTAAACATTGGTACTATAGATGCACATCGGCCCATCACGCAGCCTTTAGACCAGGTCTGACCAGCCACAGAAACTGCAAGTTTCCTCACACGCAACGAGTACTCAAGCTGCGTATGCACTCGCAGTGGCTAATTTGTGTATGCCCATGAAACAGCGTACAAACGGACAGATAAGCCTGTGTTTCTCCAACCACTCCCCGTCACCACCCCCAAACGCTGACAGCATGTCACTCACTTTGCGATGGATTCCTATGTGCGTCCGTAATCGCAATGTAATCGCTGTGCACGTGCAGTGTGGCTTGTACGCATGCAGAATGGCAAACAATCTCTCGACTGCGTACGTAATCGCTATTGCGTACGATGCTGAATCAGGCCCTCTGTTCTGCTTTCCAGCTGCAAAATCATTAGCCAATTAGCATGATTAACATACCAATTTGTAATGCTCACCTCACTATATTGCTCTTTATCTCTTAAGGCCCACATATATCAGCAATGTATTGGGCCAATTTCCCGATCTCTAGACGCCATGGTCGGGGCATCGGTGAAATCCAAAATGTTGGATTTCACTGATTTGCCAATCCCGACCAAAATATGATCGAGATCAGCAAATCAGGGATTTTTAACATGAAGAATTTCACTGATTTCCCAATGAATATGTGATCATTGATGGCCGCCGATCTGCATTTCCGACTGGCGGTTACAGTCGGATCGAGGAATCTGTAAAATATCCGTCTGATGTATGGGGCCCTTTACATTTGCTTATATTGTGTTTAAAATAAATCCGCTATTTGAAAGAAGTATAGAGTATAGATTGTGTAAGGATTGAGCTCATCCAAATCCTGATGTAAGGCAGACGGGGCTTAATATATCTAGAATTAATCTTTTATCACCCTGCTGTTTATACAGTACATCCCAATAGGTAAATATCTTTATCACCCAGTAGTCTTCCACAACCTGTGGTAATAAGGTCACAGGTCCCCAACTCTCTTTAGTTACAATTCTGCAGTGTCTGTAACACAAACTATCACTCATTTATTTAGGCTCATAATTACTTTATAGTTTTAAGGCTACTGTAGCCTAAGTGATGAATAGATTACTTCAAAGACTAAGGTTTCCAGAGCATATATAAACCGTAAACAAACACTTTACTTACAAAAAGAGTGTACTGCTTAGTTACAAATAGGATGTTAATAAAATGTTACAATAAAAATAGAAAATACATGTATAGTAACTCCAATTAAAAAGGAGAACTTGCAGGAAATATAGCACATAACATCTTCTAATGCAGTGGTTATCAAACTCTGGGGCTGATTCAGACCTGCTCGCAAGCGGGTCGATGTTTTCCCCCTGCGTACGCGCGAGACCCGGCCAGCGATGGGCACTCCGTTGCCCTGGGTCTCGCACCAAAACGGGGCGACTGTCGATTGTGATTGACAACTCGCCCCATTTTGGAGGCGGGCAGGGGGGGTGGTTGCACAAACGGAGGCGTTCCCGAAGGAACGCCTGCCATTTGTGGGAGGCAGTGGTGAGCTTCCTGCTGTATTTAGAGCAGGAAGCCCACAAGGTCTCGTCGCAAGCCCCGATGGTCGTGACCATCGCCTGGCCGCTCGCAAAAGCTGTGGGTGGTCATCCACAGCTTAGCGAGCGGCCAGGAGGCTCCATTAAAAAAAAAAAAAAAAAACGCCCTGATTCAGGGCGTCCGGCTCTGAATCAGGGTTTCTGTCCCCAGGACCCCACATAGGTCATGTTTTCCAAGTCACCTAGCAGGTGCACAGGTGTATTCATTACTCACTGAAATTTTAAGAGATCCACAGGTGGAGCTAATTATTTCACTTGTGATTCTGTGAGACCTGGAAAACATACACTGTTTGGGTCCTGAGGACCGAGTTTGAGTACCTGTCTTCTAATGAATGAGAGGACAACAAACAATCGGTCCAGACTTTCAAACTCTGTTGATCCCCAAAAACGTACCCAGACCAAACAGTTACAAATGCCTTTTAAAACATACATCATAAGTCTATATTGATTTCATCCCCAACTCTTTTGCGACTGGGTAGTTACTTTCTGACTCTGTTTGTTTTATGACGGCTGAGATAGCCCAGCTCCTCTTCCGTATACTTCGGAAAATGTGTTTCCTGGGAAAACTGAATGCTCAATCTAATTCATAAATTAAACTGTATAATGATACCAAACATTGGGGGAGATGTAAGAAGCGTGGAAGCGGTATCAGCGCATTTTATGTGCGCTGATACCGCTTCTCCTCTATGTATGATCGGGGGGTTTGGTGGTAAATGACAGGGGCAGTATGCCTGGGCAATGTATGAACGGTCATTTCGCCTGACCAATCCGTCCACTGCAGCTGTCGCTATCAACAGCTACAGCCTGGCGATGCCCTATCCCCACAGTAGGGGGCTGCTGGCTCCAGGGCTGTATGCAGGGTAGCGGGGGCTGCCGGATGCGGGGCTGTATGCAGGATCTCGAGATATTTTCGAAATCTCACGCATGCTCAGTGGAGCCGGCCGGGACAGGGACACAGCGCATCAGAAATAGTCTGATGCGCTGTGTACTCAGGCAGGGATCGCCGGAGGGGGGAGTTATCACTCCCCTGCTCTGGCCGATGAGATGTTCATACATCTCATCATTAGTGCTTCCTGCTTCACCTCGGTAAAGAGGCGAAGCAGGAAGCTATATAGCGGCACTTAACGTGCCTCTATAATACATCTCCCCCATTATTTAATAGAGATGTGTGAGCATGTACATACACAATTCCTCACTTATGACATTAAGAGCCCTTAATTTGCATAACCTTGCTCATAAGCTTGCTACATATTTCTAGGATTTTAGAGATTTTTAGCTACATCCAAATTAGTACTTTTTATTAAATTACAGTTTAATTATCAAGCTTCCTTTTTGTTTGCATTGACACTCTATTTCGCAGACGTCGGTCTGCTGGCATCAAGCTGTGCCTGCAGAGACACCAGATGGCTTGTAGCAACAAACAGATATTTTCATTTTGGCATTAAGGGTGTTTACAATTCATTCCAAATTCCTTACACCTGTTTGAAATAACCTGCATATTGATTATTCCCTATTCCTAATAACATACGTAGGATACCACCAGTAATTTACATGTTAATGGAATACTTTGAAAAGCTCTCACCACACTGCTTACTGGTCATCTGAGGGTAATTAATATATATTTCATATGGACAGAGTTCAAATGATTTAAAGAGACCTATCTAGTAACATGTCTCCTAACTGATCTCTACGGACTGTAAAACAGACTGACAGAAGCGGCTCCTACACTACTGTCATAAAAGAACAAACAAAACAGATTGAGTGATATTTTCTATTGAAAATACAATTTTAAAAATGCTTCCTATTGAAACATAAACCTACAGCATTTATCCTTCCTTTCAATTTGCTGCGTTATGCATATGTGGCTACTCTACTGAATTTTGGGGAGTTCTCTGGGACGAATACTCCTTTCACATCGGTATGTCGGGTCGCACCCGAGATTTTGTTCATCCCAGGTGTGACCCTGCCGAGACCTCTTTCCGAGTGGCGGCCCTGACCCGGCACTAATGCCGGGCTGATGACGTCACCGCCGGCACGTGCTATTTTAAATTAATGAAAGATTCACCTGTTTTTAAAATGGTAATAAAATATCCCTTTAATTTAAACCTCAAGGTTCTTTGAAACTAACGACAGCAATTCCCGTTTGATCTACAACAGATGAAGGTTCCATTTTTAATAATGTGATTAATCAGGGGTCGTTCATTAATTTAATCATTATTTCAAAAGTAATGTGTTGTTTTTTTTACTATTTTGGCATAACTGGCAGGATGTTTAAGGGACGAGTCAGTCAGCGGCGATGGGCGTTATGTGTCATTTCAGAAAGGCACATTTTCCCTCGCATCCCATATATATGCGCAAGAAAACTTGCAATGTTTGGGGATACCATAACGGCATTTATGTTTGTCAGCACATCACTTGCAATTGAATAGGCCCTTAGGCTCTTGTCTACTGTGGTAGCAACATGCCATTCCAGGGGTTCCAGTCATATTCTGTACTCATCCCCCACAGCCCATGAGAGTCAGGAAGAGCCCTAGTGCTGTTCTGTTAACCTCTGGAAGGCAGAGGTCATGCTGAGCATCACCTTCTTCTCCCATAGTGGAACCATTCTTATGCTGACCACTATAGCAGGGAGAACCCATACTCGTCATCTCCTTGGGAACAAGCGTTTTGGGTAGCTAAGGACTGAGGGGAGCAAGGAATCAGTGACTGTTGTGATTTTTAGTAATTTTGACTTCTAGGTTGATTTGATCACCAATCCATTTAAGTCATTAGAAATAGCTATTGTATCACCAGAGGCGTAACAGGGCACCATGTGCTGGCCTCTCCCACTGAGCGCGAGACGTCATTATGCTACGCAGAAGGGGGGTGACTGGCTGCTCCGGTAAGTGCAGCGCTGGCCGGGCATCCTCTGGACGCCTGATCGGCTGCATAAAAACTGTAAATGGTGCCTGTCTTGAGGGGATGTAGTTGGCATCCCGATAGTCAGGATGCCGGTACTCAGAATGCCGATAGGGGTCAGAATTCCGTCACCGGCATCCCAACCGCTGACACATCCCGACGGTAAGTATTTTGGGGAGGGTGAGGGGGCTAGGTTTAGGAAACTTATCTCCAGGTGTCGGTATTGCAAACCACTCGAGGTTCTGGCATCTGCATTCTGACCGCTGGTCATGTGTGCGCCGGCATCCCATACCCAACCCGTCTGGAGCATCGCAAGTGCTGCAGCAGCAATCCTGGCACAGACACCTGTTAGCCAGGAGCAAGGGCCGGGGGGGGAAGGGGGAGTAACTGTGCCTCCCACAGAGCTTTTGTGCGACGCCACCAGTTGCCCATAGCTACAGTAGTTATGGCCCTGTGTATCACACTTAGTAGATCTTCCCTCCATGTATTAGTACAGGCTTTGGTGTAGGCTATTGTGTTGCATGTATCTCAGTATTATGAGTGTCCATTTGAATCCTTTTTTATAAACTTTAAAATCAACTATGCTTGCAAACACTTCATTCATTTTTGGACATTTTTTCCTGAAATAGTATTTAACATGCTATGAGAAGCGCTTTATAATTATGTTTTATAAAAACACTTAACATTTGAATATTGCTCATTATGACATTTGTAATTATTTATAATAATAACAATACCAAATCTGCAGCTGGATGTGTGCTGCATGACCCCAATACAATTTCCACAATCCTTAGTTACCTTTTGTAAAAGGGCTATTGAAATCCTGGCTTGAATCCCATTTGCATATTAGTTGTTTAGTTCAGTGCTAGACCCAATGCTTGAAAGTACTCTGTTTTATTCTATTTTTTTTTCTTGCTTGGTTAAGGCCCTTTTTGTTTTTAGTACACATTGGAATTACTACTGCTGCATCCTGACTTATTTTTCTTTCTCCACAGAATGCTTCCAGTCTGCCTCAGGACCATGTTTCGGAGTTCACACCTTTAGCCTCTATGCAGAGCCCAAACTACCAAAGCAACGAGTACAACAGTGATGCGGACAGCAGGTCTAATTATCTTTCTAAAAAAGTGATGCTTACTCATTGGGAAGGCAATGCTTATTTCAAACTCCCATCCCTCTTTGGCTATTCCAATACCCACTATAGCTCCAGCACGGGCTCATACCTCAGCAGGTCAGGGCTGGAGACATCGGTGTGACAGATCACCACTGCAAGCCTTTACAAACTTCAAACTTCATTTTATAACTTGAGAGATGCAGCGAAATGATTGTTTAGTAAAACATTTGCCTCTTGGACGCATACTACAGTCTGACATTAGGAGAAATTGCTTCTCTCGAGGCTTGAGAGGCTCTTAGTTATTTTTTTAAGCACTGCAGTAATCAAGCACAGAACAATCATCACAGTCTGGTACTGTGTGACTGATAGCACTATACATTTTCCTTGTTCCCTGTCCAGATATTAAGTGGTTTAATTATGTTTGCTTCTAGTTGTCTTTTATACTACTGAACGTTGTGTGTGTGTGACTGCTCGTATACCGTATGTTAAGTCAACAAGTTGCTATTTGGTGGAGCACAATGTACTGTCTAACTGAAAATCCTGCTCTCTTTTTCTCTCCTTTGCTGGTACCAAAAGAACAAGCTGGTGTTTCCTTTGTGCTCATTTATTTTCAAGAAACTCTGTCTAAGAATCATTTCATTGTAAGTTGCCAAATATATTCACGTACGTAATACGTCTTCCTCTAGATTCCTACAGTAGATGTGTACTCATGTCCTGTGTCATATACTGTTTACTACTAGTTGTGCCATTACTGTGGAAGAACCTTATAGAACAAGATTGCTTTGTAAAATACAGTCTGAACAGGAAAACACACCTCATGCAATATACATTTTCATGTTACATAAGAGTGAACTCTAGAATTAATATAGTATAATTTTCATTTTATCTAGTGGTTACAATGGATGTCCCAGCTTTACTATTTGCTATCTGTGGTACAACTTGTCCTAAGCAGCTATAGCCACAGAAACGCTTGCAAGTTACAAATAGTATACAGTCATTTATGCCTCAGAAATAATAGGATAAAACAGAGGGGGTCATTGCAATACAAAACATGAAAAAAATTATACCCCCTTTTGTTTCTAAGTAAACAAGCTGCAAATGTTATTTCTATGTATTTTTTTATACTATCTTACAAAACTCCATCACAAATGTATAATCAGCTATTTCTCATAAATGAACGACAAAATATACATTCTACTCACAAGATAAAGTGAGGTCTTACTTATGTTGTGGTAAAGTTCCAATATGCAGTTAATAATAACAAAATGCAAGTGCATATGTGCTGTAGCCCATAACAACCACTCAGTTATCACCTTTGGTCGATCAAGAGCAACATAGATAATTAATCAAAATATCTTTTTGCTACAGATTACCAGGATTTGGCACTGAACTACTTTTGGGCCGATGCAGAGTTGACCACAAAAAAGAAATATGCCCGCACTCAGTTTTACCAGTGTTGTACATGGTACCAGCTGTGCTGCAATACTAATGCCATATATGTATACATAACAGAAATTCTCTGCAAGTCACTAGCATACTGTATATGCCCATCAGTGTTCTCCCCAGGCTGTTTTTGGCGGGTGCACCACCCGGCAAGAAACCGCCTACCACCCGGCACTTTGGGAGCCTGCAAGTGGGGACAGCATCTGGGAGCTGTATAAAAAGGACCAGATACTACAGACTTTGCAGCTTTTTCATAATCAGACGATTGGGCCCCTAACAAGAAGAAGAGAATTAATATATAAAATGTTATTTCAAGTTTATATCATAATGTCAGGGCTTAAAACATTTTTTTATTGTGAAGGCCCCACCCGGCTACTTCTTGATGCCACCCGGCTGGAAAAAATTTCTGGGGAGAGCACTGCCCATATATGCCGGTTAAATGCACTCACGTCTCAGGCACAGAGAGTAAAATCAAAACAAGGGCAGGCTTATGTGGCTCAAAAGCCAACCCTTGTCTGAAAGTCAGAATCCCGAAGCCTGCAGGTAAGTGCCCTAACCCATCTTTGCCGCAGCTACACACCTGACAGATACATTGATCGAGCGATCTGCAAATATATCTGCAGATGATGGTTGTTCATAAACACTGAACCATTATCTTTTCTCCTGGCCGGGGATCACGACATGACCCCCTCTCCCAGCCTTTGCTGTGTACCGCCCCGTACACACTGCACGTTGGACAGATATATCTGCCATTGGCTGTGCAGCAGAGCTGACACGATATGTCTATGAATGATGTCTTTCACAGACATATCGCTGGTACACACTGGCCGAAGGGCACTCGATATATTAATTGATCAGCTAATATACAGTATCTGCCAGTGCGTACCCAGCATTACCCTAATCTCTTCCCCCGCGCAGCCTAACCATAGCCATTCCTCCCCTGCTGCCTAGTGCCTAACCCCGACCCTAACCCCAAGCCTAATACTTACTATCCAGATGTCAGGTCAGGATTCTGGAGCTAGGATTCCGGCGCCGGGATTCTGACCGCAGGCATCATCCCGTTACCCTCTGTACGTGAGAGGTGAGTGCATTTAACTAGCATATATGCGCATATACAGTATGCTAGTGACTTGGAGAGAATTGGGGTCCCTTGACTACGGTCTGCAAGCTTAAATGTTTTGAACAAAATATGAACAAAATCGCCATACTTTAATTTGCTAGATTCACACAGATTTGCAGTATATTACTGTTAGCACCGATAGTAAAGTCTTTCAGAGTTGAACACAAGTCTGTATTGGAAGCATATCTAGCAAGTTTTCACAGTTCACATGCTCCGCAATCTAGTGTGCGCAATTACGGGCAATGAGTACTTTATGGGGCATGAGTAAAAACTTGCTATGTGCATGTACGCGTGTTGAATTTAATTTCCACCTTAATTTTTAACATTTAAATAGTTTCTAAGTATAGTATGTTGAAGAAGTCATCAGGTATACAAAAGTTTTTTTTTTTTAAATTTGCCTCCTCACCTCCCTGTAAAGTGAATTTAAGTATAGTAGATGCATAGGCATCATTTTGTGCACTAGCGAACCAATCACCTGCCTGTTAACTTTGCAGAAGCTACCATATACAGTATGTGTGCAAAGGAAGCTCTTGTGTAGTCCTCGTCCTGAACGCTGCAAATGACCCCAATTGTCATCACTTGTTCTAATTATAAAAATTCAGTGTAAATCATGACAAACTGTGTTTGCTAATGGTAGCAGACACTTGTTACAAAGCAAAGCCCGAATAACATCACTTAATAGTTATATAAAAATGTCAACAACATTATGGATAGTGCTGCGAATAAGCTATCGATACTAACTAAATATATGTTGATTTATTGTGTGGATAATCATAATGAAGCACATGGTGTATATAAGCAATCACAAAATGTTGTCCCATACAATATTTGGTTTTGGCATGTTTTGTTTACAAAGCAAATAAAGTAAGAGGTTTATTCTTTTGTAAACATGTTGGCGACCTCAAATTTTTGTCTGTGTGTCCATGTCTCTTGTGAAACCACTATGTTACCTTAGAATGGAGAATGTTAGATCACTAATGGTATTTACCTTAATTTGTCTATTACAGCAAAACATACTCTTTGAATAGAAATTCTTCACTGTGTAAACAACTTGAGGCAGTCCAAATTATAAAATTTTTAGCAAATTAAGATTTTTAGGAAACTGAAAATTCTGCCATTAATATAATTATTATTCCATTTCTATTATTTGTTATAAAATAAGTATAAATAATAGCAAAAACGTCTATCGAGGCCTTTCCACTAGCGTTCAGACCTTCAGGTCGCTGAGGTGCGGTGCCCGCACTGGACGGTGTTCACTGAACGTCAGTGAAGGAGCCCGACCTCCTATCTCTGAACATGCCGAACCTGAAGAGCATCGTCCGGTTGACGGGCATGTTCAGTAGATAGTCTGGGACGGCAAGGACCCAGCGTGCACGTGCATCGCTGGTCCTTGCCGGCTATCCATTACCCGACTTTGTGAACAATGCGACCAAAACCTCCTAGTTTTGGTCGGATTGTTCACAAAGTCGGGTAATGGATAGGCCCCTTTAGCTAATATATTTGCATAAATATACAGAGATAATGTACAGATATGTCCTTGTATACCTATCCTTTTTACGCCATATGGTGCAAATGCCTGGTGCGCCCATGGGTAACTATTCCCATTCTGCATACTTTTTCTTCAATTTTGCATCTTAAACGCTTAGGGCCGATTCAACTAGAGGCGAAATCGGCCGAATTTATCGCCACCGGTGAAATCGCCCGATTTTCTCCAAAAAAAAACGGGAGGAAAAAAGGTAGGAAATTGCGTCTGTACCCCAAAAAAAGGCTGACGAACATTGAAAATTATTTTAGAAGTGTACGATTGGCCGTAATGAAAGTATTTTGGGAATTTAATTGTGTCTGTTGGCAGTAATTTGCGTATACATAAAAATGTAAAAAAATGGTAGAAAGCTATTTTTTCCCCCAGGAAATTACTGTTCCACGTAAATTGGGGGTACGTTAAAATGGATGAAAGTATATTTTTGTATCGTAAAAGCGAAATTATTATTTTTTTTCCATCAATAAATTTTTATTGAAAATAATCAAAAAACAGGGGTACAGAAAAAAAGAGAAGGGGGCAAGAAAAAAAACAACAATATCAATAAAAATAAAAACATTAAATAAGCAACAGGACATCCACAAATATCAAACAGTTATCACATTACATAAACATGACAAATAGGCAGTCTAGGCATCTGAATCTCCCGAGGGAAGTTCGTATAGGTTACAAGGCGAGGACGGGGATAGTTGGTTAAGTCTTGCAGAGGACGCCCCCTTGCCGTCAGTAACATAGATATGCCATGGATACCACTTCACAATAGGAGAGGATGGAGCCATAGAGTAAGTAGCGTCCTTAGGCCCTCATTCAGAGCCACTCGCTAGCGGCAGTACGCTAGTTCCGAGCGATGTTCGCACATCTGCGCATGCGTACGGTTTTTAGTACGCATGCGCGAACCAGTCAGTGCGGCCGAAAATCATTTGTACGCAATATAGCGAGTGCCTGCTATTTTGAGTGACAGAATGAGGCGTATGTGGGTGGTAACAGGGGAAGGTGCTTGAAAACGGGGAGTGGAGATCCGTTCGCAGGCGTGCTTAAAGGTCAAAACAGGCGTTTTATGGGTGTGCATAATTAATATAGCAGCGTCAATGACCACGTCACTTGGTTTTTTTTAACTCAGAACTGCTCGCAAAATAGCGGTTGAAAAAACCAACCACAAGAATAGCGAGCAGTTCATATCCTGTTCGATGTACTCGATTAATCTAATAAATAGCGGACATGACGTATGGTGCGAGCGGCCAGGGGGCGTTTTTAAGAAATAAAAGAGCGTATGTTTTGCTCGCTCGTTCAGACTTAGAGGTGTGAACAGACTGCAATGTGCGAACGGATCATTTGCATAGCCACCCCTTGTTTTTGAACGAACGAACACAAATAGCGAACGGCTCTGAATGAGGGCCTTAGTCTCCATTTCGAAATGGAATTGGGTTTTTGTAATAACTTTGGCAAATGGGGGAGGGGAAGGAGACTTCCAGTGTTGGGCTATAGTAGCTCTAGTGGATATTAAAATGTGACCAAGGACATAACGAGCAGATTTGGGAATAGTGGGAGGATACCCATGTAGGAGGGATTTAGAGGTAATGCAAGGCCAAGGACTTCCTTTATTAAGGAAAATACATCTAACCAGAAAGGACGCAAAGAGGGGCATTCCCAAAAGATATGAAAAATTGTGCCTTCAGAGTGGCAAAGACGCCAGCAAAATTTAGAGACTGTAGGCCATATCCCGTGTAGACTAGAAGGGGTCAAATATAGTCTGTTTAGGAGTTTTATATGCATTTCAGTGTGATTGGTGCATTTGGATAGAGAAAAGGAAGATAAATATATAGATTTCCATTGTTTAAGGGTAAAAGAGATCATTTTCCCAACGGAGCTGAACAGGGGATTTGGTCATCAGGAGACAATAATGAATACCAAAAAGATATGGCCCCACAAGAGGAGGATCCAGACAACCTATTTAGAATTTGGTCTGGGGGTGTCTGAAATGTAGCGGGGCTAATATCAAAATGAGCTATCCAATGTTGAAGTTGGAAATAATAAAACCAAGCCGATGGGCCTAATTTAAATGTGGCACACAGATCGGTGAACGGTAAAATAGAAGATGGGGAAAAAAAATCTGCTAGGGACTTAATACCCAATCGCATCCAGTAAGACATATGAAGATTGGGAAGCAATTTGTCTAATGCTTGGAGAGATATGGTCCTGGTAGGGAGAGTGAAGTTAAAATGAGTCTGGAGCCTAACATCCCATATCTTTAGGGTATCAAGGACAGACTTGGGAAGTGATTGGAATTGCGGGCGTAATTGTTTAGGTAACCACAAAAGGTCCGGTAAAGGAAAACCTTGGAAAAGGGCACGTTCTAGGTCTACCCAAGGCTTAGTATGGAGGGGGAGAAACCAGTCATGTAGTTGGGAGAGGAGGGCTTCTTCATGGTACCTAAGCAGGTCAGGGAGAGTGAGGCCTCCCTGTTGTCTAGAGCGAATCATACGATTATAAGCTATTCTGGGAGCTCTACGCTTCCATACGTAAGACAGCATCAGTCTCCGCATTTGCTGTAACATATTACGGGGAATTGCATATGGGATAGCACAAAATAGGTACATCAATTTAGGCGGTAGCATCATCTTGAATGCCGGTAGGCGGCCTAACCAGGAGACCTCGTGGTTCATCTAGGTTGTGGCTAAAGTTGTCAACTGTATCAACAAGGGGGCATAATTAACGTTGTGGACATTGTTGATAGAAGAGGGGATAGAAATACCTAGGTAGGATAAGGAAGAGTCCTTCCAAGTAAAAGGAAAGCTCCCTTTCAGGGATTGGAGAGTTGATGGGGGAATATTGATAGGTAGGGCTTCAGTTTTAGTTGTATTTAATTTGTAATAGGAAGCAGCACTATAGTTGTTCAAAATACGGTGAAGGGGAATCAACGAGGTCTCCAGGGCAGTTACAAGTCATAAAACATCGTCTGCAAAGAGACACAATTTATGAGAGGAGTCACCTATCGAGAGACCAGGGAGTTCAGTGGATGAACTAATCATTTGATCAAGGGGTTCTATAGCGAATACAAAAATTAGTGGGGAGATAGGGCATCCCTGCCTAGTGCCGTTAGTTATCTGGAAAGATGAGGAGAGGAAGCCATTGCTAAAAATCTGGGCTGAAGGGCCAGTGTAAAGAGCGTTGATAGAGCGGAGAATATCACCATGGAGTCCAAACCTGCAAAACACCTGGCGCATATAGGGGCTGATTCAGAACCAATCGCAAGCGACTCGATGTTACCCCACTGCACATGCGCCGCTTCCGGCGTGCGCATGCGTGAGACCCGTCCAGCAACTGCAGCTCAGTCGCTACAGGTCTCGCTACAAGACTGGGCGGCTGTCGATGGTGGGTGACAGCTCGTCCCGTTTTGTAGGCGAGGAGGGGGGGTGGCTGCACAAATGCAGCCGTTCCCTTAAGAACGCCTGGTGTTTGTGGGCGGCCCTACTGACATCACTACTGATGTCAGTAGTGGACTTCCTGCTCTATTAGAGCAGGAAGTCCACTCGGGCTTGCGGGAGCCGAGACCCTACCAGAGGGTCTCGTTGCAACCCCGATGGTCGCGATAATTGCGATGGACTCCAGGCCGCACGCACAAGCTGTGGGTGGTCACCCACAGCTTTGCAAGCGGGCTGGAGAAAAAAAACCAAACAAAACAAAACACGCCCTGATTCAGAGCGAGCGGCTCTGAATCAGGCCCATAGTCCCAATGGAGTCTATCAAATGCTTTTTCAGCATCTAGTGATAGGAGGAGAAAAGATAGTTTGTTATATGAGACCCATTCTACCAAATCTAAAACCCTACGGGTATTGTCAGGAGCCTGACATCCTGAAACGAAGCCCACCTGGTCAGGGTGAATTAACTGAGGGAGCAGTGGGTTCAGACGATTAGCTATAAATTTAGCATACATTTTAATGTCCGTGTTAAGAAGCGCTATAGGTCTGTAATTTTTACAGTCGGAGGGATCCTTGCCCGGTTTCGGGATTGTCACGACTTGTGCTTCCACCATTTTGGCTGGAAAGCAACTGGTTTTGGAAGCCTCCAAATATAGCTGTACAAGGATTGGGGAAAGGACTCCTCCGAATGCAGAATAAAAGGAATTAATAAAGCCATCAGGGCCGGGGGCCCTACCTTTAGGGAGTTGCTGGATAACAAACTGGATCTCCTCTAGTGACCAAGGGGCATTTAAAGACGCCAGGCTATCTGCTTCTAAGGAAGAAATAATATGGGTTGATGGTTGGGGGATGGAGGGATCTTCAGAGAAGTTATATAGCTTTGTATAGTATTCCGAAAATAGGTTTGCAATGTCAAGGGGGTTAAGGCACCTGGAACCGGAAGAGGAAAGAAGGCATTTGATTCCATTGCGGAGTTTACGAGCTAGGAGGCAAGAAGCCTTATTCCCAGCAGTATAGTACCTATGGCGTAAACAAGTAAGGGTTGAGTGCATGCGTAGCATGAACAATTTTTGAAGCTTCTGTTGAACCTCTTGTAATTGTTTACGCAACATCCTAGTTGGGTGGGCCTGATTCTGAGATTCCAAGGATCAAAGGGTAGACTCCAGGTCGATCTGTGTTTTACGAGAACAAGCTTTAATCTGAGAACCTTTTTGAATAGAAATGCCAGAGTACCGCCTTCAATATGTAAAACTGAAGTGTCTGAAGGTGAATTGGTATACAACGTAAGAGAATCCGTAAGAGCCTTCAGAATCTCAGGATCATGAAGATGGTAGTCAGGAAAATGCCAGGGGAGAGCGATTATCTGTATTCCAGGACCATAAAATAGGAGCATGATCGGACCAGGTAATAGGAAGAATTTTGATTTTCTTAGTGGACTGAAGGATCCTTTTATCCAAAAGAATAAGATCTATTCACAATCTATACAGAGAAATAAACATCATATTTATAATAGCGAACAGGATATAAAAGGAGTATCATCACAAAATCTATGAGACAACACAGACTCAAATTTATCAAGAAACAAAAGTCTAAAACCTGTAAATATTTGTGGCTGATAAGTCCAATACGGAGCATCCTGGAACGAAGTGACCAACAGGAACAGGAGCCATAGGAATGACTCACCGAAAGAGGCCAACTAATGTTGCTATAATAAATTAACAAGCAACGACCCAGTCCAGGAGGATGCATATAACTCAGCCAATGAAATAACAAAAATTTTTTTTTTTAGAAATCCAGGAAACCTCAACTAACCTGGGACCACTCTGACTGAAGAGGGGGATTTGAAGAGGATGATGCAATAGAGACCGGAATGTTCCACTCTGATAGTAGCTTGGCACCCACTTCCAAAGACGATATGACATATGTAGAGCCAACCTTCCGCAGCAAGAGCTTCACCGGGAAACCCCAGCGGTATTGAATATCATTATCACGGAGAGCTTTAGTGATGGGTTGGAAAGATCTGCGTTTGTTGATGGTGTGGATCGAGAGGTCCAGGAAAAGTTGGAGATTGTTAAGAACCTCTGAATCTTCTGCCAGTCAAGCAGCTCTAAGGACTTCCTCCTTAATGTGTAAGAAATGAGGTGAAGCAGAACATCTCAGGGGGGAACTGCCAGGGGCTGTGCAGGGTTTAGGGAGGCGATGGATTCGATCAATTAGCAGGTCACGGACCTCAGCAGAGGGTAATAATTTCTGGAAAAGGGTCAGGGCAAAGTCCTGGAGACCATCATTGAGCACAGATTCCGGGACACCCCTTATCTTTATATTCTTTCTCCTGGATCTGTCCTCCAAGTCAGCGAGTTTATCTTTAACCGCTGTTAGCTCCGTCAGAACAGTGTTATGTGAGGTGAGAAGGTTGTTATTTCCAAGTGGTTAGTCCGGTCACCCACATTCGTTACCACAGCAGAGATTTGTTTAACGGAGGTTTGGAAGTCGGAGGTAAGGTCTGTCCGAAATGCCTGGAGCATCTGGTGGAGTGTACGAACTGTAAGTGGAGCATCAGTAGGGGGGTCCAGGCTGGTCGTAAAGCTAAGTGAAGAAGTAGCTATGGAGATGGATGCCACTGAGGTCTTCCCGGCAGATGCAGCATCTGGGTTTTTTTGTTAGACAAATTTAATAAGAGGTGCGAAGGTAGAAAGTTTGCCTCATTTGGCAGGCATGACGATCTTCAGAGGTCGGAGGCGCAGGTGTTAAGAGAAAAAAAAAGGAAAACCTCACACCAAATAGCTTTAAAGATGTTGGCTTACTATATAACATAGGCAGGAGTTGCATATATCTCAGCCGATAGGTATGGAATATTATATATCACATTGGGCAGATATGAACTGCAGACATTACATCAGGTAAGCAGGAACTGTGGAGGTCTCAGGGGGGAGATTAGAAAAGTATCACTGGAACAGCATGGAGATGCAGGGGAGCACAGCCTTACATGAAGACAAATGGGAAATAGACAGTCAATCACCAACCTGAGCGCAGAAGTAGAGAGGAGACATGAAAGCTATGTAACAGCTAGCAGGAGCTGGAAGGAGTCCAGGAGACAGCGTCCAGGCACACTAAGGAGTGCAGGCTGTTAATCAAAATGGCGGCTCCCGACGGTCCCCAGGAATATTTGTCATCCAGGAGAGAAACACCTCTAAGAAGGGGGGGGTCTGGGTCCAGCTTGCCAGGAGCGGAGGCAGAGGTATGTGAGGAGTGCAGCAGCGGCCGCAACGATGACATCATGTGGCCTTCCGGCAGAGCTCCGGCTTCTGGAGGCTCACTAGGCCGTGAATCGCCGGGTCCCACGGAGCTGCAGCAAAGTCCGGGAATCGGACCATGGAGAAAGCGGACATACCAGAGGGGTAAATTAAGCCGTCAGGGAGGCAAAGGACCAGGTAAACTTGCTGTTTAAGGCGCGGGAGTTAGGCGCTCCGGTAAACTGCTGATGCCCAGGAAGCCAGTCAGGCCACGCCCCATAAAAGCGCAATTTTAAAAACCGT
The DNA here is from genome assembly GCA_031769625.1 of Taudactylus pleione. Classification (NCBI taxonomy): domain Eukaryota; kingdom Metazoa; phylum Chordata; class Amphibia; order Anura; family Myobatrachidae; genus Taudactylus; species Taudactylus pleione. The sequence goes on from JAUIMM010000040.1 coordinate 49,272,036, forward strand.
TAAAGCGCCTGATGCGGCCTTGTGTGATGTTTAAAACACTTGATACCACCCCCTGAAAACCAGACCCAATACGTTAAACCCATTTTCAACAATTGTTTTTTTCTCCAAAAATTTGACCGGTCGTTTTTCGCCAAAGTACGCAACTAACGGAAAAATGTTGAGGTAATTTAACATAAGGGAGAGGGGGTGTTGTTCAAAAGGTTCTGAAAGAAATCCCCAAATTTTTAGTCAAAAATAGGGATTTTGCTTTTTTTTTTTCACCTGGTCTGAGATGGTGAAAACTTTTCTCCTGTTTTTTGAAGAAAATCGGCCGTTTTTCTTCTTGGGCGGCTAAAATCTGCTCCGCAGCTAGTTGAATCAGGCCCCCGGTGTATTAGGTACATGAGATTAGTGTTTTGGCACAGCTAACTTGCAAAGTCCAAGGAGCTGTAAACTGGGCAATTTGAGGATGTGTGTACAGTATGCAGTCACATCTGTATGGTGGCAACACTACAGTGCATATTTGATCTAATAGGAGAACTGCATTAAGGTATTGTATTGATTTTTGTAAAATTCACTTAAGTTTCTGTTGAAATGACCACTTCATATTCTTCATAAATCTTTAACTTCTAGTGTTTCTGTGCATCCCCTAGAAAACCTTAAACCATTTGTTTACCAACAGGCCTGTAGAGAGCTGGACCAGGCCCCGGTACTTTTAGAAGGTATGGCTAATCGTGGAGGCATGGCCCTGTCCCCTTAGGAAAAAAAGAAAAATGTGTTTGCAGCAGCGCTGAGGTGGGGGGCACTGTGAGCCCCTCAGCCAAGGGCAATTCTGGGGGGGCGATCTGTGTGCTCGGTGGCAGCAGCCTACCTGGCCCCACGGCAGCCCAGCACACACTGTAGAGACAGAGGCTGCTGACAGGGAAGGGGGCGGCAGACCCCCCCCCACCTTCCCATCGGGCCTGGGTAATTAGTACCCTCTCCCCCCCTCTCTGCGGCCATGTTTACTAAAGGCTGTCCAACACACTTCCTAATAAGTGGACATTCCTTCTGTTTATTGAAATTTAATTGTTATATACTGTATTTAATTTTCAACTCCTGCTCATTTCGGATGTCCTGCTTTTCAAACTGGCCAAGAAAGCTTAACCTGTATCCAGTCGGTTCTTTGGAACAGTCATGACAGAAGATGCGAGTGCTGATAATGTGGAAGGCAACAACCTGGGCCCATAATATCTTGGTGAGGGCAGGGCTGCATGTGAAGAGTAGAACAAAGTAAACTACAGACTGGGGTTTGGATATTTCTAAGGAACAGGGTCCCAGAACAAAACAGAGAAGTTATATATATCTCCTATCAACAAAGTGCAGGAAAACTTAGCTATCAAACACACCTAAAGTCCGTACATAGAATACTATACTTCCATGCACCTTTTGTAAACAAGTACTTTGTTGCCATACTGTATCGCTCTCTGTGTATAAACATTACAATGTGTGTGTATATGTATATATACAGTGCATCCGAAAAGTATTCACAGCGTTTCACTTTTTCCACATTTTGTTGTTACAGCTGTATTCCAAAATGGAATAAATTAGTTTTTGTCCTCAAAATTCTACACACAATACTCCATAATGACAAGGTGTAAAAAGTTTATTTGAGATTTTTGCAAATGTAATAATAAAAAAACCCCAAAAACCTAAGAAATCCCATGTGCATAAGTATTCACAGCGTTTGTTCAATACTTTGTTGATGCACCTTTGGCAGCAATTGCAGCCTCAAGTATTTTTGAATATGATGCCACAAGCTTGGCACACCTATCTTTGGGCAGTTTCGCCCATTCCTCTTTGCAGCACCTCTCAAGCTCCATCAGGTTGTACAGAAAGTGTCGGTGCACAGCCATTTTCAGATCTCTCCAGAGATGTTCAATTGGATTCAAGTCGGGGCTCTGGCTGGGCCACTCAAGGACATTCACAGAGTTGTCCTGAAGCCACTCCTTGAATATCTTGGCTGTTCTTAGGGTCGCCCCAGTCTGAGATCAAGAGCGTTCTGGACAGGTTTTCATCCAGGATGTACATTGCTACATTCATCTTTCCCTCTATCCTGACTAGTCTCCCAGTTCCTGCCGCTGAAAAACATCCCCACAGCATGATGCTGCCACCACCATGCTTCACTGTAGGGATGGTATTGGCCTGGTGATGAGTGGTGCCTGGTTTCCGCCAAACATAACGCCTGCCATTGACACCAAAGAGTTCAATCTTTGTCTCATCAGAACGGAGAATTTTGTTTCTCATAGTCTGAGAGGGGATCGGTATGATTTACCGCTGGCAGCATGGCCGGCGGTTAAAATCCCGGCAGTGAAGATAAGTATTTTTTCTATTTACTAACCTAACCTCCCCCCCTAACCCTCCCTTAGGGGTACCTAACCCTAACCTCCCCCCCAAGTGAATAATTCTAATCCCTAACCCTAAGTCTCCCGGGGGGGTGCCTAACCCTAACCCCCCCTTCCCCTAGCCTAACACTAACCTCCTGGGGGGGGTGCCTAACTAAGTACCCCCCGGGAGGCCCTAACCTAAACCCCACTGCGGCTGTCCGTGCCCGGCTTACCTTCTATCGGTAAGCCGGGTGTCGGGCTCCCGGCGTAGGTCTAATGACAGGAGTCGGAATTTCGACGTCTGTCATTAGACACCTGCCGGGATTAGATAGACTGGATGCCGACGGTCGACATTTAGACAGTCGGTATCCTGGCTGGATACCGTTTGAGAGTCCTTCAGGTGCATTTTAGTAAAAAGCACATGGCAGCCCGCCTGGAGTTTGCTAAGAAGTGGCTTCCGTTAGGCCACTCTACCATACAGGCCTGATTGGTGGATTGCTGCAGACATGGTTGTCCTTCTGGAAGGTTCTCCTCTCTCCACAGAGGAATGCTGTAGTTCTGCCAGAGTGACCATCGGGTTCTTGGTCACCTCCCTGACTAGGGCCCTTCTCCCCCGATCGCTCAGTTTAGACGGCCGGTCAACTCTAGGAAGAGTCCTGGTGGTTCCGAACTTCTTCCATTTACGGATGATGGAGGCCACTGTGCTCATTGGGCCCTTCAAAGCAGCAGATATTTTTCTGTACCCTTCCCCAGATTTGTGCCTCGAGACAATCCGGTCTCTGAGGTCTACAGACAATTCCTTAGACTTCATGCTTGGTTTGTGCTCTGACATGCACTGTCAAGTGTGGGACCTTATATAGACAGGTGTATGCCTTTCAAAATCATGTCCAAACAACTGAATTTACCACAGGTAGACTCCAATTAAGCTGTAGGAACATCTCAAGGATGATCAGTGGAACAGGATGCACCTGAGCTCTATTTTGAGCTTCATGGCAAAGGCTGTGAATAATTATGTACATGTGATTGCTTAGTTTTTCTTTAATTAAATTTGCAAAGATCTAAAAAAAACCTTTTTACACGTTGTCATTATGGGGTATTGTGTGTAGAATTTTGAGGACAAAAATGAATTTATTCCATTTTGGAATAAGGCTGTAACATAACAAAATGTGGAAAAAGTGAAGCGCTGTGAATACTTTCTGGATGCACTGTATATATTATATATAGATGTATCCTCTCTCATTGTTGCGCCAAACAGCCCCTCTCGGCAGCCTGGTCCTGTGAGACTCTGCTAGCGGCAAACATGTTTTTTTATTTTCCAGAAAATGCGTCAAGTTGCAATTTGATGTCACTAGTAAGCACCAGGAGACTGTGCTGATTAATTGATATGCAACAGTTATCTGTGTGCGACTGAGCCTCTCAATCAGCATGCGCAGTGCTGTGATGCAGCGGCCGCAGCTTTTTTCCACACCAAGCTCCGTTGCACACAGACATACAAGTGTTGCATATCAAATTAATCAACATAGTCTCCTGGTGCATCCTAGCATTACATTTTATGCACAAAAAAAACCCAAGATGCCAGACGCTAGAGTTGCACAAGATCTGATGGCTCACTTACACTAGGCTTATTGAGCGGCATGGCATATTGAGGCTAGATGTGCAAGGTCACGCACCATGGAATGAAGACCGTTTTAGAGCTTTATAGTACTCCTGTTATGAATTGTTGATTCCATGTATTCTAAAATCAAGCACTAAATGTGCTAATTGCTGTGTTCTCTCTCTTGCAGATTTATACTTTGTACTACAAATCGTCATAAAAAGGTTTTCCTTTTTGTATTCCAAAATTCAGCATACCCGTCATGTCTGCTAACAAAGCATTTATGCAGCCTTAACACAGGTTTGAGCAGCATTTTTGCTAGCTGTCTGACCTAGTCAGACCATCTGCTTATTTATTTCAGTGCCATTGAAATCAATTGAAGGATACAATCTGCAAGTGAGATATGTGGACAATGGGCAAGTTTACACCTCATTTGTTATCATTCACAAAGTTTTCAGAGTGCTGCAGAGGTCAAATTTCTTCCTTTAATGTGTATATTTTCTCATAGAACATAAGTGTTGACATAATTGTGTATATGATCTGTGAAGCGTTCGAACACATCATAAACCTTGAAGAATTAATGCGTCACTAATTATGATGTGAATTGCAATCATTTTCGTATAGTTATGTGGTCCTACTATAAATGTCCCTTTTATGATAATGTAAGAATGCCAGTTTGATCCAGTGGCATCACTGTGTGGTGACACCCAGTGCGGCACTTAGTCAATCATTACGGATACTGGGGGTGTGGATGATGCACCTAACGCTTGTCGGTTACACCATCAGTGTTGGTGACACCAAAATAGATCTGCACTATAATGGTGTCACCTCCTCAGATGGCGGCAAATGTAATACAATGTTGCAATAGTAATGGGGTTGTCGATCAGGTAATGTGGCAGCATGATGCGGAAGACAGTAGACTGGATCTAAACTGGCTGGCTTGCAGTAGCCAATTGCCCCTGGCACCTAATATACATATTAGCAGAAACAGACAGCTATTGTAGGAAGGAGGCAAAGCTATAAAATATTCCATTATATTTTACTCTATAGCAAATCTATGGCACAAATTTGTAGCAAGATAGAATCCTGTCACTAACCCACTTGTGAAATTCCCTACCACACCCAATAAGACTTTCCCCTCACCTTTCAAATCTTTGAACATACTAAAAACCCATGTCATTATTGGAGCTTGACCTACTCCCTCCAGTACCACTCACACAGGTACATGCTCACAACTATGCCAATCTTCACTCTGTGCTCCTCTTCTTACACCTGTGCCCCTTCCGCCTAGATTGTAAGCTTGTTTATAAGCAGGGCCCTTCCCACAGTTTGTTTTCATGTCTTCAATTTTTTTGGTTAGGTCTGCTCTGTTATCCTCACGGTCTGTTGCTGTTGACCATTATGAAGCCTTACAAATGAACAGGAACACTTTCTGTGTTATAGCTTCAAATGGATACATCATAACTTTGAAATATTGGGTTTTGTTAAACATTGTAATATTAATGTTGTGTATCTTTTCAGTCTAAAGACAAGGTTATGCTAGAAGTGTTACCTTTTTCCTCCATTGTGTATATTACCACACTTACAGTAGGAGAATGAAGTGCTCTACCTGCTTGTTCTTCCCAGTGATGGTGCGAGACTACTTTAAATTATGTTGTTTTATATTTATGTTGAGCATTGGTGATTTGTCCATTTGTCCTGTGTGTAAATATAATATACTGTGATTTCCATTATAATGAAATATCAGTATGTAACAAAAGAAAAAAAGGTTTTGTGGGGGTAAATAAGTGACCTTCCACTGCATTTGCTGGACCCATGTATCGGAACACGGAGTATTTTCAATGCAGTTAACTTTTTACATTTCATTCCTGTGTAGATATATAAATATATGCATAAACAAACCAGTATACACAACAAAACTCGTGTCTGTCTTTTAATCTAGGCCATATATTTTCAGTTTTTTAGAATATGTTGCGCTTGCCCATCTGTCACTTTTGACTTCTTGTTGCTTTCTTTGAGTATAAACACAACTGATCTGCATGAGAATTTCTTGCTGAAGCTGTAGATGTTTTAATTATACAAAACTAGATGTTCTGTTATATGACCTGTAGTATTACATAAAATCAGTAACCATGTGCCACTAACAAAACCAATGATGGTTTATTAGCGTACAATAGATCCCATCTTTTGTACTTACTAATATTGTATTCCTGACACATATGCTTCTGTTATTTGCAGGGAGAATAAAGTACATTTGCTTATGCAGAATTGGTTGCATCCTATGTTTACGGCCAACAATCTGTGTCGCAAAGATGGCCCAATTAATCCAAACAGAAGGAATATCTATTACACCCAAGACTGCGTGGTTTTCTCTTTAGTAAAAGATAAACTATAAAACCCACTGAAATTGATCTCTAGAGGTGTGATGGACTAGGAAAAATTGAAGAAACCCTCAGCTGGGCTGTCTTGAGTCTTGCTTTTAGGCACAATTCAAACATGGTGAAACATATTTTTGAACAACCGTTTCACAATTTGATCACCAGAAAGAGTGTACAAGCAATTCTTGAATTTTATGCACACCTCATGCACTAATTTAAGCTCTTCTAGTCTTGCCAACTATTGGAACAATAACATGATGAAGCCAAATTACATATCCATTTTGGCATGTGAAAGCAATATATGTAGATGGATGCTTGTGGAATGGTTTCTGTCATAATTACACTGGTTTACAGAACAGTGAAAAAGTCTTTAGCTACATTAACTGGCCCATAAAATATTCTTGTCTGATACAGTAGTACTTTCAGAGTTCTTTTTCTGATGAGCATCATAAAACATTGTTGATAAGGCAATGGCTTTGCTTTCTCTAGATCTTGGCCCATAAGATATTAACCACTAAAAACCGCTCAGAAATTGTCGGGTTTTTATCTATGAATGAATTAGGTGAAGAACATGTATTTCAACTTATCAAAAATGATTTAGTTGAAAAAAATTATATTTGTAAACATTTTTTTTCACAAATTGGAACATAAGATCACTACCATCAGAACATCGGGCACATCATAACTTTTTTTCACAGTGGCTTCAGGTGCCAGGTACACTATAGGCGGTGAGGGGGGGGCGGGGGGGAGTTTTCATTTAGTTTTTCCCAACGGCTGCTAATCTCTGCAGCCGCTGGGTGGGGGGTCCTTTTGTGCTGACCGATCAGCAGTAGGGCAGACATTGAGGGAGGGTGCAGGCAAGCAGAGGTACCGCCCACACAGTTTCTGACTGGTCGTCTTATTGTGACCAGATCAGATAACGCACAGCCCGGTTAGGTCGGAAAAATGCGACCATGCCATGCAAGTGGTTAAGAAGTGAAAGTAAGAGAAGAACAAAATCTATCTGGCTCTAGGCTTTCCACATACACTGCAGGCTCTGTAACCTGAATGGACTGTTACTGGATGAGCAGAAAACTTAAGGTTGTGTCACCATTTGGTAAAGCACAATGAACAGTAAGGAACTCTTTATTTCCAATATCATACTTCTTCTCTGCAGAAGGAATTTGGTGAGAAACACACAGAGGTGTCCTCACTTATTGGCTGTCGATACGCCATATGGCCTGCGACAGCTGGCGCAACTGAGGCGCTCTGAGAGGAGTAGCGTATTGTAGGTCTCTTTAAGTATCGCATCGTTGCATCACAGACGCAGTGAAAAGACACTCATAGTGTACCAGAAACACTAGCAATGATTTTAATGGCAAAGGAATTGGTGTTACACATGTACAAAGTCGCAAATAAACAGAATTTGCACACAGATATACAAATGTCCCACATCAAATTGACCAGCGTAAGCTAGCAATGTAGTTTTGTCACTCAAAGTTGATTTATTTATGCAAATAAGATGCATAGTTTGATCGAGACATATTGCAAATGGGTTCTTTACCAGCAGAGTCAGAACAATCAACAGCCACAGTTAAGAGTCTCCAATAAATAAAAGTTGGTTGCATAATAGGTAAATTTATTCCAAAAGCATCCTGGGAGGTACCTGAGGTGGCGAAGCTGATGCAGGTGTGACGCTCAAAGTGGCTGCGTTGAAAGACGCACAGCAGCTCACACAGGAGACCATACACGAATGGAGAAACTGCACCTGCCATAGGGCTGCAGCATATTTCAATAGTGCATCTAAATACGGACAGTGACTGCAAGTGAGTGTCTCAGTTGTTTAAAAATCAGACCCGGCATTAGCATAAAGACGCAGACTCAGAAAAAGACGCACTTATGTCTGAGTCCTTCTCAGTATCAGGCCCTAAGTGAGCATATGCCCATCACATAGAGAGGGGAGGGATAAAGGTTGTCTGCAAAAACAGGAGGTATCTATAAAACACTTGCTTATGGGCTAGTCTCAATCTGACAATATAAGTACCAGTGAAAAAAAAATTAAAATATGATTTTGAGGTGATAGAGAGGGGTTACACGTTTTGCAAGAAGTTATATTGAGCAATTAGATCTAATACCTCTTTTACACTACAGCTAAAACCTGGGTTATTGCTGGGTTAACCCAGGTTGCTGCTAGGTGTAAAAGGGCCCAGGGTTGGTTTCCAGGGCCGAGTGATCCGGCAATCCAGCACTGGTGGTTTGCGGGTTAAGCATGGGAACGAGCCGGTTTACAGGATGTAGAGTTATGGATTTTCCAGCGCTTGGAGAAGATGTAATCTCCAAGCGCCAGCAGACCAGTTCCACTGCACCCCTGTATAACCCGGGTCGGCATTGCGGTCTGAAGGGGAGCTGTCGCGGGTCTGACCCAGTTTGGAAACTTGTTATACCTCCTTTACACTAAATTCCCGGGTCTAAGTGTCCAGGAGAGCTGCTCTCCTGTCAAAATCTAGAAACTGAAGGAGCATGTGTTTAACCACTGCTATAAACCGCGGTGAACAAACCGTCCAATTGGGCAATAATACCTTTTTGGATATCCTGATAGCAAGGGGATGAGTTTTTTTTTGTGGAAAAATCATACAGCATCAATATGTTTTGTGTATTTAAAAAAAAAAAACATTTATGCTTAGCTACATACTGACTGTCTGTTATAGTGATAACTTATTAATATAATAATAATAACACGTTTGTCCAGGGCAGAACAGTAATGTACTATAAAAATGCCATTTATAAATAAAAAATGTTTAAACCTGTTGGGATTAATGCTAAACTATAAACATCAGGTTATTTATTCTGAGGTCACCAGTTTTACTTTATTAATCTGTGACATCCTTGTGGCTCCTCCCAGATACATGCATATATGCTCTCTCTAGATGGGCGACTAAGGAAATGTCTAGTTACAGCTCTGTGTCACAGGCACATGTTTAATGTTTGTACCTTCCCTTTCCAGTTTAGGAGGTGACTTCTTGAATTTATTAGATGGCAATTATCCATTTGCATGGAAGAGACCACATTAATGGGGCCCATACATCTATGATGTATTGGCCCAAAACCCCATTCTCCCGGATCTGCTCACAGATCAGTTTATCGATTTCCGCGGATTGGTGTTTTTTTTTATTGTGGGTCGGCACAACGGGTGAAATGGGGCCACAGATGTAAAGTCCTCATAACATGTGCACATACTGCTAGGTAATAGGCAGAGTGGACATACAACTTACAGGTAAAAGTGTGTGTATAATATATATAAATTGTTGGTGCGTAGACATTGCACATGACATAGAGAAGTATTAATGGTCACATCAGCTATCACATCTCTCCCTCTGCTATCAATAAAATAATTAACTTGCAGTGGTAAATAGCAGAGATGACCACAGTACTGCATAGTATATTAAGTTTCACTTCTTTTTCAGCCACCAGGTGAGTTTTCTTTAAAAAGTCTAAACCCGTTGGTCATTTTATGCAAATATGTTAAGAATTTTATTTTTCAATTTCAAGAACCAATTTTTAGATCGTAAATAGTAACACAGATACAAGGGCGTGTTTAAGCGGGATGCTGTTAAAATACAGACGGAGGGGATTCCAGCATTCAGAATGCCGGAGTCGGAATCCCAACACCGGCATCCTGACCAGCGGAATCTCAAAGGTAAGTACCGGGGTTAGGCACTAGGGGGAGGGTTAGGGTTAAGCACAAAGGAGGGAGAGTTAGGTTTAGGGTGTGGGAAGGGGGAGGTTAGGTTTAGTCGCCGTGGAGAGAGGGTTAGGGTAGGGAGAGGATTAGGGTTAGGATACCGACCGAGAAAGTGTCGGGATGCCGGCGTTGGGATTCTGACCGCCGGTATCCATCCCCTACCCATCCCTTAACAGCAGGCTAATAATACAGTACATGATCTGCAAGTACAAGATGGTCTAATAAACCAGAAATAGCCATGGGAGGGCAAAATGGCAGATGTAAACAGAAAAAAAGCTCACTACCAGAGAAGTAAATGAAGGGAATGCCATGGGCAAAATGTGAACCAGAAAAATAAATAAAAGTGTAAGACTCAATTTCTTAAGGTCGCTATTGCAGAAAGTGACCATAAAGAGACCAATGCCTCTTTTCAGATAAGTTTAAAACCTATATAATGGCTGACAGACACAGTTCATAATTAGGACTTTCAGATAACAGTCTGTCTAATGGAGCGTACACACGGTCAGATTTGTCAGATGAACGATTGAACGATTAAACGATCTGAACGATTTGAACGATTTGACCAAAGTTTTGAACGATTTGAACGATTGAACGATTTTTGACTGCATTAAAATGAATGGAATCGTCCAAGTCTGACTGCAAACCCATCAGATGTCAGATATCGTTATCTGACAAACGGGAACGCGCATCGTTGATCGTCCATCGTTCAGGCATGTCAGATATGAACGATTTTCCTTCAGATATGAACGACTGAACGATTTTTAAATCGTTATCGTTCATATCTGAAGGAAAAATCTGATCGTGTGTATGCACCATTACTCTTTTAATTACATGTGAATATGTTATGTAATGTCTGTGTTTGCACAATACCACATAAAACGGTAATTTATAATACATTTTATTTTTATTCTAATCGTGGTCCTTTAGTTTCATTTGCATGTAACTATTGGTGGAATCACCGTGGGGGTTTCAAACGGAATCAGTATGTATTCAAATCCCGACACTGAAAGCCCGGCAGGGGTGAAGATCCCGACAGCGGATTTAGGTAAGTAATGCTAACCCTACTCCCCCTAACCCTCCCTTAGAGGTGCCTAACCCTAACCCCCCCCCCTCCTTCCCCTAGCCTAACCCTAATCCTCCTGGGGGGGTGCCTAACTCTAAGTCCCCTGGGAGCCCTGAAACCTAACCCTCCCGGCGAAGGTCTAATGACAGGCGTCGGGATTTCGACGCCTGTCATTAGTACCATACTGGGATTTGACAGTCGGGAAGCCGGCGGTTGGCATTTCGACTGTCAGCTTCCTGACGGCATCCCAGGTATAAAAAATGCAGTAGAAGACAGGAAAGCAACCTCTCTCTGCAATCTAATGACAATGTAAATTAGGGTACACATTGAACAATAAACCAAAGATAAATGTATTGTTGCATGCAGGCAACAATTAATTAAGAGTTCAACAACATCTGGTAAATGAGGGTGTAAGATCAAGAACCAGTCATCAGCATAACAAACGGTCCTCCTATCAGACTAAGCTACCATGTGACCAAGGGACAACGGTAAGGCAACAAATATATGATCTTTTAGTGAAGCACTTAAGGCAGTTTAATCAATCAGAGATGGAGCAGCAAAATGATGGGGTGTAGAAGATCTCTGTCCTTTTTTAAAAAAATAAAAAATCTGCAACAGATGTAGTGTAGGAGGCACAATTGAACAACCAGAGCCTGGCCACGTCAATCATGAACATTCAGGAGAGCGACTCACCTCCGCAAAATACACCAGATACCAATTCAATGCACTTTTCTTAGGTATGTCCACAGGGGTTGGAAACTGGATCCCGGCGGTGTAAATCCTGACTGTGGCATGGTTAGGATACAGACATCTATTGGTAGGTATCCTAACCCTTTTCCTACCCTTACCCCTAAACCTAACCCTCCCCCCTAATGCGGAGAGAGAGACACGCACACAGAGAATACACGCACACATAACATACACAGCATACTTACACACACCCTAGATGCCGGGCTGCTGCGACCATCCCTCTTTCTAGCTCCTCTGGGAGGGCTGTGATCGCCGCGCTGCACGGCCACTGGCGTTTCAGTGATCATTGCTTCTGTATCAGGTGGTATGAAAGCTATGTGGAAGCGCTGACAGCTGAACAGGCAGTTCCGATCATGGGTGGCCCGCGGATGGTGCAGGGATGGAGACAAGGCTGTCTCCTCCTCCGAAAAAAAAATAAGTTGGTCGGGAGGGGGTTCTGGATACTCGGAAACACCCCCTGCGTGCGCTAGTGTTTAAGGTAGGACTTTATCAAAAAATAAAAAACATTATTTTTCCTTAGCTGGGCACTGCTTGGTATGGAACTGTATCTGTTGAGATCACATCTCAGTTTAACGCGAGCCATACACGGTGCGATAAAGCAGCCGATCCGATGGATTGGTACGATTGGCCTGCTTTTTATCGCACCGTGTATGGACCTGATGTCAGACCGATCGCGCACCCCCTGATCTTACTGCAGGCTCAGTTGATCAGGGGATGCGATGTGCGATCCCATGCAGCGTTATGCGGGTAGGGGAGAGCCGGCATATTGGGCAGTCGGCCACCCGATCGAACCGTGTGTGGGGACCGTCCAATATGTCGGACGTCGGATTCCCCGTCGAGTTGCACGGTGCCTATCGTACTTAAGGTAAGCTTTTTGTTTATTAAATTGCATATATTTATTGAATTGTTTTTAAACCCATACATAAACAGAATAAGAAAATATATCAAAGCAATAGAATAGGCTACAACAAATAGAGTAATGAACAGATAATACAATAAACATGCAGTTCACATGTGAAGTAACAAGGATAAATACAGGACAACACAGTGCATATAGAAAATTAACAGTAAGGGCTGAAGAACAAACCGGGGGGGCGAAGCAAGTGTATTCACTCACGAGACACAAACCGTCTCTAGACCGAGGGGGACTCTGGGCCTGATTCAGACCCACTCGCGATCGGCTGTCCGCTCGCAAGTGGGTCGATGGTGTGCACTGCGCATGTGCACGACGGAGGGAGCTCCGTCGTGCGCATGCGCGAGACGCGACGAGCGAAGGACTTTCCTTCGCTCATTGTGTGTGATCAAAGGGGGCGTGCTGTCGATGTTGATTGACAGCACGCCCCCTTTGGTGGGCGTGCCTGCCAGACGGAGGCGTTCCCAAGGGAACGCCTACCGTCAGAAGCCGGCCCCACTGACATCATTAGTGATGTCAGTGGGAGTGATTTTGGCTCTGATAGAGCCAAAATCACTCCTGGCCTTGCGGTTGAGAAACTCAACCGCAGGCTTCTGCTCGCACTGGCGATGGTCAAGCCCATCGCGACCATCATCCTGCACGCTCGTATAGGCTGTGGGTGGGGACCCACAGCTATACGAGTGTCCAGGAGGACGCTCCATATTTATGGAGGTGGGCCCTGATTCAGAGCGAGCGCTCTGGTCAGAGCGTCCGGCTCTGAATCAGGGCCTCTGTTCCAAAAGATATTGAGAGGCCTGCCAGAAGGACCAAACTCTATACAATTTAAAGGGGCATTTCCATTTTTTATACATAAAACAAACGTTCATGGGTGATTACATAATTGATCCGGCTCAGCCAACTCAGAAACGTAGGAGCTTGGGGAGCCATCCACCTAGGGTCGGTGCAAGGTATCTCGGTGCCCTAGGCAAAACTTCTCCCTACTGCACCCCCCAACCAAAACCCACTTTCCAGACCCTCAGGTAGAGTGTGGAGTCTTAATTAGAGAAACCTCCCCATAAAAAAACCTGTAAAAACCACTATGTGCAACATTTGTGGGGACTCCCAGGCAGGCTGTAGTGTAGGGGGGGACACAGGCACGAGACATATGCACAAATGGAGCTGGGAGCCTCAGAAGCCACTCACCCCAAGAGGGAGGCAGATGCGGGGATCCCCAGGCAGGCTGGTCAGCGTACCTTCTTCAAATTTTGCCATCTCTGGCTCTGCTCATTCAGCACCACCGCAAACACGAGCCATCTCTCTCAGCTGGCAGCAGGGCCCCTCCTCCAGCACCACGGAAGGCAGGGGAGCTGCTGCGCCCGGCCTTGATGGAGCAGCCTACGCTGGAGGCTCTATAGAGGGGGCACAGTCCTTTCTAAGGAGGTGGCGGCTGTCTAGGGAGGTCATACTCATGTCAGCGAAGCAGCGATCAGCACCGGTGTGCACTATACTTCTGCCGTGGGGGTTCCCGAAGCCACCACTTATATGCCATTTGTTGTCCTCTCTGCACCAGGGGCCCCAAAAACTACTTGCTGCACCCCCCTCTTGGGACCAGTGGCCATAGGTTGCCGACCCTTAGTGCAGAAGGCGGCAGCCTAGTGGGCCTCCCTCTCAGGTATCGACTCCCTTAGGCAGCTGCCTAATGGAAGCGCTGGCCCTGCATCCACTGCCTAGCAATGTATACTGTGGCCAGATCTAGGAAAATATTAAGATATTGCTGCAAATTTTGCCCAAAACATCATGAAGATAAAGACTGTCGAAACTGGATTATTGGCTGAGACAAGATCAGTTTAAAATTGAATCGCAGCAACACCATCTTGCGACTGGCCGCAAGACGCCATTTTGTGAAATGGCCGCCTAAGCGCCATTTTAGATAAACTCACACTTTAGTACATGTGGCGATAATACTATTAGCATCATGCGAATGCATCTGTGACCATCACCATAGGTTACGGCGATTCACCAAAAGCCCATTTCATTACTTTACGTATTATAAAGGATATATATTTCAGAAATGGCTTTACAGTATGCCAAAATTGGATTGCATTAGCTGAACAGAGCAAACGGCCAGCTTGTGTAGATAAGCTTCCTGGATAACGTCTGCTCTCACTCCAGGTGGCCCAGCTAGAATACACACTTTACATTAGCAAGCTTCCTGCAATGAAATAACTTCAAAGCCTAGAGTGTTATCTTAGGTTAGGGTCTTGTAGCTGGGTTAATTTGCATCTACACAAGAGTCTGGGAGAATAAAGAGCTTTTCTTTTGAGCCTGGGAAATGTGGGGGCTGCTGAGATAGGGGGCATGTGGAACTATAATGCTCAGCAATCCACACTGCTAGGTGTTCACTTAGTAAGTGAGATTTAAGTGCACCATTTCTCATACACACATTAATACGCACAATTGCGCTGGTAACTAATCGCATATTAGCGAATGCATAAGATCCTGTATGAAAACACTGTTTTATTAGCTTCATGCGCATGCATCTGCCCCAAGTTAACTAGCGTCTTTATATCAAACCCCGCATACTCACACATTACATATCCACATAAAAGGTTTAATAAGTTTTAAGGTATAAGATTTAAGTTGGTTCAGTTAGTATAAATGCTGTGCAATAAAGATATTTGATAACTAAGGTTTTATACATGCTAAGAAAGCCGTGTTTGGTTTCGTATTGATGCGTACTCTTTCAACAGAATTCCGGTATTATCGGTGTGGAGATGCATCATGCATTCTCAACTTATGGACCGCAGAGACTTCAAGCAACAAAATGTATATTATATGAACAACTGTTAGGATGATTGCATGGGGCGGGAGGGCAGAGACCCCCAGTTGTTGGAGGCTGGGTTGAGTCTATTTGAACCAGCCTGTTAAACGCTCTGTAACAGATGCTTCCCCCATGGGAACCAATAGCATCAGCAACAAACTTCTCTATTGTCCTGTCTATTCTGGGGGGGTATAAATATGTGTGCTCAAACACTGGGTCTTTAGTCTTCTTACTGAATGCTGAATGACGACGGGGTTTCTTGCTGATGCCTAACATCTGGACCAGAAAGCGCTGCGTATGTATACTGTACTTGGGGTCTGTATAATTCCTTTGCGTCTAATTGTGTCTGGATCAATAGCGTGTAACTGACTGTACTTTTTACTTGAATAATACTTTGTGCTTCGGAACCACACGTTCCAAGTCTGGAGTCTTTTATTTACTGTATGACTACGTACGCAAATTGGCATCATCCTTAGAGGTTTATAGGTAGGATTTTAGAAGGTACAGGCAGGGGTATATAGAGGTTCTGATCCAGTATCATCAAGACACAAGGTAAATCCCAAGATCCCACAAATTAGTACGAATCACAGTTTATACTTTTGTACAATATAAAACCTGAGACCAATAAGTATATAGTAACAACCTCATGAGCCCTCCAGAGGCACTTGCCCTCTAGCCCAGGGGTGGGCAATAGGCAGCCCTCCAACTGCTGTTGTACTACACATCCCAGAATGTCACAGTTGTAGCATGGATATTTAGCAAAACTGTGGCAGGGCATGCTGTGATGTGTAGTTCTACAACAGCTGGGGGGCCCACCCCTGCTCTAGCCCCTTCAATTATGGGAGCCTATCACTAACCTACATCGGGATCAATACTCTGCTCTCCCAGAAGCCGCACAGCTGATTGTCATACCTTACGAGATTGCACTACAAAGCAGGGCAACAGGAACTGGAGCAGGGTAAAACCCAATCTTGCTAAGCAGAGTCCTTAGAGTCTGGTGTATTAGATGTGTAAGCTGAAGGGTCAAATAATGTAGCCACATATCCGGCAATTTTTGCCAAGTATTGGATTTGAGTTTAAAGTACAGTATGTCAATTGGGGTTGTACATTAAGAGACATATAGAAATATAGGATTTGATGGCAGATAAGAGCCTCTTGGCCCATCTAGTCTGCCCTTTTTTACATAGTCAGAGGGTTTATGTGTGATCTGTATACCCAAATACAACTGGCTACACAATATCACGGGAACGTCATAGGAGAGTGACATGGAAAAACTGCAAAAGATTGGGAAGATTAAGCATTTATCCCAATTGATCTTCACCCCTTAAAAAAATATACATATCTACCATGGTCAAAAGTGCCTGCAAGGAATGCTCAACTCCAGACAAGATTAAAATGTTGTCCCAATACAACGCAATCTTCTCTTTCCGATAAGCAACCATCAGTTCCTTAATCGAGGAACAGGCACGAATTGTGCAGGCAAGTGTTTCAATGATAATGGCGAATAGAGAGGAGAAAAGAGAACATCACTGCCTAATACCTCTACTGAAGACAAAGGAATAAATCACAAAACAATTCACAAGTCTCATGGCGGCTAGCCAGGAATACAGCAATTGGAGTCAGGTTAGGAACCCTATACCCACCTCGAATATGGGAAAACTGTCCATCAAACAACCGTTCAACAGAGTAAACCGCCTGGGCCACATCCAGAGACACAAACACTGCGCTGTCCAACCCTGCCGGAGAAATTTGTAAATGTGTGTTCAAACTTTGTAAAATAATTGTGGTTTACTTACCAGGCATAAAGTCTGTTTGATCAGTGGGAATTATCTCAAGAATAACCTTATTTAGGCATGTACTGTAGCAAGGATTTTAGAAGCATTTTAAGTCTGTGAGGGCAGGGTACTTATCAATTTAGGAGTCACTACCATTACAGCCTCGGACATAGAGGGAGGGAGATTTCTAGCATCCCATAAGACTTCAAAAGTTTCCAAGAATTTAGGGACATACTGTAAATAGCCAAGTGGGTTTTACACAATGCAATGGGGAGGCCATCGAGCACTGGAGCCTTACTATTGGAAAGTAATTTAATAGTTTCCTCCACCTTCTCAAGAGAGATTGAGGTGTCTAAATAAATTGTACTGGCATCAGAGATGTCAAACAGACACATTTTCTATAATAAATCTTAATCTGAGCCACCCTGGAGATAAAAGGTGTCCCAAAGGAAAGCCTTAAAGGTGTCCCAGACTACTGGACCTGAGGTCCCAAAAGGATTATTCACAAAATAACCCTCCTATGCAGCCAGATGTCCAGAGTCAGTCCCTATCTGTCACAACCAGAACATTAAGGACCTGATTCAGACCCGCTCTATAGTCTGCATTCGTTCGTAGCCAGCCGAATTTTGCATTGTGCGCATGCACACGCATCGCAGTGCGCGTGCCACTGCAAGAGATCGGGAAGCGTTCGCTCGCTGCTCACAGACTGCCAAGCAGAGTGAGTGACAGCAGAAGCCGCTTGTGGGTGGTGACAGGGGCTGGCCACTAGAAACGGGGGAGTGGAGGTGCGAACACAGGCGTGCCTGAGCATCTCAACGCCGTTTCAGAGGCGTGCATAATTTAGAGACAGTATCATAGTACACGTCACCTGGCTGGTTTTTACACTGAAGTGCTTGCAATGCTTGCGGTAGGGTATGGTCTGCCACAAGCGCTACAATCGCATCCCATGGTACCCGATGTACCGATGGTTGCATACACTTCCTGCAGATGACGTGCACAACTGGGCGTCTTAAGACAGGCTGGTGGGCGTCTGCAAACACAGAGTGATCGCACATCAAGACATAGTGGGCGTGCTAATGCCTTGCCATGCGATCGCCTGCCTTCCCAAATT
Source organism: Taudactylus pleione (assembly GCA_031769625.1). NCBI lineage: Eukaryota > Metazoa > Chordata > Amphibia > Anura > Myobatrachidae > Taudactylus > Taudactylus pleione. The sequence continues at coordinate 49,290,486 of JAUIMM010000040.1, forward strand.
TGCATACGCATTGTGCGATCGAAGGCATCTAACGAGCGTGTCTGAATCAGGTCCTAAGTCTCCAAAAGGAGTGTCCGCGAGGGAGGTTAAAATGGAGTGGCAGCAGCAAGGGGATTGGTCTGAGACACCCAGGTTAGATATTAAACCATGTCCACAGGTGAGAGTAAAGGCCTATTCAGCAGAGTCAAATCTATCCTAGAAAAAGGTGTAGTGGGAAGAGGAGAAAGAAGAATAACCACAAACCCCAGGGTGACACACTCTCCACACATTAACCAAGCCCGTCTCCATTACCAGATCTCAAAAAGACACAGCAACCTATGGGTCAATCTGAACCTTATGGCAAACAAGCCACAGGACCTTATGGATGAGGACAGACACTCCGAGTCCTTTCTAGTTGGAATGAAAAGTGGAGTGGAACCACCCAACCCAGGGGTTTCTAAGAGTTAGAATTTAACCCTCATTCAAAGGCGTCCCCAGGATACAAGTAATATCTGGTGTATGACACCTCAATTGAGACAGTACCAAGGATTTTAAGTTATCCTTAAAGACCCTTCATGTTTGAAGACACTATTTTCAACAAATAACTGGGTACAAAATCATTATTTGGACAGGGAGAAAACAGTCTATAGAATATGGTGAGAAGTCACATAGTGGTGCCCGCAAGTCCCTTGTATGTCCAGTCAGTGTCAGCAATGGCTCGATTTAGAAAAATAGACAAATAATGAAAAACAATACCACCCCACCCTTCCCACAATGCATACCAACCCAACAAGGTATACCTAAACCCTAAATGCAAATAAACTAAAACTTTTTCAAGGGAAAATCTGACAGAAAATCGTTGGTTACAAAATTGTTACATTTGTATGCACCTAAAGGTCAGTAAACAGAATAAAAATATGAGATATGGTAAGAACTTACCCTTGTTATCTCTATTTCTACGAAGTCCATAGGGTTCCACAGGATACCTTGGGGTATAGGTGTGACGTCAGTCGCAGGGCACCAAAGAGTTAAGCTTTCAGCCTCCCAGGATGCACTAGGTCCCCCTCCTATACCCCGCCCCCGGGCCAAGGCACCTCAGTTAGTTACCAAGCCATAGGCCGGAGGAGGAGAAGGAAGAGAGAGAACAAAGATCTGGACACATACAAGAATCACATTCTCACCAGAGGGAGACGGAAAACCGGTGACCAGAGCAAAGCCCATCTGCAGCACAGGTACGACAGGGCGGGAGTCCTGTGGAACCCTATGGACTTCGTAGAAATAGAGATAACAAGGGTAAGTTCTTACCATATCTCATATTTTCTACTTCAGGGTCCATAGGGTATCCACAGGATACCTTGGGGATGTCCAAAAGCAGTATCCTTTAAGGGTGGGGACGCTCCTGTGCAGAAAGGAGAATCCGTCGCCCGAAGGAAGCATCCTGAGAGGCGAAGGTGTCAAACCTGTAATACCTCACGAAGGTATGGACAGAAGACCACGTAGCAGCCTTGCAGATCTGAACTGCCGAGGCACCACATCGAGCTGCCCACGAAGGACCCACAGACCTAGTGGAATGAGCCTTCAGAGAAGGAGGGACCGGTAGGCCTTCATGAAGATAAGCTTCAGAAATAGCCATACGGATCCAGGCTGCCAAAGTTTGCTTTGAAGCAGGCCAACCCTTTTTACGGAAGCCAAAGAGGACAAACAAAGCGTCCGACTTCCTAAACGAAGAAGTGCGGTCAACATAAGTCCTTAAGGCCCGCACAACATCCAAAGAGGCCTCACCCACGGAAAGACCCGGTGAGTTAAAGGCCGGAACAACTATTTCCTCGTTAATATGAAACTGGGAAACAACTTTGGGAAGAAACTCGGGCCGAGTGCGGAGCACTGCCCTGTTCCCATAAAAAAAACCAAGAAAGGGGGTCTACAAGAAAGAGCCCCTAACTCAGAAACACGTCTGGCCGAAGCAATGGCCAGAAGGAAAACAGTCTTAGCTGTTAGCCATTTAAGATCCACTGAGCCCAGTGGTTCAAACGGCGGTCCTTGGAGAGCCCTCAGGACCACAGCCAAATCCCAAGGCGCCACAGGTGGAACAAAGGGCGGCTGAATGCGGAGAACACCCTGCATAAAGGTGCGCACATCCGGGATTGTAGCAATCCTACGGTGAAACCAGACAGATAGGGCCGAAACCTGTACCTTCAAAGAAGCAAGGCGAAGCCCATGATCTAGTCCCGCTTGCAGGAAGGCGAGAATCCGAGACAGACGAAACTCCCACGGTGCATAACCTCTCGGTCGACACCACTGGAAGAACGTATGCCACACGCGATGGTATATCCTCGCGGAAGACGGTTTCCGAGCTCGTAACATGGTACTCACCACAGAGCTGAAAAAACCCCCGGGACCTCAGCATGGCCGTCTCAACAGCCACGCCGTCAAAGACAGCCGAGTCAGGTCCGGGTGAAGGCAAGGACCCTGAGACAGAAGGTCCGGTCGTAGCGGCAACCGCAGAGGAATGTCCACGGACAGACCCTGAAGGTCTGAGAACCAGTGCCGTCTGGGCCACGCGGGAGCTATCAACAGGAGCGTCCCTCCTTCCTGTTTGAATTTCCGGATTACCCGTGGAAGAAGGGAGACCGGAGGGAACAGGTATGCGAACCGGAACGTCCACCGGACGGACAGAGCATCCACCAGAGACGCCCCTTCGTCTCTTGTGCGAGACCCGTACACCGGCAACTTGTTGTTGTGCCGGGACGCCATGAGGTCGATTTCTGGAAGACCCCACCTGTCCACCAGTAGTTGAAAAACGTCCGGGTGCAGGGACCATTCCCCCGGATGAACGTCCTGGCGACTTAGAAAGTCCGCCTCCCAATTGAGCACTCCCGGGATGAAGACCGCTGATATGGCCGGAAGATTGCGCTCCGCCCAAACCAGGATCCGAGAGACCTCTACGAGAGCCGCCCGACTGCGAGTTCCTCCTTGCCTGTTTATGTAGGCCACGGTGGTAGCGTTGTCCGACTGGACCTGCACCGGGCGACCCTGGAGAAACCGCTGTGCCTGCTGGAGAGCATTGAAGACCGCACGGAGTTCCAAGATATTTATTGGAAGCTCCGCTTCTGTCGGCGTCCACCTGCCCTGGAACAAGTGTGGACCCGAAACTGCTCCCCAGCCCCGAAGACTGGCGTCCGTTGTCAACAGGACCCAATTTGGAACCCAGAACGGACGTCCCTTGTTGAGGTGGGTCGTCTGTAACCACCACGTAAGGGACAGGCGAACCTCCTGGGTGAGCACAATCGTCTGGGACTTCAGAGACTGAGTCAGCCCGTTCCATTTGGACAGGATCAGGTGCTGCAGAGGTCTGGAGTGAAACTGGGCGTATTCCACCATGTCGAACACCGACACCATGGAGCCCAGTAACCTCATCGCCGAGTGTAAGGACACCCGGCGGCTGTGCAGACAACTGCGCACCCTTGACTGTAAAGCAGAGATCTTGTCCTCCGTCACGAAGATCCTTTGCTGTCCCGAGTCCAATAAGGCTCCAAGATGCAGAATCCTCCGAGACGGGATTAGAGTGGACTTCTGCCAGTTGATTAGCCAGCCGTGCCGTTGCAGCAGTGCAATGGTCAGGTCCAAGTGGCGTAACAGGAGCTCTGGAGATCCTGCCACCAATAACAGGTCGTCCAAATACGGCAACATGCGGACTCCCTGCAGCCGCAGAGAAGCCGCCATGACCGCCATCACCTTGGTGAAAACACGTGGTGCTGTTGCCAGGCCAAAAGGTAACGCCCGAAACTGGAAGTGGTCGCTGCTGATTGCAAACCTGAGGAACTGTTGATGGCGCCAAAGAATAGGGACATGCAGGTAAGCGTCCTGTATGTCCAATGACACCAAGTAGTCCCCAGGTTCCAGCGCCAGAATGATGGACCGTAGGGTCTCCATCCGAAACTTCGGGACCCGCAAAGACTTGTTGAGTGCTTTGAGGTTGAGAATCGGACGATATGACCCATTGGGTTTCTGTACCAAAAATAGATTTGAATAGAAACCCTGGCCCCTCTGGGAGAATGGAACCGCCACTATAACTCCAGCCTGGAGCATAGTGTGCAATACCTTCCGCAGCTCCGTAGCCTTGTTCCGGTCTGATGGGAGACCCGTGGTGAAGAAGCGAGCCGGGGGTCTGTGCCGGAAGGAGAGGGCGTATCCGTGGGAAACCACCTCCAGAACCCAAGTGTCTGTCGTAGTGGTCGACCAACACTGGGCGAACTGTAGCAGGCGGCCTCCCACCCTGGGATCCCCCAAAGGGAGGCCCGGACCGTCAGGCCGCAGGCTTGTCATCTGGCTTGGGGGCCGGACGTCTGGTACTCCATGCCTGCTTCCGGGGCTTGACCGATTTCTTAGGGCCAGCCTGTCGAGGAAACGACTGTGGTTTGGGCCTGCCCTGGGCCCTAGATGACCGAAAGGACGATGGTCCCGAACCAGAAGGAGCAGCGGCCGACGGGAGACAGGCAGATTTGGCTGCCGCCAGCGTGGCCACAATCTTATCCAGATCCGGACCGAAGAGAACTTCTCCGGTAAACGGCAACGCTTCCAGACCTTTCTTGGAATCTGCGTCCGCCTTCCAGGATCGCAGCCACAAGGTGCGACGAGCAGCTACCGCTGCTGAAGAAATTCTAGACACCAGAGTACTAATGTCTAGAGCCGCCTCGTTGATGTAGGTGGCCGAATCACGGAGATTTCCAATCAACTCCGCCTGATCGGCCGGACAGTCGGATTCAAAAGAAGCCTCTAATGAATCCGCCCAGCGCTCCATCGCTCTGGCAACCCAGCAAATGGCCATAGCCGGCCGTGCTGCCCCCCCTGCAAGGGAATAAGCGGACTTCAGGCAGATTTCTACCTTGCGGTCCGTAGCATCCTTAAGGGAGGACATGGATGGCATCGGCAATGTGGCACTACGGACAAGACGGGTCACGTGAGAATCCACCTGTGGAGGGGATTCCCACTTAGCAAAATAATTATCCGCGAACGGATAAGCCACCGCCAGGCGTCTCTGCGGCTGGTATCTTTTGCCAGGTTGTTTCCACGCCTCCTCTAAATGGTCCACCAACTGACCCGAAAGAGGAAAGACTGTGGCATCGCCCTTCACATCTTTGAAAAAGGCATACTTAGATTTAGCCGCTGGGGGAACTTCGTCCTCAATCACCAAGGCTGTGCGGACCGCCCGAATAAGTCCAGGAATATATACTTTGGACTTAGCATCAGCGTCCTTAGTATGGAGAGGTTCCTGATCGTAAGGATCTAGAATCTCCCCATCATCAGACGTCCCTTCGTCATCCTCATAAGGAGCGGACAGAGACGCCACCGGCCTTTTATGAGACCGCATCACAGACTCCCCTTGCAACACATCCGACAAGTGCTGTACAGAACTCGTCAGGGAGTTAACCCACGCTGGCTCCTGAGAACCCGGGAGCGGGGAAATAGGGAGACTATGGGGTACCACCAATTGTCGTGGGAACCCCTGCATGGGTGATGACACCACAGACTGCTGGGACAAACCCATCGGAGTAAACGCGGGCTGCGGAGCTAACTGGCCCACTAAAGCTGTTAACGCCTGAGCGAAACAAGCCCAGGGCGGCTCCTGTACCGGTGCTGTAACCGTAATAGGCCGCGCCATGGACAAACACTGCCGGCAAAGGCCCTCCGCGCTACCCTCCCCCTCCGCTAACGGTACTTTGCACGTGGTACACTGTAGCCGGAGGGGAAAATCACTTTCAGACATGATGGCACCACGTATGTGACCTCTCTCACCAATTAAGTATTAAATAGGCGAGAGACCACCCTGCAGCACCGCACCGCAAGGGCTTTAGCAGAAAGAACAGGGACAGTAATAAAGCTGACAGTTTAGAGAAGAAAAGTTACAGGCAGCAGCGCTAGCACAGTCACATACAATGCAGAGAAATAACAATTCCTGCACTAACAGCGCTGATCACTCAACTACACAGACACAGGGCCTGGTAGGACACAGCGCTGCATACACAGACCTGACCACAGCGGAGGAGAGGTATGCGGGGGGACCCAGACCACGATGCTTCCGTCCAGCGCTTCCAGCAGCGTTCACCATGCGTTCTGGAGAAGATGGCCGCCGAGGAGCAGAGAGGAGGCTGGCCTGGGGGAGGAGCGCTGCCACAGGACCAGTCGGCAGCATGCAGAGAGGGCTGTGTGCAGCGGGGGAGGCGCCGGCTGTGAGACAGGGAAGGCGCGCTCCCCTGGCATGCATTTAACCCCTGGGACGCCGCAGCGCTACCGCTCTGCTGCGGTCCGCTGTCCCAGGGGGTAGTGGAAGCGCAGGTTGGTCGCCTGGCTCCACGCTGCAGCCAGTCCCCAGGGAGCCCCCTGCCTGGGGACTTAGGACCATGTGATCAGCGGGGACCCACCGCGGGACCCCGCTGCTTACCTCTGTCCCCCTTGAATCCGGCCATGGTCCGGAGCATCTGGGGTCACCGCTAGCTGTGACCCCAGACGCCCACCAGCATCCCCGGATCAGTACCGGCGTTCTGGTACCGGCGGGGTGTAGGGAAGACAGCATGGACGTCAGGACTGACTGTCCATGCTGTTCATCCAGATGTGCAGCCACAGCTGCATGAAGAATAAGCTTCAGGGGCTCTTCTAGCCCCCACTCCAACAGGTGCACCCGACTCCGGCCGGGCACCAAACTAAACTGAGGTGCCTTGGCCCGGGGGCGGGGTATAGGAGGGGGACCTAGTGCATCCTGGGAGGCTGAAAGCTTAACTCTTTGGTGCCCTGCGACTGACGTCACACCTATACCCCAAGGTATCCTGTGGATACCCTATGGACCCTGAAGTAGAAAAGAGCAGCATCCCAATTATGACACAAAATGAAAATACAATAAAGGAATCCAGAACACAGTCACAGAAGTCATAGGAAAATAGTATAACTCAATTTTACGGGGCGATTCACATGTTTGAGCCGGCAGCTGTCAGTGCCAGGCACCCGACGGAGCAATTCAACTGTTGCTCCGTTTGGGTGCAAACAGCCGCCAGCATTTCTGCTCACCCCCTACTGAGGAGGCTAGCAGAAATGTATGAAAAGTCTGTGGTTTGGGTGCCCAAATGGGAGTTGGTCCACCCTAACATGGACTTTAGACGGGTTTAGCCATTTTACGTAGCTAAACCCGGACTAATTGGGCGCAACCAGAGTGATAATTAATGGGCACCCACAAACAATTGAATTGCATCATTGGGTGCCCATTAATTACCGTGACTTAAAAAATTATTGAAATCGTCCCCCCCTTAGAGACCAAGGGGTATATTTACTAAAGCGAGAGTTTTTAGAAATGGAGATGTTGCCCATAGCAACCAATCAGATTCTACTTAAAATTTAACTAGCACCTTCTAGAAGATAATAGCTAGAATCTGATTGGTTGCTATGGGCAACATCTCCACTTCAGTAAATATACCCTCAATTGACAACATACAAATAGCATAAACTAGTTAGGAATATAAAACGCAGATGTAAATCACCAAGGAGGATCATCCTGTCTGGCAGCCTGTAGGTCAAGTCAGGATGCAGGGTCATGAGGAGAATCAGAGTGTGCCCTACCACCAGAAACCATCCACAGTCTGGCCAGAAATAGCATGGCAAGATTTATTACCAATTATTTATATAGCGCACACATATTCCGCAGCGCTTTACAGAGAATATTTGGTCATTCACATCAGGTCCTGCCCCAGTGGAGCTTACACTCTATGGCCCTGATTCAGAGCCGGACGCTCTGAATCAGGGCCGTCCCTCTGAATTTTAGAACAGCGAGCGGCCAAAAAGATGGTCGCGGTGGTCAACACCATCGGGCTTGCAACGAGACCCTTGTGGTAGGGTCTCGTTGCCGCAAGCCCTGGAGTGCTTTCAGCTCTATGGGAACGCCTCCGTCTGGGCAGCCATGCCCCCGGCACGCCCACCAAAGGGGGCGTGCTGTCACTCACCATCGACAGCACGCCCCCTTTGTAGCGACACCCATAGCGACGGCTTGCCAGTCGCTATGCGGGTCTCGCGCATGCGCATGACGGAGCCGGCTCCCTCGAGCGCATGCGCACTTGGCCAACATCGACCCGCTTGCGAGCGCGAGTGGGTCTGAATTAGGCCCTATATTCCCTATCACATGCGCACACACATACACACGAAGGTTGTGTTGGAAGCCAATTAACCTACCATATATTTTTGGAGTGTGGGAGGAAACCCACGCAAGCACAGGGAGAATATACAAACTCTGCACAGGTAGGGCCGTTGTGGGAATCGAACCCATGACCTCAGTGCTGTGAGGCAGTAATGCTAACCATTACACCATCTGTGCTGCCCAACAGACAGCATAAAGAAGTTGCAAATCTCTGAATTGTCTCTTAACTTGCACAAACTGTGATCGGGATTTTTGTACATCTGCAGAGAAATCCGGGAACACCACAAAATGTCCATTATATTCTAGAGGACCAATGGTCCGCAAAAAACAAAAAGGACTGCACCGGTCTTTATAGTGAAGAATTTTTGCTATAAATGTTATCGGGGAAGCCCCACAAGGAAAAACCCAGTTGGGGATCTGGTGGGCAAGTTGAAAGGCAAACCGAGGGGTAAACGCTTCCCACCCGAACCAGTCAATCAGCAAGGATTCCCGAAAAGTCTCGGGATAAGCATATTACGTCTTTTCAGGAAAACCTACTGGCCATATTTATTACAGCGAAGACCACCCTCATTATCAGTAAGCTTCTGTTGGCAGGTGGTCATCTAGGCCTTCAGGGCAGACAGATAACCTGGTACAGGGTAAGTACCATCCTCCAAAGTAGACATAAGATTCTCTGTTTTGCCTCTCAACTTCTGCATGTCTTGACGCATGGTGAATAAATTTACAAGCACCACCGCAATTGTGTCAGTTACCCTTTTTTCTAAGGCAGTAATTGCTACCACTATAGTAAATGGCAGAATCCACCGGGGGATCACCACAGGGTGGAGAGGATGTGGAGGGAACTGGGCACCTGGAGGAGCAGGCACAAAAACAGATGCAGGATGGGCATTGGAATTTTTTTCCAGTCAGGCAGCAGCATGCAAATAGCGACCCATCTGAAAAGGAGGTAGGAATCATATCCAAGTCCCCAAGCAGTCCAGAATTAGGAAGGCCAAGGAAAGGTAGTTATCAGATGGAAGGACACCTGGAGGAAAACGTAAGTTGAAAAAATCCAGCATACACTGTTGGGCAGCAGAAAGGTAGTACAGCAAGGGGTTAAAGAAGCTGGAGTATAACCAGTGAAGACTGGAGGAAGTCTGACACCAGAGTGTAGTACAGTCTGTGCAGTATCACCCCAGGAGTTTATATAGAACACCACTTCTCCCTATTCACCAATAGCCACCAAGGAGTGGAGAGGAGCCAGCAGCTAGAGCCAATGTCCTCAATGCCAGCAGAGGCGGAAGCACCACAACAGAGAAGCAGAGCCCAGTGGTAAGAACGGATCACCAGTTGCATCTGTAACGGTCCGGTAATCAAATCATTTAACAGGCTAAGATATTACAGTGGGCAGGATGCATGACGCATTGCACTCGCGATGCATTCCGCCAGTCATTGCATACATACTGGCATTGATAACGCCGGTATGTATGACAATCACTGCAAAGGACCTGTCGGTAAGAGCAGCCCTTTGCGGTCAAGGGACTTCTATGACCCAGTAGCCCCTAAGGCGTCCGTCTGCGCATGCGCAGAAGGACGTACATACCACCGGGGGTGCTGGGAGGGATCCAATTGGATCCCTCTATCAGCACTCTGCAGAAAGAAGCCCATAGGCTTCTATGGGTAACGCCATCAGGAAGATGGCATTACCCACCACAACTAAGTCCCGGAGTGCATTACATTGTACTTAGTGTATATGAGAAATGTGGTCAAACCCGCATTTTTTTCCATTGATTCATCTCGCCCACTGTTTTTGATGTAACTCAACTTTGATTTCAATGTTACTGCCCGACACTGAACGGTCAGTTATTAGCTGCATTGGTTGATAGGACATCTCTGTTTATAATCTAAATGTTACAGTATATGAATAATGATAGACATATGAAAAAAATGTTAGATGATGAATAACTAGATAAATGTCAGTGGTCAAATGCATGTTGGGAATTATAGTATTTCTTTAATAAGTGTATCATTTGGCTGACTTATATTATAAATAGGTTTTGTGATGTTACTCACAGTCGGTATAAAAATCCCTAATTGGAATAGAAATGTCAGTTATCAGCTGTATCTGTTGATAGCAGCATATGCTCTTCGTATTTTAATCTAAATATTACATGAAAATAATGTTTGACGGTAAAGAAAATAGATATCACTGTAGGCTGTAGGTATGTTGGGAATTATATCTCCTTAATAGGCAGTGATCGCAAATACACGCTATATTGTTTATTTTGCTCTGTATCGGGGACTCACTTTTTCAGAATGGGTGGGTCCCCGGGGTCGGACTCCGCTGCGGCCTTCCTGGCTCCTCATTGAATGATTGATTGACCCTGGCCCGGCTGCAGGCAAAAAAAAAGCAGAAGGAACTCTTTGGCACCCTTACTGTCATGCAGCGGCACTACAGGGACATACGGATCCTGACCTGGCGTGACGACGACAGCTCCTGCACCCGGAGAGAAGACATCCTCAGGTACAGTGCCTTGCAAAAGTATTCACCCCCCTTTGCATTTTTCATGTTATGTTGCCTCACAACCTGGAATTAAAATGGATTGTTTGAAGGTGTGCATCATTTCATTCACAGAACATGCCTACAACTGTGAATGTGTTTTTTTTTTATACTGTGAATCAAACAACATTTAAGACAACATAACAGAAAACTTCAGCGTGCATAACTATTCACCCCCCTAAAGTCAGTACTTTGTCGAGTCACCTTTTGAGGCAATTACAGCTGCAAGTCACTTTGGATAAGTCTCTATGAGCTTGCCACATCTTGCCCCTGGGATTTTTGCCCATTCCTCAAGGCAAAACAGCTCCAGCTCCGTCCCAGTCTCAATTCACAGGCAGACTGAAACAGGTTTTGCTCAAGAATATCCCAATATTTCGCACCATCCATCTTTCCCTCTACACGAATCAGTTTCCCAGTCCCTGCTGCTGAAAAACATCCCCACAGCATGATGCTGCCACCACCATGTTTCACTGTGGGGATGGTGTTCTTGGGGTGATGGGATGTGTTGGGTTTGTGCCAGACATAGCGTTTTCCTTGGTGGCCGAAAAGTTAAATTTTAGTCTCATCTGACCAGAGCACGTTCCTCCATACATTTGGGGAGTCGCCCACATGCCTTTTGGCAAATTCAAATAGTGTCTTCTTATTGTTATCACTAAGTAATGGCTTTTTTCTGGCCACTCTTCCATAAAGCCCAGCTCTATGGAGTGTACGGCTTATTGTGGTCACATGCACAGATACACCAGTCTCTGCTGTGGAACTCTGCAGCTCCTTCAGGGTTACCTTTGGTCTCTGTGCTGCCTCTCTGATTGATGCCCTCCTTGCCCGGTCTGAGTTTTGGTGGGCGGCCCTCTCTTGGCAGGTTTATTGTGGTACCATGTTCTTTCCATTTGATGATGATGGATTTGATGGTGCTTCGAGGATAATCAAAGATTTGTATATTTTTTTATAACCCAACCCAGAATTGTACTTCTCAACAACTTTATCCCTGACTTGATTGGAGAGCTCCTTGGTCTTCATGGTGTGATGCCTCTTGCTTAGTGGTGTTGCAGCATCTGGGGCCTTTCAGAAAAGGTGTGTTTATACTGACAGATCATGTGACACTTAGATTTCACACAGGCGGACTTCATTTCACTAATTATGTGACTTCTGAAGGTAATTAGTTGCACCAGAACTTTTGAGGGGCTTCATAGCAAAGGGGGTGATTACATATGCACATGCCAATTTTCATCATTTTATTTATAAAGATTCTTTTTTATATATCATTTCACTTCACCAAATTAGACTATTTTGTGCAGATCCAACACATAGGGCCAAATGTAATAGGGTGAGAGTTTTGAAAAGTGAGAGTTTCTGACACTTTTTAAACTTTGCCAATGTAATAAGAGTCCAAAAACAAAGTAACAGAGCGAACTTGCATGTTTTTTTAGACTTAAAAAACGCTCACGATTTAAAATCTCATTCAGATGTTTTCCCATTTTGAAGATAAAACTCAACCAATGTGAGAGTTTACTGCTAAACTCTCACCCTATTACTTTTGGCCCATAAAATTCAGATAAAAATAATAAATTACAGGTTGTAATGTAACAAAAAAGGTAAAAAGGCAAGGGGGTGAATACTTTTGCAAGGCACTGTAAGTGGGTAGCGGGTGGGAGTTTAATGGTGACTGTTGCTCCGGGCTGACTTAAGGCACAACGGCTGCACAAACGTTCTGTAGTGGGTGCTGCGGCCTCCGGGAGCCACACTCAGGGCCACCAGGATTGTTTGGCGGCGACTACTAATCATGTCTGCACCAGGGGAGAGGTAGTTGCCTGACGGCTGCCGGCGGCTGTCCTTACTCGCCTGCCCGGTGACTTCTGTGACAGGCAGCCTATCAGAGAATCAGATTGGCTGCCTGTAACTACAGTGTGGCGGCCGTGCGGAACTCAGTGTGGGGAGCAGGGAAGATCCAGAGACTGCTCACCACACCGATGTACAAAGTACTCCAGAGCCGACTGAGAGCTCCCTGCAGCCAGCGCACTGTAATAACAGGCAGCCGATCTGATGTCACTGCTGCCGGGCCCTGGGGAGTATGGAGAGCTGCCCCCAACACACTCAGTATAATATATATTTTAGGGGTGAGCGGGTTCGGATTTCTGAAATCCGAACCCCCCCCGAGCCCCCCCCGATCCGAGTCCGGCTCGACTTTTCCCGCCTGACTCGGATCTGAAATCGAGGCAAAACGTCATCATCCCGCCTTCCGAGTCTCGCGGGTTTTGGATCCTATATAAGGTACTCGCGTCGGCGCCATTTTCTCACTCGGCTGTGGACAGTGAAGAGGGAGGGTGGGAGTTAGGGCTGGCTGGGCTGTGTAGTGTAGTGTAGTGCTGCTGTTGTCCACTACTTCAAAGTCCATAGGGTCTGGCTGTGTTGTGCTGTGCTGCTGTTGTTAATAGGGGCTGTGTCCACTACTTCAAAGTCCATAGGGGCTGGCTGGACTGTGTTGTGCAGTCAGTTCTCCATAGGGGCTGTGTCCACTCCAAAGTCCTGTGCAGTGTCCCAGTCCTAAAGGGGTGCTGTAGTGTTGTCCAGGGGGTGCTCTGTCCATCAGGGGTGCTCCCCCCAAGTGCTAAAAAAATAATATATTTTCTGTGTTTGTGAATTGTGTGCGCAGTAGCTGCACGTGCATCAACAAAGTAGTGCCAAGCGTGCGCCTGTGTCATAAGTAAAGGGCCGGCTGGCTTGACCGTTAAAGGGTGCTGTAACCCCCAAAGTACACTCCAGTCCAAACCAAAAAAAAAATTATTTTCTGTGTTTGTGAATTGTGTGCGCAGTAGCCGCACGTGCATCAACAAAGGAGCAGCGCCAAGCGTGCGCCTGTGTCCCATAAGTAAAGAGCCGGCTGGCTCATTTCTTAAAGGCTGGTGTAACCCACAAAGTGCACTACTCTCCAGCAAAAATAAAGAAATATTTTCTGTGTTTAGCCGCACGTATATATAAAATCGATATAACATAAATGGAGGACCAAACTTTCTCCGATAAAAATAAAATAGAGAAAGATCAAGAACCACTTCCTCCTAGTGCTGAAGCTGCTGCCACTAGTCATGACATAGACGATAACATGCCATCAACGTCGTCTGCCAAGGCCGATGCCCAATGTCATAATAGAGGGCACATACAATCCCAAATGACAAAGTTCAGGAAAATGACCTTGAAAAAAACATTTAAATCAGCTGAAGAGAAACGTAAACTTGCCAATATGCCATTTACGACACGGAGTGGCAAGGAACGGCTAAGGTCGATCCCTAGTATGTTCATGACTAGTGGTTCAGCTTCACATGACGATGGAAGCCCTCCTCCCACTAAAAAAATCAAAAGAGTTAAGCTGGCAAAAGCACAGCGAAGAACTGTGCTTTCTAAGAAGATATCACAAATCCCCAAGGAGAGTCCAAGTGTGGTGGTGGTTGCGATGCCTGACCTTCCCAGCACTGGACGGGAAGAGGTGGCTCTTTCCACCATTTGCACGCCCCCTGCAAGTGCTAAAAGGAGCACCCACAGTCCACTTGCTGATATGCAAATTGAAGATGTCACGGTTGAAGTACAACAGGATGAGGATACTGGTGTAGCTGGCGCTGAGGAGGAAATTGGCGAGGAGGATTCTGATGGTGATGTGGTTTGTTTAAATCAGGCTCCGGGGGAGACAGTTGTTGTCCGTGGGATGAAAAAGCCCATCACGGTCATGCCTGGGCAGAAGACCAAACTTTCCACCTCTTTGGTCTGGCAATATTTCTATCCAAATCCGGACAACAACTGTCTTGCCATATGTACCTTATGTAAAGGTGGAATAAGTAGGGGTAGGGACGTTAACCACCTAGGAACATCCTCCCTTATACGGCACCTGCAGCGCGTTCATAATAAGTTACTGTCAAGTTCAGAAACTTTGGCTAAGACCGTAAGCAGTCCAGGGACACCTAAATCCCGTTGTCCTGTTGTATCCAAGCGCCTGCAAACCACACCGTCAACTCCCTCCTCGTCAATTTCCTCCTTAGTCAGGATCGGAAATAGTCCTGCAGGCCATGTCACTGACATGACTAACTCTCCTATCCCGGATTCCTCCGGAGGATCCTGCATTGCTACGCCTCCTGCTGCCGCTGCTGCTGTTACTGCTGCTGCTGCTGGGAGTCGTTCATCATCCCAGAGAGGAAGTAGGAACACCACTACTTTTACTAAACAATTGACCCTCCAACAGTCCTTAGCGAGGAGGATGAAGTACGACAGCAGTCATCTGAAGCAAAACGTATAACTGAGGCCTTGACTGCTATGTTGGTGTTAGACGTGCGTCCGGTATCCGCCATTAGTGCAGTGGGATTTAGACAATTGCTGGAGGTAGTGTGTCCCCTGTTCCAAATCCCGTCTAGATTCCACTTCACTAGGCAGGCGATACCGAGACTGTACAGAAACGTCAGAAAAAGTGTCCTCAGTGTCCTGAAAAATGCCGTTGTACCCAATGTCCACTTAACCACGGACATGTGGACAAGTGGAACAGGGCAGACTAATGACTATATGACTGTGACAGCCCACTGGGTAGATGCATCACCTTACGCAGCAACAGCAGCAGCGTCACCAGTCGCAGCATCTCAGAAACGCCAGCTCGTTCCAAGGCAGGCTACGCTGTGTATCACCGGTTTCAGTAAGAGGCACACCGCTGACAACCTCTTAGAGAAACTGAGGGAAATCATCGCCCAGTGACTTACCCCACTTAGACTCTCCTGGGGATTTGTGATATCTGACAACGCCACCAATATTGTGCGGGCATTACATCTGGGCAAATTCCAGCACGTCCCATGTTTTGCTCACACAAACTTGGTGGTGCAGAATTTTCTGAAAAGCAACAGGGGCGTGCAGGAGACGCTTTGGGTGGCCCGAAAAATTTCAGGCCACTTTCGCCATTCAGCGACTGCGTGCCGAAGACTGGAGAACCAGCAAACACTCTTGAACCTGCCCCGCCATCACCTGAAGCAAGAGGTTGTGACGCGGTGGAACTCAACCCTCTATATGCTTCAGAGGATGGAGGAGCAGCAAAAGGCCATTCAAGCCTATACATCCACCTATGACATAGGCAAAGGAGGGGGTATGCACCTGACTCAAGCGCAGTGGAGAATGATTTCCATGTTGTGCAAGGTTCTCCAGCCCTTCGAACTTGCCACACGTGAAGTCAGTTCAGACACTGCCAGCTTGAGTCAGGTCATTCCCCTCATCAGGCTTTTGCAGAAGCAGCTGGAGAAAGTGAAGGAGGAGCTAAGACGGAGCGATTCCGCTCGGCATGTGGGACTTGTGGATGAAGCCCTTCATTCGCTTTGCCAGGATTCCAGGGTGGTCAATCTGTTGAAATCAGACCACTACATTTTGGCCACCGTGCTCGATCCTAGGTTTAAAGCCTATGTGGTGTCTCTCTTTCCGGCCGACACAAGCCTGCAGAGGTGCAAAGACCTGCTGGTGAACACACTGTCAGCTGAAGCGGAACGTGACACGTCAACAGCTCCTTCTTCATTTTCTCCCGCAACTGGGGCTGCCAGGAAAAAACTTAGGTATCCTAAGCAACCCGCTGGCGGTGATGCAGGGCAGGCAGGACCAAGTTTGGACATCTGGTCCGGACTGAAGGACCTGGCAACAATTTCTGACATGTCTACTGTCACTGCATATGATACTGTCACCATTGACAGAATGGTGGAGGATTACATCGGTGACAGCATCCAAGTAGGCATGTCAGACAGTCCATACCTGTACTGGCAGGAAAAAGAGGCAATTTGGAGGCCCCTGTACAAACTGGCTCTATTTTACCTGAGTTGCCCCCCCTCCAGTGTGTACTCCGAAAGAGTGTTTAGTGCAGCCGGGAACCTTGTCAGCGAAAGGTTGCTTCCACAGAATGTGGAGAAGATGATGTTCATCAAAATGAATTATCAGCTCTTCCAGGGAGACCAGCCTCCAGAACGTACAGAGGGACCTGTGGTGGTGGATTCAAGTGGGGACGAGTTAATACTTTGTGAGGATGAGGATGTACACACTGAAGAGGGTGAGGAATCGGTGGACGAGGAGGATGAGGATGACATCTTGCCTCCGTAGAGCCAGTTTGTGCAGGGACACATTAATTGCCAGCTTGTTTTGTGGGGGCCCAAACGAACCAATCATTTCAGCCACAGTTGTGTGGCAGACCCTGGCGCTGAAATGATTGGTTTGTTAAAGTGTGCATGTCCTGTTTATACAACATAAGGGTGGGTGGGAGGGCCCAAGGACAATTCCATCTTGCACCTCTTTTTTTTCTTTGCACTATGTACAGTTTGGGGCCTAGTTTTTCAAACTGCCATCCTGTCTGCCACTGCAGTATCACGCCTAGATGGGTCACGTGTTTGTGCCGCCCACTCGTGTCGCTTAGCATAGTCATCCAGCTACCCCGGTGCAACCTTTTGGACATAAAAACACTATTGTGAGGTGTTCAGAATAGACTGGAAATGAGTGGAAATTAAGGTTATTGAGGTTAATAATAGCATAGGGGCAGAAAAACCTACAAATTCTGTGATTTTAGCTGTTTTTATGCTTTTTAAAAAAAAATACAGATCCAAAACACAAAACACGGAAGGGTGGTTTTGGCAAAACCAATCCAGATCCAAAACACGAAGAAAGATCCAGATCCAAAACACAAAAATGGCCGGTGCACACCCCTAATTATTAATTATATATATATATATATATATATATATATATATATACACACACACACACATACTGAATTGACTAAGTAGCAACTAGTTTGCTAGGTGGAGGTGTAATCTATTAACATTTACTACTGAATGTGTTAGGAGGTGTATAAACCATATAAGTGGAAAAGTGCATGTGCAAATAAATAAATATAAATAGTTCACAATTTATTCAGAAACAAACAATAAAACAAGTATATAGGAGAGCATCTAAAACATAATCGGGTTTCCTTTAAAATATATTTTTTAAAAGACAATATAGCATATAGCTAAAACCCAGAGGCAATCAATAGTGCACTTAAAATAGTGCGCAAGAGGTATATGTTAAAAGATAGCAGCTTATCTGAATGTATGGAAAAGAGTATTTCTCTGCAAAGTTCATGAGGTAATGGACAACCACTCCTAACGCGTTTCGTCCTGGGACTTCATTATATATATATATATATATATATATATATATATATACACACACACACACACACACACACACACATATATATACTTCTCTCAACCCCAGCCTCCATATGTGCCTCTGCCCACCTACCGTGTGCTTCTGCCTACCCCCCATTTGTCCCTCTGCCCACTCTCCCCAGGGAAAGGTATATTTCCCCTTCAGTTTCTATACCTGGAAGTGACCTGGCCTGAAGGCAGAAGTGCAGTTCCCTGCCCATACAGTCCACCAAAAAAAAACTAAACTTGGCCGCTCGCCACAAGATTATATTCCCCCTCTATGCCCACGTGGATGGTAGGGAATGACGGACAGTAGCTGATGACTCGGTACAAAAACTGAAGGGGGATCTATTCACCTCCCTCTGCCCACCCAGCTTTTGTGAGCATCTGCCCGCTTCCCCCTATCTGTTTGCCTCCAATTGGGGAGCCCTACTTGTTTGCTTTATACTGGCCCCGCATATTCTAATGTAAGCCTGCCTGTACCGACAGTGCTGTATCCTTGTAGCCTGGCAGCGCTGGACTTTTCCATGTGATTCAGAAGCAGCCCAATCCTGGCGTGGCCCAGAGACGGTGATGCGGCGACATGACGTCATGTACCTGCATGCTGCCTCCCGCTACAGTGATACAGTGACACAGCAGGACAGGCTGCAGTGCAATGAATTTAAATCAATGTGTTTATATTTTTTCCTTTGGGGGCCAATGTGTTTGTTTTTTTGTTACCCTATCTGGGCTAATGTGTGTGTTTTTCTTCATGTGGAGACAAATATGTTTGATTTCACCTACTGGGGCCAATGTGGTGTTTTTTTTTCCTACTGGGACCAATGTCATCTGCTACATGCTTCATGAACTGTAGCTGCTAAATTGTTAGATTTACAGAAAACCTTGATTTAGATGGGACCCAGAAAATGTCAGGTAGAATCCCGATTTTTTTTTTGTGATGGGACCCACATTTTTTTTTGTCTCAGCACGATCACTGAATAGGTTCATCATGTGACTGGCTTGTATGACAACTAGGCTTTGTAATATAAGCTACCTTCTGTATAAAGTCTCTGCATGGAATAGAACTGTATCTGTTGATAGGACATCTCACAGCTGGTTTCAAATGGATGGGAACAGCATTGGGAGGGTGTGCTGGTTCCTGTAGTGCTTCTTGGAGGTTTCTAGGGTACTTCCCAGGTGAGTTGGCTGACAGCACATACATAAATATATTTAAGCTGAGAGAGCAATTACTAGACTTTTTGGTGCCCTGTGCCAGAGAGAGCATTGCCCCCTCTCCCCCCATTTTTAAAATAGTGCACCTGAAAAAGGGCCATGGCCTCATGGGGAAGGGCCAGGGAAGAGATAGCGGAGGCCAGGAGATGCTGGGGATAAAAGAAGAGGAAGCTACAAGTAAGAATGATAATAAACATTAAAATTGACAGGCCCAAACAGCTCCCCCTGCCCTGTGCCATGGCACAGGTTGCACTACCCTAGTTACGGGCCTGTGTGCTGTTATCATGAGGCACAACCATATGCAATTATATGACCCAGAGGGATATAGAGGAGCCTTGACGTGGCCCCGTGCTTAACCATGTATTTGTAAATGTATGCAACAAAGACCTCTGAATTTCTATCATCATGTAGTATTCAAGCCTATTCTGCTGTTTTTTTTTTTGCAGTGTGCTAGAGGGAAACTTTACAAGCACCTGTGAAAAAAAACATTAAGTTGATATGAGCAACCACTATTTTGTATAGCTAATTTTAAACTAAGGGCCTTATTCAATTAGTGTCGAAAAGCCGTTTTCGGCGAAAAAGTATCGCCGGTGACGTCATTTCACCAGCGGAAACTTATCTCCATATTCAATTGTGGAGAGTTTTTGCCGGTGCGGAAACTCAATGTATTGTAACCGGCAAAAAGTTTTGCCTATGAATAGCTTTCGAAAAAAAGTGCAGAATTGGGGTTTTGGGGTACAAAGTTGCGGAAACCCTCCTGCAGCCTTGGGACAGCCCCCCCAAAGCTAAACTGTGTCAAACAAAGTTTCAAAATAAAAAAGCACTTTCATTTTGGGGGCGAAAAATACCAAAGTTGGGGGACAAACTTAAAAACTAGCAAAAGACTCCAGGGGGGTCCCCAAGTATGCCCCAGGTGTTCTTAAGTTTGCAGGTGCTTGCGGAAGGTGGATTTTTTTTTTTTTATTGGTTTTCACAAAACCACTACTCAATATAAACAGTAACAATAATAATTGCATATTTCAGTAAAAAACATATACATCATCGTAACAAATAAGGGTATATTTACACCGTAATATGGTACAGAAATACTCAGTATTTTAAATAACCCTAACATGTCTTCAAATTTTAAACATCATCTCGACTTTATAAAAATGTTGCATATATTACAAACATATCCAATTGGTGCCACTCAGTCCTAAACACAAAATATTGTAATACAATATCACAATTAAGACATCTATTCCACCATATTATTTAATACACCCACCCAAATCCTACGGTAAACAAAACCTACTTTTATTATAGAAAAAACGGTATCATATATATATATATATATATATATATATATATATATATATATATATATATATATATATATATATATATATACACACACACACACACACACACACACACATACACATATATACATACATATATACATACACACACACACACACACATATCTACACCAAGTTCCACAGACTGCATAAGCGTGGAAAAAATCTAATGCTTTATTGCATTAGTGCATCGACGTTTCGGGATCCATCCCCCGTCATAAACAATCAAAGAAAAACACAGGTGATTTATACTTACATACGATATCTCAAAGTCAGGGCCTGGATTAAAGACAGGGCGACAGGGGCGGTCGTCCTGGGGCCCCCACACATAGGGGGCCCCCATATACTATCCCCGATCCCGGGCACTTCTACTTACTAAAACCGCTGTGGCCCTCGGCAGATCAGCTGTTCCCTTATACAGCGGCTGCCGAGGAGAGTGACTCACTACAGTGACAGTCACAGTCTCGTGAGATTATGATGTAAAATCTCGCGAGACTGTGACTGGTCTCGGAGAAGAGCCTAGGCTGCCTGCATTGCGTGTGGGTCATAGCAGCAGCCTCAGCGTTTCCCCAGGTGGTGGGCCTTGGAAATGAAGAGCAGTCAGCCTGAGAGCGGACGGACAGGTAGCCTGCCGTTCCACCACCACACACATAATTATAAATATTTGATATGAGCAATTGCAAGTTTGTATGTATGTATGTATGTATGTATGTTTACACACACACCCATATATATATATACATATATATTTATATATATTGTATACATACATATACTGTCTGTATGTGTGTGTGTATATATATATATATATATATATATATATATATATATAAAATCCAAAAAGGCCCACACTCTCGTCTTCAATAATAAATTGCTGGGGTGACACACCCATATGGGATCACAATAATCCTCTTCATGCAAAAGTAGAAAAAAAGGGGGGGGGGGGGGGTAGCACTCACCAGTCTTCTTAAAAACATCTCTTTATTATATCTCAGTAAAAATGTTTACAACATTTCAAAAGCTGACGTTTCGGTCCTGTGCATGGACCTTTGTCAAGGAGATATAATAAAGAGATGTTTTTAAGAAGACTGGTGAGTGCTACCCCCCCTTTTTTTCTACATTATATATATATATATATATATATATATATATGACACTTACATAGTATAAATGTAAAATATCTTTGAGGTGGTGGATTTTGCACTGATGGAGAGAGTGCCCTTTTTCTTGTGTGTGTGTGTGTATATATATATATATATATATATGATAGTTTACACATACTGTACACACATATATTTACACATTCACACACACACATATATATATATATATATATATATACGTATGCATGTGTGTTCATATATCTATATATACACAGTATACATATATACTGTGTATAATTTTATTGATTGGGGCCCCCACAAGTTCGTTGCCCAGGGGCCCCCACAGACTTTAATCCGGCCCTGCTCAAAGTGGCTATGGCAAGCTGGATATAGTAGATCTAGGATGACAGCTATCATATTTGTCATATCCTAGATCTACTCTATCCAGCTTGCCATATTCACAATTTATTAGAGTGTGTCGAGTCAACAATGATCCGGTTGAAAGAGAAGTCCAATTAGAACATATGGCTGACAAGTTCCTTAATAGAGGTTATCCCAAAAAATTGATAGTTGAGGCTAAGAAAAAAGCCACACAAATAGAGAGATCTGTTTTATTGCAAGAAAAAAATTAACAACAGCTCAAAAAGGATAGTATTCCATGGGTTAATCGATATACGGGTAAAAGCAAGGAAATCACTAAACAGGCAAAAAAATTATGGCCCCTAGTTACTACTGATCCACAATTAAAAACTCTAAAAAAACAGTTGTTTACTCCCTAGTTTTACGCGGAATCCAAACCTTAAAGATTTATTGGTACGAACTGATTTGACAGATCGTAGCACAGTAAGTACGAAGTTGCTGGCGAGAAAACCAGGTTGCCATAAATGTTTAGGGTGTGTGACCTGTAGTTTTTTAAACCCAGGTGATACATTTTATCACCCTTACAAGGGTAAATCTTACTCCATTAGGCATTCTTTAACTTTTACTTCTAAATTTGTAGTTTATCTTCTGTCTTGCCCGTGTGGCCTGTGCTACGTGGGTAAGACGGAAAGACAGTTCAAAGAAAGAATGGCCCAACATAGGGCAGCCATTAGGGCTGCTATATCACAGGGCCATAGTGAACAAGCAGTAGAGCCTCATTTTTTGGAAGCCAATCACTCCATAGCCACTTTGACATATCGTATGATTGACCATATTCCATGGAGTATATGGGGTGGTTATAGAGCTAAAAAACTGCTCCAGATTGAAAGCCAGTGGATATTTAAACTGAACACTGTTAGCACCTTTGGCTTGAATGAATCTTTGAAATTGAGTTGTTTTTTATGAAGTCCTACATATTGAAATTCATATCGGATGGTTAACTTGTGAGATTGGTAATCATTTGCCTGACAATTTATAGATGGAAAAGTGTTTCTTAAAAAATGTGTATTTTATATCAAGCAGTGTGTCAATAGATCCGCACTTGTAGATCTAGGCATTTCATGAGGATGAACAGGATTAAATGTTCATGTGTTAGTGGTTTTGTCCACTAGATGGCGTAATTTTATTATAAAGTATTATCTACATAGTGCTGATTTATTACAATCACTGAATATATTGGTATTTATTTATCTTTATAGCAAGCAGTAACGTATTTGATGCAAAGTGTATTTGTAACTATTTATGATCTTATTGTGTTGTCCGTTTTTGGTGGACATCTGACACTATTTTATAACATGCAACATTGTCACTCCTAGCTGCTGTGCTAGTCCATGGACCCAGCAAGCGTCACTTCCGGTCTGATGGTGACATGGAAACCGGAAGTTAGACGCCGGGACAGCACGCTGCAGGAAATTGCACCTTGTCTGTAAGTATAAATCACCTATGTTTTTCTTTGATTGTTTATGTCCTGGTGACGGGGGATGGACCACGAAATGTCGATGCACTAATGCAATAAAGCAATATATTTTTTCCCCGCTTATGCAGTCTGTGAGTGCCTCATTATTGGAACTTGGTATATGAAGGGGATCCTGTGCCCCAGGGTGAGCACCACAGCAAGGTATCATTTGCTCATAGTAGAGGAGTGCAGTAATACAGATATATATATATATATATATATATAAATAAAATAAAAGAAAGAAGAGGAGCTTCTCCCAAGCCTGCAGTAAATCGTACAATCATTTAAACAACAAATGGCCATTACACTTCAGGGAGAGCATAACTGGACCTGTACCAACTACCCCAAATACGGTCATATTTAAATTCAGCCTTTCGAGTTAAATACAGATATTTCTCTTGTCTGGCAGTGGTGCGAGCCAGCGCCAGCCAAGCACGGAAGTCCGGTCCCTGAGAGGCCAACCAATTGCAAGCTATACTGACTTTAGCTAAAATACACAAGTTGATAACCAACTGCCTTTCATATTTATCAAGAGTGGTATCGTCCAGAACACCCAAACAGCATACCAACAGGGTGAGGAGAAGGGCTTGAATCCCAATATTGGAAAGAACCTGTATAACCCTGTGCCAAAATGTCTGAACTGTGGGGCACTCCCAGAGTAAGTGCCAGAATGTACCAACAGCCATCCGGCATCTTGGACAAACATTAGAGGCAAGGCCCCCAAATTTCACCAGCCTAGTTGGAGTTAGATAGACTCTATGCAAGATATATAGCTGGATTTGCTGGATTCTCACGGAGGCAGTGGAGATTCGGGGAATACTCAAGCCATATCCCAGTCTTTGTCATCTATTAAGCCCACATCTACCTCCCATTTTCCTTTAAGATCAAGTAGCCTGGATTCATGTTGAAAAGACAACAGGTATGAATAAATAAAGGACAAAGACCTATGGGGACCCAATGAAGTGAGTACTGTCTTGATGGGAAAAGGCTGAATATCAGACGGACTAGCACCAAACTGAACACTGAGGGCATGCCGCAGTTGCAGATATCTGTAAAAATGAGTTTTCGGTAAGGAAAACTCCTCCTGTAATTGAATAAAGGATTTAAGTGTAGAGCAGTCATATAACTGACCCAGTGAGTTAATACCTTTGGTGCACCACACTTGTCTAACCTCAAGTTAACTCAATTCAGACAATGGCCTGGAGTTCCATAAGGGTACATCAGGATCCCGTCCAGAAGAGTGCGTGATATTAATGGTAGCCCGCCAGACCATGACAGCCTGTATTAGTATCTGAGGAAGAGGTTTATTAACCCTGTCATTCAACAAGGCCTGTAAGGGTGTGTGACCAGGGGAGGCCTGAGACACCAACAGTGAGTGTAATGCATTAGGGGAGTCATCTCGAAGCCATTCTCTCACATACGTTAGTTGTGTTGCGTAATAGTATAGTCGAAAATTAGGGAGCACTAACCCACTGGCAGACTTAGGTCTCATCAGTATTTTAAGTCTAACTCGAGGTAGTCTGTTCACCCATATCAAGTAAGATAGCATGGTGTTCAGTTTACGGAATACTGAGGCTGGAATAAACACTGGGGACTGTTGAAGTATATACACTATCTTAGGTTGCACCATCATCTTTATCAGGTTTATCCTGCCTGTAACCGTGAGGGGCAGCTTGCTCCAAATTTTAATTTTGACTTTTAGGTAGTCAAATAGTGGATCCAGATTGAGCCTTATAAAGTCAAGCAAGGAGTTTGTAATGTAGACGCCCAAAAATTTAAATTGGGATACCCATTGCAGGGGAATAGGTATGGGAGTTAGTACAGGTGGGTGTCCTCTAAGAGGAAGGATATAGGATTTATTCCAATTAATTTTGAACCCAGAGTAAACACCAAATATATTAATAACCTGTAAAACTATAGGCATAGCCTCTATATAATTGGTTAAAAAAAACAGCAGATCATCAGCATATAAAGCCACAGTATCGTTTCTGGTTTTCTTAAGACCTACAATCTTAGGGTGTGACCTTAATACACAAGCAAGAGGCTCAATTGCCAACACAAAAAGGGCCGGGGACAGTGGGCAGCCCTGCCTCATGCCCCTTTCTAATAAGAAAGGAGAGGAGATAAATCCATTGACAGAGATCCTAGCAACTGGCCTATAGTATAATAATTGAACCCACCCCAAATACACTGGTCCAAAACCCATACATTTCATGACCTCCCACAGAATCAAAAGCCTTAGCTGCATCCAAAGACACAATGACTGAGGAGGACTCGTCCCCATGAGAGGCCTGAACATGAGTAAACAGGCGCCTCACATTTATAGAAGTGGATTTGCCCGGCATAAAGCCGGATTGATCCGAGTGGACCAAAGAGGTGATGACCTGATTTAAAGACAGAATTTTGGCAAGAATTTTTATGTCCGTTGGTATAGAAATAGGACGGTACGAGTCCGGGAACCTGGGGTCCTTGACTGGTTTTAATAATTAGGGCCTCTGACATCAAGAGAATCTAATTCAAACAGGTCATTATATAGCTCTAATAGTTTAGGCACAAATACTTTAGCATGTTTTTTGCAGACCTCTAATGGGATACCATCCGTACCCGGCGCCTTACCCCCAGGAAAGGAATCAATGGCCCCCCTACCTCCTCTGCAGTCAGTGGAGCATCAAGAAAGCCCCTAGCTTCTGAGGAAAGGCTTTGCAACTTAATTGATATAATATATGCACGTAACTCTTCCAAATTACATGACAAATGGGATTTATAGACGTCCTTGTAGAATGATAGGAAAACATCAGCTACACCAGAGATGGACGTGACCACACCGCCATCCCCTCCCACAATCTCTGAAATGTTATTAACAGGTCTGGTGGACTGGAGCAATCTTACTAGATTGCTACCTGGCATACATGTAATGGGAATTAGCACGAAAATTGGAGTTTGACGATTAGTTCTATCTGTTAAGTGGGCAGACCAAGCCTCCTGAGCAGCCAACCATTTGATTCTAGAAACATCAAGCCCATCTTGTAAGAATTGCAGTTCAGAATGTCTGCAAGTGCATTCCAACTCTACCTCCCTGTCCCTATAATATTTTTTAATTTCGGCAACCCTTTTCAATAAAGTCCCTCTCATGAAAGCTTTAAATGAATCCCAAATCATGTCAGACCTAGCAGACCCTATGTTGCCTCCAAAATAGCCCGACTATAATGCCTCAAGCTCAGACCCGGCCCCCATCTGCATCAACCAAGAGGGATGTAGCTTCCAGAATTTCTGTCCTCTCGGCCCACCTAAATCCAAACTCAGTGTCAACGGAGAGTGGTCTGACACCCCTCTAGTCATGTATTCAATTTTACCTATCATGGGAACCAGATCAGATGAAACCAGTGCCATATCAATCCTTGAAAAAGTTAGATGAGGAGAAACATGAGATTTGGCGTACTGTAGGGTGCTTTTTACGCCAGGCATCAATCCAACCTAAGCTCTCAATAAACCTTGCAAAGCTAGTGTCAGTCAACCCCTGATTAATGGGTGTCTGCCACCACCTGTCCAAGCACCCGCTCATAATGTTGTTAAAGTCCCCCAGGCATATAACATGAGTACTACAGGAGTCAGCAATAAATCCAGTAGCCAATTTAAGTACATCATAGCTAAACGGAGGAGGAATATAAACTGCTAACAAGAAAAGCGGAGAATAAATTTTACAGTCTAATACAAATCTCCCATACATATCAGTTTGGACTCTGTTCAGTATAAAAGGCACATTTTTGTTTATGAGTACTGATACCCCCTTAGAGGATGTGGTGTGGGAGGCACGATATGCCCAGCCCACCCAAGGGCGTTTCAATGATATGATTCTGCTTCCCACCAAGTGGGTTTCCGTCAGGCAAACAATATCCGGACAATATTGTTTAAGGAGTCTAAAAATTAATGACCGCGTGATCTTGTCATTAGCACCACGCACATTCCATGTCAAAACATTCAGCATCGACAAAAATGTTAAATGAATTTACCAAAAATACCGTCATGTCCATAAGAAGGTGAATTTTTAAAAAAAATGTTTAAACTTCACTTTTGCAACTTTAAAATATGGTAGCACCCATTTTCGTGTACCCCAAATTTGCTGGGACTACTTATTTTCTGCAAAAAATACTACTCAATGCTATTCTTCACCACTTCTGCAAAGACGCTAATTAGCAGCTATTGAGAGCATTTAAGTACCCCAAATACCTTCAGCAGGCCTATTCGGGATTCCCAATGTCAGTGCATCTTTAGGGAATTGTCAGGCCGATTTCCCCAAATCTGACAGCACTTTGCCAGGTCCGAATTCGCCGGGTGTTGTTTTCGCTGATTTCTAATGGAATACGGGGATAAGCAGGGACGAGAGCTATACTTTTTCGCATGGAAAACCAGCGATGTCGGCAATAAGTCCGGCATGCGAAAAGTACGGGACTTTTCGCATCTAATTGAATATGCCCCTAAATGTTATAAAATAATGTTTGCTGGATATAGATAGAGAACACTGGTGAACTGCAGGCAGATTAAAATTTATAGCCTTAATAATCAAATAATGTAACAGGATAACATCATACACAGTGTTTGCGATATCACCCAGCTTTGCTACAAATGTCGCTGCTCAATATAGAGCTGTATACGTAAAGATAAAAAAAAAAGTGACCTTACATTGTGAGTTATGTACATTTTATATGATAATAATACCAGATGAATATGACTAGATATCAGTTGTTAAATGCATGTCAGTTGGATCTATCACTATTGTAGGCTAATCATGTGACCAGTAAGCATCATAAACAGCCTTTGTGATGTAACAGCTTTGCTGTACAAGTCATTGCTTGGTATATAACAGTTAGTTATCAGCTGTATATGTTGATAGGACATCTCATAGCATATGGTAAGCCTATTTTTTTTCTATGTATTTAAAGTTTTACAATATATGAAAAAGAAGGTACAAAGACACAAGCGAGAACAAATAAAACATCAATAGTATAAAAAATAGAATACAAAAAATACATAGGAATATGAATGAACAATTTTAGTATAGAGCTAAATTGTAATGGGGATAAAAAAAAAAACATCACTCAATGCCAAGGAACAAATCTGAGGAGGTCAAATGTAACACTTCAAAGCACAAAATGGAAATGTAAGAGAAATTTGAAAACAGGGGTAGAGAAAGGCAGGTGGCGAAGAAGGAGGTAGGAGAAAATATAGGGGGGCAGGAAGAGGAAAACACCCAATCCAGGTCCACATTATAGACTAGGGGAAAATAAGTAAAAAATTCCCCAAGAACGAGAATGGCAAGAAGTCCTGCTAGCATTAAAATAGGAGGTCCGCAAAGTATGAGCGAAGAGTTCCACGGGGTGTAGAGTTATATTAGACAGTCACACCAAGTAATTTATGGGAGGTATTGTGTAAATAAGCAGATATTTTCTCCATGGATGCCAAGTGCCGAATACTATTCATAAGTTGCTATGAAGAAGGAGGGTCAGTACACTTATTGTCTAGTAATCAAACAGAGCTGTATTCAAAATGTGTAAATAGAGCTTATCAGCATGTTTATTGAGTCCTTCCAATAGACAGCCAAGGAGAAAAGACCAGATAAACTTATTCAGTGGTACTTTAAAAACATCTGATAGGAGACAGGTAACCTCACCCCAGTAGTTAACTATCTTCGGGCATGACCGCCAAATAAAAGAGTGCCTACCTCGCTGCATTCCCTCCAACACAAGTCCAAGGCAAAGTTGTACATTTTATGTAGTGGAGCTGGCACCAGGTACTATCTATAGTAGATCTTGTATGCATTCTCCTTAAACAAGGAAAAGATATCAGGTGGGCTCCCCAGATCCTTCTACCACTGCAGCTCATGACCCGGGATAACATGGAGTAAGTTATAAAGGACAGATATGATACCTATTCAGTGAGGGTCATATAGGTCCTTGGTAAGCCTATTTTAACCTAAATGTTATATTTAAATTATTCAGATGCATAAAGATAGATAGCACTGGTGAAATGTAGGCAGTTTAAGATTTATCACCTCAGTAGTCAAAACATGACAGACTGAAATCATGCACAGCATTTGTGAAGTAAATCAGCTTTGGTATAAATCTCACGGCTTGCCACTGAACTATCAGTTATTAGCTGTACCTGCATCTCTATTTTTTCAACTAAATGAAAATAATGGGGGCTATTCAATCGAGTACAATGCTGAATAGCGCTGTTTGCTTAGTCAGCAAGTGGTTAAGTCAGCATTCTCCAACTAAAGTACAGGCCGCGCTAAGAAGTACAGTTGGCACTTTAGTCGGATTTCTCCTCGCATCCCTGGGGGAGGAAGGGGGGGGGGGTGTAATGGTGCGAGAAGAAATCCTTAAGTCCGCCCAAGCAGCGCGGTGAATTGAATAGCCCCGGGAGTTTCCTCCTGGGTCTATTCAGCATTGTACTATATTGAATCGCCCCCATTGATAAATATCAGTGGTCAAATGCAAACAGGTTAGATATATAACTTCTGTAGGCTGATCGTGTGACCACTAAGCATTATAAAAAAAAAGATTTATGATGTCACACAGCTTTGCTGTTCAAGTCACTGTAAAACAACTGTCAGTTATCATCTGTATCTGTTGATCGGACATCAAGCAGGGTACGGTAAGCTTATTTTAACCTACAGTAATATATTAGGTGAAAATAATGTTACCTGGCTATAGATAGACAACACTGGTAAAATGCAGACAGACAGATTAAGATTTATCACCTCAGTAAATCAGGCTATATTATAAACAGTGTTTGTGAGATCACTCAGCTTTGGTATGAATGTCTCAGCTAGGTATAGAGCTGTCAGTTATCAGCTGTATGTTAACTTGACAACTCAGTGTAAAGCTGGCCATACACGGTGCGATTTCCTAACGTTAAGATGTGTTTTACAATTTCTCTTGAGATTCTTCCCTTGAAATTCTCTATATGATTTGGTCAAATGGTGTACGATGGTACATACGATCATACGAGACCGATACATCGTTTCCGATTGCAAATCGTTAACGATGGATCGTTTACTGCCAAAAACCTCACGATGAATCTGAATAGAGGAGGGCTTATCTAGGAGGTATAAAAGGCAGCCACCATTTTAGTTTGTGCATACTCTGCGCTCTGTGACTCATTAGGTTTGGTTTTATATCTGCTGAACGCTATTGTGACCTGCTTTGTAGGCTTGCCTTTACAAAGTGTGTGTATTCTGATTTCAATCGTCTGCTGATGGATTCCTATCACCATAAGCTTCTGCTAGCCTATGGCTATCTGAGGCTGAAAGGTGAAGGAGCTGAGGAGAGGAGGAGGATGAGGTTGTGCTGGACGAAGGAGTGGCTGACGAGAAGGGAGAGTCGTTCCCATATGCCCCTGCTGATGGAGATTAGGGAGAACAACCCAGGCGACTATCGCAACTACCTGCGTATGGATGACGCCACCTTCCAGGAGTTGTTGCGTCTGGTGACTCCCTATCCAGAGGCAGGACAACAGCATGAGTGCCATTCCTTCTGAGGAGCGGTTGGTGGCTACCCTGAGGTACCTTGCAACAGGACGGTTTTGTGAAGACCTAAAGTTTGGGACCCTCATTTCCGCCCAGGCGTTGGGACGCATCATCCCGGACACCTGTGATGCCATTGTGAAAGTCCTGAAGTGCCACTACTTTAAGGTGAGCAAAAACTCAACACATCTTTTTTTGGTGTGAAAAAAAACTTTAAAAAGTTTTTTTTTTTTTTTTTTAATTTTTTTACAACCAACATGGCTGTAAACAACGTTGTAAATATTGAAACTTTCTTATAAGCGTAACCAACAGGACTGCTTTTTAGTGTTTTACAAAGCCAACATGGTTTGTATATTCTAAAAACTAGTAGATCAACCAGTTTTTTTTTTGCCCAATAGATAGCCAGCTGCATCGTATACGGTGTGTCAGATGACGGATTGAATAGGGCAAGAAGCACATGGCGCAAGTGCAGATTGAGGCCCCGTCAAACAACAATCTGTTCTTGCGCCATGCACTTAGTGACCCTGTCCAATCCGCATCATCCGCACCACATACCATGCTACAGGTATTGGGAGAGGAAAACCTGTTTGATACTGTAATATTAATATAAGTTCAAAAATTTGCAAATTGTGGAGACTCATCATCCTCAGGCAACATGGCTCTGTACAGAACCTCAGAAGAGGAGGATGTGGAGGGGTAGGTGGTTTCGGAAGTAATGTAAGTGGGAGGGGGTGTGGGGTGGGATGGGGTTGGCCCCATTCTTCCTGTGGCCTGGTAAGTTGGTAGTGGGTATGAATGGGATGCCATATACCCATGGAACGTATGGGCCGCGGACGGGAGTAGAGGCTCTTTGGTCACCCAGCTGTTTCAATTTACCCTGTTTAATCACATCGTATATGATACATTCTGCATGAGTTGCTATTCTTCCTCCATGACCCAGATACTGCTCGCAGCATGGGATCACAGGCTGTCATACTGATCGGGTGGTTCAATGAGGGGTTGTTTAACCTGCTGCAAGAGTGGATCAGAGGTGGGCTGGCTTCTGAGTGGCGGTCTTCGTGCTTGTCAGGCTCAGGCACTACTGCTCCACTTTCAGTAGGCTGCGATAATTGCGGTTTAGTACTCCGCTCCAAGTCAGGCGTAACAAACTGTAGGATGAGAGAGATAAAAGATTAATGTTAATATACTGTAAAGTATCATTTTTGTTTTTGCTTTATTCTAGTTTCCAACAACGGTGGAGGACTGGAAGACCATTGGTGATGAATTTGTAAGCCGGTCGCATTACCCCGCCTGCTCACAGCAGCTCCTTTTATTTCAATTACAAGGGCTGTCCCAGTATCGTGCTGATAGCGGTGGTAAATGCCAACTATGAATTTATGTTGATGTGGTGAAAAATGGCCGTGCTTCCGATGGTGGATTCTTCAAGCAAACGGAACTATGTCATTGTGGCAGACGAGGCATTTGCTCTATATGAGCATTTATTGAAGCCGTATGGACAAAGGGGACTGACCAAAGCGAAACGCATATTCAGTTATCGCCTATCCAGGGCCCGGCGAATAGTTGAAAATACGTTTGGAATTATGTGCAGGTCGTTCCGGATATTCCATACGGCTATAAACCTTCGTGTGGATAAAATAGATTCTGTTGTCATGGCCTGTTGTGTTCTGCACAATTTCTTCCGAAAAAGAAGTTCGATCCAACAGCGGACAATGGGAATGACCATTGACTACCTGGAGAAACCACACAAGGGTGTCCAAATGCCCTCTGTCGCCACACCCACAGTTAGGAAGACACTAGCGAGTGTGCGGGCAAAACAGGTCAGGGAGCAATACCTGGCCTACTTTAATGGAGTGGGGGCAGTACCATGGCATGAGGACAGTATCTGCTAATGACCTTTACAAAGACAATATTTACTTACAACATCCATAGAGGATGGCTCACTCCAGGGTTCTCCAAAGACTCCTCCTCTGGCACCGTATCAACTAATAGACTTCTTGAGGTTTGCTGGGGTTCTACTTCATGGAGGAACTCCAGTAGATGATAGTACCATAGCGTGCTACTGTAGAGTTCATCTGCCCCCGCTCCAGATGCCTGTGACTTGCTTTCCTTCCTCCTCTCCTTCACATAAACGGTCCTCAGGTTCTGGATCCGCAGTTTAACCCACTTGGGGCATGCCTCATCATAGTATCTGAGGCTGAAGGTCACCATGTTGACTACAGCAGCTGCCTTTTTTGTTTATTACTATAGTCCCTGGTTTTCATGCGCCAAAGGCACTCATGGGACCGATACAGCTCCAGGAACCCTGTAATGAACTGGCGCTCTCTTGTGCTTGTCATTTCTGCAAAAAAAAAAAAAACTGCTTTAATATATATATGTTTAATGTTGGAATATTCCAAAATGTTATTGTTTATCAGAGTTTATTTTTAATGTTGATACAGTTTAGTTTTTATTACATTTAAGAGGTTTTTAATAAAAATACAAAAAAAATAAAAAATTCATAAATTAATCTGAGTACACTAATCTGCACCAATGAGGGACCATTATATCTAAAGATTGCGGTGCCAGTGGGGATGAGCATTGGTGGCACAGTGGCATAAAGATTGCGGTGCAAGGGGGATAAACATTGGTGGCACAGTGGTATAAAGATTACAATGCCAAGGGGGATAAGCATTGGTGGCACAGTGGTATAAACAATGCAGGACCAGGGGGATAAACATTGGGGGCACAGTGGTATAAAGATTGCGGTGCCAGAGGGATAAACATTGGGGGCAAGGTGGTATAACAGGGTGTACAATGAGTGTAATATATATATTTATTATAGGCAATACTCACTTTAGATCTATCTGCTGCCGGAGAACGATCCACGAGATGCTGCCTTCACCGTTGCGTCATCTCTCACAAAATGGAGGGGGGGAGTGGCCAGGGATTAGCAAGACCATATACATCAAGCAAAATAGCATACAATGTGTCACATCGTACACGTTCGGTCGTAATCTTACCATTTTGCCATAAAATCTATGATGCAGAGTTACGACGGCGGAGACGCGCATCTTCATTGTACCGCACTCTATTGGTCGTTACGATTAATCTAAATCGGCCATATCATGCAAAAAAAAAAAAATATATATATATATATTTTTTTTTAAATCGCACCGTGTATGGCCCGCTTTATGGAACTACTTTTTTTAATTCAAATGTTATATGAGGAGCTAAATATCAGTGGTTAAATGCATGCAGGTTGGATATAATGTATCACCTCTGTAGGCTGATCATGTGACCAGTAAGCATCATAAACAGCCTTTGTTATGCCACACAGCTTTGCTGTACAATTCATTGCTTGGTATAGAACTAGGACTCAGGGCATTCTGGGAGCAGAAGTTTTAACTGTTTGGTGTCTGGTCTTCCAACCATAATATCCCCATGGTATCCCTGTGGATCCCTATGAGCCCCGAAGAAAGGACCGAAAAGAAAAACTGCCTAGGATTTTATTGTACCAGTAGATGGCAGACCTGTA
This sequence comes from Taudactylus pleione, assembly GCA_031769625.1. Lineage (NCBI taxonomy): Eukaryota > Metazoa > Chordata > Amphibia > Anura > Myobatrachidae > Taudactylus > Taudactylus pleione. The sequence goes on from JAUIMM010000040.1 coordinate 49,324,934, forward strand.
GACTTTGAAGCCGCCAGAGTAGCTATTATCTTATCTAACTCTGCTCCAAGAAGTATATTTCCATAGAAAGGTAAGGTTTCCAGAGCCTTCTTTGATCCTATATCAGCTTTCCAGGATCTTAACCAAAAGGACCCTGCGTGCCACTACTGAAGCTGCTGATTCTTTAGAAGCAAAAATTCCAGCATCTACTGCAGCTCCTCCCATAATGGAGGCCGCTTCTCATACGTGGGAGATATAAGTCATATGTTCTCTGGCAGCATCTGGTATTGAGTCTTCCAATGCCCCTGTCCATTCTTCAGCAGCTTTAGCTACCCAGGCTGTACAAGTAACAGCTCCCGATGAAAATATTGCCTTAAGACATGAGTACATTCAGAAGCTGGGAGAGGATACAACAATGTTAATCTTTTATTCACATAAAACAGTTTATCCGGGTTACCCCATGCCTCTTACATAAGCTCAGTGAGCTGCTCGGATATAGGAAACTCAGTTTTTGCCACCTTCCGGTGTTTAAACACAGCAGCCTTCTTACTAGGGACTTGTTCATCATCCTGAATATCTAGGATTGATTTAACCGCCCTCACCAAAGGAGGAACATCCACTGTGGACGGATGGTCCTCCTCACCCGAGCTAGAGAAGAAGCTCTTGGAGAAGAACACTGCACATCATCTCCTTGATGATGCGTCTGCATCCATATGCTGAACAGACCGATAAAATGATAACTTTCGCTTAGGCGCCTTAGTAACTAAAGGTTACTCTGACTTGAGTAGGCATAAGCATCCATCCAGGAAGGATGTATAGGAGGTGCAAACATAGCATGCTGTGGATACCCCATACAAGGAGGCATTATGGGAGTAGCAATACAATCCACAAACTGCTTCATAACTTGGAGACAAGGAGTACACCCAAGATGGCTCTTGTACAGGGACTACTGAGGTGGTTCTTTATAAACAGACAGCACACAAACCATCCTTTATAAAGTTCTGAGAGGACAAGCCCACCAAACAGGTTTTACATGAAACCAGCACAGGGGCCGCCCCCCTCCTGATTCACTTTACTTTTTGACATATCAATTATAAAGGTAACAATGTAATGTGACAACCTTCACATATAACAAATAAATGTATAAAGAAAAATCCCACCCACCTGTAACAGAGGGATGAGGAGAAAAACAGTGATAGTTATAACGGACAGTCAGAAATAAAATGCAGTAGTGACGGGAAACAGTGGGGAAGCCGACAGACGTAATCCTGACCGTCGGCTTCCCGACTGTCTGATCCGGCAAGGCACTCGGGATTTCGACGCCTGTCATTAGACCTACACCGGGAGCCCGACACCCGGCTTACCGATCGAAGGTAAGCTGGGTGCGGACACCTGTGGGTGGGGGGGGGGCTTGAGATTTAGGGTTCCCGGGGGGACTTAGGCTTAGGCACCCCCCCAGGAGGTTAGGTTTAGGCTAGGGGAAGAGGGGGTTAGGGTTAGGCACCCCCGAGAGACTCAGGTTTAGGCAGCGGGGAAGGGGGGGTTAGAGTTAGGCACCCCTAAGGGGGGGGTTAGGGGCTAGAATTAGGTTAGTTAGTACTTACCTTAGGACGATCTGGATTTCCTCCTCTGTCGGGCTAACACAGCAGCTAGCAAACAGTCACATACAATGCATATGCAACTAAAGTTGCACTTGCTCTGAATCAACTACTCAAAACACAATGCTTGGTAGGATATAGAGCACTATATACCTAGCCCATGGGAGATGTATACAAGGAGACTGACCCAAAACCTCCTGAGACCAACAGCTACAACAGTGGATTGTGAGCGTCTCATATACTGTACACGAGGCGCGTAGGAGGAGTGACCCAGACACAGAAAAACCTGTGTCTGGGTATCGCCTACCTCCCCTAAACTGCATCAACCAGCCAGGTACACTGGCCTCGTGGCAGCAGAAGCATCTGCTGCCGATCCCCCGATGTCAGACGATAAGGCCCCGGTGGTCTAGTGAGGACGCGGGCACTCTGGGACCTAACTGCAGTGGCTTCCAGTGCGTTTCCTGCGCCAGAAGCAAGGACTGCCACGCACGATTCCCCCGTAAGCGAGAAATTGCCTTACCTGACATCTCCGTGCGTCCGGTTGCAGTCCGGGTCCCTGCATCGCTGCTAGCAAGCTCAGCCGAGACCCACTGAAATCACCAGCCCTGTTACTGGTGTTGCAGCCCAGCGGAGGTAGAAGTCGCAATACATGCATCTTAATTCAGACGCTCAGTACTGCCAACCCCATAACATAGAAAATAAAATAAAACATAAAATAAAAGCTGAGGACTGCCTGAGCAGTCTCGTTACTAAGATGCGTCTGATTCCTGCAGCACCAAACGAACAACTGAAGGCCTGTGGCGGGGGGCGGGGTATATATGGAGGAGGATCCGAGGCATCCTGGGAGCTGAAAGCTTTAACAGTTTTGTGCCTGGATCTCTCCAACCACATTACCTCATGGTATCCCTGTGGATCCCTATGGACACTGAAGAAACGGCTTGATACATAGGCCCCTAACCCCCTCTTTTAAAACATTTAAAAATTAAATTTCAATACTTTTTTTTTTTTATATAAAATTACATCAAATTTAATAAAGCCCATTACACAACACATATTACTGGCCATTCAAAAATAATGTCCAAAAAAAAAACAGTGCACCACTATAAAAAAAATATTAATTCTATAAATATCAGTTTACTTCAGAAACAATAATTAGCACAGCACAAAGTAGTACATGATACATGATGTGATGTCTTTAACTGAATTAAACATTTTGGGACATAACTGATGACTACATAGTAAGTATTGAGCACATAACATACCATTAGGGGCAGCTGGTGCTGTACACAGGAGGGCACACTATGGGAGTGGCCCTGGGAAAGTAGTGACTGATGGCGGGAAGTGTGCTCCTCTCTCCCGCTAGGGCCTCGCTCATGCCATGGTGGGGTCTGCGTGACTTTACCCAGTGCTGCACTAACCGCAGTATATCGCAGTGTAATAAATTGCCGGCAGATAGCTTATCACTAGACTGAGGGGAATCCATATTAGACGAAACAGCAGGACCCGCAAGTGAAATCTCTGCTGAAACCCTATAGTAAATCGAATGAAGTTGTGTTAACCCTTTTACTGCAACAAACTGGAAGAGATGTTATCACTGGATTATATATAGCGCCCCCCTATGCATTTCAGTTGGCGGTATATGCAGTGCTAGGTCACAGGTGACTCACATGACGTAACGTATCAGCAGCGCACGGCTGGGCTGGTGTATGGTGCAGTAGTCTAGCGGCTCCTGCAGGGGTATGATCGGGCTGTCTGGGAATATTACACAGCTCTCTTCACGTCACTGTTTCTATCCATGCACCAGCGGTAAACTCGGGGATGTTCCTATTGCTGCCTGTAGGTGTCACCCTCGAGTCACTGCGGTTCTTGCCTCTGTCCTGTCCCGTCCCTTATCTTCTTTCCAGCTCCACTCCCCATCCCTGTGTCCCCACCTCCCGTGTCTGTATGGCCGGAGTGTTGGTACAGGTAACCGGCTTCTGCAGCCAGCAGCAGTGCGATCGCTAGCTGCCAGCGCCTGGTGGAGCCTGCATTGTGGAAGTGTTTCCTGGGCGAGGTGAGCTCAGCTGCCGGTGTTCCGTGAGGATGTCCTGCTCTGCACCACACCACTGTCAGGTTCATTCCCCTCCATACAGCGTGTCCCACTTGTATCCTAGTCCCGAATCCCTCACTGTGTGTTGGATATACAGTATAACATTGTATTTATGCTGTAGTGTATAGATAGTGCAGGGTATTACTGTGCAGGTTCCTGTACTGGGCACTCGCTGTATTGATGCCTAAAAATATCTTCTTTCAACTTTTAAACACTGAATTAATATATATATTTAAAAAAAAAAAAAAAAGTAATTTTAGCCTTGTGCTAAATGTTGTTTAGCATTAACAGTACACACAGCTAGTCTGAGTTATGTCTGCATTGCATATTAGACGAAATACTTCATTGCTTTGATATAGATTTGTGTACATTGGTCACCTGAATGCACAGACTACATGGAGACCAATTATATCTAGTGCTTCTTCATTACCCAAATTTCCACCGAGTGTCTACCTGAACTTTTACTGTTTTATTGTACAGTAGGGCTGTATAGGAGTGTGATTTGCCATACTAGCCTGTCTCTGCTGCAGTGTTCAGTCTCTTCACCACTGTCACCTTGACATCAATGCTGTTTACTTAGAATAATGTTGATACCCCTTGACCCAATTCTGGTTACAGGATATCTCTCATGTAAGTGTACTCTCTTCATTTGCTCTAAAATAAATAATTACAGCTGTGATCACATTGCAAGGTTATTACTTTTCAATATAATTCATTCTGTCAACAAACTTACTTTTATTAAATAATCTCTCTATCAGCCGTTATATGCACCCAGCTAAAACGTAAAAGTGTGCTGCTTCTGGGGACATAGACGATGGGAAGATGTACAATATTCACACCTGCTGCACAGTGTAATCGTGTGGGTCAGAAGGATATTTCTGTCAGGGTTACACAGACTAGAGACCGACCTGATAGCTCTGTAGGTTTGACTATTGTGCAGGAAACTATAATATATACATATATATATATATATATATATATATATACGACAGGCTTTATATGATATTTATATATATTTTCTCTATGGGGCCTATGTATCAAGCTATTTTTTTTACATAAAATTATGTAGAAACTGCAGTTTCTACATAATTTCATGTATTGTAGCTATGTACTAATAGCACAATGCAGGATATTTCACAGAAATCTCCGGTAGAGTGCTAATTAGCTTTGCAGATCGCAGTCCCCATTATAATGAAAGGGGACTACGATATGACCCCTATGTACTAAACTCCAAAAAGCAAAGCTTTTCTGAGTTAAGCCCCGGTGGTTTACACCACCTTCAGATGATGTAAAGTGCTGTAAGCCTATGGTGGCTCCAGGGGTAGGAGAGAGATCTTTTGATCTCTCCCCCGCAGTCCCTGGCCAGCTTCGGAAGCTGACACTGTGTGCATGTGTAGTGTCAGCTTTCCCCGGAGAAGTCTTCTGTGAAGGACTTCTCCTAAATGCCGGGACTATAACTAACAGGGACAGCGATTGCTGCAACCGCTATCCCTGCGAGTTCCCCTTTGTACATAGCGGGGATATTTTCATAAAAAATTAAATATCCCCTGCGAGCTGGATACATAATAATCGCGGCAGTACCGCGATTATTAGTACATAGACCCCTATATCTCAAAATTTGTTATGACCTGAAATTGTTTTATTTAACTCCTCTATAGCTATTGTAACAAGACTTTTTTTTGCAGCTAAGGGGCTTATTTATCAAGCTTTTTTTCCCCATAAAATTATGTAAACACTGCAAATTCTGCATGATTTTATGTATTGTTGCTATGTACTAATATCCTAAAGCAAAAGGCTAATTAGTGCTGCAGGCAGCAGTCCCCATTATTATCAATGGGAACTACAGTCTGAACCCTATGTACCAAACTCCAAAAAGCGTAGTGCAGTTTGATCATATGAAATAGTAAAAACAATATACATTTAGGTTTATACATGGTGCACCTCTTGTTTCATCAATATATTGGGGTACATGTACAATGCGGTGGTGTAAAATGCGCTATAACCAGCTCTGTTTGACACATACACCAAATGTATGAAAGCAGATAATGTAGAGAAAAGCTTTTTTGCAAGCATCTTAACAATTTCAGATATCATACAGATGTTACTAATAGGCCTATTGATTATCTCATCATTTCTACAGAAGTAGGTGAAAAAATTAACATTTTCATCTACTGTTGTAGAAATGAAGTCATTGAGTCCTCTGTGTAGCCAGCAAATGGGGCAGTATCTGGGCTGGCTAACAGTCTAGCCAGCAAGTGGCAGCACTGCCATCTGTGTCCAGCCAGCGTGTTGCTTGTTACTGGGCAATCTGTGTAGCCAGCAAGTGGGGCAGTATCTGGCCTGACTATCAGTCAAGATAACAAGTGGGGCAGTATTTGGACAGCGCTGCAGTCTGTGTCCAGTCACACAAGTGGGGCAGTATTTGGACAGCGCTGCAGTCTGTGTCCAGTCACACAAGTGGGGCAGTATTTGGACAGCCCTTTAAAAAATGATTTGTGTACTAAAAGCAAATTGTCAGTATCTGGGCCATTCTAAGGATTTTGTACTCCAAAACGAATTAAAACCTGCTTAAGGAATCGCATGAAGCAGAACATACTAAATATTCCGAAGCTAATTTTACTAGACTAGGGACCAGATCCTACAGACTTTGATTAGGAATAAGCTGCAGACAATTGGGCCTCTAAGAAGAGAAGAATTATTATCTAAAATTAAATCAACGTAAGGACAGGACTTGATTTTTGGGACATCTGTCCCCCACATCGGAGCAATGTAGAATTGCTCCAGTGTCTTAGTATCCACCGCTGCAGCTCGCAGCCAGTTGGATGCTAAATTAGAACTGCCGCTCTGCAGTGCTTCATGAGTAGACCCCTAAAAAACAATGAGAACACTATTGTTGCTTAACCTAACAGTATATGTAGGAGTCTTGTGCTGGCCATCATCTACTGTATGCTGGCCAGTGGATGTTCATTGTTAATAAAGTTATTGACTGTTTAAGTGTCATAGAAATTCCTACTCCTGCCTATAGGAGGGTCTAGTCATAGAATTTAGGGTTAAGGCCCCCACACACACGGAGCAATATAGGGACTGATCCAATGGTTTTGAACGATATCGCCGCTATATCGTTCCGTGTATGGGCATCACATTGTCCGCTGTGCGCTCCCATGGGGTCGTCGGTCACTCCTCCAGATCTTTCTGCATGTTCAATTGATCTGGGGGATCGACGAACGATCCCATGCAGTGCTATGCGGGTGGGGGAGGGGGTATGTCAGCATATCAGGCGGTTGGCCACCTGATCGCTCCGTGTGTGGGGACCGCCCGATATGTCGGCCGTCGGATCATAAGGTGCATATCACACCGTGTATGGGGCCCTTTAGTCTGTGGTTGGGAGGGTTAGGTTTAGGCCGACGGGGGTAGGGCTAGGAGTACGGTTAGAGTACAGGTGTCAGTATTTCAAACCAGACGGGATTCTGAGCGCCAGTATCCAACCCGTATGAATGCAGGTAATGTAATTCATTTGAATGCATTGAGCATGCTTAGAAACAATATGTTTCAAAACTACAAGCGTTAACAGGTCCATTCACACTGGAATGTTTGCTGCACTATGTTTAGCATCTTGAATAATTTACAAACAGTGGTGCAGTGTATGCAACCCAAGAAAAAATAGTTGTTGCATGAATTCACCGGTGTTATTTAACTTCTAGCCCTATTCCTTCCTATTGGAAAGAGATCCATAATGCCAAAGGGAATCCATTTGGATCCCTCCGCCCCCTGGCAATCCATTTGGATCCCTCTGCCACCTGCAGCCCTCGCTGTGCGTGAGCCAGAGCCGGATTTAGACATCATGGGGCCCTAGGCAGGATACCGGTTTGGGGCCCACCGCTTGTTAGGCTCTGTTGAAACCTTGTGGAAATTAAGGATAACATATATATCTATATATTTCACAATATGCCCCACAGCAGTGGGTGACAGGGGGAAGCATAGGGTCACAGGGAGAGAGTGGTGGTGAGGGGAGAGAGAGAGGGGGACGTGGAGAGGGTAACAGTGAGGCAGAGGGTGACGTGGAAAGGGTGACAAGCAGAGGGCGTTATTGAGAAGCAGTGGGTGATGGGGAGAGGATGACAAGCAGAGAGCGATAGGGAAAAGCAGTGGGTGACAGAGGGAGAGTAAGGGTGACAGAGTAGGTGAAAGAAAGAGGGTGAGGGACAGTGGGTGACGGGGAGAGGGCGATGGGAGAGGGCGACAAGGAGAAGCAGTGGGTAACGGAGAGGGGGACAGGTAGAGGCAGAGGATGATGGGAAGAGTGTGACAAGCAGTGGGTAACGGAGACAAAGAGGGTGACGGGCACTGGGTGATGGGGAGAGAGTGTGACGGAAAGAGGATTACAAGGAAAAGCAGTGAGTGATAGGCAAAGGGTATAGGTATGTTAGGTTTCTGAATGAGGGATTAAATGGAGCTGAAAGGATTGACGGGAAGGGGGGGGGGAGAGAGAGGGGAGAGAGATAATGAATGAATGAATTAAATAAATAAATTAAAAACCACAACAGGAGTTCACTGTGAGCGAAGAACTGAGAACTGACCTTTCACGCAGTCTGACTGTAGGCTTGTTGCTGTACCGCTCCTCTCCTCTGGTTTTCATGCCAGTGCCGGTCACTAGGGCAGGTGGAGGAGGTATGGGAGGGAACATTTACAGGCGGGGCAGTGGCGTCCGAGGCTTGGGCGGCAAGTCCAACTACCGCGGTCAGAGGGGCCGCCTAAGCCCACTCAGCCCCCACTGCCCCATGTCTCTAAAGCCCCCACCCCTCAGACATCACCAGCCGCCTCTCCTTTGTTATGGCCGGCAGCAGTGTAATGAGTCAGTGTGACTCATTAGTCAATGCTGCCGTGTGGCCCCGTTCATTGCAGCGAGCACCGGTGCAATGCACCGGCTGCACCGCCGCAACTGAGTTCATCAGGTGATCAGGGACGGATTTCGGGGGGCCCCATGGGACCGCCGGGCGCCTAGGTTGCCTAGCGGTAAATCCGGCCCTGGCGTGAGCTGTTGTTTATGAACCCTGCATTGTAAACTTTAGCTATTAGTAGTTAGTGGCGAGGTGTGTATGATGGCATCCCGGGGCAGCAGTTTATTGGAGCAATACTGCATTGATGTTTCCGGTAGATTTGGATTTGCAAGTCAGATCCATAAATTGTGCAGCACTTTTACATATGTTAATGAATAGGCCTGAAAGAGTGAACTGCACTCTCAATTAAAAAATAGAAAGGAGAATTAAGACCATGAACATGTTAAATTGAGCATTGTTTTGAAATGAAATAGACTGCCATGTTCATTTATATTTGATTTTTCACAGCACATTACAATATAATAATCTATGATACCACCTTCTACAATCACAGTCTCATGTAATTATTAGAGGCACAGTATACGTAGTGTTGCAGGGAGGTGTATTTGAGTGTTGAACAACAGCTATTGCGTTTTGCCACCTGCTTTGGGATTAGCTAAGGCAACATCCAGGAGTACATTGTTTTTTTCTCTCTTGGAAACAAAGCTTTAGGCGTTTCACTCCCTATTATACTCCACGCCCTCTTGTTGCTCTTAAGTAAATAGTTCTGGATGAGTGCAAGTGATGGCCTCATCAGTTTATGTAAATGTGCCAAAACAATAATGAAAATGTTACAATAGTATCTCAAAACAGATAATAAACAAATAAGTATTTTTACACTACTGGTATACATGGTGTCCCTAAAGTCTGGACACAGAGGAAATCTCACCAACTATATTTTTTGTAGTAAATTGAAGTAAATGTGAAACTGTCCATTCATCATCACTTCATATCTACAAAGCAGGTGAAAATGTAATTTTCACCTGCTTTTGTAGAAATTAAGGCTAAGGACTACTGTTTATGTTTATAAACACCGATATCTCCTGATTACCTTTCAGCCCCGATCTGCCCCGCTGTCCGCATACACTAGTATGGGGACCTAAATTCATCAAGCGCCGAAAATTATTATATTTTTCAAGCTCGACTGCAGCAGCATTCGCCATCTTCAGGTGGCGTTTGCTTCCGCACCCCCTGCTCCTTCCCTATGACAAGGAGTCCTGGGTTGCGAAGACCCTGTCCGGCCTCTTCCACCAGGCGCCGGGGCTTTGTGCACCTGCGTGAAGCCCAGTTCTTGCAGGCACACTAGCACTGTCGAGTCAGACTTGGCAGTGCCAAGTTTCACTGAACAGGATCGCGTAGAGAGCTCATATTCGGATCAGCAGTCTCCGCACCGGAGCAATGTTGAATTGCTCCAGCGAACTTGTATCCACCGCTGCTACTCACAGCGAGCTGGCTCAAAATAATTAACATAATGAATGCACCCCTTACTGTGAGAGAGTGAGAGAGAATGTAAATGTAGTAAGCATAGAACGGAATTCAGACAGAAGTATGGTGGTACATATCAGGATATAAATGTATACAAAACAAGAATAAAATCCAAAACATATAATGTTTTTTGTTTTTTAAATAAAGTCTTTTAGTCAGTTATCATATCTTTGTTTGTCACTCAGGAGAAGACCAAGCTTTCATGACTGGGTGTTGGAGTCTCTTCTTGTGCCGGGAGCTTGGAAGTAGCATCTGTTTTGCTGCACAGAAATCCTCTGGTGAGGATGGGGAGACGGATCATCAGGTGGTGGTGTCTGATGTCATCCAGCTTGTCCCTGATGAGCAGCCTGAGCTTGAGATATATGCAGGTGAGGAAATTAAATCAACCTTTTATTATTTCATTCCACACTTTTCATTTCATGTGGCTTTTGTGCATGTTTTCCTGTATCAATAAGATGTTGGAAATCTGAAGACATTGACTGACATATATAATATGTGTGTGGGGTGTTCAAAAAGGCAGCAGCACATTTGAATTTACACATGTGGGGTTCAAAATAGGACACCATATGAGTTGTATGTTTTGTCGCACAGGCATTGTAATCACTGATTGTGCAACTATGGCAAAAACAGAATTGTAGACTGCTGGTCTGTCTGTAATGGGCCCCATACATCTGCGACGGATTGCCGTGATACTGAAACCCGGCATTGCAGGATCGCAGATATCCAACATGTTGGATTTTGGCGATCGCAATCAAAAAATGATCGCGATCGTCAAATGGGGGACATTTAACATGTCAAATGTCAGCGATCCGGTGACGGATCGCTGAACATCGATGGTGGGCGATCGGAAATTTCCGATGGACGATGGGAAATTTCTGATCGCATCACGGCATCTCGACGATCCGTTTCAGATGTATGGGCACCTTAATACCAGGAATTGAGCATGCATAGTATCCCGACATTACTTGCCTAGTTCAGGTAGATGCATCTTATGAGGAGTCCAGCTGTACATCGCTAGTATAGGCCCTAGGTGTGTGCCAGGAGTAACTATTGTGAAAAATGATATCACCATAATATAGATAGTGTAGAAACACTTGTGTTCTAAGCTTGTCTGTTTAGTACTAAGGGTTCTACTTATTACCGACACTTTTTGTCAGCATCATATTTTGTTTAGTATCATAGTGATACTAATGAGTATGCTTTTGGCATTTGAAATTGCTTACCTCTACGGCGAAGTCTCTGTCCTCGTCTTGGGTGCCCCACTATATTGCTGACTGCCAAGGTTGGGCTATCTGGCAAGGCACATGTGTGAAGGCCGTCTCCATATGCGTATTGTGCTGCACCAGGTGGCGACACAGCAAAGCTGGTCAGGCTCCGCTGAAACCAGAAAGTTTTTTGCTGGCAAAGGGGACCATACCCCTAGCCAGGGCTGTGAAGTTGATATGCTAAACTTTTGACTCCTATATTTTACTACACTCCAATGTCTTCATAAATGGCAAATGTATAGTGGTGTATATTAATGTATATTAATTAGCAATAACATTTACTGTAGTAAAATCGTAGCACAAGACATATTCATCTCCACCGTGTAAGTCATAAGGCTATTTAGATTGATTGAACTTAAAATATATTTAATTACAATTTCTGAACAAGATATTTTTGCTCCATTTTTGAGGAAAGTAAATATGCAACAAACTATTGATTTAGTAAATAAAGGCTTTTAAAAGAAACAATATACCTTAAATCTAAAGATTATATAAAATTAAGACTAACAGAACATGATCATACTCAAGATGTTCTCTGCTTACAAAGTTTTTGTACAGTACATCCGAAAAGTGCTTCACTTTTTCCACATTTTATGTTACAGCCTTATTCCAAAATGGAATAAATTAATTTTTGTCCTCAAAATTCGACACACCATACCCCATAATGACAACGTGTAAAAAGTTTTTTTGAGATTTTTGCAAATTTAATGAAAAAAAACACACACTAAGAAATCACACGTACAAAAGTATTCACGGCCTTTGCCATGAAACTTAAAATAGAGCTCAGGTGCATCCTGTATCCACTGATCATCCTTGAGATGTTCCTACAGCTTAATTGGTCTACCTGTGGTAAATTCAGTTGTTTGGACATGATTTTCAAAGGCATACATCTGTCTATATAAAGGTCACACACTTGACAGTGCATGTCAGAGTACAAACCAAGCACAAAGTCCAAGGAATTGTCTTGAGGCACAAACCTGGGGAAGGGTACAGAAAAATATCTGCTGCTTTGAAGGGCCCAATGAGCACAGTGGCCTCCATCATCCGTAATGGAAGACGTTCAGAACCACCAGGACTCTTCCTAGAGTTGGTCGGCCGTCTAAACTGAGCGATTGGGGGAGAAGGGCCCTAGTCAGGGAGGTGACCAAGAACCCGATGGTCACTCTCAGAGCTACAAAATTCCTCTGTGGAGAACCTTCCAGAAGGACCACCATCTCTGCAGCAATTCAGCAATCAGGCCTGTATATTAGAGTGGCCAGACGGAAGCCACTCCTTAGTCAGAAGCACTTGGCAGCCCGCCTGGAGTTTGCCAAAATGCACCTGAAGGACTCTCTGGTCTGATGAGACAAAGATTGAACTCTTTGGCGTGAATGCCAGGCGTTATGTTTAGAGCAAACTAGGCACCGCTCATCACCAGGCCAATACCATCCCTACAGTGAAGCATGGTGGTGGCAGCATCATGCTGTGAGGATGTTTTTCAGCGGCAGGAACTGGGAGACTAGTCAGGATAGAGGGAAAGATGAGTGCAGCAATGTACAGAGACATCCTGGATGAAAACCTGCTCTAGAGCACTCTTGACCTCAGACTGGGGCGACTGTTCATCTTTCAGTAGGACAATGACCCTAAGCACACAGCCAAGTGGCTTCAGGACAACTCTGTGAATGTCCTTGAGTGGCACATCTAGAGCCCAGACTTGAATCCAATTGAAAATCTCTGGAGAGATCTGAAAATGGCTGTACACCGACGCTTCCCATCCAACCTGATGGAGCTTGAGAGGTGTTGCAAAGAGGAATTGGCGAAACTGCCCAAAGATAGGTGAGCCAAGCTTGTGGCATCATATTCAAAAAGACTTGAGGCTGTAATTGCTGCCAAAGGTGCATCAACAAAGTATTGAGCAAAGGCAGTGAATATTTATGTACGTGTGATTTCTTTTACACGTTGTCATTATGGGGTATTGTGTGTAGAATTTTGAGGATAAAAATTAATTTATTCCATTTTGGAATAAGGCTGTAACATAGCAAAATGTGGAAAAAGTGAAGCGTTGTGAATTCTTTCCGGATGCACTGTAATTACATTAACAAATGCTTTTCACTACTATGCATTTTATCATATAGTAAATCTAAGAGAAATTGGATTAATTACAGAAACATAGGCTTAACGAACATATGTTCAAATGACTTAGGGGGTCTATGTACTGACAATTGCGGAACCGCCGCGATTACTATGTATCCATATCGCAGGGGATATTTCCATTTTTAATGAAATATCCCTGCTATGCAACCGTCCCTGCGAGTTATATCCCTGGCATTTAGTACAAGTCTTTCATGTTTGTGAAATACTTCTCCCATGGAAGCTGACACTTGCATGCGCACAGTGTCAGTTCCAGAGCCGACTGGGGGCTGTGAGAGAGAGAGATCGAAAGATCTCTCTCCTGCACATGGAGCCTTCATAGGCTTAAAGCCGTTTACACAATCGGAAAATGGTGTAACATCAGAAAAACGGTGTAAACTACCGGGGCCAAACTCCGAAAAGCTATGCTTTTTGGCGTTTGGTACATAGTGATCAGATCATAGTACCCATTGATGATAATGGGAACTGCGATCTACAGTGCTAATCAGGGCCGTAACTTAGGAGTGTGCAATCGGTGTGGCCGCACAGACCGTGGAGCTCTGTGGACAGCACCAGTGCTCACCCACTGTTCCTGCATCTGGGTAGCAGGGTGCCTGTAACTGCATCCTGCTGCCAGAATCTCTGCAGCAGTGCCACCTGGAGCGTCCTTAGGAGTGCCTACCACTGCCCTTACAGCACCCCTGAGGATGCTGTGATTACTGTCGATCGTGGCCCCCACTCCCTCCGCATGACATCATGCGGATGGGGCGTGGCCTGCACCGGGTGCTAGTAAATGTAGTTACGGCGTTGGTGCTAGTTAGCACTTTGCCGGAGATTTCTGTGACATCTCCTGCATTGTACCGTTAGTACATAGCTACAAATACATAAAATTATGCAGAAGCAGCAGCTTCTGCATAATTTTATGTAAAAAACCGCTTGATACTTAGGCTCTTTAAAAGACCACAAAAGACGACTGCAGTTCCGCAAGATGAATAAAAAACCAGAGCCAAAAAAATGCAAAAGAATCTTGTTTTTAAATAATATTGGATCTCTATGTTTCATGGAAGTAGCAATGCCATCTGCAATTAACCCTCCTTTTTTTGGTCACGAAAAATGAGAGGTTCCTCCACTCCTTTAAGAAAAAGGCCGGAGTTAAGTCCTCAGCTTGCCCTTTTTTTAATCTCTGTAAATAGGTGACGAAGCAACGCTTACAATTCTTTTACCTGTGCTCACTGACCTTCGCTTAGCATCACTGGAGTGTTGGCTATCCCAAAAGGATTTCAGGTCAAGCAAATGCTGAATCATTAAGTAGTTCCTGCCCCATTGTGTTGCTTGATCTATAATTGTCCCTTTTCCAGCAAGTCTCTTCAAAATGGAATCAACTTTATGTGTCTGGCAATAGTAACTACTGAATAATGAATTCCAGACGTCTGTATATGCGTTAATACGATCACAATATATATATAAATTATAAGTTCTTTTTAATTGTAGCTGGCGTTAGTCAGTACATTTTTACAGACTTCAACTCCACAGCCCTGCCACTAACGCCATCTATATATTTTTCTGTCAATACTTACTGCAGTGATAGTATTTAGCAAGAAAAGTTTGCAGGGACGTTTACTGTTTTTCTGGACAGTCCTGGTCCCCTCTGTGCACGCTTGGCTCAGTTCTGCCGGCTCACACAAGGGCGCTGCATTAGAAAGCTAGACTTTGGCTTCCAATTGCAGATTCGTTAAAAAATTGAAAACATTTTTTTTTTTTGCTAAAATAGAAACAATTATTATTGTAATATTTAATATTTTAATATATTTGGCATATGCAAACATGCTCTATTTTAATAATATTTTTTTAATGCCTGGAGCTTCTGCTGTAGCCATTCTGAGATGGCGATAGCATTATTATGGTGTTGCGGAAGTTATTGCCAGAGGTAGATGATACCCAGCAATGGTTATCACTGGCCTTTAATATTTTTGGCAAAAACACCAATTTCTGGCAGATTTCTCCAGTTGATAACTATACACCCTAAACACTTAACTGCAGAAGAATAACATTAGCACTGCTTTGTTATATAAAACATGTTATTCTAACTATAAGACAGAGGTTGTTATATGCAGCAATGAATGTCCAATTGACCATTCTGAGAATAAATCTTTTACATATTTGTAAATATATTTAAGCTTTATATTAACAGTACAGTGGGCATATGACTCAGGGATAATACCACAAATACTGTATGTGCCAGTTCGTAACTGATACACGCATAGAAACAAAATGATACCCATATTATGTGTATGAGAAATGACTTGAAGCCATGTGCATTCTGAATTTAGAACTAATTCTATAAAGCTTCCCCAACCCATTGAATTCCTGTACAGACTGAGATGCCCTGGGATAGGAATATAATACAGAGCAGTAACAACGTGCATTCAGTTTGTAACACTACATGTGTAAATGAATGCACATTTATATACAGCATCTCATTACATTACATTGTGAAGAATAATAAAAACTTGTGAGGAGAAAGACATTATGGTATTAAGGTATATTTGGCAGCCTGAAGTAAGCGCAACTCTCTCTTTAAAAGATATGTTGTTGTTGTTTTTTCTGTGAGTACATTTGTGCCTTACTGGTATTGTTTTTCATAATCCATTGCCCACACATACCCATGTATGATGATGGTTCAAAGGAGAGCTCTGCCTATAAGCATTTTTCATATTTTAAACCAGCATCAGTAATGCTTTAATTTTCCACTATATGTAACATAAAGATTCTGCTGCCTTTTTAGCAAAACCAACGGATCTGTGTGCTGTTTAGCCCAGCCTGAAGAAATCAGTCTGAAGAACTTATTAGCTCTGTTCATTTGAACATATTAATGACTAGCTGCTGCCTGTGGCTCTGCCCACGATAAATCGCTTCTGCCAACATTTTTTAATTTGAAGGGTTATATTGCTTTGCATAGGAGCCTCGTCGCGGGAATGGCCCATGTGACCAGCAGCGCCTTCATCCACCACTCACACCAATGTCACACTGTGCCCTGTGCACAGACTGCTATGTAGCCTATCCTATTCACTCACCACTCACACCAATGTCACTGTGTACCCTGTGTACAGACTGCTATGTAGCCTATCCTATTCACCCACCACTCACACCAATGTCACTGTGTGCCCTGTGCACAGACTGCTATGTAGCCTATCCTATTCACTCACCACTCACACCTATGTCACTGTGTGTCCTGTGCACAGACTGCTATGTAGCCTCTCCTATTCACCCATCACTCACACCAATGTCACTGTGTGACCTGTGCACAGACTGCTATGTAGCCTATCCTATTCACCCACCACTCACACCAATGTCACTGTGTGCCCTGTGCACAGACTGCTATGTAGCCTATCCTATTCACCCACCACTCACACCAATGTCACTGTGTGCCCTGTGCACAGACTGCTATGTAGCCTATCCTATTCACCCATCACTCACACCAATGTCACTGTGTGCCCTGTGCACAGACTGCTATGTAGCCTATCCTATTCACCCACCACTCACACCAATGTCACTGTGTACCCTGTGTACAGACTGCTATGTAGCCTATCCTGTTCAAGTGAACGTGGGCCCAAAGCACCTCTCACCCCACCTCTCACCGGCCATGCGCATGGGGCCACACCTACAGTATTGATAATGTAAATTGTTTTAGTTATTGCTCAGCTCTAACTTGACGGACGGAGATAAAAGTGCAGGTTATTTGTAGGAGTTTCCACTACAAAATGGTTTTCCTGAAAATCTGTTCAGTAGTTTTTGCTCCAACTTGGAACAAGTAGACACAATGTTCATATTAGTATAGATTCTCTTCATTCGTTGTTTGGCCATTCTTTTGTCGCCAAGAATGGTAATGAACTTGTATAAATAACCCATATTACCGGTAGGATAGGACATATATAATGGTGTCAGTTAAAAATTACATGTATATCGAATTTTGTTGTCGCTCATCGTTGGACAAGATTAATTTTATTTACTGAATTAAGCCCTGATATCAAGTTAATATTCAAATGTAGTAAATAGGCTTATTTCTGCCTGAATTAACCCACAAATTTACTAAATAGCCATCACAATTTATAGACCGGCCACTTACATTAATAGTCCCTAAAATGTTAATAACCCCAAAGTCATTAATAGCCCCCAGATTTAATAGTGTGCTGACATTTAACAGGCATAACACCCACTAATCTATGCTTTTATTAAAGAGCTTCAACAACATAATACTCCTCCACCAGCCCCTGCCTAGCATTAACATTCCATCCCCATATATGACTCTTAACTCACCCACAACGGTACCTAACACTTGCTTGCTGATACCCTTGTCCTGCATTGATTTGTACTGTAAGTCGCTGTTTTCTTGTATGCACATTTGTTTATGTACTTTGTAAGGTGCTGCGGAACCCTTGTGGCGCCATATATAGTATAAATATAATATCTTCACACGTATACCAGCCCCCACATAACATTATTATCCCATCCTCACAATGTACCAGCCCTCAAATAACACAAATACAGATGTGTCCACATACACCTAGCCTCCTTGCGCGTTAAACAGTCCTTCCACTTGTGCCATGCCGTGGAGTTTCTTTTCTTTTTTGTGCGATTTTTATCTTAAAATGCATCTGATTTGCAAAGCGATGCAATCAGGATGCAAAAAACAACTTCTGCCAATTAAAATTATAACAGCATGCCAATGTTCTGTGTACAGCAGTTGGTGCATCAGTGTCATTCTAGCACCCTGCACCTGTCACAAGCTCTATAGGCATGCCGCATATCAACTTACAGCAGAAGCTGCTTGTGCGTCCTGTTCGCATCCCTTTGCGAATTAGACTAATTTTAAGAGAAAAAGTCACACGAAAAGATGCTATGCGCTACTGAGTTGAGTGGCACTCAAGCATTATGTGTAAAGTGACTAATAGCGCACGGAGGATAGGTGTATGTGGACACATCTATACTAAATCCACATTTTATATTTATCACCCAAAACACTAACACTTAGATGCTGTCACAGCTGCCATGCTTTTGAGGCAGACTCCTCTGTCTGTCTTCCATGCATTCTCTGCACCAGGTACATGCACAAAGGGTTGGGGGTAGGTGGATATTTTATTAACTGTATTATGATTTGTGGGATGGAGAGAAGAGGAGACAGATGGAAAGGTAGGAACAGATTGTGTATCATTGGCACAGAGCGTAGGTGACTGTTCCTAGAGCCAGCCACCCAGGGAGCACAGCAATTGCAGGCCACCCTAACCCCAATTCCACACCTCAGATTCCAGGTGACACTGACTGAAGGGGTCCTTTGTAATATAAATAAATAATGGGTTATGGACCAATTGTTTATGTTATAAGTTCATTATTACCTATTATATAAAGAGCTAGGATTGTGTGTCCAGTACAAGCTCAGTAGAGAGGCTCCCTCCCTCCCCCCCTCACATCTCTAACCTGTTGTCCGGACGCCACAGCCTCTCTTCTTTCTCCGCTAATTAGCAGCTCCTCCAATCCATATACAGTACCTTCATGTGGCCCAGACCACCTGCTAAAATACATACACCAGACACAGAGAATTTGAGATGTCTGCTCTTTCAGCAGAGAAATGCCTCTAGTTGGGGAGACAAATCATTCTCACTTGCAACAACACCAGATGTGGCTATTGATGGAAACCATCATAGAGAGCTGGCGAGAAAGGGCAGCTTCCCCACTGAGGTCATCCAGGGAGAGAAGACTACCTATAGTTGGGTTCCATGAGCAGAGGCAGGATCCTGGTGAGACATCCTCTGCACTCATGGCCTGGTGGAAGCAGGTGTAGAGGGAGTGAAACCAATGGGGGGCTGGAGGAGGAAAAACTTCACAGCATTGCCCTAGATCCGAGTTTAATATTGTACGGCATTGCCCAATCAGCAGGGTTAAATGGTGTTTTGGATTGGTAGGCGATTCTATTCTTCTAATGAAAACTATGCCGAAGAGCTGAAATAAAATTAACTGAAAAGCCAATTTCTAATATTCTTTTTATTCTGCTGTTGATTTCTACTGTGATACTTAACTAGAGCACTTCGATAACCAGATAATAGTGCTGCTAATTCCTTTTTCTTTTTTCAATTTCTAATTCAGTTTTGGTCTCCATGTCTGTAATATTTTGTGAAAGTAGCTATGGGTATAGCTATGTAAGAAAAACAAAATCTTAATTTTACCATTGAAGCCATTGTCCTTATTTTAGTACATTGCAATAAAAGTCGTGTTTAGTGAATTGAATGTGTAAACAAGGGTCTTCTGTGTCTGGTAACATTTAGCAGAATACGTGTCATTAAATCTGAAAGATGGTAGTGGAGTTAAGTTACCTATTTACTTGGATCAGGAAGGTCATTCATTTAATGTGTGCCTGCTCATCATCTCTTTTCATCTTGGGAAAATCATTATTCCCTTCTGCAGTCAATCTAAGCTATAATTTGGTCATAATTATATTATTATATTTTTGCCTCTCTGTGTTTATCCCACTATAGAGATCATAGCACCGGACAATCATTTACAATACAGAACAAAGGAGTCTGTATTGGTAACTCTGCTATGGTTGTACATTTCCTGTGTATATGCTGGCGATCTAGTTTTAAATATATTTTACATTACTTAAAGGTGTTTATAAATATGGATTGGTTATACACATGCCTTGTACATATTGTTTTGATTATTATTCATTACATAGTCATATTGTGTTCAACCAGACCATCTGTCTCACAGTGGGAAATATGTTCATGGATAAAATTCATAAGTGAATCCATGAAGATAAAACATAACTAGATGTATTTAAATCAAAACACATTAACAAAAATGGTTTAAAAAAAAGTTGCTAAACATTGGGCACACTGTTAATTTGCATATACACCTAATGAAGATATGAAGCTGAGCACTATATTGGCAGTATATTCTTCACTACAGCACTGAGTGCCGGTCCTTCAGTACTTTGTCTGCGGCAGCCTGGGTGAGAGTGACTATATACACTGAGCAGCCATAACATTAAAGCTTGCACTGATAGGTGAAGTGAATAACAATGACTAGCTCATTACAATGGCACTTTTCAAGTGGTGGGATATATTAAGCAGCAAGTGAACACTCCGTTTTGAAGTTGATGTGTTGGAAGCAGGAAAAATGGGCAAATGTTAGGATCTAAGCAACTTTGAAGAGGGATTAATTGTGATGGCTAGACAACTGGGTCAGAGCATCTCCGAAATTGGCAGATCTTGTGGAGTGTTCCTGGTATGCAGTGGTCCAAGGAAGGGCAACTGGGTCATGTGCGCCCAAGGCTAGCCCGTCTGGTCTTATTCCACAGAAGAGCTACTGTAGCACAAATTGCTGAGACGTCATGACATCTCTCCCATAATTCAGAGCAGGCCGGCCTGGGAGGACGGAGGAGCGGACGGCGGCGGGAGCATGACGGGGGATTAAGGTAAGTAGTTTTTTTTTTTTTTGTACGTGTGTGTCTTTGTCTGCACTACTGGGGGCACTGCATCGGGGGACCACTACTGGGGGCACTATATAAAGGGCACTACTGAAGGCACTGCAAAGGGGGGGGGGCACCACTACTGGGGGCACTATATAATGGGCCCTGAATAGGGCGGACCACTACAGGGGGCACTGAATAGGTAGGACCACTATAGGAGGCACTGTATAAGAAGCACTGCATAGAGGGGACCACTACTGGGGGCACTGCAGAGGAGGGCAGTTATGGGACATAATTAAAATTGTAGGAGGGGGCAGTTATGGGTCATAATTGTATGAGGAGGTGGCAGAGTTTAAATACCGCAGTATAGCTTAGTGGCCCTCGGCTTCGTTGAATTTTTTAATGTGGCCCACACTGCCTAAAGGTTGAAGACCCCTGGCTTAGATGATGTCTACTAGAGTTATGACATCACTGTGTTTTGATAATTTCAGGTGTCCTTCCAGTTGCCTTCATTTTTTTAGTGACCATTTTTAATAGGATAACTATCTGTGTTTGAGATGAATCCATAGTAAATAATTTTTAGATTTATTTCTGTCTATATATCTGTACATATGTTGCAAAATGCTACTGTTCCATGTACTTATACATTGAAGACCTGTTATAGGCATCTTTGATGTGTATGAAAGACAATGGGCATGATTCTGAGTCTGACAGTGTCAATGCCGCACAAAGTTGTTTGATGTTTTTAGTCTGCCCATGCCTCATAGTCGCACTGTCCCTAGTGTTCCCGCTAGGCTGTTTTTAGCGGGGCGCCATTCCCTGCCTGATTTTTAAAGGACAAAATGCACCCTGCTCTTTTAGCAGCAGCCGCTAAATCAGCCTGCCCTGAGCCTTCCCCACCCATGGGCCGCAGTGTCCCGCGGGTGGGAAAAGTTGCAGTGAACGTTCACCACCGGGTGAGTATACGTTGTGCTCATGCATATGGCATCTATTCACCATGAAGGGAGAGCTTGGGGTAAGTTCAGCACCTCTGTAAGTGCGGGGCACGCCCCCAACTTTGACAAATTAGAAGTGTGTCATGAGGACATGCCCCATCCCTGGCCAGCCATGCTTCTTTTCGGGAGTGCGCGCGCAGAGGCTCCTCCTGCGGCTTGTCCAGCCTACAGTCTAGCAGGAACGCTATGTCCAGATTGTTAGCACTCAGAGACAGTACAGAATTGGATGCATGCATGGTCTGTGAACTTTAGTGGCCATTACTGGGAGGTAATAGGGCGTGACCAAGCCAACGAGGTCGTGTCAATGAAAGCGGCTGCCTTCAATTACGCTGAACCGCTCACACAACAGGCCATACTCAGATGTAGAAACTTCACTGCCGTAGGGCTGGTGCAAGTTCCCATGGTGCACCAATGGTGTGTCTAAAGACCCAAAGATATAGAAATGCACAGTCTCATGTCACTGGAAGTAAGCGTCTCAGTTTTGGGAAAATCGGCAGTGCCATTAGCATAAGACGCAGACACCACTGCGCAAAAGACGCTTCTGCATCCAACACCAAATTAGGCTCAATGTGTTTGGAAATTTTAAATGTCAATTTAATGTTTTTATTTTTAGATGTATCCAGCAATTCTTTGGTTTATTTAGAGTAAGTTTGTGCACCATGTTTCTCTTGTTATTGTTGAACTATAATTCCCAGCATGCTCTGCTGTACAACACCCGTGTAGAATGCCAGTATTAGTAATTTGAATGAATCTACCCACATTTGTGTAATGCACATTCTGCTTTATTTATATTTATATTCCATTTTGTCAGCATTTTGGATCCCAATATTTTAATGGAATTGCTCCCTTGATGTATGAGTTGAGAGGTTGCTGTCATTTATGACTGGTGCATTGTAAACATGGTGCCATCTGTTGTTTCTGCCACAAGTTGATAAGGGAGTTATCTTCTAGGACAACTTGTATTTCCAAGGAAGTCTTCTCCCTGTGGATTTATTGGTTGCTTTGCTAGCCAGTAAAACTCAATAGAAGAGTCTCTAGGGAGCCAGACTCCAAACGGAAGCACGTTTATGCCAGTGACAGGTTTTATTCATGCAGCTATGGGATTAATATTTTCAAAGGTTGCATTACAGTTTTGTGGAAATGAGGGAACTGTCTGCTGCTTTTCTCTTTGCCATCGTTTTGTAATTTTTTTTTTTTTGTGTTTGTGCTATATACAGTCAACTGAATTATGTAAAACAGTTTCACTGGCAGTTGTGAAATACTCTGAAAAATATATTTTATTTTAGTTTTTAAGATTACAAATTGTATTTTCGCTACTGGAGAAAACTATTCTGTAAATATGCTGCATAAACATACAATAAATCAATCTCTCAAATTTAATAACACCCAGTCCTATGGGACCATACTCCACACCTCATTATGTCAATTAGTTTAGTCCAAGGAATAAGCTGTGTTTGCCTCTTGGTTTAAGGTGTGGATGGTGTGTGTTTCGACCAGTGACATGCGGTGCGGTCAATTGCTGGGGAGGCACACATGAAGATGGGTCTGAGTGCTGGGAGCCTGTCTTATCCCCTACTAACTGTAACTCTCCCCTCACTACACTAAGCTTCAGTGTCCATTGATTCTCTTACCTGCATCACTGTCTTCTCTTGCTGTTGCTGACTGTGCTCCGATCTCTAAACACTGCAGTGCACTTCCTGGTCACATGACACATCCAAGGTGTCCATCAGTGCTCAAGGCACGCCCCCCCATACTCAGAGGCATACCTCTATTAGCTCTCTTTCTGTGCAGCTTACTGCTGTGGTGTGGCCCCGCCCCAGAGCTGCAAGCAGTGTCTCACTATATAGAAGCGAGGCTGAGCTGTTGTTGCCTCATCTCTCATCTCCCTGCAGTCCTAGGGAGCTCAACAAAGCTAGTGATTGTTTATTGTAATCATTTCTATAGTTAACAAAGAAGATTTTTATAAGATGTTTGTCTTTTGTATTATTCTAATTTGTTTTTATATCAAATCTCAGGAGTATGACAGCGGAGGCTCTGCCTACCCTGACTGCACAACTCTGGTTTTGAAGTGTAATTCATAACCATCTTGAAAACTGAAGGACCCTTTGGCCCGTATTCAATTAGAGGCGCAAAGTTGTAATCAGTGAAAAGTTTGTCCACCCAAAGGCAGCAGAATTGATGCGCAAAATCCCTATTTTTGATTAAAAATGTGGGGACTTGGTTCAGAACCCCTTGGGCAACCCAATGACTAACTGGGCAAAAAGAAATAAAAAAATTTTCTTTATACCCCCTAAAAAAGGCATGTCATTTTTGGGGTGAAAATTTTAAGTGTTTGAAAATGGGTTTTAAGTATTGGGTTGGGTATTTTGGGGCGCTGTATGGATAGGACAGGTGTTTTTAGGATTGCAGCAGGTTTTTTTTTCTAAAGGTTTTTTAAAATGCACTTTATTAACTCCAAAATATACTAGTACCCATTTAAATGTACCCCCGAATTAACTACAGCAATTATTTTTCACCAAAGAAATTGCTTTATATAATTTTTTCACAAAAATGCAAAAGTGCATAAAACAACCATTTCACTCAATTTAAGAAACCAAAATACTTTTATTACAGCTATTAATACACTTCTATATTGATTACCAGGGTCACATGCTTTTTTTGGGGTTCAGACTGATTTTCCCCCCCAAAAAATACCTTTTCACTAGTTTCGGCATTCGCACGTCCGCGTTTTCGCCTGTTTTGCAATTGAATAGGGCAAAAAGTGGGAGCGTGCATTGTGAAAGTATGCGATCACTTCACCTCAAAACAGGCGAATGATGCGAAAACATTGTGCTTTTCGCCGCTAATTGAATCCGCCCCCTAGTGAGATTCTTGAAGGATCTCTTGTGAGTTATCTTGAGTCCATACGTTGAATTATACATAGACAAATGGGTCTCTCTTTCAGATGTTGTAACCTAAGTGTTCTCAGAAGTGTTTTTTTTGTGTTATCCATAGGAAATAATGATTATGTTGAATTGAAGTGTAATCGCAATAGTTTGCAATGCAATTTTTCTGAATTTAAAGTGTAAATCAATTACAGTGCTCCTGTCTTTGAACTAACTTGTGTCACTCTCTGTTGGATTTTCCCTGCACTTACCTAAATGCTTTCATTTACTTCTTCAAGTGGAAGTCCGGTGGAGCATGAACTGAAGTTTAATAAAACATCCCAGCATAGGCGTCTTTATAATGGTTGCAAGGTGTGCTGTGCACACTGGCCCCGGGTCCAGGGGGGCCCACACCGCACACCCTGCACCCACAGGTAATCATACTTACCCCTCCGCCGATTCCCGAAGTGCTGCTCCGCAGCACCGGACTGGCGCTGCAGAGCAGCAAACACACACTTTGAAAATGGCGGGGGCCATTTTCCCGGTGTTATGCGCTTGCACGGAAAAGATGTCCCCGGGAAAGTAGGTGCGGGCGCCATTTTCCCGGAGACCCGCGCATGCGCTGTAGATTCTGGTATGAAGCCAGAATCTGCAGCGCTCAGTGCTGCGCTGAGCCGCCGATGGAAAGGAGGGGGCCCAAACGAAGTTGCACATGGGCCCCCTCCTCTCTTAAAACGCCCCTGCATACTCTGTAATATGATATGTGATCCCTTATAAATTAACTCCTATTGGAATTAATTGCCTATCCACATAATTTTAAGATTTCCCCTTTTTTATACATAACTTTTATTAAGTAATAAATGTTAAGTGACATACAAGCCTCTTGTGTGTATTAATAGGAAGCAGATCCTTATTTGTTATGTTATTATTTATCTTTGTATATGTCTATTGAGGAACCCAGCGCAGTAATGTCTGGTATTTTTGGTTGTTTGTGATTAGAAGCCCTCATTCAGCTTGGTTTACTTGCTGCAGGTTTTCTTCAATATTTTGAATAATTTTTTAAGACAATTTTTTATTGCCTCTGAGTTATTTTAAGCTAATAGCGCCGGGATTTCAACGGATCTATTCCATTTCTTTGTGCATGCTACCTGCAGTTCATACTGAGTTGGAGTACTGAACATGTGCCTCCGGCACCCTGCCTATCTGCCATTGACAATAGTATAAAAACAAAGGGGGCGATTCAATTCAGAGCACTGTTACTAGCGCCAGGAAGAAGTTCCAGGAGCTATTCAATGCAGCGAGCTTTTAGGCCAGCTAAATGATTTCTTCTCGCACCGTCCAGAGGGAGGGAGCAGAAATCTGACTAAAGTGCTGGCCACGAGGCTGTTTTCCGGCTCAGTGAGGCGCTAACAGCCTGGGGATAGGCACTTTAGTCTGAGAATAACAGCTAGCGCGACTAAACACCCAGCTTTAGTCGCGCTAACCGTCATTCTCTGACTCAAGTGGCTTTAGTCGAACTTAGCGCATTGAATAGCTCCGGATACTCCTTCCCAGCGCTATTAACACACTGAATTGAATTGCCCCACAAAGACTAAAATGGTCTCCAGCTGCCCAAAATAATCCCCTATAAATGTGCCTCCTTCACCTCTGCAAGCTTATTTGTAATATGCAATACAATAGAAAACACACCACTGCACAAAAACATGCAGCTTACTTCAACATGAACCTAGGTGTCACCATACACCCCAATATTGAAGATACAAAACAGTCAAATATGGTTCCTGGAGGTGAGCGCTACTGGATCCGTAGTAATTGCAGTATACATGAAGATTTTGTCACCCAAGGATCTACGATGAAAGAACAATTTGTGAAAAAGGGGTACAATAAAGATCTAGTTGAAAAAGCTTTCCATAAATATCTGGTTCGAGATAGAGCTGATCTTATTGCCCCAAAGGAACAATAGTAACTCCCCATTTGGGTATCCCCTTTTATTACCAAATATAGTGGACAACACCAGCAGTTGGAAAGGATCATTTCCAAACATTGGAAAATCCTTAGGAGAGACAATAACATTAAAGATATCATTCATGACAAACCGAAATTTGTCTACCGACGGGCGGACAAATATTAAAAAGGATTTGGTCAAAAGTATTTCAAATCCACTATCAAGAATTACACGGAGTATAATTAATTCAAAAGGATTTTATCGATGTGGGAATTGTCCTATGTGCAGGAACTGCAAATCTGACCAACCCAAGATTACGGAATGTATATCTAGTTCAAACAAAAGACATAACATCAAGCATTTTATCACATGTAATTGTAAAAATGTGGTATATCTTCTACAATATTCCTGTGCTAAATAAATACATAGGAAGTACTACCCGTAAACTTAAGGATAGGATGTCCGAACATGAACAACATTAAGAAAGGCCTTCCAACACATAGCGTATCGTCACATTTTGATAATGTGCATGATCGGGACCCAGCCCACATTATTTTATGCTGTGGGATTATTTTAGTTCCACCTTTTTGGTGGAAAAACTATGATGATTTTAGCCAGAGCTGAGATGAGGGCTATTGTTGATATGGGGACTCTGGACCCTAAAGGCCTCAACACAGATTTTAAAATTAAGTGGTTCCTCCCATAAACTCCCTCGTGTGTAAACCTCTTTACCTATGGTATTTCTTTATATATTTTTTCTTTTGATTATATATATATATATATATATATATATATATATATATATGAGAGAGAGAGAGAGAGAGCCTTTCTATACCTGTTGGGGAATTCCAGTTTGCAGGCGAGTAATGGATTTTCATTTTTAAAATGAAAGATACTAAATACTAATATTGCCTTTTTTAAAGGGAAAATGTATTACCATTCAAGTAGTAGTTTGTGGTATACTAACTTCACTTCAACCATTACCTCTCATTGATTGAGGTAAATTTGGGGTATATTTTGAAGGATACAGCCCGTATACAATTGGTATGCCAGTGGCATAGCCATCATTGTTTTGTTCCTAGGAACTCATAAACATGGATCCACCATAGCGTCATTAGGACGGGACCAGGACCAGAGTGGACACATCCTGGAACGCATTCAGCAGCGTCCCAAGGAGTGAGACGCATAGTTGCACACTAGAGGTGAAGATTTACTGCCTCTAGTAAAAATAGAGTTCATCCGAAGCCGAAACGTCACTTCCGGCGGAAGTAGGTGCGTTCCAGCAGGTGGAACGCACCGCAATGTTATTGACTTCAGAGTATATTTTGACATTAGACCATGCCGATATGGATGCATGTATATATTGAATTCTTATTGTTTCTTTGAAATGTTAGTGTTTTATATGAGAGAATCCACCTTTAGGACCATTAATTGGGGTGTAAACAGAGGATAGATCCCCAGGTACAGTATACCTTGAACGTGTTTGTTTGGGGACTGTTCTACTTCTGTGGACTTCTTGCACTGTTCTATATACTGTGAAGGAGTTGAATATGAAGCTGTAATGGACAGGGACCAGTTGATTATAGACAGGACTGGCTTTCCAGAGGAGACAGGAGAGAGGGACAGAGTTGGGAGGAGAGATAAGGAGATTGTTAGGGTTGCTGTAGTGTGGCGTTGAGATTGATTTGGAGCAGGGGGATAAGGAGAGTGTGTGGGTATGTGGTGGGCTTCTGAGTGAGGAAGGGTGACAGCAGGTGGTGGGGAAGGTGGAAGTTTAATGTGGTGTGGGTTGAGAAGAAGAGGTGTAACTTGGAGAAGAGGGAGGCTGCACGGCTTAGGAGTTATGGGAGATGCGGTGCAGAGTACTAGATGGGATGAAGGGAGATAGAGGAGAGGAAGGATGGAGAGGAGAAAGTGGAGGAGACTATAGAGGGAGAAACGAAATGGGAACTGGTGGTAGAGGAAAGTATTATGTAGCTTCTGAGTGAGGGGGGGAGCAGAAGAAAAGAGACACTGCATAGATGTGGGAATAGGGGGGGGGGAAGAAAACAGCAGTAGTAGTGATGAGTAAGATACAGGAATAGTACAGTTAAAATGTCTAAAAAACAGATAAAAGGAAGAACAGTGTTCTAAAATAGAACTAATGTAAAGAACAGAAAGGCCCTTTTTGTTTATTTTTCCCATTGGATGTGTCTGAGCATGTGGGCAGTTTTATCTTTGTTACTATTGTTTATGTGCTTGAAGGATTATTAGCATTATTATTATCATCATTATTATAATTTATTTATATGGCACCGTAAGTGTTCTGCAGCGCCTTACAAAGTACATAAACAAATAGGTTGCTTTCCAGTACATTACAATACAGGACATGGATAATATACATTGCTACATTTCTGACCATAACACCCAGATAAGCAACAATGCAAAGAAACCAAGTGTTAGGTGCCCTAGTAGAGAGTAAGAAGTAGATGAAAGTAGAAGCACAAGAGGGTAGAGGGCCCTGCTCATAAGAGCTTACATTCTAAAGGGGAGAGACAGACAAACTGGTGTGACACAGATGGTATAGGCAGGGAGGAAGGAGTATGTAGCAGCAAGTTAAGGTGAGAGCTGGAAGGCTTTGAAATAGTGGGTCTTGAGAGCCCGTTTGAAGGATTGAAGAGAGGAGGAGAGTCTGATGGGAAGCTGGAGAGAATTCCAAAGGTGGGGAGCAGCATGGGCAAAATCTTGGAGACGGGAGTGGGAGGAAGTAATCAATTGGCATGAGAGGCGGCGTGCATTTGTTGAACGAAGAGGGCGGACAGGAAAGTGAAGGGAGATGAGATCCGAGATGTAATTGGGAGAGGAATGGCTAAGGGCTTTGTAAGTGAGTGTGAGAACCTTAAATTGGGTTCTGAAAGGGAAAGGGAGCCAGTGGAGAGCTTGTAGCAGAGGGGAGACGGATGCAGAGCATTTTGAGAGGAAGATGAGCCGAGCTGAAGCATTGAGGACAGACTGGAGAGGGGAGAGAAGGGAGTTGGGGAGGCCAGATAGGAGGAGGTTGCAGTAGTCCAATATGGAGATGACCAATGAGTGTGTGAGGGTTTTAGTGGCATCCTGGGTGAGAAAGGGTCTAATCTTGGAAATATTTTTAAGATGAAAACGACAGGACTTCAAGAGATTCTGGATTTGTGGTTTGAAGGAGAGGGAGGAGTCCAGGATAACTCCAAGACAGCGCACTTTGGAGCTAGAGGAGATAGTTGTGCCATCAATTGATAAAGAAATGGTGGGAAGTGTAGTTATGTTGGGGGGTGGGAAAATGATTAGCTCAGTCTTAGACATATTAAGTTTAAGAAATCGCTGGGACATTCAGGAAGTGATGGCAGAGAGACAGTTGGAGACCCGCATGAGGGGAGAGGTCAGGGGTGGAAAGGTAGATCTGAGTATCATCAGCATAGAGATGACATTGGAGGTCAAAAGAGCTGATGAGTTCACCTAGTGAGGACGTATAGAGTGAGAAAAGGAGAGGTCCAAGAACAGAACTTTGGGGAACACCTACTGTAAGAGGCTGTGGGGAGAAAAGGAGTCATGAGAGGAAACAGAAGGATCAGTCAGAGAGGTAGGAGGCTTGCCAGGAGAGGGCAATATCACGTAGACCAAGGGAGTAAAGAATTCGCAGAAGGAGAGGGTGGTCCACAGTGTCGAAAGCAGCAGAGAGGTCAAAGAGAATGAGCAGAGTAGTGGCCCTTGGATTTGGCAGCAAGGAGGTCATTGCTGACTTTTGTGAGGGCAGTTTCAGTGGAGTGAAGAGAATGGAAGCCAGGCTGAAAAGGGTCAAGGAAGGAGTGGGAGGTAAGTAAGGTGGTAAGGCGGTTGTAAACAACACGCTCAAGGAGCTTGGAGGCAAAAGGGAGGAGAGAGATGGGACGGTAGTTGGAGAGAGTGTTAGGATCAAGGGTAGGTTTTTTAAGAATGGGGGAGACAAGGGCATGCTTGAATGCAGACAGGACAGTGCCTGATGATAGGGAGAGATTAAGGAGGTGGGCAAGGTGGGAGCAGGCAGAAGGAGATTCTATGTAGAGTGTATAACAAGGTAATTAAAATGTCTTAAGCTGGCCATACACTAGACCAACTTTCCTCCAAACATCCATCTAGTCGATTGGTTTGAATGAAAATCTGGTAATGTATAGGAGCAAATGACAATCAGCAATCTGCTCCCAAACACCAGAAAACATGAAAATGTTAGTTCAGACAAGTTGGTTAAATCCATTTTCTTCTATTTGGGAGCAAATGGCTGATTACCATTTGCTCCCATGCATTACTGGATTTTCATTCCAACTAACCAACTAGTTTTGGTTTCTTT
This sequence comes from Taudactylus pleione, assembly GCA_031769625.1. NCBI lineage: Eukaryota > Metazoa > Chordata > Amphibia > Anura > Myobatrachidae > Taudactylus > Taudactylus pleione. The sequence goes on from JAUIMM010000040.1 coordinate 49,355,944, forward strand.
TGTTTGCAAAAAAAAATATTACTTTGTTTTGTAACTTATGCCCGGGCATACACTAAACAATTATTGGGGCGTTCCTCCCGATATATATCAGCAGATCCCCTGATAATTGCACTGTGTGTGGGCGACTGAGGGTAAAATATCATTCGGTCGGACATGCAAGATTGTCCAGCATGCCGGTCTGGTGCGATATTTTGTTAAAAGTCAGCCACTTTGGGCAGTGTATGCCCAGCCGCGGCCGACTGACACACATTTCCCCTGTTCCTTCCCATGGAAGGAAAGGGGAAATATCTCCTCCCCAGGGGAGGAGAGCAGACATCGGAGCCAATACACTGAGAGATATCTTAGTGTATGCCTGTGATATCTGCATGCTGTCAGGCTGCCAGATAAAATGGCTATCGGTCTGACAGGCATTTTATCTGGCAGTGTTTGCCCAACATAAAATGCATACTTGCCAACTCTTCCTGATTGTCAGGGAAATTCCCTGAAATAATAGTAATCTCCTGCTCTCCCTGAAGAGTGTAGCAATCTCCCTGATTGCACCTTACCCTCATTATGTAGCTGTTATATTAAAAAACAAAACAAAGATTTATGCATTCAAATGAGATCATTGGTATCATTTCCCTGCATTGGTTATAATGCACAATGATCCCTAAGGCTACATGCATTTTCTGAAAAGTATCAGGGTGTTTTCATCAACAAGTAGATCTTACTAACTGCTTTGGCGCTCATTTACATATGGATGTAAGTCAGTTTTATGACACGCCTCTCAGATGTAGCAGTACACGCCCACTTTAACACCACGGTCCTAGGTGTTGCTATCACAATCTCCCTGAAATGCTTTTTCAAAAATAGGCTAGAATGATAAAATATAATAATTGGTAAATATTATAGGATGTATGCCATATTGAAAAAGCTCTTGTCAGTTTGTTTTTTTATCTTTAACAAATAAAGTGAACATGAATTTCATACTACTAAAACCTTCTAAAATTATTTTAGCAATTCATATGATACTAATTCTGTTGGCAACAAAAAAAACATGACTTTCATTATCAGAAGTGCGTGCAAACACAAAGAATGCCATTGATAGAGAGCAGCATCTCCAGCGGTGTCTTCTGGGTACGGGCGGTTATGTGTGGAGCTGTGCACAGACCAGTTTGATCTGTGCAGGCATGTACATTTGTCAGCAGCTGCAACACTGTAATGTAGCGTTTCACCCGCAGGTGCACACAGAACGTAGGCATGCTGCATATCATTTTAATCTGCAGAAGCTGCTTATGCTACCAATTTGCATTGCTTGCTAATAAGACGCATTTGAAGGTAAAAAATTGAACGATAAGACGCTCAGCACTACCAAGTCACTCTGAGCACCCTCGTTATGTGTAGTGTGACACATATGTAGCAAAAAAAATTTATAATTTTCAAGTGCAGGTTTTATTTTGAAAACCTACTGTATAGAATCCTGATTATTTGCTGTGTTTTAAAATGATTAATGTCGAAGCACTAATTACCAAGACTTTCTCAGCTGTTTCGAAAAAATGCACATATTTGATTTTAGTGTTCACTTTCTTGCAATTTTAATAAATACCCAACACTTTATTTTATAATTCATTGACCCAATGTAAATACATCTATAAAGGTTTAAGTGTTAAATATCAGACCATCATATGTGTCTACATGATGAACAGAGCCATCTGCTGCCACCTCAAAATATTTTTACACAGACACTGTGCCCACAAAGTGCATTAAGCCTGTTAAGGTTTATACTTGTGAGGGTTTAAAAATCTGATCTTACTGTTTTTCTCTGGGAATACTTTGGTTTATGAGATTATTCCTAAAGGAAACAAACAACATGACCTCTTAATATCAAGTGACATTGAATTAAAGGAAACGTTCATGTCACTGTAGAGATCATCAGACTTCCATTAAGACCATTTGAAATAACATCAGCATGAAACTGCCAGAGACAGTAAGGTTACTGATGGTGCTCAAAATAGCCCACACTCCTCATATCTAACCCCCCCCCCCCCCACTGATAGGCGAGAAGGATGGTGCTGAAAAGCTATTTACAATCCAAGAATACGTGCCTTCTTTTTCCAGGATCGTCCCACTTTTTAAACAGGAAATCTTTCCTGTATGATGTTTAATTTGTTTTTAGAATTAATTCACAGGTTACTTTTTTAATAGGAATTGAGCAGATTCATGTAACTGTTTTTAATTCAACAAAGAAAGCTGTGAGAATTATAGATTGAGCAACAGCTGCTTAGCATAGGTGTGTTTTTAGACCCATACATCGATATATATCGGTAGCGGAACGGAAAACCTTGTTCAGACATATAAGGTCAGCCCTGCAGCACATCCAGTGCCTGTACACTAGCTGCAGGGACCGCCGACACTGACATCATAACTGGGCGGGCAAATTTTAATGCCCACCCAGTTGTGATGTCTGGCCTGACATATCCAGCGGCTGATTGGTAAGTGTGTATAACTTACCTGTTCAGCCAGCGTGACGGCCGTTTGGCTGCAATGTCTTTTAAGCATACTAAGGCTCCTATGTCCCAGTCACGGTAAACTGTTGCGAATCGTGGGACCGTGAGGAGGGAGTAAGGCTAAATGATGCAATTTAGCACAGTTTAGCCCCACCCCCTCCATACAGAGCCACAATTATCTCCCCATCCTGCCCACCTCACTGGGACATGTTCACTATAATCTGTTCGCCTCCAAGATAAAAATGTGTTGCTGGGAGCAAGAACTTCTCCACTGTCACTGAATTATAGCACTTTGCATAATTCTTCATCTGTAACTTCAAGCAGGGGTATGGAGTCATATAGGCGACGTTCACTATATCGACATCTGGAGAATGTTGACATGAATAGAATGTCGACATAAAAGTGGCGACAGTGAATATGTTGACATTGGCTTTGGAGTTAGAGATGTGTAGCGGTTAGAGCTACATATGAATGTCAACATTATAATCATGTAGAGGTTTCATCAATGTTGGTATACTTAACATGTCGACATGTTCTGATGACATGACAGTGTCGATATTATGACTGTCGACATGGTCATTGTGGACCTAATATAATGAACCCCAAACAGGCAGCTAGAGTTCCCTGCAGTAAAGTCACAGGAGAGCTTGCTTACAGAGTAGACTCTGCTTTTTGTACTGCTCAACAAAATGTGATAAAATAAATACACAAATTGCTATTGTCTAAGAGGTGGATCATGGTCAGGAGGAGTTTTCACAATAAAAATAATGTCCTAAACAAATGCACAGTGTCCTCTTTTTTTTTCTCTATTACAAATGAGGATGTTGTTTTTCTGCATGTATCGACAGCCCCATAGTACCATTATAAGGTCTTTTGGATGCAGCTCGCTGTATCTGTTTTTAAACTATACGTTATGTACGTTGTAAGCAGTGCTGCAATTTATCATCTTCCTGGCTGACACTGTGGCAAATTATATTTGCCAATAAAATTACCTCTCATGTTGGGATCCTAACAATGGTTCAAATCCAAGATGAAGGTCAGTGCAGGTGGTAATACAGAGAATGGTCAATATTTCAGGCAATGTCTGTACCAGAACCATAATAAAATAATGGAGCTAAACAGAGCCACAGTATAAGGGAATTGCTCCTATCACAGCCATTGAGGGGTACAGCTGTGTACCCTGACAGTGCAGACAACTGTATTTTTTTCACTGTCTTTGAATGAAGATTGAATCCGAATTCTAGCCGGGCACCTGCAGCTGATTCCTGCCTTGCTGCTTACTGACTGGCCAGAGGCGATAATGCCCATAACTCCTGACAAGAATCTAAACACTTCTATACCTTTTATCATGTGAAAATATACATTCCAAGGAATAGATTTTGCAAAACTGACCAGTGTATTTCTTCTGACCATGCAACTCCTTATTCAACTCAGGTTTCTGTATGTTTAACGTAATATCCAACACTTAAGACTTAACACAGACTAATCTACTAGTATTGACCAGTGTAATCATTGCAAGATCTTGGATGGCCTCTCACGGGACCTCATTCAGAGCCGCCGCTTTTTTTTTTTCTTTTTCAGCCTGCCTCCTGGCCGCTCGCTAAGCTGTGGGTGACCATCGAGCTTGCGATGAGACACTAATAGAGTAGGGCCGCCCACAAACTGCAGGCATTCCTTCAGGAACGCCTCAGTTTGTCCTGCCACCCCCCCCCCCATCCCTGTCTACAAAACGCTGTTGATCAACATCGACAGTCGCCCCGTTTGCAGCGACGCGGCGCGTGCACAGTGCCCCACCATCGGCCCACTTGCGAGCAGGTCTGAATGAGGGCCACAGTCCTAACTTTGATGGTTGGACCTTAGTGAACAATAGCAAGAGAGACGATGTTTACACAGTAGAGTTGTACAATTGAATTTGATAAAATATTTAATGATGGACAAAAACCCAATATACTGTGGCGGGGAGGAGACAACCCTGCCCTGGCATGTATAAATGAAGATGTAACCGGCTCATCTAGATTTGAGAAGTCAGATTAAAAGGGTCATATGTAGCTGAAGCTGGCCTTACACTATAACGATAATGTTCACATAAGCCAACTAGTTGTTGATGATCGTCTAGTATGTGGAAGCAATCGATAATCATTTGTTTGCTCCTACATGCTGAAAAAAGGACAAATACGGTCATACCCAACTAGTAGTCAGCCTATTTTTGTCACTCACCTCTCATGACAGCCCATCGGATAGCCGGCGGTACTGCTGCATCCTGCATCTTGGCCCGGGCACCACAGAGGGCGAAAGGTGGCAGCAGCTCAGTCAGTACAGGTGGCACTGCACCACCAATCTCCTGCCATCCCCTCCTCAATACAGGCACTGGCAGCACCTGCACCCCAGACAACCCCCCCCCCCCCCCCAGTACACACTCTGTGGCCACGGACCGAGTGCTCTTCACAGGGGCACTGTGCCTTGGACTCAGGTTTGAGGTGGCAGGTTGTCCTTGGCTTGGAGCTGGGTGGGTGAAAAGTGACTTGAAGTAGTGTGGGCAGGGGGCTGCTTACCCCCAGATCTTTTACACGCTCCTGGGTGACATGTGGGATGTGAACTGCAGGAAGGTGTATGAATGTATATATGTGTGTGTTACACACACACACACACACAAAATATGGGCACAGTCACGCCCATATATTAAGGCTGAATTGAATAAACAGGATTCTTCCATAGGGAATTCCTGAGATGGGGGCATAGTGTTTGAGGGGCTACATCTCAAAAGCTGTCAGGTTTTTCTTCCACTTTGTTTGTCAAAACTGACACTTTTTTGCTCTAGTCTATAGGGGGTTTTTGGGGAAGGCATAAGTTAGGCAGTGGCGGTTCTAGGGGTGGGCAAGCTGAGCTATTGCCCGGGGTGTTGCAGTCTCCCTGCCAGTGCCATCTAGTTAGACGGCACCCGCCTGCATGCCCACTTCCGCCACAGTACCAGTTTCTGGCTGTCTGCTCCCTCAGTTCTCTCCTGACTCCCGGTTGAAGATTCCCCCCTCAGTGGTCTACCCAAGATGAGGACACTCCTCCCTCCCCCAAGGCCGCTGTTTGCCCTGCTCCCCGCTTTATCCCACACTGCACTCAGTGGCACGTCATTGAACAGAACCCATGATGGCGGCGCTGGGCGCAAGTGAAGTGTTCGCTCAGCTGGAGAGTGCTGCCAAAGTTTTAGTGGTTAGTGGAGAGCGGTGGGGGGAGAGCAGCCAATCTGTGGGGGAGCTCTGTATGGGACAGGCAGCTGACAGTTTGCGCTGTGCATGGGGCAGGAGCCCACAATGACCCGGGTCAGGGGGAGCTGCTCGCTGCCTTTCATTCTGCATGAGTGTGGACGTGGGCTGCCCGCAGGGTCCTCTGTTCCCTGATTTCCCAGGATCACCCGGCTGTGATAGAACCTGATCTCCCTGTGGATGTGCTCCCTGCTTTATCCTCCTTGTACTATTTTTATGATGATGATATGATGGCTTGGTGCTGCAGACCTGGCATTTGGCAGGGCATAATATGTGGCTCCTGCTGTAAGTTGCACAGGCATATTATAGTGTTACTTATGTACAGTCATCTTGAGACCTTCTTTACAATGAAAAGTGTGCAAATGCTAGAAGTGATCATTTAAAGCCCATATCCCAATGCTCCTTTCTGTCTTGTTAATATTTTTCATATAAACTTTGTTCTATATTACAGTGTGGCATAATGTATTCTAAAGGGTAGAAAAAGGGGGGTTAACCCCCTATTGTTCCTCAGCACACTGAATAGTACTTGCAACAATTTATGAAGACTATATGGTAATAGAAATTCAGAGATATTAGTTGCATCACCACTTAATACACATACTTACTTTTCACATCACCTTTTATGTTTGTTTTTTATTCATGTAATTTTTTCACATATTTTTAACCCCTTTTTCAACACTTAACCACTCGCACACATCTATACGTTACACTGCACTGTCACTCTTTTTCCATTTTTCGTGTGATGCCCTGGGGGGGGGGGAAGGGTGTCCTGGGCTGGATGTTTTTTGGGGTGCTCTGCGCCCTGGACGTGAACCCCTTAGTGTTAGGGACTGCTAGTGACAGAGAAGCCATGACATGACCTTGCAGCTTCCCATGGATTTGCAAATGCATGCAACTAATATCTCTGAATTTCTATCACCATATAGTCTTCATATATTGTTGCAAGTATAAATCAGTGTGCTGTGGAACAATAGGGGGTTAACCCCCCCCCTTTTTCTACTCGGTACGACACCTCCCTTTCATGCACCTGAAAATTTCTGCCAGATTGATTGAGCAGCTGCCATTTTTCTTTGTATTCTAAAGGGCATTACATGTGTGTGGCATAATGCATTATAGAAGGCATTACATGTGTGTGGCATAATTTGTTATAAAGAGCATTACTGCTTTGTCATAATGTATTATAAAGGGTGATGAATTGGGGGTGTTTCTCAAGGACATGCCCCATCCCGATCGGCCACAGGGGTGATGGTGGGGGGCGCAACTGGGAACTTCTGCCCTGAGCTCCACAATGTTTGGAACCGGCCCTGATTTCAGTGTAGAGGACAAATTAAGACTTGGGGCTTGTTTTGTTAATTAGCTCTTGTTCCAGTGTAGGACCTTTTGGGGTTCAGGTTATTGAGAAAGTCAGTTTTTTAACATTTGTCCAAAATGTGCCCCTTTTTAAAGATAGGGTGTTTCAACTTGCTGTGCATGCTCAGTAGGTGGCCTCCAGCAGGGGGTGTACAGTGGCTTCATTTGGGTGCATTAAGATGGCTGCCTTTTAGCCCGCATCCCCGTTCAGGAGTTAGCGGCGGCGGGACCCGGCAGAGGTGGGGGCGTTAGCAGCGGCAGGCCCCGGCGGCGGTGCGGGTGTTAGTGGTGGCGGGACTCGGCGGAGGTGCGAGCGTTAGCGTAGCGGGACCCAGCAGCGGCCACCCCCCAGGTAAACATGCCGGAAGTCCGGGGTGGGGCGGCGGCCATGTTAAAGAGCTTAAAGGCCATCGCCCCCCAGGTGAAGATGCAGTATAATGAACTTTTATTTAATAAAAGTGTATTGTGTTTATTTTAATATTTTCGTACAGGTGCCAGGGGGCCCGTAATGCCCCGCATGCTGCTACTTGTGGTTCTCCAAGTACCAGTATGCGGGGGAGGCTTGTTGAGACCTATAGTTCACCTGCAAAAGACAATATTAGTATATTTATATGCTTGTTATGCAAAATACAGGAGACCCCCTACACTTTGGACCTGAATCAGACCTGCTCGCAAGCGGCCGCTCACTCGAACGTGTCCGTTGTTGTCAGACCGCGCATGCGTACGCTTCGTTCTGCGTGTGCACAAACTACTCGGAGCGATCAGAATCCGCTTGCTCACCCAGCAAAGACAGCCCAGTGTAATGAGTGACAGGAGAGGCCGTTTGTGGGTGGCAACAGGGGCAGGACACTAATAACAGGGGAGTGGAGGTGCGAATGCAGAGTGTAGCAACTCCGTTTCAGAGGCATGCATAATTATCAGCCAGCGTCATAGTACTCGTCACCTGCCTGTTTTTTTACACTGTAGTCCTCGCAGTGCTTCCGGTAAGGTAAGGCAACCACAAGCGCGGCGAGCCCTTCCGATGGTCCTCGATGTACCAATGTTTTAATACTTACAGGAGATGACGTGCACTAGTGGGCGTCTCTACATACGCTAATGGGCATCTATAGACAAAGTGGGCGTGCTTATGCCTTTCCGAGCGAGCGCCTGCCATGCCATCACTTAGCCGAATTTGCATACGCTGGGTGCGAGCGGCTCTGAATGAGCTCCTTTGTCCCATTTATTTCCTAAAACGGGACCGGCTCAGTGGAGCCCAGTGATGGTTGTGCTAAATACAGGGGACCCCATGTCGTTTGTCCCCTGTATTTTCACAACCAGGGCTGGCTGTGAAAAACCCGTGGCTGGCTGTGGTTTACGGGGAGGGGGCCACACCCTTATTTAAAAAAAAATAATAAGTCACTAGTTTTAATTTTTTTAACACAGGAGCATCTGTGTATTATGGATTTTTGATTTCTCAGATGCATGCTGCACGGATCGCACTGATACATACAGTACATGCATCTTTGATTCATTTTTTTTACACAGAAGCCAGCATCACGGTTCTCACTGATCCATGCATGCAGTCAGCTATCGGGATCTAAAGATATGCAAATCTTTCGATCTTGCACGATAGATCTTATGTCAAAATTTACTGTTTAAGCACTATATCGTGTCCTGGAGTGGCGGGGAGTGTTCAAGGGAAAACGTTAACGATATCTCATCATGAGCACATCGTTCTTTGTTTAGGGGCCGTAAGAAACAGTTCAAGCCTGGGACCATCAGTGCCAGTGAGCCACTTCGTCCCCCGCCGCTGCTCCTGTGCATTTCCCGCCCCTGCAGCCGTCTCTCCCTCTGTACCCCTGACACACCACCTGTGTGCTGTCCCCTCCACCACCAGCATTAGTTTACCATTTTGTTGCCTTTGTCCCCTGCAGGTGGCCCGTTTTGCTGCTCCCGTCCCTGATGGTTAATAAATTTAAAAAGCAATGACATTCCATAGACAAAAAATCTTACGGTTTCACATGTCCCATTAAGGCTTCTTAGACATGATCTGAAATTTCACGAAACCTAATGAATTTCTGCCACTCAAACTAAAAAAAAAAAAAAAAAAGCAATGAAATTCCGATCATTAAGGCTAACGCCTTAATGGACATGTTCCTTGTGCAATACGGATATGGTATACCATCATACCCTGTGGTTAACTGCAGTTTCAGCACTCTCCGAGAGTGAGATTGCTGTCACTCACAAAATGGTGGAGCTGCTAATTCACAGAATTGTGTGTTCATTTGAATACACACATGCCGTCTAAATACAGTACTGTGCAAAAGTTTTAGGCAGGTGTGGAAAAAATCCTGCAAAGTAAGAATGCTTTCAAAAATATAAGTGTTAAGTTTATTTTTTATCAATTAACAAAATGCAAAGTGAATGAACAGAAGAAAAATCTAAATCAAATCAATATTTAGTGTGACCACCCTTTGCCTTCAAAACAGCATCAATTCTAAAAATATTCTAGGCAAGCAGTTTTTGAAGGAACTCCGCAGGGAGGTTGTTTTAAACATCTTGGTGAACTAACCAGAGATCCTTCTGTGGATGTAGGCTTGCTCAAATCCTTCTGTCTCTTCATGTACTGTAATCCCAGACATACTCGATGATGGTGAGATCAGGGCTCTGTGGGGGCCATATCATCACTTCCAGGACTAATTCTTCTTTACGCTGAAGATGGTTCTTAATGACATTGGGCCTGATTCCGAAAGGAACGCATTATAGCGTAAGGCACGCAGTTTCTCAACGAAATGTATCCATAGCGATTGCAATGCCGCCGCAGCTCTACATGACACCCACTTCACCTACATGCACATCCGTAATGTTTAGCATGACAGCGAAAACATTTGTACAATCAATTGCCATCAGAGCCTCATGCACGGTTAAGGCAGGTCAGAATTGCTTACTTCAGCGCATGTTATGAGGCTTCATGCTGCGTATGGTATTGTAGTGGCTAATTTGTGCACTCCCGTGCAACGCTGTTGAAACGCACTGGCGCACCTGCGTTTCTTCGACCAAGCCCCTGTCACCACCCACAAATGGCACTTCCTGTCAATCACTCTGCGATGGGTCTTTGTAGATATTGCGATCGCAGTCCCGTTCGCAATGACTGGTTTGTGCACGCGCACTGCGATGCATGCATAGAACGAAACAATCTGCTGATTGCGTGCATATAAGCAACTGCGTTCCTTGCTGAAACAGGCCCATAGACTATGTTTGGGGCCACTGTCCTGCTGCAGAATAAATTTGGAGCCAATCATACGCCTCCCTGATGGTATTGCATAATGGATAAGTACCTGCCTGTATTCTCAGCATTGAGGACACCATTAATCCTGACCAAATCCCCAACTCTATTTGCTGAAATGCAGCCCCAAACTTTCAAGGAACTTCCACCATGCTGCACTGTTGCCTGAAGACACTCATCATTGTACTGCTCCCCAGCCCTTCGGCCGTAGCAGTCTCCTATTCCTGTGGGGGTGGGGGGGAGCGATTACACTGATCACGCCCCCTCACCCTGGCTTTGCGCCAGGCTGTGGAGCTCATAACTGCAAAAAATATTTTGTAAACTTTTTTTTTTTTTTAGCCTAAGGGCCCGTGACCACACCACCTCCCATTAGGCCTTTTCCCCCCTGGCCTGGCGGGGCTCTTGACATTGTGTGTGTGTATGTGTATGTTTGTATTTATGTGTATTATATATACATGAAACAGCCAAGCTCAGCACTCCTCAAGGGTTACTTGGATATCTTGCTGTAGTGTTCTCCTAGGTGTATGAATACCCAATATGCACAATTGGAAAAACAGGCAGCAGTCAAACAGGCTTGTGATACTTTAAAATTAATCCTTTATTCAAACGTTTCGGGGTAAGTACCCAGTCTTCAGGACACAAGTATCTACACATACTTGAATTTTATTGGACCATCCTGATTTCTACTGTGTCCGACCACACTCCCGCCGATCCATCCCAACTCTCCTCCCGACAGTGTGCTCAGTGTCAATTATAAAGAACATGACTCATTCACTGGAACAAACCTGCTGGATACCTTTAAAACACAGCTGCACTACATGGGTCTGATTGGTGTCTGGTAAGCATAAAGCATTCTGGGATTCAGGGGGAAGGTGCTCCTGACAATGAATCAGTTGGCCAGGTGCTAGAGAGTTTAGCTTAGGGCCCCCATACATCAGCAATCGATTGGTAATTCTGCAATTTGCAGATGATTGTATAAAAAAATCTGCAATGTATGGGCTTCACAGATTGCAACCAAAAAGTGATTGGAATTGTTAAATCAGATTGTCCAACATGTTGGATTTCACAGATGGATTGGGGCTGTAGATTGCTAGTGTATGGACATGATCAGATTTGCAGACCGTTACTAGTAAAATGATGGGCCTTTCAAGATTGGCAGATCTGTATTTGCTGAAAAAGTTAAGGCCCCCATACATCAGCAATCGATTGTATAAAAAAATCTGCAATGTATGGGCTTCACAGATTGCAACCAAAAAGTGATTGGAATTGTTAAATCAGATTGTCCAACATGTTGGATTTCACAGATGGATTGGGGCTGTAGATTGCTAGTGTATGGACATGATCAGATTTGCAGACCGTTACTAGTAAAATGATGGGCCTTTCAAGATTGGCAGATCTGTATTTGCTGAAAAAGTTAAGGCCCCCATACATCAGCAATCGATTGTGGCAATTCTGCAATTTGCAGATGATTGTGTATAAAAATCTGCAATGTTTGGGCTTTATTATCATCCTTTATTTATATGGCGCCACAAAGGTTCCGCAGTGCCTTATACAGTACATAAATGAGCACACAAGAAAAACAGTTATTAGCCGTACAATACAATGCAGGATAAGGACATGGTTTATAGACATAGCTGCATAACACAAGCAGCAGGACATAAGCAACCAAGTGTTAGGTGCTGTTGTGGGGAGTTAGGAGTAAATTATACTATACGTAGGGGGAGGAGAAGCACATGAGGGACGAGGGCCCTGCTCGTGAGAGCTTACATTCTAAAGGGGAGGGGCAGACAGACAGGGGTGACACAGATGGGGTAGATAGTGAGGAAGGAGCATGGAGCAGTGGGTTAAGAGATGTGTGTATAAGATGACCTAATGTTATGTCAAAATTAATTCCTTCATTCATCTATCTCTGTCAACAAATAGATTGTGATTGTGTTATTTACATGAGAGATGTACAAAATAAAGTTGTACCGTAGTACCTTAATTATTGTGTGTTACATTGTAGCATCTAAATACAGTACATTCAGAAAAAAAATGCAGCTATTATGGGACTCCCGCCATCCTAATACAGTGGGCTTCACCGATCACAGATACGTTTGCTGAAAATGATCTGCAAATCACTGAAAGAGATCTGTAATGTATTGGGCACCGATTACTAGATTGGGAAATCATTCAATTGTGGTTTTCAGATTGCTGATGTATGGGGGACTTTAGTGTCAGGGAGCCACAACCTGGATGTAAATCTGCTGATAATACATTTTGCACCAGTAAAAAGCCATCTGACAAGTACATCTGCCATCAAGTTTGTTTATTGTATGTACAATCTTACAAAATATACATACACACACGTGTGTTTGTATAATATATATATACACACACGTGTGTGTGCGCGTGTTCAATAATATAGAAGTGTGTGTTCAATAATATAGAAGTGTGTGTTCAATAATATAGAAGTGGGCAGACACTGGGCCTGATTCAGCAGCGTTCGCAAATGCAACTGCGTACGCAGGTCGAGCGGTGCTGAATCAGGCCCTCTGTCTATTAAGTAACTTGTAACACTTGCTGTGGGCATCACTTAGGTTTGTGGAATAGATAGTGTTACAGGTGTGGGGTGCAAGTGGAGTTCTGAGTTTCATGTGATTGGCATGTACAGTAGGGAGCTTGTGGGCAATTGTGTGGTGGCTTTAGAAGCTTTTTGATTGTATTGTGGTGGTATGTGAAGAGTTCTGAGTGGTATTTGAGGAAACCTGATTGGTGTGTATTTTGCATGTGGGCTGGTCAGTGTGGCAGGTAGGGGCACTTGAGGAGGACTGAGGGTAGGCGTGTTAGTGGGGATGTTAGAATGGCATGTGGAGTGGACTACAGTTACCAGCGGGTAATAGAGACTAGACACCGCTTTACAGCTATATTAGTGGCGTAGATATGAGGTAATACCATATATACCAACAGTGGAGGCTTACTAATATTCTGATGGCCATTGCATTATTAGAACATTGTGCTATATGATTACGTTCCTTGCAAAGTGGATATGAATATATATATATTTATTTCTTTAAGTTCTACAAGTGAGTATACAGAATTGGCCAGTGGGCTTTATCATCGGTGACTATATTCATAGATATTAACGTCAGCTGAACGCAGCTGTGAGGATATATTTAGTCCCGTTCATGCTATCTATTTTGGAGCTGTGGAAATTCTAAATATATTGTTGCATTTTAGATATCCATCGATACTGTTACATGTTTCAGTGTATCGATACAACTTTAATGTGTCTTACATGCATTCATTGTTTTCTGTAGGTTTTTGCTTGTGTTTAAATAAATTATATTTCATGTTTTAATTTAGGGGTACATCTGTCACTTTTCACAGCGCTGTTCTTCTATTTTAAGTTAGCATGTGGAGATGCCTAAGTGGTATATACAGTAGGGGAGTTCTAGGGGTAAAACTAACTAAAGTTTTTAAAAATAAAAATTGGTGTTACCCATAGCAACCAACCAGGTTCTAGCTATAATTTCTCTTGCCTTCTAGAAAATGATAGACTGAATCTTGTTTGTTTTAGAAACTTTCCTTATTGTGCCCATACACGGTACGATATTTTTACCCGATATGGACCATTTCGACAGGTTGTACAGACCAATCGTATGAAATAGGTGTTTTCTGTATGTTCTGCGACCCCCGATGCGCGTCCCTGCCGTCCTCTAGTTGGATCGCAGATCAGATGGTTTTGCAGCGAGATGTCAACCGATAGTGTACGATGTGACAGGCATCGTATGTACTTTTGTTCATCTGCAATCCGATGTAGGATCTGTGATGTACCTGGCTACTCCCCGCCGCCATTTTGCTGCATACGATCTATCTTATACGATTTCAAATCGTGTATGATAGATCAAATCGTATGGTCTTATGTGGAATCGTTGCATTTTATACACACATCGGAAAAATTTTCAAGGGAAATCGTATGCGACATCAGATGCGATTACAAATCGCACCGTGTATGGCCACCATTAGAGTACATGTCGGTGCTGGAGGTTTGAACAGGCATTTTATGAGATGTGTGGGGTTATTTTATTGCAAGTGTTTGGGGGTGGGGGGTATTGAATGGCATGTGATGTAATTTTGAAGCAAGTAAGGGGCTTGTGGAGGGTGCCGAGGTCAGACTATTTTGGGGCTGGTTTACTTTCATGGTACTAAGGGTAATGTGCGGACCTTGGTTGTTTTAGTACTATAACATGGAACCTCACGTTTAATTTAATCTCCTTTTGTGGTATATTATGTCAACATTTAGGATGTCAACTCTGACAAAGTTGACATTGTGAATGTTGACAGTCAATGCTGACAATGGTATATTAAACTAAACCTAGCCTTAACTGTAGCCTAATGTAACTAAGCTTGATTAAAGCCTAATCCTAACACTAAAATCACGTGTCGACATTATGTCAGTGTTGACTTTGTGACTCAAGTTTTGCAGATTTTTTTTCTTTTTTGGCAAAAAAAGACCCTGATTTACTTAACAAAGAAATGCACAAAGATTAACTTCATATATCCATTAATATTACAATGGGGTCTGTTCATCATCCATCAATTTCTACAAAAGTGGGTGAAATTAAAGTTTTCCCTACTTGTGTAAAAATTAATGCTAAGTGCTATTCATTAAGCATCACTGTTATCTCCTGGTTACAAGTCTCCACCAATGATTTTTACAGTCCCCATACTTTAGCACCAGAGGGCCCAGAGGGGAGGGGGTGAAAGACAGCTGGGAAATAGAGAGTGGGGGGGGGGTACGTAGTGAGGAAATCATAGATACTTTTCCCCCTATAGGTGAGGTATCACTTTTCAGTAAAGTTGACTCCGCAAAAAGAGCAGCTTTTGGAAGCGATACTTTTGCTAGTGAGGCATGATGAATTCCTGAAAAGAGATTTTAAACTCACAGGGAGTTTAAAACGTATGTAATGATGAATAGGCCCCAATCTCTTTAAAGTAGCTCAAATTCTCACATCCTGAATGAAAAGTGAGCAAAACCCCCTTTAGTACTGTGGGGGGTGTAGTTATGGTAGGGAATATCTTCCAGTAATCCTTGAACACAATGACCAGCATTTGAAGCCTGTGGGTTTCCACAACAGTTTTATGAAAAGCTACCCCAACCACTGGGTTAAAGGATTAGTACAACTGTTATGAATACTGACCACAGTAATAGTAATAATAATTCACCATTCATGTTTTCAAGTGTCGTTTGTTATACTAGCTATAATCTGTACTAATGTTTGATAGAGCTTATACTGTAAGAAGGAAAAGTCATAGATGCACTGTGTACGGCTGTATCTGCATGCAAAATGCTATGTTAGTGTCACAGCCGCTAACAGTGTAACATAGCATTTCACTTGCAGATATAACCGTAGTTGCACACAGAATATAGGCATGCATTTTAATCATCAGAAGCTGCTTGTGCGTCCTCATCACTTTGCGATCAAGACACATTTTAAGGGAAAAGTCACATGGAAATATGATCGGCGCTACTGAGTCGCACGACGCTCACATGATATATGTAACGCAACTTGTAGTGCATGGAGGCTACATGTATGTGGACACTTCTGTATTAACAATAAAATGAATGGATAATAAGAGATGACCCTTCCAGTGTTAAAACCAGACATTGTGCATCTCTATTTTTCTTTTTACGCAGCAGATTACATGTTAAGCATGTTCGTTTCTTTGTTGAAAAGGACATTTTAGCACATTTCAGTCCTAATTCATGTTTTGTGATGAATTTAATAGAATCATCCTGCATTATCCTAGGCCTTTCCTTTTGTTATGATGACCTTGGAACTTCCTGTTGGCAAAGATTAGTGGGAAGTGGCCAGTCAGTGGTTCAGATATTTAATAGGGAACTGTCAGAGGCATAAATGCGGATCTTTTGTGGTGCAAACAAAAACAGCGAAGAAAATTGCTTAAACACAAATCTTTTTTTTTTTTAATCCAATATAAAACCGTAGGCACAGCTATACATGATGAAACCAATAGATATAGAGGAGCCCATCATCTGATGTAATGAATAAAAAAGAAACAGGATTTTTACTATGACACTTCATATTATTACATATTTTTTTTTATCAGCAACAGGAATCCATTTGCATTTTTTATTTAATGTTCAGAAATCATTCAACAGAGACAGAGTACAATGGGGTCCACTGAAGTGTACAGATTGTTATTATGGACACACATCTATACTGAGAACATGCACTTCTTTTTCTAATCAAGTCTTGACTAAGGAAAATTGCATTTTGTTGTTATCTTTGGTGTGAATTGTTGTCCCCTTTCTATCTTTGGGCCTGATTCACCACGGAACGCAACTGAGAATGCAATAGCGATTACGCACCCAGTTCAACTGTGAAAGGATGCTTATCTATTGCGATGGCAATGCCATATGCAGCACTGCATAAGGACGCCCACCTTACCTTACACATCCGTAATCCTTAGCAAGACTGCAAAACCATCAGTAACATCGAGTACCATCGCAGCCTCATGCACACTTGCACAATCCCTGACCTTACTTAGAAATTGTTAACTTCCACGCATGCGATCAAGCCTCAGGCTGCATAGGCCATCGCAGTGAATAATTTATGCACGCCCCTGCAACGGCGTTGAAACTGGCACGTCTGCGTTCACCAGGCCACCCCTATCACCACCCACAAACGGCACTTCCCATCAATCACTCTGCGAGGTCATTGCGATCGCAGTCCCGATCGCAATGGCTAGTTCGCGCACTGCTATGTATACGCATGCTCAGTACGCAACAATCGGCTGATTGCGTTCGTATTAGCAACTGCATTCCTTGCTGAATCAGGCCCTTTGTTAATAAATCTATTATGACTGGACCAGCATTCCTATTGGTCTAACCTAGGCTGATGTTGCCTAGTGCGCCAGTGGTTAAGGAGTAAAGAGTCATTCTAGTATCTTTAGAAAAATAAGAGTTTTACTGTCCAGCTGTGTTTTTAAAACAGTAAGGAACTTCTGTACCTTTAGCTATATCATTCTGGTTCTTCATTTCTGACTTTTGACTGATTTGTCCCTCCACCCCTGAGTTTCTTATTTAGTGAAGCTGTCTAGTCACGCAGCTCTTCACATTTATAGAAGATGGATAATAGGTAGATCCCTACAACAAAGAATATCTGTAAATCTTTCCAGTAGCATAATGGAAAAATAAAAACTGCACCGAAAACTGTTTTCTAATAAATGTAAATGACACAGATGCCCACCAGATGGCAGAATTTGTAAGATTTTTTTTAGTAAACACTGATCTACATGGTCACCCACAATGAGAATACTAACAAACATTCTCCTATATCCAATTACAAACATGTATTATTATTTCTTAAATGTCAATATTTTGCTGTTTGGTTTAACACAGTCATGACTAGAAGTGTTTGTTCTAAAGACCAGGAAATGTATATTGTGTGTATTTGCATTTATGGGGATATGGTTACGGTTTACATTTAATATAGCGTTCCCACTAGGTTGTTTTAGCGGGGCGCCGTGCCCTGCCTGATTTTAAAAGGGCAGAATGTGTCCTGCCCCTTTTGGCGATGCGCCGCTAAAACAGCCTGCCGGGTGCCGTCCCCACCTGCGGGCTGCAGTGTCCCATTGGTGGGAAAAATAGCGGTGCAGCAGTCACTGATTGTGAATGGATGCCGGACGAATGCGTCCGGCATCTATTCACATAGATGGGAGAGCTTGGGGGCAGCCCGGCATGTCCGGCACACCCCGAAGAGTGATGAAAAGGGGGCGCGTCTTAAAGGCATGCCCTTTTTACTCATGGCCACACTCCCTTCGGCACACGCCAGAGTGCCCTTTCTCTAGGTCCGGCACCCTGCCCGGCGCCGGACCTAGAGTGAACACTATTTGATGGCATATTTGCACAAATTATCTTATCTGGGAAAATAATCTCAGGAGCACCCTCATTTGATAGAGCGGAGTCACCAGACAATATAAACCTGCACTGCAGAAATACTAGTAGATCTGGCAGGTGCATGGGGCACTTTAGGTGTCTAACCACCCCTTCTTGGTACTTTGGGGGCAAGTTTGTTTGATAGAGCAGAGTTCCCGCTTTCCAACAATGTGCCGTATTAGTTATTTTCTGTAGCTCACCAGACTAGAACACCCTGTACTAGAGAAAGCGTTAAAAAGTCCAGAGATGTTAGGATTTTAATGCCCATATCACCCCCATCATTGCATGAATAAACACTGTAGTCCCCTCATCTGATGAAGTGGGTTGTCTGCTTCCCAAATTGATATGACTTGTTGAGTTATCCTATTATTGCTACACACGTGTTTTAATTGTTTTTACAGCTTATGACGCAATGATTGCTTTCATGCATTATCCTGTCCCCTTTTTTTATATTGTTGACCTGTGCATTGGCATGAATAAAAAAAGCATTGGAAAAAAAGAATAATATTTAAAAAGGCATTCTCATGTGCAGATTTTAATATGAAAACCCATATGTAGACTCTAATACACTCTTTTGTATTTTCAATAAAACAGCTGCTTGTTTTGTTTTTTTTTGCCATTTTGGGAAGATTGTTTTCCCTGTGTGAGGGGAATTAATCAAATTAATGTAAGTCTTCTGAGAAAAAAAACACACAAAGCATAATTTGTGTTGGTACTGCACAGAAAATTGCTGATTTTAATATTGGAATGTGACCAGCTTCAAAAGTAGCAAAATAGGCTCAGCAGTGAAGAGGTTAAATGCGTTTTGCGTAAGAATTATTATGCTAAATGCTGCAGTTAATCATAGGGATGTAATAAAAAAAAATAGTGTTTCTTATTGTTTTACGCAAGTGTACTCCCCCCTCACTGCTGCATTACTATACTGTGGTGCTGTATAGCCTACTAAGGGCAGATAAACAACAATAGTCAGCAGAACTGACATTTCCCTTATGTATACGCAACAACAGCAACAAATCTCTGCAATATTCTCCTGTTTCTTTAATTTATAGAACTCTGACCTTTTAAGCTGAACAGCTGAAGCTTGAGTTTGTATTCAGATACGATATTTCATTTTGGCTACACAAATTCACTTGGGGCATTACATGATTGTGTTTTGCTGTTTGAAAGCTTAAGAACCAGTTTCTGGCAATGACTCATTTGCAGACCTCTGTGCCTCGCTGTGTACAGTGACCGAATATCATCACACTTCCTTTGTCCCCTGCATGGATGTATCTACTTCTCCGTTGGGCAGGAGATATAAACATGCCAAATCAGCATGTGATGGGGAAGCCATTAGATCAGGTTTAGGATTTCCAAACTGTTAAACTCAGCTGTTGGGTCACTGCAGACATGGCCTTGACAGTCTGTTAAACCTGTTTGCATTTCCTATGACTCTTTAATGTAATAAGTAACCTGTTTCCTGAACAGTAGCTTTAAAACACCATCTCTTTTTTATTTATTTTTTTATTAGAGAGTACACAATAAACTCACAAACATTTAAAGCAAATATTATTAATGCGCTACAAAAAGATCATTTAAATTCAGATTTATTTCTTCTTTTTTTTGCTTTTGTCACAGCATGTAAATTTCCTGTGACATACTCTGCAACGATTGGTTGCCATGGAGATGAACGCATTGAAAGTGAAGTGCATGAGAGAAGTGCATAGCAGACGTTAGATCCAGAGAAAGATATTCTGTTGTTCAGAGACCCAAAGGGTGGGTGGTTATTTTGCCTTTGGATACAAAGTAGAGACCTACCCAAATATACAAATAACAACGAAAAACAGATACACGACCACCAATAACATTCTGGTGTAATATTCTTCATCTACTTAGAATCCTGCTGTTCCTCGAAGAAGACTGAAAGCACTAACGGGGTAAGCTGGTCTTTCTAGGAACACTGCATTCTTGCATACTCACAAACAGAAGTATTAATGAGAGGCTTTAAATGTTTGTGGTGCGGTTTTGCTGTAAAGAAGTACCTTGCCATATTAAATAGGCAGTTCTGTTAGACATAGTGGATAGACACTTCATTTGACCAGTTTATATACTTTTAAATGAAAGTATATAATGCAGTAAGCTTTGTTTTAATCTTCCCAATCTGGTAGAATCACATTTATTTTCTATATTTTGCTTCAGAAATCTGATTTGTTTTGTTATTCATACATATCTGATGATTTAATGATTTATATAAAAATTCTATATCATTTGATATTTCTTTACATTGAAAGTTTAGGTTTATTATGTGTATAGCACTACTTCTATATACCATTGTGTTCACAGATGAGTTCTGGTGCAGTGGGGACACGCACACATTGCTTTCCCAGACTGGTACAATGAACAAACACAAATAATTGTTCTCACTCAAGGCCTAAACAGCTTGTGCAGCTTAGTTGCAGGCTGCAGCAACATAACAGGGAGCAGTTTTTATACATGTACAGCACAGGTTGCTTGAAAGACTTGGATGAAATAACAGTAATTTTAAAGCAACTAGCTGCTATTATAGTAACACAGCACAATGTGCCGCAGTTCCAAATAAATGACTTACAGCCTAACCAATTCTCAAGTGTTATCACAATTACTTATGTAATGTAAGCCAGTAGGAAGTAATAATACCTATTTGAAGCAAATAGTATTATGATGCCTGTATAGCATACAGTGTGTCTGTGTAGATGAAGACAGTGCATGGATATGCTGTTTATATTTTTGGTGCGTGGACATACTGTTTATATTTTTGATGCATTGTAGATGAGCTTAAGGAATATATGTACGGCAAGCATTATATTATCTGTAAAAGTGATTAGGTGCATCAAGGAAAATATTAGTGATTCTCACTAGATGGCAGCATAGCTGCTTTTATGGAAGAGCAGCAAAAAGTAGACTTAAACTGTGTAGCTGTACAAATTCTGATTGATTAGCATTGTTCCTGCTGTTTCTGATCTGTAGTAACACCTTGGCCCAGTACAGTAGTCACAACACAGTTGGGCAGAATTATTTTAACCAATTAATCATCTTTTTTATTTTATTTTATGGTGTGCTGTCCAAATGGAGGACCATAGGTACCCGTGCTTTTGTAGCATTGTGTGCGGCTTGTCCGCCCAAATGCAACACACAAAAGACGTACATTTATCTCATAAGAGCAGTTAGTGGATGTAAAAAAAAAATATATATATATATGAGAGAACTCTGTATTCTACTTCACCTTTCATCATTTAGGCCCAAACAAGTTGGACAGCACTGCTGTAAATATACCTCTGAGGTTAAATGCCAAGTCATGCAGGAAAGGAAATATATTTTATTTACAAAAAGACATAGTGGCAGATGTATGAAGCTCTGGAAAGTGATAAAGTGCAGAGTGATAACTGTCCAGCCACTCAGCTCCCAACTGTCATGTTAAAGGCTGTGTTTGAAAAATGACAGTTGGGAGCTGATTGGCTGGACAGTTATCACTCTGCACTTTATCACTTTCCAGAGCTTCATACATCTGCCCCATAGGGTGAAGCTTGTATCTTAATTTACAAATTACAAATTGTTGTTAATGTGGTCCTAGAGATATAAATGAGGGCCATATGTTGTTACCATTTGACATTTAATTTATTCATATCATAGTTAAGAACATTAAAGTTCACTAATATGATTTAAAAAAAAAAAAAATAGTATTATTAAAGTTGTATTACCACCTATGCAAAGATTTTACCACTGTGCTGTACTCTGCCCTTAGGCTGCCACATGTCATATGGCTCTGCTGGCTCTGTAGTACAGAACTGGCAGATTATACATATATATTACAGTAGCTAACCAACTTTAAATGGTAGAAGAATGGTGGAGTCTGGGGTGAAAGGAGAGTGTGATAGTGTACTGTAGCTTTAAGTTCCCTTTCATGGAGAAATTCAAATTTCTATATTACATATCATTATAATCATACCACAAAATACAATCTAAGTAGGTGCTGAATCTTGGAAAATACAAAAGTATTCTTACGTTGTATTTTCTGCATATTTTCTTTGCACTTTGTACCTGAAGGCTGTCTAGACATACTGTGAAGTACTACAGGCAGAGAGAGGCACTGGCAGGAGTAATTGTAAATGCTTGATTGCTCATGCCTTCAGCAGGCTGGCTCTCACCTGGTAATTAGAGCACTGCAAAGGGCTGCCTGTCCAGGGCTACTCTACTGCATGGAGTTTGCATGGTTCAGTATTTGCTAATGAAATCTAGATACTAAACAGATTGAATACATTCCCATGTTTAACATTTGCATTAAAAATATTTGCTTGTAAGAATGCACAAAAAACATACAAAGCCCAAGCACCTTGATAGAGGGCAAATGACAATAGATGCTAACATGTTAACGTTCTTCCCAAAATCTGTTTTCTGCTAGTGCTGTACATATAAGTACAACACGGACCATACCGTCTCTTTGGACCATGGAGCATTACAATCCCCATCATGTTCTGTATACTGAAATTGATGTGAATGTACTTTTTGCATTTAAAAACTACTATTTTATAAAAAAAAACAAAAAACTTTAAACCCTATATAATAAGAATATAATACCCTTAAGTCTATACTCTATAAAAGGATCACACCAAACATGTAGAGAAAGATACTTTTTAAAAAAATAAAATAGTGTATATATAATGTGTGTGTATACATGTATATCTATACTAATATTAAAAGAATGTTGCGTCTGTCTGCTCCAAGATGGCGAAAAATTTACTGAACCAATTCCTTTATCGTCCATCTAGGGAATTCCATTACCTGTGGGTTGGAGGCGTGCACTAACTAGTTCAAACTGACTCTCACCCCCTATATAACTCCTCCCCATGACCCAGATCCTCTGTCTTGTTCTTAGTGCCTTGGAGAAGGCACTAGCTTTTTAGTTATTTTTCGGTTTTACTATAGGGTGCTTTAGTCCCTGATTGAGAGGCACTAGCACTATCTGAGTGGGAGCAGTTACTTAGAGGTTTGTGTGAACCAGCATTCCCACTCTAAAAAGACGGCCTCTGGACAGTCATTATACGTCACTGCAATGTCACTGGGATTCTTCCTGTCCAGACACACATCTAAAGGCCCCCATACATCAGCAATCTGAAAACCACAATTGAACAATTTGAAGATTTATTCCCTGTTTTTAGGATTTCCCAATCTAGCAATCTGCGCCCATACATTAGATCTTTTTCAGTGATATGCAGATCTCTTGATGCAAACACAGATCTACCACTCTTGAAAGGCCCATCATTTTACTAGTAACGGTCTGCAAATCTGCTGATTGTTACCATACACTAGCAATCTACAGCCCCAATCCATCTGTGAAATCCAACATGTTGGACAATCTGATTTAACAATTCCAATCACTTTTTGGTTGCAATCTGCGATCTGTGAAGCCCATACATTGCAGATTTTTATACACAATAGATTGCTGATGTATGGGGGCCGCGGACAAACAACGTAAGGTAGAATGCATTATCATGTAATTACCTTGTTTGTCGATATCCTGCAGGATGACACACTACTTTCGCATAGTTAAGGCGGCCGTCCATGAGCTGGCCTCTGGGTTTTTTTTTTTTTGTTTTTTTTTTATGGAGTAGCAGCAAGCCAGGGCCACACCCTAATCATTCAAGATAATGAGCAACAGTTGGTCAATCAGTTTAAAATACTCACCAAACAAGCTGTGGTTTGGAGGGAGTTAAGGCCCCCATACATCAGCAATCAATTGTGGCAATTCTGCAATTTGCAATCAAGTGTGTATAAAAATCTGCAATGTACAGTATGGGCTTCACAGATCGCAGATTGCAACCGAAAAGTGATTGGAATTGTTCAATCAGATTGTCCAACATGCTGGATTTCACAGATCGATTGGGACTGTAGATTGCTAGTGTATGAACATGATCAGCAGATTTGCAGACCGTTACTAGTAAAAAGATGGGCCTTTCAAGATTGGCAGATCTGTGTTTGCTGCAATCGATCTGCAAATCACTGAAAAAGATCTGTAGTGTATGTGCGCAGATTGCTAGATTGGGAAATCCTAAAATCAGGCAATAAATCTTCAAATTGTTCAATTGTGGTTTTCAGATTGCTGATGTATGGGGGGCCTTACGAAGCAGTAACAATTAGTTAAGTGTTTACCATGGGTTATGTAAAGGTGCCCATACATCTGACCGTTATTTCTGCGATCCTGCGACGCGATCGGAAATGCCGATCTGCCGGGTTGAAACGCCAGCCGACCAACATCGATGTTCAGTGATCCGTCGCAGGATCGCCGAAATATTACATGTTAAATGTCCCCGATTTGACGATCGCGATAATTTTTGGATCGCGATCGTTAAATCAGGAAAATCCAACATGTTGGTTTTCTGCAATCCCGCGATGCTGGGTTGCAGCATCGCAGCATCGCGGCAATCCATCGCTGATGAATGGGCCCCATAACTTATTGTGGTTGAGTATTAGCTGTTTGGCAATTAGGGCCTCATTTATTAACAAGTTTTATCACCAAAACAAGTGATAAATTTCACTGTGTTTGATAAATGGTGCTCCAGGGCCTATGTATCAAAGCTTGATGAGAGATAAAACTGTGAGAGAAAAAGTATTAACCAATCGGCTCCTAACTGTCATTTTTCAAACACTGCTTGTAACATGTAAGCTAGAAGCTGATTGGTTAGTGCTTTATCTCTCACAATTTTATCTCTCTCCAGTCTTGGACACATAGGCCCCTTAGTCTTTTACTGAACTTTATTTGTTAGGCGGTATCACGGATTCAGTGTATTCATATGACTTTCTGTACAAAACGAATCTGTTTTTCTGTATAGTTAATTCTATATGATTTAGTATTGTCTTCCTTTTCTATCATGGAGAAGTCAGACAAGGGGTGGACAACTGGGAGGCAGACTTTTTGCGTCGCCATACAGTATACCCAGGAGAATGGGATTTACACCAGGAGATTTTCAGGAAGATAGTTTCCATGTGGGGACTGCCAGACATAGATCTGATGACCTCCTGTTTCAACAAGATACGGAGTTCGCTCTCGGGACCCTCAGGCATTTCTAGTGGATGACATGACAGCACCTTGGTCGTTCCTGATGGGGTACATATTTCCTCCTCTGGTGATGATCCCAAGGTTATTATGTAGGATTCAATCAGTGACTCGGCTGGTCATTCTGGTAGCACCAGATTGGCCGCGCCGACACTGTTATGTAACCCTTCAGAGCTTAGTGGCAGACGTTCTGTTTCGGTTACCTCTGTGAGACAAATCTGGGTGTCGGCAGGGACCCTGAATCAATATTCGGGATCCCTGCGGACACCCAGATTTGCCTCAATTGGCTTTGACAGCATGGTTCTTGAATTCAAGATTCTGAGATTTAAAGGATTTTTTTTCCAAATCTATGGCAAATACAATGAACCAGGCTAGTAAGACAGTCACGTCAAAAATATCGCATCTGGAAGAGGTATACTTATTGGTGTGAACAGAACAAGTTTAAGCCTGATCATTTTAGTTTATCCCGGCTTTTGTCTTTTTTTACAGGATGGAGTAGCGAGGGGGCTTAGGTTATCCTTGCTCAAAGGATAGGTATCAGCCCTGTCTATCCTGTTTCAAAGGAAATTGGCCATTATTCCTGAAGTACAGACTTTCTTTCAGGAGGTAACTTGCATACATCCGCCATATGTTTCGGTGTTGGTGTTAGAGGCCCTTCAGAAAGCACCCTTTGAACCTTTAGAGTCTGTGGAATTTTGATACCTTACCTTGAAAGTAGTTTTTCTTCTGGCCATTGCTGCAGCAAGAAGAGTTTCGGAGTTAGTGGCCCTTTCCTGTAAGTTTCCGCTCCTCATTTTTCGTGAGGATAGGGTTGTGTTACGCACTAAACCTTCTTTTCTTCCAAAGGTGGTTTCAGCGTTTCACATTTAATAGGACATATATATTTTTTTTAGGACATAAACCAGCTTTTCAGCAGGTTTCAGCCAGTGAAGCCTCGCCGTTAAGTTTGTTGGACATGGTCCGTGTCTTACACATTTACGTGGAACGTACTGCATATTTTCGGCATATAGATTCCTTGTTGATGCTCCAAAAAGAGGCTGGCCAGCCTCTAAAGGATCCATTTGCAAGGTGGGTTACGGCTGCCATTAGGCAGGCTTATGTGTCTTCCAATGTGTTGGTTCCAGCCTCAATTCGGGCCCATTCGACTCATGCGGACGGAGCTTCCTGGGCAGTTCGACATGAAGCCTCGGGAGAACAGTTGTGTAGAGCAGCCACCTGGTCTTCCGTACATACATTTACAAAGTTTTACCGTTTCCATACATTCGGCACTAGTGAGGCCAGTGTAGGACAGAACATTTTGAGACCAGTCGTTTCCGATGCTTAATTTGGCTTGCTTGGGTATGATCCCACAGGTAATAGCATCCCCAAGATGGATGATAAAGGAAACAGGATTTTTACTCACCAGTAAAATCAATTCCTTGAAGTCCATCTGAGGGATGCTGAGATCCCTCCTTTGTCTGACTTCAGACTAATTTCTATTAGTTAGGTTCTCAGTTCTTTTGTGAGTTTTTCTCCAGGCTTGGTTAAACATTAGACTGAGGATCCAGGTTATGGTGACGCCTCCAACCCACCTAAGGCATAACCCACAGGTAATGGCTACCCCAGATGGACTTCAAGGAATTGATTTTACTGGTGAGTAAAAATACTGTTTTTCATGAACACTACATAATTTTGTAGTGGAAACTCCTAGAAATAACCTGCACTTTGTTTCATCTTATTCCATCAAGTTAAAGCTGAGCAATAACAAAAACAAAATGTATTGACATTATGAATGCAGGAGATAGGTGTGGCACCTTGTGCATGGCCCCTGTTCACTTGAATAGGATAGGCTACATAGCAGTCTGTGCACAGGACACACAGTGACATTGCTCTGCTGTCACCAGTCTGTGTAGCGCTAATGCTCGCGTGAGCCAATCTCGCAACAGTGTCTGCATGCAAAGCAATACAACTAGTATAGATATAAAAATAGATGTATGTGTTTACATGTATGTGTGGATTATCACGATTTCAACATATAAAACTATCCTGTGTGTTTAATTCTATGGTTGATTTAGAAGTTTCTCCAATCAAAGAAGAGGATGTAAAAAATATATAATAAAATAAATATATATACAATCCAATGCTCCGGCACTCCTTCACACAGAGGGCCTGATTCAGACCCAGTCGCAAGCGCTGAGTGCTCGCAACCGGGTCGATGATGGCCCACAACGCATGCGCACGACGGAACAGGCTCCGTCGTGCGCATGCGCAAGACCTGGCTAGTGACTGGCACTCCGTCGCTCCGGGTCTCGCACCAAAGGGGGCGACCTGTCGATGTTGAGTGACAGCTCGCCCCCTTTGGTGGGCGGGGGGGTGGCTGCCCAAAGAGAGGCGTTCCCATGGGAATGCCTGCCGTTTGGGGGCGGCCCCACTGACATCACGAGTGATGTCAGTGGAGAGCACTCTGGGGCTTGCGATGAACGAGTGTCTCGTCGCAAGCCCGATGGTCGCGATGGTCTTGACTATCGAGACCATCATCATGGCCGCTCGCTATAGCTGTGGGTGGTCACCCACAGCTATGCGAGCGGCCAAGATGATTGCTCCGAAAAAAAAAAAAAAGCCCGGCCCTGATTCATAGCGAGCGCTCTGTCAGAGCGATCGGGTCTGAATCAGGCCCAGTGTACATGGGCATGCAGCCCCAACTTGCTCCGGTGCCCTCCAAGGGTGCAGCACCCCCAAATTAATTTGAAAACAATATCCAGGCGGCACTCGGAGACTTGATGAAAACAATACCTTCACCAGAGGGACAACATAAAAAATATAAATAAATATATATATATATATATATATATATATATTTATATATATATATATATAACAAAATCTCACACACTCAGATTAGCTTGTATACATTTTTTTTTCTTTTTAATTTGGTACAAGGCTAATCCTACATTTTGTTTGTGTTCCAACACTGTTAATTGAAAATACTACACAAGAGGGTACTGTCTTTGTATTTCTTATCTTAGATTTTATATAT
Organism: Taudactylus pleione; assembly: GCA_031769625.1. Classification (NCBI taxonomy): domain Eukaryota; kingdom Metazoa; phylum Chordata; class Amphibia; order Anura; family Myobatrachidae; genus Taudactylus; species Taudactylus pleione. The sequence goes on from JAUIMM010000040.1 coordinate 49,384,329, forward strand.
ATCAGTATGGTTTCTTTGGCAAATTTCTCCTAGCTGCAGTGGCTTCCAGGTGTGTTCCAGTTTCTGCATGTGGCTCACCATTCAGTGTTCTGCGCTTACAAAGAGCATCTGACTAGCCCCCTGGTATTCTGCGCTTACAAAGTGCATCTGACTAGCCCCCTGGTATTCTGCGCTTACAAAGTGCATCTGACTAGCCCCCTGGTATTCTGAGCTTACAAAGTGCATCTGACTAGCCCCCTGGTATTCTGCGCTTACAAAGTGCATCTGACTCCTCCACCGGTGTTCTGTGCTTACAAAATTGCATTTGACTCAGCCTCCTGTGTTCTGCGCTTACAAAGAGCATCTGCACTTGATTCAGTCTGCAGTGATCTGCATTCAAAATGCAAAAGGTTTCAGACTCAATCCCCAGCTACCTGCGTATAAGTGCATCCTTTCAGTCAGCATTCATCCCAAGCATCTACCATCCATTTCAGCAAGTGTGCCACTACACGCTTGTGCATTAACATCCTACTCTCAGTACTGTGCAGCACTCCAGTATCATCCTCTCCTGCAAGCTGGCACCGGTACTACAGGCATGTCGCTGTGGTCACGTCTACTGCCTGTTGCTGCTTACTATAGTTTTAAGTACAGTGCCGTCTAGAGACTATACCTGTCGTGCTTCCTTCACTCTATCCAGTATTCTCCTCAAAGGGGGCGATTAATTTCAAAGCGATGATGAATAGCCCCGGGAGGCAGCTCCCGAAGCTATTCCATTCAACGCAATGTTTGGTCGGGCTGAAGGATTTCTTCTTGCACCCTCCTGGGATGCGTGGAGAAATCCGACAAAGGTGCCAGCCGCGCGGCACTTTAGTTGGAGGTTGCCGGTTCTCGTGACTAAACACCCGGTTCTCTCCTTAACAGCGCGCTGAATTGAATAGCTCCGGGAGCTCCCTCCTGGGGCTATTCAACATCACATTGAATTTAATTGCAACCAAAGACTGCGCTATACCGGTTTGTTCACACCCATACATATCCTTCTTGCAGTGGTCTAGGCCTCAACCTTCCACTGCTCTCCCATATACAAAGCTAAAGGCGGGTATCATTATCGTTCGATTGTTCATTAATCGTTCACAAACCGGGCATGTAAATGTCAAAAACGACCATTGATGCGCGCGCTCCTGCTGGTCATTTTTGACATCTATCCTCGCCTGAATACGCTGGTCAATCTGTCGATAACGACAGATTGACCATGTTCAGGGATGAGGGAGGGTGTTACACTGAACGACATAGGTATTTGTGGCATGTACATCACTAGATCTGTGTTTCAGTGGAAGCAATTAAGCAATGTTCTAGAGGTAGGTAGCATTTGAGTCTTTTTCCGTGTTTCTTCACATTTTATTTTCAACTGCCACTTTTTTCGGGATTTATTTGCTGATCCATTCACACCAGATTCTCTGCTGTAATCACTCACTAGGCCTATTTATAAGCACTTTAATGATCAAGGATTTAGTTTGCTGTGCTGTACATAGCTATGTATAATATAGCACTACATTTAGTGAGAAATGTCACATAACCTGGGAAGATGTAAATACGTTGCCCTCAGTGAAGGCCAGGAGCCCAAATCTCTGTTTAAGGATACATGCTATGGTTTCTTGCACTCTGTGTGCTCAAACTCTATAGTAAGCAGCCAAGCAGGAATCAAGAGTTGTGTATTCTCCGTGTATGCTCCATTTACAGTGGACTTGGATGCAGCTCACTCTATTGACGTGCAGCAATGTGTATAATACTCTCCTGTTTGTTAGCTAGTCAGACCTTGCCATCAATAAGTCTTGTGAATTTCTTCACGGAACTCACCTGGTTAGTTAAGCTGTTGTGGGATGTTGTACAAGAATGGAAAGACAAATGTGTGCTTATGTTATTGCTGTGGAAGTTAGCCTTAGAATCAAGACTTTTAGGAATTAAAGGGATTTATAGACGTTTGAGGAGAGTATTGGTACTTGATTATATAAGAAATGATGTAATTGCCTGTGGGATTATGTTTGATCTTGTATATATTAGTTGAGAACTTAGGTGCGGAAGACCAGATTTTGGGGTTCTGCTGTAGTGGCAGTCTAGACTCTTGTCCCAGTTGCCAGGAATGTTCAGAGGTTTGTCCCACTCAAAATGCTGTATAGAAAGCAATATGAAATTATACAATAAATTACCCAAATCTTACTGTGTATGCTGTATTTGAAAAATATAGGAGTCTATTTATGATTTATGTTTTTATTGCCCAATAAATTAAAAAAAACTAAGTTTGTATTTCCTTTCTCCTATTTATCGGAGCTATTTTTCAAACTCTGCTGGGACAGTGCAATCAAGAAGAGCTTAAAGAGCAGTAAAAAACTCACATCCTAGATGTCCTGCAGGAAGCTACTGTGCAATCATAGTGCATGTGCTCAATCCACCTGCTGTAGAGGGGATGTAGCAAAAGCTTGACAATCTCCATATCAACACCACACCATGTCGACTTTCTGAGAATGTCGTCAAATTGGCCGTCGACATTCTAACTTTGTCAGCAGGCAACTTGTCGACCTTCTCAGAAGGCCGACCTGTGAAATGTAGACATTGTCAGAATGCCGATGTTAGGCTGCGGGTGGGGGGGCTGTTAGGCACTAGATGGAGGCGTAGGGGTTAGGGATAATGAAGGATTACTGGAATGCTGGAGGAATACAGCTCTGTTACAGTCACATGACCGTCAGGACCCGGCAGCCACGCTGATTGTAAAACCCGACACTTCTGATCGCATTTCTGTCTGATATTTAAAAGGGAAATGCTTCTACTAGCCGTGTCTTGCTAGTAAAAGCACTGCCCTTTTAAATATCGGACAGAAACATGAACAGAAGTGTCGGGTTGTAAATAAACCCCAAAGTCTTTGTAAATGCAGCTACTGAAAGTTTTGCTATGGCAATATGTGATACTAGTGGGTGATCAAGAAGGGGTACTTCACAGTACGAACAAAACCGGTTACTGCACTTGGTCTGTATCACAGATGCTGGCAGAAAGTTCTTTTTTTGTCGAAAGCCTCAATAACAGTTGCCACAAATTTGTGCTTGTATAAATGCTACCAGTTGTAACAAGATAGTACTTTGTGGTGCTCACACTAACAGTGGGGGTAAAGTAGTACTTTGTATTAATCACACAAACAGTGATAAGCAGGGGTGGGTGTAAATCACACAGTAAGCCAGCCCCTGATTAATAAGCACTAGCAGTGTTACTAGCCTTTACAATTCAGTAATTTAAAAAGGTTACTCATAGTCTGTGCAGAACCGCCTTAGCGGTCTCCCTTACTTGTGCAACAACTAGTTCCAGTAAATCCCTGTGCATTTCAGAGGATGTTAGACATGCCAAACATTGACTTTTCCTCCAGCTGTGTCTCCATCTTTCAAGGTCTGCCCAGTTCCAGTCTTCATTGTGGGGGTAGCAGCACCAACCTGCTCTGAGGCCTGGGAAAAACTGCCATTTGTTTCAGCCCTCCAAGATGCAGCTAAAGAAAAGGGTATGTTAGTATTTTCCGTGTGGAGTATTGCAGCTTTGAAAGCAATGTCTCCTACCCCCTAACATTTTGGATAAAGAAAATGCTTTTACTTTAATTTGGGCCCCATAGTTATCCATGTAAAGACAGCTTTTACACTTAAACTCATTTCAAAACTCTTTATTCAGCAATCCCATTAAAAATACTGCGGCAAGTAATAAGAAGAAGCTTGGTAATTATATTATTCCTTAGTCTTACTTTAGACTACTATTATTGATTGATAATTCTGTTTTCTGTAGCGTTATGTCAATATGTAACTAGCACAGTCACATGGCACATAAATGTAGTGAGTAGAGAAGCTTTAGTACGTCCCTCTAAGCTCTGTTTTCACTGTGACCTCTTCCATTCCTTCTTCTTCCTCTGCCACCACATGCAGTGTTGACTGCTGTGAGCTCGTGTCTGCATATCTGGCAGCCATGCTTGTTTACATTCCAGAGAGGGTTTGAAAAGGATATAACTACTCGTATTTGTATAATTATAGGTAAGGTAAAGGACTATCAGATACACGCTTAAAAGTTACTTGTTATTTAAAGTAAAAAAAATAACAACCCTATTATATTGTTGCCTCAAGAATTTTTAAAATCTCTTCTCCTTAGAATCGCCCTCAAAAATACCATCCTACAGAACAGTAGACTTTTTTTTTAACTTTATTTCCTCCCCCCAAAAATTGCACAATTTGGGAAAAGCAGCAAATCTGACCACTTCACAAGCACATTCTCCATCTTCCTTTTTGTCTTTCCCTCCTTTTTTCTCCTTTTTAACGTTGAAATGCTTTCTACAGTAGATATGCTAGGTCTCTGAAGCTGGATCTTCCATTCTCCCAGTTTGTGGGAGCTTGTCGTATTTGTAGTGATTCGGCTACGGCAGTTAGCCAGATTGAAGTAATGTTCAATAAATTTCCTACAGTGGGGGTATGATTACAGTTTGCTATGTGAGGCTAGAACTAGGGCACCAGCCATTCCCAGGGCACAATCGCTTAGATCTAAGATGAGATCAAGTAATAATAAAAAGAAAAAAACTTCCCTGGGTTAATTATTACAATGTAGCTAGTGATAATCGCAAAGCGATTATGGCCGATTGTCAACAGTGATACTGTGTTGAATCTCAAGGATATTGATATCATGTCTTGCTATCGTCTGAATATCTGCGAATGGCTAATGAAAACTGATGTGACAGGGCTAGGGAAGACATTTTCTGCAACAGAAATTGGGATGTTACAAATGCTTGAATTGCCTCACTGGTAGGTAGCTTACCATGGGGGATAGTTTTAGCCATCCTTTTAGTGGCAAACGATACAGCATTAGATGCAGGTTAAGTTGTTCCACTCGCTATATTGTATATCTCATTACCTGTCCCTGCGGGTTTGCTATGTAGGGAAAACGGAAAGACCACTTAGGGAGAGGATGGCCGTACATAGATCTTCAATTAGAACGGCTATTGTGTCAGAACAGAGTGACCAGCCTGTGGCTAGGCATTTTGCCCAGGCAGGCCGTAATTTAGCCTCCCTACGATATATATGATTATTGATTATGTCCTGTCAAGTCTGCGGGATGGTGACAGATCAGTTTAACTGCTTAGGTGTGAGCCCAATTGGATTCAGAGGTTAAGAACGTTGTCCCCGAGGGGTTTGAATGACAGCCTCGGATTGCACGGTTTTCTTTGAAAGTATGTTTTGTTTTTCTGAAGATGTTATTGATATTGTACTAACAATGTATTGATTTGGTGTTATATTGAGCTTTTATATGCCATGCAATTCTGATTGGGGATGTTTACTATTTAAGCATAGATATCTTTGTTATTATAGCTCGCTACTATGTGTCATGTTTGTTATTTGTTGTCTTGACTATGGCAGCAGGCGAACTGCGTCAGTGTTTGGCGCTCTTTACTGGCCTCCGGTTTGCTGGGTTTGCACTAAGGGCGTGGGGTATTTAAGGTGAGTGATTTTAATATATGTTTATACCCTTATGTCGATGGAATGAAATCTATCGAAATGTTGGCAATACTTCTGCCTTTAAGTGCCGCCGTATTTGGAGAATATATATATATATATATATATATATATATATATATATACACACACACAGTCAGGTCCATAAATATTGGGACATTGACAGAATTTTCAGATTTTGGCCTCTATTCACCACCACAATGGTTTTGAAATGAAACAAACAAGATGTGCTTTAACTGCAGACTTTCAGATTTAATTTGAGGGTAATTACATCCAAATCGGGTGAACGGTGTAGGAATTACAACAGTTTCAATATGTGCCTCCCACTTTTTAAGGGGCCAAAAGTAATGGGACTATCAATTCAAAAGCTATTTCATGGTCAGGTGTGGGCTATTCCCTCGTTATTTCATTATCAATTAAGCAGGTAAAAGGTCTGGAGTTGATTCTAGGTGTGACCTTTGCATTTGGAATCAGTTGCTGTCAACTCTCAATATGAGATCCAAAGAGCTGTCACTATCAGTGAAGCAAGCCATCATTAGGCTGAAAAATCAAAACAAACCCATCAGAGAGATAGCAAAACATTGGGTGTGGCCAAATCAACTGTTTGGAACATTCTTAAAAAGAAAGAACGCATCGGAGAGCTCAGCAACACCAAAAGACCCGGAAGACCACGGAAAACAACTGTGGTGGATGACAAAATAATTATTTCCCTGGTGAAGAAAAACCCCTTCACAACAGTTGGCCAAATCAAGAACACTCTCCAGGAGGTAGATGGATATGTGTCAAAGTCAACAATCAAGAGAAGACTTCACAAGAGTGAATATAGAGGGTTCACCACAAGATGCAAACCATTGGTGAGCCACAAAAACAGGAAGACCAGATTAGAGTTTGCCAAACAACATCTAAAAAAGCCATTACAGTTCTGGAACAACATCCTATGGACAGATGAGACAAAGATCAACTTGTACCAGAGTGATGGGAAGAGAAGAGAAGGAAAGGAACTGCTCATGATTCAAAACATACCACCTCATCAGTGAAGCATGGTGGTGGTACTGTCATGGCGTGGGCATGTATGGCTGCCAATGGAACTGGTTCCCTTGTATTTATTGATGATGTGACTGCTGACAAAAGCAGCAGAATGAATTCTGAAGTGTTTCGGGCAATATTATATGCTCATATTCAGTCAAATGCTTCAGAACTCATTGGACTGCGCTTCACAGTGCAGATGGACAATGACCCGAAGCATGCTGCAAAAGCAACCAAAGAGTTTTTTAAAGCTAAAAAGTGGAATGTTATGCAATGGCCAAGTCAATCCGGTGACCTGAATCCAATTGAGCATGCATTTCACTTGATGAAGACAAAACTGAAGGGAAAATGCCCCAAGAACAAGCAGGAACTGAAGACATTTGCAGTAGAGGTCTGGCAGAGCATCACCAGGGATGAAACCCAGCGTCTGGTGATGTCTATGCATTCCAGACTTCAGGCTGTAATTGCCTGCAAAGGATTTGCAACAAAGTATTAAAAAGTGAACGTTAGATTTAGGATTGTTTAGTTTGTCCCTTTACTTTTGGCCCCTTAAAAAGTGGGAGGCACACATAGAAACCGTTGTAATTCCTACACCGTTCACCTGATTTGGATGTAATTAACTGCAGACTTTCAGATTTAATTTGAGGGTAATTACATCCAAATCAGGTGAACGGTGTAGGAATTACAACGGTTTCTATGTGTGCCTCCCACTTTTTAAGGGGCCAAAAGTAATGGGACAAACTAAACAATCCTAAATCTAACTTTCACATTTTAATACTTTGTTGCAAATCCTTTGCAGGCAATTACAGCCTGAATTCTGGAACGCATAGACATCACCAGATGCTGGGTTTCATCCCTGGCGATGCTCTGCCAGGCCTCTACTGCAAATGTCTTCAGTTCCTGCTTGTTCTTGGGGTATTTTCCCTTCAGTTTTGTCTTCATCAAGTGAAATGCATGCTCAATCGGATTCAGGTCAGGGGATTGACTTGGCCATTGCATAACATTCCACTTTTTAGTCTTAAAAAACTCTTTGGTTGCTTTTGCAGTATGCTTCAGGTCATTGTCCATCTGCACTGTGAAGCGCCGTCCAATGAGTTCTGAAGCATTTGCCTGAATATGAGCATATAATGCCCGAAACACTTCAGAATTCATTCTGCTGCTTTTGTCAGCAGTCACATCATCAATAAATATAAGGGAACCAGTTCCATTGGCAGCCATACATGCCCACACCATGACACTACCACCACCATGCTTCACTGATGAGGTGGTATGTTTTGGATCATTAGCAGTTCCTTTCCTTATCCATACTCTTCTCTTCCCATCACTGTGGTACAAGTTGATCTTTGTCTCATCTGTCCATAGGATGTTGTTCCAGAACTGTAATGGCTTTTTTAGATGTTGTTTGGCAAACTCTAATTTGGTCTTCCTGTTTTTGTGGCTCACCAATGGTTTACATCTTGTGGTGAACCCTCTATATTTACTCTTGTGAAGTATTCTCTTGATTTTTGACTTTGACACATATACACCTACCTCCTGGAGAGTGTTCTTGATTTGGCCAACTGTTGTGAAGGGGTTTTTCTACTTCAGGGTCCATAGGGGTCCACAGGGTGACCTTGGGGTATAGCTGGATCCTGGATCCTCGGGCACCACGGAGTTAAAGCTTTCAGCTGCTCCCAGGATGCACTTGGGTCCAACCTCCCCTATACCCCGCCCCCGAGCCACAGGCACCTCAGTTTTAGATGGTGCCCGGCCGGAGTCTGGTCACCCTGCAGGAGCAGCCCCCTAAAGCTTTTAATTTTTTATTTAACTTAGTTAAATTTATTTATATATTTTTTACTACAGTTTTTTTCTCCAGAGCGGCAGCGCTGGGCTGTCTGTACAGACGCCCACGCTGCCGCTCCTTCTCCCTGCTGGCGCCGCGACGCCAGCACTGAACTGGGGATCGCGGCGGGGGAAGCCAGAGTCTGTAATAGCTGGACTCTGGTTTCCCCCGGGACTGCTGCCGGAAGACGCCGGTGAGATCAGGTAAGCCGCGCACCGCTGATTAGCGGCGGTGCGGCGGTTCCTTTCAAATGCAGTCCCATGCCCCCGGTCTAGGGGACAGACCGGGGGCGCTAGCGGTGGCGGCGGGCCCCCCCTCCAGCGGAGGCATACCCCGCCAGACCTCTAGACCACCAGGGTTAATATCGCGGCAAGCGGGATGCCGGCAACCCGGGGGTTAATATGCTAGCCAGGGGAGGAAGCCTTCCCTGTCTAGCGGCTCCTCCCCTCAGCTCAGCGCGCCTTTCAGCTCGTAGTCTGGCGTCGCTGAGCTGCAGATTACTCTGGCCACTCCTCCTCTGAGGTCTCCAGCGGCCATTTTAAGTTGCTGGCAGCGCAGATACTCTCAGGGAACACGCGGAACGGTCCCCCTGTGTACCTCTCCCCTGCAAAAGGACAGTGTACACAGCGCTATAGCCCTCCCAGACACTGAATCTGGGAGGTTGATTGTAGTGGAAAGGTGCAGTGAGTATATCTTCCTGCATGGTATGTGACTTTTGCTAGTGCTGCCTGTCTGTGTCTTTTTTCTACTGTCAGCCTATACCTATCCCTTTCCTTCTCCTACAAGCCCTACAGGTGTGCGGGGGAAGGGTGTTTCTACTGACCTCACCTATATAGATCACGTATTTGTGAGGTCCGTCACATACAGTTGTGTGCTACACGGTGCCATATTGTGGGCTGTTGTCCAGCACACGGGTGAGTGCGCACGTTTTCTTCCAACGTCATGTCCGAGGAGGAGATTGAGCCCTCCGGGGCTCCGGTATTGTTCTCCTGCAGGCGCTGTTCTGCAGGAGTGGATAGGGAGGATTTGTCACAGGACGACCTGTGCGGACGGTGTCAGGCGCTCCCTGGTATGTCTAAACCTCCCATGTCGCAGGAGCAACCACTGGCGATGTTTTCCCAGGTGCTGGTGTCCATCGCGGGCCATCTGTCGGTCCCGACTGCCGCCCCTACTAGGACGTTGCCCCAGCCTGCCATCCCCCATTCCCCGGGTGTCCCACAATTATTGCAGACTCCCCCGGGGTCTCAGCCTGTTGGCTCCTATGCGGGGTTGCCAATGTATATTCAGTCCACCCCTGTGGCACAGCAGGCTGTGGTGCCGTTTCAGGCTCCTGTGGCAACTCCTCCACCCTGGGTGGATGCGCTTTCCCACACTGTCCAAGATTTGGCGGCAACATCTTCGGCTTTTCAGTTGATGTTGCGCAGTGACGTGCCCTCCAGGGCGTCTAAACGCTCAGTCATGGCGCAGGCTGCGCATCTTTCGGATTCTGAGGGGACCTCGGATGATGGTGAGGTGCAGGATGACTCAGCCTCAGATGCCTCAGTCCAGGAGGTAGACACTAAGTCTTCCATCAATGTGCGGGCTCTGGTTAAGGCGGTGCGGGCCATTCTTCTGATTGAGGATGAGGCACCCGCTCCCAAGTCGAGGTATCCTAGTTTTAAAAAAGCTAAGGTTACTTCTGCAGCGTTCCCCTTGTCTGATCAGTTGACTGATCACATGGCGGTGGCCTGGCAGACACCCAGTAAGCGTTTCCTGCCACAGAAACGCTTGGCGTCCAATTATCCATTCCCGGAAGCGCATTGTAAGAAATGGGAAACTCCGCCTGCAGTCGATTCCCATGTAACACGCCTCATCAGTAGTGCTACTTTGCCATTGCCGTCTATATCCTCGCTGAAGGATCCTACGGACAGGAAGGTGGAGACTTGTCTAAAGTCTATTTATTCTCTCTCAGGGGCTGTAGCCCGGCCGTCCATGGCCATCTCCTGGGTGGCCAAGGCCATTGAGGGGTGGGCCAACGCCTTGGAGGACACTTTTACGGATGAAGCTCCGGACGTCCAGAGGGCGTTGTTAGGACAGATGAGAGATGCCGCCTCCTACATTGGAGAAGCATCGTTGGATGCTAGCCTGTTGACCTCTAGGGTTTCGGTGGCAGCAGTGTCTGCTCGTAGATCCTTGTGGTTGCGGTCTTGGAGAGCAGACGCGGATTCAAAGAAAGGCTTGGAGGCCTTACCTTTTAATGGAGAATTACTATTTGGTCCGGACCTGGACAAAGTAGTAGATACCCTGGCAAAATCCAAGTCAGCCTTCCTCCCTTCAGCTACTACACCTGCTAAGGTCCGGAGCTCGGCCTTTCGTTCCTTTCGGGTTCAGGGCAAGGCAAAGGGTCAGTCCTTCCCGAGGCAGTCCGCACCCAAGACCGCCTCAAAGCCAAAGAAGCAAGCCTGGAGTGCTAGGCGCCCTTCTTCCAAGCAAGAAGATAAGCCTTCTGCGTGATGGGACGGGCCTCCCTCTGGGGGACCCCAGAGTGGGAGGCCGACTTCTTCAATTCGCCCAGTGCTGGCACAATACCACCACGGATGCCTGGGTGCGAGAAGTGGTCTCCCAGGGGTACGCCCTGTCTTTTCGGCACAGGCCGCCTGGCCAGTTTTTTTGCACAAGTCCTTCTCAGGACAAAACCAAGGCCTTGCAGGTTCAGGAAGCCATAGAGGTATTGCTGACGGCGGGGGTCATTATACCCGTACCACAGTCTCAACGTGGGATGGGGTATTACTCTACGCTGTTTCTGGTGCAGAAACCCAATGGCTCTCATCGCCCCATCCTCAATTTGAAGTCCCTGAACAGGTTTCTCAGGGTTCCCAAATTCAGGATGGAAACCCTTGCGTTCCATCATTCTGGCGATGGAACCGGGGGATTATATGGTCTCCCTGGATATCCAGGACGCCTACCTCCATGTGCCTATAGCAACATCGCACCAACAGTTTCTGCGGTTTGCTATTCTCCACAACCACTACCAATTCAGGGCTCTACCCTTTGGTCTCTCCACGGCACCAAGGGTATTTACCAAGGTGATGGCGGTCATGGCGGCTCACCTTCGGAGCCAGGGGATACGGTTGCTACCGTATCTAGACGACCTCCTCTTGCTGGCAAGCTCCCCGGAGGTACTGATCCAGCATCTCCACCTGACGGTCGCTTGTCTACAGGCGCACGGCTGGTTGATCAACTGGAAGAAGTCCTCCCTCATCCCATCACAGCGGATGGTTCATTTGGGGGCCCTGCTGGACTCTCGTCAGCAACGGATTTTTCTGACTCCAGAGAAGGTCTCCTCCTTACAGCTGCGGATTCACAGTTGTCTAAGAAGTGGCAGAGTGTCGGTGCACTCAGCGATGAGAGTTTTGGGGTCCATGGTGTCAGCATTCGACATGGTGGAGTTTGCCCAGTTCCATTCCAGGCCCCTGCAGGGGCTGATTCTTTCGGAATGGAACGGATTGCCACACAGGATCCGCTCTCAGATGCTGGTGTTGTCCTCGGAGGTGCGTCTGTCCCTAGCCTGGTGGCTGCAGACGGCTCATCTCCTAGAGGGGCGCCCCTTTTGTATCCTGGAATGGGTTCTGCTCACGACAGATGCCAGTCTCCGGGGTTGGGGGGCGGTGACAGGCTCCTTGTCACTTCAGGGTCGTTGGTCGGCGGAGGAAGCGCTTCTTCCCATCAACATCGTGGAACTGCGGGCAGTATACAGAGCCCTGCAGTTGTCTGGCACCGCTCTTCACGGAAGGGCCGTTCAGATGCAGTCAGACAACGCCACCACGGTGGCGTACATCAATCACCAGGGAGGGACTCGCAGTCGAGCTGCGATGTCGGAGGTGTCCCGCGTCCTGGCTTGGGCGGAGCGCTATCTTCCAGCTCTCTCGGCAGTTTTCATCCCAGGTGTCCTCAATTGGGAGGCAGACTTCCTCAGCCGTTACGACGTGCATCCCGGGGAATGGTCGCTTCATCCAGAGGTATTCCAACTACTCGTGGACAAGTGGGGGCTGCCAGAGCTGGACCTGATGGCGTCCCGTCACAATCACAAGCTGCCTGTGTACGGGTCAAGGACAAGGACGCAGGCGCAAGTCTAATAGACGCGCTGTTGGTGAAATGGCTGTTTCAACTGGCTTACTTGCCGATATCTCTGCTGCCTCGGGTCCTGCGCAAGTTCAAACAGGACGGAGGCACACTGATCCTGGTGGCCCCAGCGTGGCCCAGAAGGCCGTGGTACTCCGATCTGCGGAGCCTGTCCATCGACGCTCCGTACCTCCTACCTCAACGGCGGGACCTGTTGTCTCAGGGGCCCTGTCTTCATCCGGATCTGGGTCGACTATCTTTGACGGCGTGGCTCTTGAGACAGCCGTCCTGAGGTCTCGGGGCTTTTCTAGCTCCGTTATTACCACCATGCTGAGGGCGCGCAAGCCTGCTTCCGCGAGGATCTATCACAGAGTGTGGCACACTTTCTTTCAGTGGTGCGAGGCCAGAAACTATGATCCCCAGGTGTTCCGGGTTTCGCGTATTCTGGCTTTCCTTCAGTCGGGTTTGGATTTAGGATTACGTCTTTCCTCGCTGAAGGTGCACGTGTCTGCTCTGTCGGTGTGGTTCCAGCGCAGGATCGCTGCTATGCCGGACGTACACACCTTTTTCCAGGGAGTTTTGAGAATCCAGCCTCCCTTTGTGCCACCTGTGGCCCCGTGGGATTTGGCGGTGGTTCTTCGGGCCTTACAGGGTCCGCCTTTTGAGCCCTTGGAGTCAGTGGAGCTCAAGTGGCTAACTTTTAAAACTGTTTTCCTCTTGGCAATTGCTTCTGCCAGGAGGGTTTCAGATTTGGGGGCGCTTTCTTGTCGTCCCCCTTTTCTGATTTTTCATCAGGACAGAGCGGTGCTTTGCACTCGTCCTGAGTTCCTGCCTAAGGTGGTTTCCAGGTTCCACATTAATCAGGAAATTGTTGTACCAGCCTTCAGTCGCCTGATCTTTCGGCTGGGGAGGCTTCCTTAGACGTTGTCCGTGCACTCCAGGTTTATGTGGACCGGACTAGTTCTGTGAGGAAGTCTGATTCTTTGTTTATCCTCTTTGGTTTTCACAAGAGGGGTTGGCCTGCCAACAAACAGACTCTAGCCCGTTGGCTTCGTTCTGTTATTATTGAGGCTTATATGCAGGAGGGTTTACCTGTTCCAGCCTCTGTTAAGGCTCATTCCACTCGGTCTGTGGGCCCTTCTTGGGCTGCTAGCCGTGGCGCCTCTGCTGTTCAGCTCTGTAAGGCGGCCACCTGGTCTTCCATTCAGACCTTTTTGAGGTTCTATGCGTTTGACACCTTTGCCTCTCAGGATGCATCCTTTGGGCGCCGGGTTCTCCTATCAGCACAGGAGCGTCCCCGCCCTTAGTTGGACTGCTTTGGGACATCCCCAAGGTCACCCTGTGGACCCCTATGGACCCTTAAGTAGAAAACAAGAGATATGGTAAGAACTTACCTTTGTTATCTCTGTTTCTACGAAGTCCATAGGGTCCACAGGGCACCCGCCCTGACGCACCTGGCTTCATATGGGCTCTGTGACTGGTCACCGGTTTTCCGTCTCCCATTTCTGTGAGTATGGTTCTTGTGTGTTCCAGTCTTCCTTCTCTCTGTTTCGTCTCCTCCTCCGGCCTGGGCTGCTTACCAACTGAGGTGCCTGTGGCTCGGGGGCGGGGTATAGGGGAGGTTGGACCCAAGTGCATCCTGGGAGCAGCTGAAAGCTTTAACTCCGTGGTGCCCGAGGATCCAGGATCCAGCTATACCCCAAGGTCACCCTGTGGACCCTATGGACTTCGTAGAAACAGAGATAACAAAGGTAAGTTCTTACCATATCTCTTGTTTTCTTCACCAGGGAAATAATTCTTCTGTCATCCACCACAGTTGTTTTCCGTGGTCTTCTGGGTCTTTTGGTGTTGCTGAGCTCTCCAGTGCGTTCCTTCTTTTTAAGAATGTTCCAAACAGTTGATTTGGCCACACCTAATGTTTTGCTATCTCTCTCATGGGTTTGTTTTGATTTTTCAGCCTAATGATGGCTTGATTCACTGATAGTGACAGCTCTTTGGATCTCATATTGAGAGTCGACAGCAACTGATTCCAAATGCAAATGTCACACCTAGAATCAACTCCAGACCTTTTACCTGCTTAATTGATAATGAAATAACGAGGGAATAACCCACACCTGTCCATGAAATAGCTTTTGAGTTGATAGTCCCATTACTTTTGGCCCCTTAAAAAGTGGGAGGCACATATAGAAACCGTTGTAATTCCTACACCGTTCACCTGATTTAGATGTAATTACCCTCAAATTAAATCTGAAAGTCAGCAGTTAAAGCACATCTTGTTTGTTTAATTTCAAAGCCATTGTGGTGGTGAATAGAGGCCAAAATATGAAAATCTGTCAATATGCCAATATTTATGCACCTGACTGTATATAATATATATATATATATATATATATATATATATATATATATATATATATACACATACACATACACCAATATTGCTCTAGTGACTGGCAATCGTCAGATGGTATAAATTTCTGATAGTCAAATAAGGCTGTCACTCCCCTAAAAGGTCCTTTGCCAGAAAGGGCCTATGGAATGAACATTGATAATGTTGGCTTTTTGGGTAGCGCCTAAACTGGATTATATAACTCTATATGGGGTCCAATTCCCCCTTTGTGTAGTATAATTTTTGTCCCTATTACTCAGTGTTAGAAGGAATAAAAACATCACTCTTATCACCTCACATCGGGCCTACTATGAGACCCTTTCAACCTGAGTTCACCCAAATACAACTAATAACCTTTCCTTTTAGAGCACAGGTTTATTAAAAAACATATTATCACATGTATGTATGCATGTGTGTGTGTGTGTATGTATGTATATATATATATATATATATATATATATATAAAGGATTCTGCCTTTGAACCTTATAAATTACCCTGCCTATACCTTCTAATATCCTTCCGATAAACCTCTAAGGATGACGCTAATTTGCGTACGCAGTCATACAGTAAATAAAGACTCCAGACCTAGAACCTGTGGTTCCAAAGCACAAAGTATTATTCAAGTAAAAATACACCAGTTACACGCTATGATCCTCATATAATCTTAGCGCAAAGAGATTATACAGACCCAAGTACAATTATATATACGCAGCGCTCTCTGGTCCAGATGTAGGCATCAGCAAGAAACCCCTCGTCAATCAGCATTCAGCACGAAGACTAGGAACCCAGGGTCAGAGCACACATATTTATACCCCCCAGGAATAAACAACACAATAGAGAAGTTTGTTGCTAATACCATTGGTCCTAAAGGAGAGGGCATATGTTACAAGGCATTTAACAGGTTGGTTCAAATAGACACAATCCAGCCTCTAACAACTGGTGGTCTCTGGTTTCCCGCCTCATGCAAATCCTAACAGTTGTTCATATAATGTACATACAGGGTCTTATGCATTCGCTAATATGCGACTAGTTAACAGCGCAATTGTGCGTATTAATGTGTGTATGAGAACACCTACCAGTGTGGGAATGCTGAGCATTATAGTTCCATGACTTGCTCATGCCCCAGCAGCCCCCACCCTTTTCAGGCTCCAAAATAATGGTCTTTGTTCTCCCAGGGCCTGTGTGGATGCAAATTAGCACAGCTACAAGACCCAAACCTCAGATAACTGTTGGCTTTGAAAGTATTTTATTGTAGGAAGCCTGCTAATGTAAGGTGCTACAAACGACCCTCTTGCTGTATTCAAGCAGGGCCACCTGGAGTGAGAGCAGACGTTATGTCCATGAAGCTTGTCTTCACAGGCTAGTTGTCACGTGGCCATTTGCTCTGTTTAGCTAATGCAATCCAATTTTGACATACTGTACAGCCATTTCTGAAATATATCCTTTAGGGGAATTATAATAATACACACACTTTATCCAGAGCACCCAAACTACGTAAAGTCATGAAATGGGCTTTTGATGAATCACCGTAACTTATGGCGTTGGTCACAGATGCAATTGCATGATGCTAATAGTAATATCGCCACATGTACTAAAGTGTGAATTTATCTAAAATGGCGCCTAGGCGGCCATTCGCAAAATGGCGTCTTGCGATCTCATTTCCAAGATGGCGTCTTGCGGCCAGTCGCAAGATGGCGTCGCTGTGATCCAATTTTAAAGTGATCTTGTCTCAGTCAATAATCCAGCTTCGACAATATATATATATATATATTTTATTTAGATAGGAGCACTGGAGAAGTTAGAAATGGCGTGTATATGTGTTCCAGATTCCTGTAATATGTGTTTTAACTCCCAGGAAGAGTCCTGTTTTACAAACAGATCTGAGTGTCGGCTTTTGGTAAAAGCCGGAGATTGGGTCCTGGGGGTGTGGATGTGAGAGAGAAGAGAAGGCTCCATCCACAGGGCTGTTTCAGGTGTTGGGCCTTTCAGCCTGTGAGCAGGCTAATTAGGGTTTACACCTGGAAGTGGCTCAATATAGCTGTGTAAGAGTTTTGATGCAGTGTCTCATACCTGGGAGAGCAGGCCCGCAGGTTAGCTTACTCTGAGACACTGTTTGCTACAATCCAGAAGGTACTGTGGACGTGAGCTTATTTAGTGTTCGGTTAGTGAGGGAATTTACTGTGTAGTTAGAGCCCAGACTGGTTAGGATTTATTTTATGTTTTGTTTATTTGATTATTGGTGTTGCACAATAAAAACTGGCGCTGACCAGCTTGCATGCATAAACCCACGACTGGAGTGCTGTTTCCTGGCTGCTGTGTGTAAGGAGGTGTCCATCTACACCAGGAGAAGGACCCCTACCCCGATCATATCACAATTGGTGGAGAATGCGGGCAATGCACACTGGAAATTGCAGCAAGAGGAAAAGCTCTACATTTAAAATTTAAAGTGACAGACACCAATTTGTTGTGTTGGATATCAACTCTTATTCTGTGAAGTCCATGAAGGTGGCATTGACAGATGCTTAGAGAAGCCAGGTTTTGCTACAAACCTACACCTAAAGACACATTGTTCCAATCTTGCTCCAATCTAACAAAACTCTGCAAGAAGCTACCAGAGGTCAGCAGGAAACTACCAGAGCATAGCAGGAATCCACCAATGTGCAATTATTGGCCTTGGAGACCGCCCAGAGGCAACAACAAGTCGCCATAGAGGAAACCCGCCAGGCCTTAAAAGACGTGGTACAACCGCTATTAGTCCGGTCTGGAGATGCTTCCACTGGACTTCCAAACAACATTCGCTCCATGCGGGCCAGTCACTTTCTGCAAAAGATGACCGAGAGTGATGATGTGGAAGCGTATCTTACGGCCTTTGAGAGAACCGCAGAAAGGGAGAGTTGGCCCAAGGAACAGTGGGCAAGTCTTGTGGCACTCTTCCTGTCTGGAGAACCACAAAAGGCCTACTATGATTTGTGCCTGGCTGATGCCAAGGACTATGCAAAGCTAAAACGGGAGATCCTAACTCGCTTGGGAGTCACCTCATTTGTTCGGTCCCAACGAGTCCACCGCTGGGAGTTCAAAAATGGAAAAGCCTCCATGCTCACAGATGCATGACCTCATCCATCTAACCATAAAATGGCTACAGCCCGAGACGCTGACAGGACCGCAGATCCTGGAAAGAGTCGTGATGGGCCGGTATCTGCGATCGCTATCTGCATGTCTGCGCAAGTGGGTTAGCCATGCAGACCCTAAGTCCGCAGACCAGTTAGTCGAACTGGTGGAGAGGTATGTGGCGGCTGAGGAGCTGTTAAGTGTGTCCCACCTGGGCCTCGGTTCCGCAACGGCGATCTTCCGTGATTACTGGTAGGACTGTTCCAGGGGAGAAGGGTGCTGGGAGGTGGAATGAACTTAAGACTGTGGGTTTTGAACCTGGGGATAAGCCATCCAGGCCAGGAAGGTTCCTACCCCCATAAGAGACTTGATGATAATATGATACAATGTTTTCGATGTAGTGAATTGGGCCATATTGCTGCTCATTGTCCACTCATCTCTGAACCTATGCAATGTGATACTGCTTATGTCTGTCGCAGAATGTCTTTCTTTGCATAGCCTGCCTGTACTGCTGACCGACAGGCTGAGACAGATAAGCAAATGTGTAAGGTTACTGTAGAAGGCAAACAAGTAGCGGCTCTGTTAGATTCTGGCAGCCTGGTTACACTTATGAAAGCTGAACTGGTGAACCCCTTAAAGCGCAAGGGAAGAGCTGTTGGTGTGACCTGCATACATGGGGATACTTGGTATTATGTTACTGCGGAAGTGAACATAGAAACACAGTGTGGTTCCGCTATAGTCTCTGCGGGTTTGGTGCATGGCTTGAGGTATGATATAATGTTGGGGAGGGACTTTGCTCACTTCTGGAAGTTGTGGGAAAGCCGATTTGTTACCGAAGTAAATAATCCCTACCCATTTGAGAAGGTTGCTGATGGAGTAGCAGGGGAAGTTTCTTCCGAGTCTGAGAAGTTCCCTTTTTCGAGCGTGGTTGGTGAACCAGAGAATACTGAGATGGGAAGTTTGTTCCCATCTCAGCTAGTTGGTCGTCTGTCTGATCTTGAGGTCAGAAAAGAGATCTTGGCAGTGGAGCAGTTAAATGACCCTACTCTGGTAAAAGCTGGGGAAAATGTAAAAGTGATTGATGGTAAATCTATAGACCCTGATAGTCTGTTGTCATATCCTCACATGCCAGTTCGCCAGGATTTTTTGCATGGGAGACATCCAAGGAGATTACCTGACATTGCCAAAGAGACATGGGAGGGGCAGTCCAGTCCCTATAAAACTGTCATTGAGCCTAGGAAAAGAAAGCCAGAACAGTTATACCATGTAAAGCTTGTCAAACCTTGGAAGGATAGAGCAGCTCTGTCAGCCGTCCCGGCCCCTCCAGTAAACTTAGGGCCGTTGGTTCCTGAAGTGACAATAGCTTAAACCCTGATGACCGTTCAACAGCAGGAAGTTAAGGAATTTCTTATCAGAAATAGGGTTTTGTTCTCAGGTGTACCGGGCAAAACCATAGTCATTAAACATGACATAATCCCTGACCCAGGGGTTAAGATTAACCTAAAGCCCTATAGGTTACCAGAAGCCCAAACAGAATCAATGTCTAAAGAAATTAAAAAAATTTTGAAACTGGGTGTAATTGAAAAATCGCAGAGTGAGTGGTCAAGTCCCATTGTGCTTATTCTAAAGCCTGACAGGAATATACGTTTCGGCAACGATTTCTGAAAATTGAACAGTGTGTCAAAGTTCAATGCCTACCCAATGCCATGGGTGGATGAACTTATTGAAAGGCTAGGAACAGCCAGGTATTTAACCACTCTAGACTTAACCAAAGAGTATTGGCAAGTGCCGTTAACTGAGAGTGCCAAAGAAAAGACAGCTTTCTCGACACCAGAAGGGTTATTCCAATACAAGATGTTGCCCTTTGGGTGATGTAGTCATTCATAGTTCTGATTGGCAGTCTCATTTGCCCAGAGTACAAGCAGTGTTGGACTCCATCTATAGGGCAAGATTGACAGCCAACCCAAAGAAATGTTGCCTAGGGATGGAAGAAGTAAAGTATCTTGGTTACACCATTGGTAGAGGTTTAATAAAGCCACAGCTTAATAACAAAGTGGTTCTTGGCATTACAAAATTTCAAGTTCACAGTAGAACACAGGCCAGGAAGCCAGCTGGCCAATACAGATGCTTTGTCACGTGTCCATTGTTTGGGGGGCTGCAGTTGTTCCGCCCACAGGTTGAAACAAAGGGGGGATATGTGATAGGAGCACTGGAGAAGTTAGCGATAGCGTGTATGTGTGTTCCAGATTCCTGTAATATGTGTTTTAACCCCCAGGAAGAGAGTGTTTTACAAACAGATCTGAGTGTCGGCTTTTGGTAAAAGCCGGAGAATGGGTCCTGGGGGTGTGGATGTGAGAGAGAAGAGAGGGCTCCATCCACAGGGCTGTTTCAGGTGTTGGGCCTTTCCGCCTGTTAGCAGGCTAATTAGGGATTACACATGGAAGTGGCTCAATATAGCTGTGTAAGAGTTTTGATGCAGTGTCTCATACCTGGGAAAGCAGGCCCGCAGGTTAGCTTACTCTGAGACACTGTTTGCTACAATCCAGAAGGTACTGTGGACGTGAGCTTATTTAGTGTTCGGTTAGTGAGGGAATTTACTGTGTAGTTAGAGCCCAGGCGGGTTAGGATTTATTTTGTTTTGTTTATTTGATTATTGGTGTTGCACAATAAAAACTGGCGCCGACCAGCTTGCATGAAAACACACGACTGAAGTGCTGTTTCCTGGCTGCTGTCTGTAAGGAGGTGTCCATCTACCCCAGGAGAGGGACCCCCTACCCCGATTATTTATTTATATATATATATCTATCTATATATATCGCAGGACAGGCGGCACTCATTGAGACTTCACATCAATCAAAAGAAGAACTCAGCAATACTTTGCTTCTTAGTCCAACGTTTCAGTGTTTCCACTTTTATCAAGACATAAACGAAATAACCACGATACATACCTTAAATAGATTCCACCCTGTGCTCCTTCACCACGCGTCTCCATCCCAGTGGGGGTCTGATGACGTCATAGGGAGCGTCAATGCGCCGGCGTCATCGTCATCCCAAGGGGCGAGTACACCAAAAGTGTTTACCATCACCTTGGAAACGGTATAACAGAATAAAATATAGAATGGATGCATCTGACACAATAAACCAAAAACGCATATTAGCACAAGCATATGATACAGTTTAGATGCAGATCATGGATAAAAAACTGCAGGTAAGTATGAATCAAAGAAAGCAAGAGAAGGAGTTAATTTCATTAAGCCCCGTGGGTTGGAGAGTTTGAAGATCATGAATCCACCTAGATTCATGCTGTAGGAGAATGCGACCCCTATCCCCTCCCTTTATACTGGGCGGAATCCAGTCGATCATTTTGCAGCGCAATGTTGCCAGGCCATGTTTAAAGTCACAGAAATGTTTGGCCACCGGTTGATCCACCGGTTTACCATCAAGGACTGCCCTAATGCTGGAGCGGTGAAGCGCCATGCTCTTTCACCTGACGAGTCGTCTTCCCTATATATATAGGAAACTACACGGGCACCAAATATAGTAAATAACGAACCGGATGGTACAAGTAAGGGGGTATTTAATATGCATTTTTCTACCAGATTGAGGATGTACAAAAGTGTCACCAGTCTCCAGATGACTGCAGGTAACGCAACCTGTGCATTTATAATTTCCTGCCTTCTTGGTAAGGAAATGTGCGGGGGCTTGTTGTTTATGTTGTGAAACATCATTGTACGCAACTAAATCCCTAATGTTACGACCCCTCTTGTAAGCTGGAGTGATCTTGGAGTCCTTTAGGGGTTCGTACCGGTGCTCTGGCAGAAACCGGCACAGAACCAACACCCGTCGCGGAGGCCAGTGGTCACAGTCGGCCAAGAAAAATCTACAAAAAAAAGACGTAGTCTTCAATTTATCACACCGTACCCTTAGATGCAATACCGCAGATGAAACTGCGGTATTGAACAAGGGCCTTTCATTTGTTCCCACACAGGGTATCGATTTATTTAAGGACAAGATTGACCTTTATAAATTTACCAGAAAAATTAAAGTTAAAGAACACTTTGGTGACTCTAATGACTCCCATGTACATATGCCTACCTATCTTAAAAAATCTAAATTTGAGCCCATATCCAACAATTCAGCCGTCAAGTATTTTTCATCTAGAATGGAAAGATGTCTGGAGGAACGCTCTATGTTATGCTGTTTTCAAGGTGATGGTAAACACTTTTGGTGTACCCGGCCCTCGGGGATGACAATGACGCTGGCGCATTGACGCTCCCTATGACGTCATCAGACCCCCACTGGGACGGAGTCGTGTGGTGAAGGAGCACAGGGTGGAATCTATTTAAGGTATGTATTGTGGTTATTAGGTTTATGTCTTGATAAAAGTGGAAACACTGAAACGTTGTCTAAGAAGCAAAGTATTGCTGAGTTCTTTTTTTGACTGATGTGAAGTCTCATTGAGTGACGTCTGTCCTGCGATCTATACATTACTTTTTTTGGGAAGGCACCTGAGCGCCTGCTTTGTAATCAGGTTGAGTGTCGGATTTGGAGGATAAAATATATAATATATATATATATATATATATATATATATATATATATATAATATACACACACACACACACACACACATTACGCCGGCACTCCACAGCTAAAGAGTTAATACTTGCCCAGGTGCCCTCCGGAGCGTCCAGTGCTCCAATGTATAATGGGTTATAGACGGCACTCCAAGGTCTTGTAATGTTCAAGAATAGACAACAAGCTGTGTTGAAATTCAACGTTTCGGTCTTGACAAAGGTCGCAAGACCGAAACTTTGAATTCTGACAGAGCTCGTTGTCTATTCTTGCACATCACAAGACCTAGGCGTACTAGCTATATCCCATTATTTATATATACATATATATATATATATATATATATATATATATATATATATATATAATGTGTGTGTGTATACTACGGAATAAAATGTTACTTAGGGCAATATGCTGATGCTGTTCTTGAGAAGGTCGCATTGTATTGTGTTGCTTCATAAAATAATGACACTAAAGATTGACATTCTAATTTTATATGCCATTTCACTTTGTAGTATTTTTTTCTGTGATTTTGATTCCTTAACCCTTTCCTTACTAATGCTGAAAAGAAATAGTGACAGTGGAGGGATGCTGCATTATGACGCAGAATAGTGTAATTGCAAACTTTTTAAGGGGCCCTGACATGATATATACTCATGACTGTGCCTCCAATCGCGAATGACTCGTCCGTGTATTGCAAAGGAGGGAGAGAATGTGTGCTCACTTACCACCTCCTTTTGTGTCAAGCTAGGACCTGGAGCTAATTGAAATGCAGTGCTAGGGAGCTCTGCTGTAGCTTATTCGCTTCTTTAACTGAAGGAAGAAAATGCTTTCTGTGGATCTTTTCTCTGGTCACAAATGAAACATCGACAAATGCAGAGATGGCCATAGAAGAACTGATGCAGAGATTAAATGCGGTGTTTCAAAATACTGGTAGGAGGAGCTGTCTGTTAATGTTCTTATTCCATTTGAAGCACATTATCCATCGGAAGGTACTTTGAGATGCTAGATGTCATGCGAGGATTACATGGCTTTCTATGGACAAATGTGTGCACATGGCCCTGTACATTGTAGTGCTGCAAGATTCTTGTACATAAGGCTTAGGAGTTTAATTGCTGCAAGTTATGAGTCTACATTTAGTGTGTATTTTTAGCATGGTGTTGTATTTGTGCTGTCAATGTCATAGAGGTCTTATGATAATTTATATTTAGAGATTTTCTTCTGTATGTGTATTCAGTTAGCAATAGCAGCATTTTGTTCTTGTTGTAGTCAGTGGTTCCGTATTGTACGTTTTCCTGCAGTGACCATGAAAATCATTCCATGCTATTTCTTGCTTGTGTCATATATCAGTGTTACAGCTTCAGCGCCTACTGAGTAGATTTGAAACTGCAGCTTGAAGTGTGAAACATTGGAACTGTGGATTGCAATGGCTGTATCCTGCCAGGACAATACATAATGTGGTGTGAATGACCAATTGCTCTGAAATATCGCATCTGTTACTAAGGCAATAATATGCTGACACATGAATAGTGAATAGAGAACTGAGCGCTCTGTACTGTGAACCAGAAATGTTGTAATTAACAAGGGTCGCTAAATCACACATTCACACAAAACCATTAGGTCATGATTTAGAAGACTCATGTCTGCTATTGAGAGAAATGGCCAGAAATGTTAATATTTTTTCCTTGAAATGTGTAACAATACGGGTAAATACCGCAGAATTATGCATACAGCATTTAACCACACACACACACACACACACACACACACACACACACACACACACACACACACACACACACACACACACACACACACACACACACACACACACACACACACCACACACACTGATGATATTACATGACTCAGAAATCGGCAGATGTCCTGTCACACATACACAGTAGTTGGGGAGGATACAGGCAGAAGAAATGATTGACTCATGCAGAGGTCATATGCAGTGTGGGAGAAAGCACTCATTAACTTCAGTGTTTGTATAGGAGTGAATGAACCTAAGAAGTGGGTAGGAGAGGCACACGCTTTCCCACTCCTTATTTTGCAGCCTACTTTTACCAAAATCCTGGATTAGATCAAACAGAGAATGATCTTCCTCATACTAATATTCATTTTAATGTTATCCTTTTATTTACATTGCTTCAACATATTCTGCAACTCGCTCCAAAGAGTTAGGGACATCCACATTTTGACAGACATTGGGCGAGGGCCCTACTTTTCAGAATTTACAATTGACCTTGGACACAGGAGGACAGACATGTTTTTCCTGTTCTCTTCAGTGAGTGTGGGGTTCGTGGATAAACAGGGATAAATGTGCTGGTATCCTTACAGCTGATTGCAATAATGCTTCATTCCCCTTGAAAAGCGGTGAAATTAAAAGCTAATGGTCCTGACTCAGAGTCGCACACTATGGCGATATGATCACAGCTGGATGATGTTTTATGTACTGCACATGTGTCTGAGGTGCACTGAACATGCGTCCTAATGGTTACCGCGCAGAGATGCAGGGAGTGTGGTATTTAGATGCGGTCATTGGGTGGCTAGGCAGATGCGGTCGTGTTGCTATTGAAGGCTGCATCTAAAGACGCACAACCGCTCACACAGGACACCATACTCAGACAGAGTAGCTGCACTTGCCATAGGGCTTGTGCAAGTTTCGATGGTGCACATAGTTGGATTCCACAGACCCAAGATGCTGCAAGTGGGCATCTCCGTTTTTAAGAAATCGTCCGCAGCATTAGAATAAAGACGCTGCTTCAGGCCCGTTGTCTCATGTACCTGCATACATTTGCTATGTTATAGAATAAAGTAAAGGAACTGCAAAAAAAGACATATCATTGCTTATTCCCCACAGATATGGCCTAGGCAGATTTGTTGGTGCCACTTGGAAGCGATAATACATAATGATGAATAAGTAATCCAATATATGGTGTGTAATATCCAAATTAGTGCTTGCAAAAAAAGTGTTTCCCAAACTCCTTTAACATTTGTTTACTCTTGAGACTTGATCAATGTGAATGTGCTTTAATCTGTGATTCAAAACTTGTGTTACCTTGAAATATAATGACACTCACCTGATACAGGTGAAGATTAAGGAGGAGATCAAACATTGGAGAGCGATAAAGTAAATAACCAATCAGCCTCCAACTGTCATTTTTTTTAGGATCTGATTGGTTGGTACTTTATCTCTCTCCAAGGTTTTATATATCTTCCCCACCCCCCACGTGTTAGATAAATTAATGTAGACAATTTTCTTCCATGTGGATTGCCAACCAAAGATATGTGCTTCAATGAAACAAGACCTCGTCCTTCAGTATATGTGCAGGCACAGCATTATACAGGGTGTGTCACTAGCTATTGGCCTGCACATTTTTTCTTAGAACTTTTAAAGTATTTGATGTAGTTTAGTGAAATTTGACACAGACCTACCTTGGTCTATGAGAAGCATGAGGAAGTCATAGCAAGTGATGAAGGTGTTCGCCATTAGCACCCAGGCCAGCTGTTCACACATGCGCAAAGTTAATTCCAGCTGTTCACCACTCTAGTCAGCAGCACAGTCCAAAATTAGAATAAGGGAGCCACACCAACTGCCAGTGAGGATGCCAGTTGGTGTGGTGCAGTGAGTGTCTGCAGGCAACATTGAAGCATGGTGGAGGTTCCTTGCAAGTTTGCGGCTGTATTTCAGCAAATGGAGCTGGGGATTTGGTCAGGATGAATGGTGTCCTCAATGCTGAGAAATACAGGCAGGTACTTATCCATCATGCAATACCATCAGAGAGGGGTCTGATTCGCTCCAAATTTATACTGCAGCAGGACAACGACCCCAAACATACAGTCTATGTCATTAAGAACTATCTTCAGCGTAAAAAAGAACAAGGAGTCTTGGCAGTGATGATATGGCCCCCACAGATCCCTGATCTCAACATCATGGAGCCGGTCTGGGATTACATGGAGAGACAGAAGGATTTGAGCAAGCCTACTACATCCACAGAAGACCAAGAAGTTTGGAACAACCTAGCTTCCGAGTTCCTTCATAAACTGTGTCCAAGTGTACCTAAAGGAATTGAAGAATTTGATGCTGTTTTGAAGGCAAAGGGTGGTTACACCAAATATTGATTTGATTTAGATTTATCTTCTGTGCATTCACTTTGCATTTTGTTAATTGATAAGAAAAAAAAAAAGCTATTGACACTTCTATTTTTGAAAGCATTCTTACTTTGCAGCATTTTTTCCACACCTGCCTAAAACTTTTGTACTGTATTGTATATTTGTGATCATTCTAACAAGCTGAACCTGTCAAAACCCGTGCCGTTCCTCTTTTATACCTGGGGTGTCTCGCTCTGCTCTGGTGCTTCCGGCACACTCTGGTCTGTATCTCAGAAGTTTGTTGCATCAGCTGAGTGTGCTTGAAACACCAGAGCAGAGAGCGACACCTCAGGCAGAAAAGAGGGACTGCACGGGTTGTGATAGGTGCAGAGAGCTAGAATGGACAGTATATATACCAGTGAATCATTCTCCATGCAATTACACCACCACAACCAGCCTGAACTGTTGACCCAAATCTAAACCCATGGATTCATGTTGGTTATGTCAAATTCTGACCCAACCATTTGCAGTTCACAGCAGAAAACATGTTTTGTTTTTAAACCCTACACGATGCTAAAGCTGCCACACATGGCTGGCAACTTGCTTTCTCACCATTCAAATCATTGGTTATTACATCTGGCAATTTGGAGTCCAAAATATACAGAACAGCTTGCCACAAATCTGGAATCTGTTACAGTTCACCCCATATTTGCAATTGTTTTGTGCTTCGAGTTGCTGCAACATGATTGACTGATTAGATATTTACATGAACACGCAGGTGTAGCTAGTACAGTAGCCACATTGTCTCTAGAAATATCATAATACATGATACTAGAGCCATTGCTGGGTTCTCTGATGTCTTGCAACCTGGTATCGGTGCATGTGCCATGAAGCTCAGTGGCAAACGCATGATTTCTAGAGAGGGGTTTCCAAACGGTGGCTTTTAAAGCAAGTGTGGCCAGTCCATGAAAAGGGCATAATCAGCACATAACCAGCTATAATATATGGTATACGTACTACAGTTTACTGTAGTGTACAGTATGTAATAATTCTGACATATACAGGACCAGTGATCACAGTAAGCCATTATATGGGGCAGTAGGGCCATCCTTTCTGAGCGAAATGTTTTTATTTCAGATGTGGGCTCCATTGCCGATTATTTGTGCAAGTTCGGGAATCTGGAGGGGCAGAAAAAAAACCTTGCACTGCCCTGGACATATATGTACAGATTGGTCTTCTTATGCACTGGATAGTGTATTAATAATTAATCCTGTAGATGGTCTATATCAATGCACACCTAACAGTGCATGTTTTCTAGATATCCTAGTTGGTGCACAAGTATATTCATTACTGACTGACACATTTTAAAAACAACAGGTCAAGCTAATCATTTCATTTTTGACACTGAGGGCATCTTAATATCATGGAGCTTTTGGATTACATGCTATTTCAATTGTGGGCATCATTATGTGGGCTAGGAAGGGAGGTTTCCAAGCAACCAGAAACCCCCCTGCGTTTGCCTATGAAGCCCCTTTCAGGACTTAAGTGTGTGTGCACAGAATTAGCTTGTCTCTGATATCCCCACTCTGGCAACATGCCCGTGGCGAGCCTGACAATGTGGGGCCTAGGAGCAAGATGCCTTTCTGCTGTCCACACCAGGCTTGCTGTGTTCTGCCAGCCCTGCTCTGTATAATTTCAGTACTTTTTAAGAAGCAAAAATATAATATTTACTTTTGTTTATTGTCAAGGTTTTCTGTTACTTTTTAGTTAATGAATATAACCTCCCATATATTATGTCCGTAACAGGTGACCTGAGTTGTGAAATCTTTAAAGGTTTATTCCTACAGCGAGTGTCTAGGTGAAACATGAGTTTTTGCTTCATTGTGGTTTCTCCACTGATAATGTTCAGAATTAAAGGAAATCTAAGAAAATGTAAACTGTTCTATTCTTTAATTTCCTGGGACGTGGAAAGGTAGCTATCAAATGGACAACCTACACTAACCTGTTTCCTGACTGGGAGATTGCGGAATAAGCGGCAGGAAGTTCTAATATATCCATTGTAGAGGAAGTGCGCACTTGTTTCATTATTTTGGGCTACAAATAGATTGTTTACATCCTGGAGAAGAAACTCTCCTAAATATTCCATTAATGCGGCAGACTATTTGCAACAGATCAGTGTTTGAAATGTGTTCTTTATAATATGTTTCTGGTTGTAATTTATTTCATGCATCAGGATTTTCTCAGTCTTCCAGTAGCTTAGAATTTCAGTTTGTTGCTGGTTCTGTACAGGAATTTGCTGTGACAGATAATTTACCTGCAACTCTTTCTCAAAGTGACAGTGGTTTTATGTACTGCAGTGCAATCTATCTGAATTAAATCATTTATGTCCTCTAGTCTTGTCTTTTATGTAATCTCCTTTACCAAGTATCCACTGTATTAAACGGTTATATGCACTTCAAAATTCACCTTACCCACCTAGGCAGATTGTTGTATTTATTACTGAAATAAATCATGGATCAAATAGTAGTCATTGACCATTTTGTCACCCCGACTCTTGTGCACATATCTGGGCTCATGTATAGAAGGTGCAAATGTAATTTGCAGCTTTTTTTCCCTTTACAACCATGAACTGTTTTGTTTTTTGCATTCATCACACTAACAGGCCAAATAAGCTATGTTTCATATACAACTTATACACATAGCCTGAAGGTAATGTTATAGAATATTTGTAATAATTTGTGCCTTAGACAAAGTTTGTGTACATTGAATCATCAAAAATCAAAGGTTTCATTATCTCAGTCATGCCAAAATTATTTCAGAATATTTGGATATGGAAGACTCCACCTCTACAATCATTTGTACGTTCTCGACCCCTGCTGCCCCATTATATGCCCAACTTCAGTTTACAATATATGATGATGGGCATGGGCAGAAACCTTGGGAACCCTAAACTGAGATGCAGCCAAACCCTACTGACACTTTTTATAATATAATTTTATGTAATTGACACCAATACAAGTTTATCCTAGAAGATTTACATGTTGTAACATATTTTTGTGTTTTTATGAAAACCATTTGCAGCTTTAAAATTGACAATTGTAATAGACATACCTGTCCAGAGACATGAGTTATACTTCAAAGCATTCCTTAAATATTTGCAACATTAAGGGCTCACATTTTACATTACTCTGGAGCTGTTAAATATACTGTACAAATTATTATAATCCGTTTGTACTTGGAATTTGTAAGTAGATGACTCCATAAGATTTCTGTAGATAAACACATTAAAATAAAAATAAACTCTTCCTATAGTAATTTTGTGGCTGCTGTAACTTTTGGAAACTAGATTGTGCATCAGGTGCAAATAAAAGTGCCAAGTGCATGCGTACCAAAAAGTGGTAATATGGCTAATCTGGATTGTTGTTAACATGTCTCTATTTGCTTCTTTCTCATGGTGGTGATATTTCTTTAGATCCTTAAAGCAAGGTATTTGAAACACCAACATATAGAAAATATTTTTTTTAAGTAACTGGCTCAATATTTTTCTATTTAACATTGGTAGCAGAAGTGAATATGTTGGAGGCTTTCCACCAATAATAGTGTAGTCCTCTTACAACTCTTTTGGGGAGTTGCCATTGCAACGGTGTGTAAACGCCATCAACATAGGGATGGCCATCTTTGACTTAACCATCGTATGTCACCATTTATGGTACCATTGGTGGCTACCCTCGATGGCAGGAAACCATTGATGAGGAACCACCCATGGTCTCAACCCTACTGATGGTCATCAGTGCTCTACTAGTCACCGGGAACAGGACTGTTAGAGGTGAGGGTAGGGATTTGCGGGTTTGGTGTCAGAGCTACGCCTGTATCCTGGCACAAGGCTGAAAAAAAATAAAAACACATTGTGGGGCTCTGTGCTATTGATAGTGGAGAGCCATTGGATCACCATCAATGGCTAACCATCTACCATCAGTTGTTAACCAGTGGTATCGTATGTGTAGTGTGTGTATCTATGTATGTATATGTGTGTGTCTCTCTCTCTCTCTCTCTCTCTCTCTCTCTCTCATATATATATATATATATATATATAATTATACACGCATTTACTCGTGGGGGCGAGAAGAACATCGCTCCTAATTTAATTACACCCTTTCTGTTTGTCCAGAATTAGAGAACAGAAGCACAGTGCAGTATTTTTTTAAATTATATATGCAGTAATGTAAACATTCAATTACAAATATGTTCAAAACATTAAATTTAAACAGATTTATCTGGATTGTGGCTAATTCCACATATTTCCTCAGGGTGGTATAAGTCTGCACTCAGTTGCTGACGGTTTCCAAAGGTTCTGGGACAGAGATGTATTGGAAATAATATTAGACTGGAGGAAACACACTATAGTGCAATAGACTGTAAAGAGGTCTTAGTCCCTAAGCATTTAATTTTGGTTCATACTTTATTCATCAGAGGAATGGTATCAGCCATAACATTAAAACCACCTGACTAATATTGTGTAGGCCCCTCTCATGCCGCCAAGCAACTCTGACCCATCGAGACATGGAATACACAATACCCTCTGAAGGTGTCCTGCGGTATCTGGCACCAAGATATTAGCAGCTGATCCTGTAAGTTGCGAGGTGAGGCCTACATGGCTCTGACTTGTCTTTCCAGCACATTCCACAGATGCTCGATCAGATTGAGATCTTGGAAATTTGGAGGTCGTCAACACTTTGAACTGTTTGTCATGTTCCTTAAACCATTCCTGGACAATTTTTGTAGTGTGGCAAGGCACATTATACTGCTGAAAGAGGCCACTGCTTTCAAGCAATATGGTTACCAAGAATGGGTGTACTTGGTCTACAACAATGTTTAGGTAGGTGGTACGTGTCAACGTAACATCCACATGAATGGCAGGACCCAAGGTTTCCCAGCAGAACATTGTCTAGAGCATCACACTGCCTTCACCGGCTTGCCTCCTTTCCATAGTGCATCCCGGTGCCATCTCTTCCTCAGGTAAACGACGCACGTGGCCCTCCACATGATGTAAGACAAGCTTGATTTATCTTCCATTGCTCCATAGTTCAGTTCTGATGCTCACGTGCCCATTGAAGGCCGCTTTTGGTGGTGGACAGGGCATGGGCACTTTGAACAGTCTGTAGCTACACAGCATCATACGCAAGTTGTGATGCAATATGTATTATGACACCTTTCTATCATACAGTAGACTGCATTCACTTTTTCAGCAATTTGTGCTACTGTAACTCTTCTGTGGAAATGATGGACCAAATGGCCTAGCCTTCACTCCCCATGTGCATCAATTCTATAAAGTTTCATATCTTGCAATGTTGTTCTCTGCTACCGGTGGAACAAAAGGATGCTGAACTAGCAAAACTCCTTGGAGAAAAGTTCGAACATCTGGTATTGAAGCAATCTTCTTCTGGAACCAGACTGGCAGTGCAGAAACCTGCACTTTCAAAGTGGCCAGGTGTAGACCTTGGTCTAATCCTGCCTGAAGAAAAAGTACCCTGGAAATCCTGAACACAGTTCCTATGGGAACACCATTGACCAAAAGAATACCAAACTCTGTAATAGATGCAGACAGAAGTAGGCTTCCGTGCCCTAATCATCGTCTGAATTACAGAACTGGAAAAACTTTTCGCTCTTAGGCCACGCCGTCAAAGCCAGAATAGGTATGTCCAGATGTTGGCAGGGACCCTGCGTTAGCAGATCCTGCCATAGAGGAAGAGGATATGGACTGTCTATAGACAGATTCTGTATGTCGGTGAACCAATGATGTCTGGGCCAAGCCAGAGCCACTAGTATTACTGTTCCGCCTTCCTGCTTGAATTTTCTGAGAACTTGTGGAAGTAGAGAAATCAGAGGAAAGAGATACGCCAGCTTGAAGTCCCATCTTACTGCCAGTGTGTCCACAAAGGCTGCTGATGGGTCTATGGATCTGGACCCATACCTGGGGACTTTGTGGTTGTGGCGTGATGCCATGAGATCTATAGTTGATAGACCTCGTTTGTTTACCAGGAGCTGAAACACTTCCAGATGGAGAGACTACTCTCCGGCGTGTATGCCCTAGCGACTTAGGAAGTCTGCTTCCCAATTGAGTACTCGTGGTATGAATATTGCCGAGATGGCCAAAAGATGACGTTCTGCCCAAATCCGAACCGTTGTCACTTCTTTCTTGGCTGCATAGCTTCTTGTGCCTCCCTGATGATTGAGGTAGGCCATTGTAATCGCATTGTCGGACTGGATCTGGACCGACCTGCCCTAGAGTAGGTCCTGTGCCATGAAAAGAGCTCTGTATACTGCTCGCAGTTCCTGAATATTTATTGGCAGATTCTTTCTTGATTTGTCCATCTTCCCTGAAAGGTGTGACGACATGCCCCCCATCCGCGAAGGCTGGTGAAAAACACCCCATTTGGAATCCAGTACGGACGCCCTTTGTGTAGATGATCCTTTCTCAGCCACCACAGGAGGGAGTGATGAACCTCTGGAGTGAGAAGGACCCTCTGAGACCTTATCAGATGACGCTGTCCATTCCACCTAGAGAGAATCAATCTTTGTAGAGACCTGGAATGGAATTGAGCATACCCCACCATGTTGAAGGTGGATACCATTGATACCATTGACGGGAGTGGTGGTCTAAAAACGCAGGGGTTCCTCACCGTTTTCAGGGGCGTACATAAATTTACTTCTACGACCGACATAGAAGGCCAGAAGTAGTAAAACGTCACTCTGCGAGCAGGTTAGAGGCCTGGCTGATCGTACAGCTTGAGGTTGGGTATGTGCTCTCTCAAGCCCCAGAGTACAATCGATACTATCGAGTGTGACTGATGTTATGTTTGATGTTTCTATTTTGTGCCACACAATGCAAGCAGCTACTAATCGTTTGGTGTTGCTAATAACACTGCTAATTGGCTTGTAATTGAATCAGTTGCATTATCATTAGCGAATAATAAGAATAAATACATTTCATGGGGATGGCTTATTCTATGCGTTTTTTTTGTTAATTTTTGGTGTCATTTGCACACAACACAAGCGGTCGCAACCATCAGAAGAAAATTAACATACAGCGACTGACAACGATTGACTCGATCGCTAACTGCTATCACTCGATAGCTAGAGGAGGTGCTTTGTTCATGTATGGGCGTCACTTTGGTTGCGATCCCCGGCCGTGCGATTGTTTTTTTTTCTGATTCTCAATCGTTAGGCATACGAACGAGCGGCTGCTTACGACCAACTCTGAATGAGGGCCTGTGTCCCTTCCAGCCCACGGTCATTCCAGCCTCCAGCCCACTGTTTCCCCCTATAGCCCCCTGTCATTCCAGGCTCCAGTTCCTCATAATTCCAGCTTCCTGTGTCGCCTTCAGCCCACGGTCATTCCAGCCTCCAGCACCCTGTGTCCCCTCCAGCTCCCTGTCATTCCAGACCTTCATAATTCTAGCCTCCTGTGTCGCCTCCAGCCCGTGTCCCCTCCAGCCCACGGTCATTCCAGCCTCCTATGTCCCCTTCAGCACCCCCAGCCTTGTGTCTCCTCCAGCCCACTGTCATTCCAGCCCCATGTCCCCTTCAGCCCACTGTCATTCCAGCCCCATGTCCCCTTCAGCCCACTGTCATTCAAGCCTCCATCCCCATCATTCCAGACCCGTGTCCCCTCCATCCCACTGTGTCTCCTCCAGCCACCTGTCATTCCACCCTCCAGCCCCCCCATCTTTCCAGCCCCCTGTCATTCCAGCTTCAATCCCCATGATTATCCTCAACAACCAACCCCCTCCCGTTCAATTTACCTTCATTTTGTCAGCTGGTCTGCTCCTCTTCCTTTCAGACAGTTCAGGCTTTTCGTCTGTTCCTCTTCTTACCGAGCACTTGACACGGCCACACACAGAGAGGATGTGCCACCTGACGTCATCACTGGGGAATCCCGTACCCACACTGCAGCTTCCGCTCAGTCGGTGGCGGGGGCTTGTCAATCAAGGAAAAGGCTCCGCCTACATGCCCAATAAGCATAAGCAAGGTCAGCAAGCACTGCTTGCCAAGCAGCACATCTCCCAATAGCTGCACAGTAGGACAGAGCAACGGCGACGGGGATTGGGGCTCATAGTGAATCAGGATGACCCTGCATGGAGGCGATTCATAACAGGTGTGCCCGCAGGCTGGCGGGGGAGAGACATTGGCGGAGGCGGAGCTGCGGCGTCCATAGAAATGATCTGTGCTGTGACAGCACGACTCAGTCTGACAGCCGGGAGGCAGGTAGGGGAACTTTCCCGGCTGTCAGATATATGCAGGTAGAGTGCACCTATATAGATGTCCCTAGCACTGCTGAACTTTAAAAAAAAAAAAAAAATTGTTTAGTGCTGGTATGCTATACCTTTGCATACCGGCACACTTCGAGCACTGATCTATATAATTAATTGGATCCACATATAAAATAAAAGTCTTGACTTGGGTCAAATTTATAGATTATATAGTTCTGATGCTCACCACTTGCTACCACATTAGGTGCTTTAAATATCCAGTAAATAGCCTAATGTATGCTGGTGTCAAGCTGCTGCTTGTAGTGTGCTGGAGCTCACTTGTTGAAGTGAATGGTTGTAAGAGCGCTGAGTATGTCCAGATTGGCACTCCACACAGCAAACAAGGTGTAAAGCAAAAGTTCCCACAGGGCAGGCTGGACAGAATAATAACTGTAATGCAAGACAGATGTCCGACCGACACCGCGGTCTATTAGCGGTCTGTCGTCTCCACCAGCAATGCCACCTTTGCCTCACTGCTCCAAGTCTCAGCTGCCGGCTGATACTGCTCCAGTCAATTCGGAGCTCATGCCTCGCTGCGTGTGTGAGGATGAACGGAGCAGAAACGTGCACTTTGAGTTGCAGAACACTAGTCACAGGGTGTTAACCCCTTCAACGCGTTTCGCTCCCCTCTTAGTGCTTTTTCAAGATAGGTGTATTCAGTCCATATCCTTTCCTTAAATAGGGATTTAGATTACTCAAACAACATCAGCTGAATTACCTTAATCATTTTAATTCCCTCTTTCATTGTTTCAGAGAAGCTCTCAGTTAATAATTTACCTCAATGTATCCTATGTTTAATAGACATTTCTAGATATTCACATATCTTCTTATATATAATATTTCTAAATAATGTATAAATAGATCACATATTTAGATAGTACAAATATATACACATAAATATAAATGTAAAAATAAATCAATACAAGAAACTAATAACTAATATTTTTTTAATAATAAAATATAAATACAACTTAATCAGTAAATATATATATAAAAGAAAATAAATATAAAAAAATAATAAATCTCCATATACCTAATAGTACACTTAATCAAACCTGTTGTCAATCTCACTTTAGATTTTTGCTGAGTTCACCGCACTGATTTTATACATATAAATCCATTTTGGAATTCTGCATCTCCTTATAATACCTAGTATTTTATCAATCCTAGTCGCTTATATTTGTCTGTTATTTTTTATTCACTACTCTTGTGTACATATATACATATATATGACTATCCACATACTTATATACATACACATACATATTTTCTGTTCTATAATTTCAATTATTTTAGTCCTTCATTACGCAGATAGAAAATACATATTGCATCTTCATCTAATCCAACATTTTCTTCTTCCCTCACTTAAGATTGTTTTAGATCACGTGATTAAACTAACTTACCCCACATAAACACACACATTTATAGCCCATCTATCTTGATCATATAGAGAGCCATATAAAATATGGAGATAGTAAACATAAGGTTAGAAAAGTGCCCATTGGGCACTTATATGTTTATTACATTACCTATGAGTATCAGACAAGTATACAACAACCACATATAACGAATAATATGCTATACACACACACAAAGACCACAAATATATAACCTACCCAAATTTCTAATAATGAAGTTTATTTGGAATGTCTCTAATTTACATTTGTATTTGAATTCCTACCTAAATCTTGGATTTATGGTATTAACAAGAGATGTCACATCCTATTCGCATCCATTACCTATGTTGACATATCATAATCTATAGGAGCTAAATGTATCCAATATATGAATACCTAATGATCTTTACACCCAAATGTTGCTATTTAGCTTTGTAAGTCGCTCAAGAAATAATTTCTTTCCAGACTTTGATTGTGGTTCCAAAGCACAAAAAGATATTATTCACATAAAAGCATATAGTTACATGCCTTGATCTACAATACAATTAGCGCAGAGGTTATACAGTTACAAGGTACAGTCGATACATACGAGGACACCTGGATCCAGATTTCCCGCCATCAAAAGTGAAGCCTCTGTCAACAGAAAGAAAAATATGACTGACTACTGAATACAGAGCGTCTGTATATGTACCCTTACAGAGAGTGGCAATACAAGGGAAACGAGTTGGCATAATCCCATTGGTTCTTCTTCTTGGTTCTTTTGTTACGATGCCGTTCATAGGTCAGTTTGTACAGTTGTAGTTCAGCCCTCTAACGGCTCTTTGTGTATCTTTTCCCGCCGAAGAACAAGTCTAAACTGGCTAATAAACATTACATTACAGAGTACATTTCAATACTTAACTCTCTATGATTCATAATTTGCAGACGCATGTTGCGATCTCCTTGCCGATGGAACCGGAGATCTGCAAATAGACAGTGGTTTAGAATAGCACCAAACATGGTCTGCTTATCATGTACTGAACCCTAGATAGCAATTTATGTTGTGAAATGCAGGTATTTGATAACAAGTAAAACCTCTAATATTAACCTTAATGCTAGGGAACCTTTATGTGCAAGTATGCCATGTGTTGGTGTGGGGATATTAAGAAAAGAAACTAGTATGCGTTGTGCGTCTACATGTTTGTGAAGTACACCATGGTACGTGCTTTGCGGGGTGTTTATATTATATGTATTGATATATGTACGTATTTGTATAATGAGGACTTTTAACCTAGGTCAGTGGCAGACTCAAGACTCTAATAATCATAATAGCGCTGTAAACGGGGTATCGTGTAGGCAACGCAAAATGACGTCGTGCAGATATTGTTACAATTTAGGTCTCAGCCAATCATCTGGCTTCGACAGTCCACCCTTTGAAAGCAAATGATACACTATCACACTCTGGGCCTGATTCAGACCCGCTTGCAAGCGCTTCAGCGTTCGCGAGCTGCTCGATGGTGGGCTCTGCGCATGCGCAGCGGCCGCACTGCGCGTGCGCAAGCCCTGGAGCGAGAGAGAAATTCTCTTGCTCTGTGGCACACTACAAAAGGGGCGGCTGTCGATGTTGATCGACAGCTCGCCCCATTTTGTAGGCGTGGGGCGGGTGGCTTCACAAACGGAGGCGTTCCCAAGCGAATGCCTGCCGTTTGTGGGCGGCCCCACTGACATCACCAGTGATGTCAGTGAGAGAGCTTCCGGCTCTATTAGAGCCAGAAGCTCTCTGGGGCTTGCGGCCACGAGAGCCTACCACAAGGGTCTCGTCGCAAGCCTGATGGTCGCGATGGTCTTGACCATCGTGACCATCATCCTGGCTGCTCGCAATAGCTGTGAGTGGTCACCCACAGCTATGCTAGCGTCCAGGAGGCCGCACAAAAAAAAAATCAACGCCCTGATTCAGAGCGAGCGC
The DNA here is from genome assembly GCA_031769625.1 of Taudactylus pleione. NCBI lineage: Eukaryota > Metazoa > Chordata > Amphibia > Anura > Myobatrachidae > Taudactylus > Taudactylus pleione. Next base: position 49,422,604 of record JAUIMM010000040.1, read on the forward strand.
TCTTTCAGAGCGTCCGTCTCTGAATCAGGGCCCCTGGGCTTAAAGTTTTATTCAGGCTTACGCTATGAAATATTATTTAGTGTTATATTATGGGATGCAACAATGTGGTCATTAAACCATCAATAATGTGTCCCTGAGGAGGACATAAAACTACCCTTATACGCACACCGCAGATCTAGGAAGATCATGGGAAAGATGTGGGGATGCACCTAACCTATAAAGGAAGTCTTGAAGGGGAATAGGGACTTACATTTTTTAAGATGTGTAAAATAACAATTAATAATACATTTCATGCATGGCTAAATCTATACATCATCTGATGGCACATTCTAGTTCAGGATTGTAATGTAGTTCTTCATTTACCTTGATATTCATGTTATCACTACTAACCACCATCATAATCTCATTCTCTCGGTTTACTTTAGCATTACATTTTCCACATTTCAACACAGCAGGAACACACCTGACACATAAGCCAATTACTAAGATGACAACCAATATGAGGATCAGGAGTTTACCTATACTGGCAACCATTTCCTGGACCTACTCTCCTAGACCGGAGAACCATTTCACGGTTTAACCAAGAGAACCACTCTTCTACCTTTGTCACTACTTCAGCCACTGAAGCATTATGGTTCTTCCGAAATTCCCATTTCAGCTGCAGAATTTCATCCATCCTCCGGTCTATCACCTCCTTGGGGTCACTAGTGTTATTTGTGATGTACGTGCAACACTTTACACCAAATTGGGTGGCTAAGGTCACACAATACCCTCCAGTGACAGCTGTTGGAACATAAACTAGTGTTAAGTTATATTTCTGTAACTCTTTACCTGTATATCTGAATGTGTCATCATACATCTCGGTGATATTGTCTATTAATTTAGCAAGATCTTGAATATACCTAAAATTTAAAGTACCCCGAGCGATCCTGGTGGGATCCAATGCTACTAAAACTTGAAAGCCAGTTGTTTCACTAATCAACTCTGTGGCCTATATCACCAGGTATCATGTTTCTTTTGTCTCTGTTTTCATACTGTGTGTGAAGATATGGTGATGGTGTGTTTTTATGAATACCAAGCATTTCACCAGGTAACACAAACCTTCTGAACTCGGAGAGAGCCACTTATACGCTTTCCTTCCACATATTAAATACACATCATCGGAGAGAACATAAGGAATAGAATACATCATAATCATCAAACACATTTCCCTAGCAAATGATTCTATCTCAGGTTCTCCCATCTGGCTAACACATGTTTCTGGCTGTACAACTAAGTGTATACCGATACCGGAAGTGTCTTCCACCTAACCTAATTGAGCGTAAAAGTTCAATTTATAGGTTCATTATCAGTTCTTAGTGAGAAGGACATCGTCTGGTTATTCCCAGTCACCTCCCAACTTCCTGGTTTTTTTAAGTTGGTGATGCTCAAACGCAAAAGTGATTTATCTATTTGGTACTGGTGGAGTTTAAAATGAGGTGGTTTGGACATAAGAAATTTTCCATCCAGCGTCTTCCCCTGTTGCAATTCTAAAACCTCAGAGACATTTAATGGAAATGGCACTAACCCTACATTATGTTGTCCCTGAGGCACATGAGAGCACGCCCAACAGTCAGTTTAATTTAAAACTTTGCCCACCATGGTATGATAATCGTCTAATCCCCAATACTGGTTATACTTGGGTTGGCATCGTTGGGTGCATCTCTCATCAATTAGTGACCCACAAAACTCACAAATACAATATTCCTCAGACGGTAAACCTTCACACTGTCTCCGAGTTTCCAGGCTAACAGATCTCTTAACAATTACTGTACAGAGTTTGGTCAGATACTCCCCCGATTGGTTTAGCACTCCTCCCAACTCCACTCCATCGATATCACCATCAGCTCCCCTCTCCGTCCTCAGTCACAGAAACCAGAAATCCCTAAACAAACTAGGATGATGAAAACTCTGGAAGAAGACAAACGTAACCCCAGCACACCACTTCATTGCTGGAACAGTAATCTAAAAATCTCTTTAGCTCAGGTGTCTCACTGCAACTTTTAACCCTCCTGGAACAGGCTCGCAATTGACAGGTCTACATTATCTGCCTCGACCCCGCCTTGTCTCTCCACCAGTTGGTTGACCTTTTTGCAGTGAGTGGAATGGACTCAGGTATCTCTCTCTGCCACTTTCAAGGAAGTTGTACTCGTCAGCAACATTTGATACAGACCTTCCCACCGATCTGTCAGACAACCTGAACGTAAGAAATTTCTGATCATAACAAATTCTCCAGGTTCAACATCATGACCGTTTGTTTCTGGCATATCATGTGACAACAATTTCAGTTTCTGCTGTTGCTGCTTCAACTGTTTACTCATTGTTATAAGATACCTTACAGTAACCTCGTTGTTATTCTTCAAATCTTCCTGTGGGCTTATAATCAAATGAGGTTGTCTACCAAACAGTACTTCAAAGGGAGACAGATTGAGAGGGGGTCTGGGAGTTGTCCTGATGCTATGAAGGACTAGCGGTAGGGCTTCTGGCCATCCTAGTCCAGTTTCTGCCATGATCTTACTCAGTTTATTTTTAACAGTACCGTTCATCCTCTCCACCTTGGCACTGGCTTGCGGTCGATAAGGGGTGTGAAGTCTACTATTAATACCCATCAACTTACACATGTTCTGGAAGAAATCACCTGTGAAATGAGTACCCCTATCACTTTCAATAATCTAGGGATACCGTATCTGCATACAAATTCCTGAACAATTTTCTTAGTAGTAAACGCAGCAGTATTAGTGGCAGTTGGATATGCCTCAACCCAATTAGAAAACACATCTGTACACACTAATACATAATTGAGATTCCTGCAGGATGGTAATTGGATGAAATCAATTTGTATTACCTGAAAAGGTCCGTCTGTCGGAGGAATGCGGGATGGCTCGGTTGGTATTGTTTTTCCAACGTTCTTCCTCAAGCATATCAAGCAGGACATTGTCCTCTTTTCAGTTTGGGAAGAGAACCCTGGTGCACACCAATACGCCCTGACCAACTTGCACATACCTTGCTTTCCCAGGTGAGTCAGGCCGTGTGCTGCCTCAGCCAAGCTTGGGTAGTATGCCTTGGGTGTCACCAGCTTACCTTGTCCATCTCTCCAGAGTCCGGAGGACTCTTGCCCACTTCCCTTGGATCTCCAGACTGCCTTTTCCTGGATGGAACACAAATTTTGCATCTCAATTAATTTCTGCATATCAATCATTTGAAACATCATCATTTGGTTAATTGGCATGTCACATTTTAAACCTGCTGCCGATTTGGCAGCTTCATCTGCCCTATTATTGCCCAGTGACACCGGATCGTCCTCACTTGTATGGGCTTTACACTTAATGATGGCCACTGCCTTAGGCATTTGGATCGCTGTCAATAGTCCTTTTATATGTTTTGCATTTGCGACTGGTGTGCCTGCTGCTGTCATAAAATTTCTTAGACGCCATACAGCACCAACATCATGTACTACCCCGAAGGCATACCTAGAGTCAGTGTAGATATTAGCAGATTTGCCTTTTGCTAATTCACACGCTCTTCTTAGTGCCACCAGCTCCGCCACTTGGGCCGAGGGGGGTGGACCAAGGGGTTTGGCTTCTATGATGTCTTCGTCATTTACCACAGCATAGCCTGTACATAACTCTCCAGTGTCAGTTTGTCTATGACAACTCCCATCTGTGTAAAATGTCACATCTACATTATCTAAAGGTGTATCACATATGTCAGGTCTTGCAGTAAAGGTCTGATTCAAATATTCCATACAATCATGTGCATCAACATACCTGCAGAACTCGCCTTCCACCAGTGACTCACCTCTCTCCACCCTTTGTGCATCCTGAGGCACATATGGTAAATACGTTGCTGGGTTTAACGTACTGCACCGTTTAATGGTGATGATTGCAGGTGCTATTAAAGCTAGTTCCCATTTTATGAACCTAGCTGAGGAGACATGTCTGGTTTGGGCAGAATTCAGCAAAGCAGACACAGCATGTGGTGTATAAACTATCATATCATGGCCTAATACTACATCCTCACTCTTACTGACCAATAGAGCAGTTGCTGCTATACTTGTTAAACACTTTGGGAGTGATCTAGCCACAGTGTCCAATTGTGCACTGTAGTATGCTACTGGCATCACCATGTTTTTGTGTGAAGACACCTGCTGCACAACCATTAGCTTCTGTACAATATAAATCAAAAGGTTTTTCATAATCAGGTATTCCCAATGCAGGTGCTCTTGTCAGACTATCCTTAAGGTTAAGGAAAGCCTGCTCTGTTTCCTCTGTGTGTACGACACGATCGGGCTTTGAGAAAGAGACTAAGGGCCTTATTTAGACCTGGTTGCAAGCTCTGAGCGCTCGCAACCGGTTCGATGTTTGCCCACTGAGCATGCGCACGTCGTAGCCGGCTCCGACGTGCGCATGCGCGAGTCCCGGCTAGCGACGGGCGCTCCGTTGCTACGGGTCTCGCACCAAAGGGGGCGAACTGTCAATGGTGATTGACAGCTCGCCCCGTTTGGAAGGCGGGCAGAGGGGGTGGCCGGTCAAACGGAGGCGTTCCCGACGGAACGCTTGCCGTTGGGGGGTGGCTCCACTGGCATCAGCAATGATGAGAGCAGGAAGCTCCCTGGGGCTTGCGCTTGACGAGACCATCGCGACCTTCACCCTGGTCGGTCGCTAAGCTGTGGGAGGTAACCCACAGCTTAGCCAGCGACCAGGAGGCCGCACTAAAAAAAAGAAGCGGCCACCCTCATTCAGATAGAGCGATCGCTTCTTGCGACCGCCTCTGAATGAGGGCCTAAGTCCTGTAATGGTAAAGCCAAAATAGAAAAACCTGGGATCCACATTCTACAGTAGCCACACATTTCCAAGAAGGTACGGATTTGCTGTTGGTTCTGCGGCAGTGTCATGGTCTGTATGGCCTGGATTCTGTCAGTAGTCAGATGTCGTAATCCCTGGGTTAGACAGTGTCCCAAGTATTTAACCCTGGACTGGCATGGTTGTAATTTGTCCTTAGCAACCTTGTGTCCTGTCTGTGAGAGATGAAGCAACAGTAGTTTAGTATCATCTAGACATGACATAAACAAATCAGAACACAACAATAAATCATCTACATATTGTATTAGAACAGATCCATTGGTAGGTCGAAAAGATTGTAAACAGTCGTGTAAGGCCTGGGAGAAGATACTGGGGCTGTCTATGAAGCCCTGGGGTAATCGTATCCATGTGTATTGTACCCCCCTGTATGTAAATGCAAATAGGTACTGGCAGTCAGGATGAAGAGGGACAGAGAAGAAGGCAGAGGTCAATGACAGTAAAATTGGTTGCAGATGGTGGAATCTGCATAAGGATGACAGCTGGATTCGGCACTACAGGGAACTGGCAGTCAACTACCTTATTAACCCCTATAAGGTTCTGTACTAGCCTGTAACCCCTCCCACCACTCTTCTTCACAGGAAAGATGGGACTGTTGGCTACACTTGCTGTATGGACTAAAATTCCCTGCTGGAGCAATCTCTCAATTATGGGATACACCCCTAACTCTACCTCTGGTTTTAAAGGGTACTGGGGAATTTTTGGAGCTTGTCTACCACTTTTTAGATTTACCGTTACGGGAGCTACATTTGCCATCAATCCAGTGTCCTGTCCATCCTTGGTCCAGAGGGACCCTGGTATCTGAGATAACATATGCTCTACCTGAGATGGTTTTTTATCTGAAACAGTAGAGTGAAACATTAACCTTTGGGGAGTGTCCAGTATATCCCTCACCTCGTGCGCAACTCTCTCTGGGATATCTAAAAATATACCATCAGGGGTACAATAAATGACACATCCCATTTTACATAACAAATCCCTAGAGCTGACTATCTTCTTCCAGCAAAGCATTCACTGCTACGATGTGAGCAGGTGATGGCTGGAATTGTCCTGACTGTTGTTGGTGCCCCTTCTGTGGGAATCTTGGTGTTCCCTGGTTTGGGGTTTCCCACTGTCTAGCTTTACAAAACCTACTTATGTGTCCCTCCTTGTTACATCTATAACACCTTCGTGGAGGTTGTAAGGGATGAGTGTATTGTGGCTGTGTGTGATAAGAGTGCTGCAGTGTTATTTGCATTCCTTCCAGAGCTTGAATACTAACAGCCATTAGTTTCTCGCTCTGCATTTCTCTCTTCCTAAGGATATTTTTATCAAGTTCAATTGTGGATTCCCTGAGTAACTCCCCTCCAACCAGGAAATGAGGTCTGAACCCTGGCCTTTAGAGTGTCTTTAAGGCCATCTATAAGAATCGTGATTGTCATTTCCCTGTGCTGTGTGTTGTCTTTTATATCCTCTATACATGTGTATTGTTTAATAGTCTGCAGTGTTCTGGTGAAATAATCTGCTGCAGACTCACTCTTTCTGTTTAATCGTAAAATCTTACTCCAGTTAACTACTACTGGTAAATATACGGTCAGCTGGGTGACAATGCGGGCTATGTTGTCCTGATTACCTTCATCAGTTATGGGACCATCTCCACACAATACACAAGCCGTGATAAACTTTTTCACGTCGGTATTGTGTGGAAGACATGCCCGTAATACCACTCGCCAATCTGTGTTGGTTGACTCATGAGCATTACCTAAATCCTTTACAAATTTCTGGCACTTTGCTAGTTCTTTCCTAGGGTCAGGGAAATCTGTCATTATGGAATATGGACAATGCATCGCTACATTCCTTGTGGCCACTATACCATGTGCATCCGGATTCCCATTGGGAACAGTTATTGTTCGGACGGGATGGATGCCTGCCACACTGCTACCTTTGGCCTTGCTACCTATTTGAGGGTTCAGTGTATTACTGCTACGTATGGTATTAGCAACCTCCGCTACTATTACAGCGGATGTTAATACTTCCTGCACTGGTGGGGCTACCTCTATTTCTGTTACTAACGGGATAGCTACCTGTGCTTGCTGTGATGGTACATTTAACATTTGGGCAACGTGGGAAAGAGATGACATTACAACAGGTTTATCATCTGCATCATAAACATGTTCCTTATAGTTACTCAGGAGAGGGTACAGGTTACTTGTTACATTTTTATGATTTTGAGATCGACTGTACCTTCACCCCCATCCGCATTTGGCGGTGGTGGTGCGCATGCGCTACTAACATTACCTTCGGCAACACTACTTTGCTGTGCGTGCGCGCTCTTTTGCGCGCGCACACAACGCTATTTGCGTGCGCGCTCCCTTGCATCATGCGTGCGACGCTAGTTGGCGTCGCGTGCACACTGCTAAGCCACATGCTCCCCTCGTGCTGCTACAACTTCAACAATCATTAAACTTTATCCTTTTCTTTAGAGATTTCACTAAACATATACTCTCTCTAACATTATTCAGAACCTCCAAATCGAAGCTACCAATCTTAGGAAAAGGTGTTCTACATTTCTTGGTAATCTTGACCCATATGTCACAGTATGCAGTAGCGTACGCTTCATACTTTTTAAACATGACATACCTTGCTGACCCAAGCGGCCCTTCCATCAGCAGCACATAGTCGACCATTACTAGAGATTACCTCGCACCCATCTGAGAAAACGCTTAGCAATTTCTAGAGAATTTCGATTGGTGAACAATTTTCAGAGAGCTACATTCACGCACTCCCTCACGTTAAGCACAGTCGGCCCGCCGGGCGTTACAGTCGGCTTGCACAACGAGGAGCAGAATAACCAGCTATTGTAAATTATTCTACCTGCGGCGAATTCAAACCAAGCTTCAGCCGCTCGCTTCTTCCCGCTGTGCACCACTTTCCCGCTAGGCGATATGGTCCGTGTGCATAAACGAGGAGTAAAATAATCACCTAGCGAATAATTTTACTTGTGGCGAATTTAACTCCAAGCTACACCACTCGCTTCCTACTTTGAGTTTACTCCCAGCTGGTGGTATCTAGGAATTCCAATAACTCCTAACCTTGCCAGCAGTTTCACACCCACAACAACCCACTTCACAATCACAGTTTATATAACTATGTGGTTCGATCGTATCGCCCAAAGAACCTAACTGATCAATGGACTTTGTGATTAATGGTGTCGGACCAAGAAACCCCTTAGTTTCTCGATAACCACAATGTACCTGCTTTGTACACTGGCCCAGTAGTTTGTACGGCCCCGTCAGGCACCTACCGAGTTTCAATTAGGCTTAACAAACAGTAGCCTCCACTTACACTTAGGCTTAACCAGACAGTAGTCTCCGCTTTACAATCACATGTTTCAATTACATACACCTTTTCTGCGCAGAAAACAAATAAAACATTTTCCCTTAATATAGCAGTATAATTCAGAGGTTTAACAAACAATCACGCTATGCATACAATGACCGTTTGAACACGTGGCAGCAATACAGGAAATATGCGTACGCTATTGTGCGACTTAACACAAAACTTTATCAATGAAAGAAAACAAACTTTTCCTTCTTTGTCCCTGGATGCTAATCAGCGCTCCTTGAACTCACACAATAACGGATAGCTGTCTCTCAGCATCAAGTGGTAGCAGGTTTTTGAAGGCAGTGCGTTCTTTCCTGCGTATAGCGCCTCCACCCATTAGTGAGAGGCCGATAAACGTGTGATACCGTGTGAATTGTGGTAGCGTGACCTCACTCTACGAGTCCCCAACTATGAATACCTAATGGTCTTTACACCCAAATGTCGCTATTTAGCGTTGTAAGTCGCACAAGAAATAATTGCTTTCCAGACTTTGATTGTGGTTCCAAAGCACAAAAAGATATTATTCACATAAAAGCATATAGTTACATGCCTTGATCTACAATACAATTAGCGCAAAGGTTATACAGTTACAAGGTACAGTCGATACATACGAGGGCACTCTGGATCCAGATTTCCCGGCATCAAAGGTGAAGCCTCTGTCAACAGAAAGAAAAATACGACTGACTGCTGAATACAGAGCGTCTGTACCCTTACAATACAATGGAAACGAGTTGGCATAATCCCATTGGTTCTTCTTCCTGGTTCTTCTGTTACGATGCCGTTCATAGGTCAGTTTGTACAGTTGTAGTTCAGCCCTCCAATGGCTCTTTGTGTATCTTTTCCCGCCGAAGAACAAGTCTAAACTGGCTGATAAACATTACATTATAGAGTACATTTCAATACCTAACTCTCTATGATTCATAATTTGCAGACGCATGTTGCGATCTCCTTGCCGATGGAACCGGAGATCTGCAAATAGACAATGGTTTAGAATAGCACCAAACACGGTCTGCTTATCATGTACTAAACCCTAGATATCAAATACCTGCATTTCACAACATAATTGCTAACAAGTAAAACCTTTAATATTAACCTTAATGCTAGGGAACCTTTATGTGCAAGTATGCCATGTGTCGGGGATATTAAGAAAATATGGTAGTATGCGTTGTGCGTCTACGTGTTTGTGATGTACACCATGGTACGTGCTTTGCGGGGTGTTTAGATTATATGCATTGATATATGTACGTAATTGTATAGTGAGGACTTTTAACCTAGGTCAGTGGCAGACGCACAACGCTAATAATCATAATAGCGCTGTATGCAACGCAAAATGGCGTCGTGCAGATATTATTGTTACAATTTAGGTCTCAGCCAATCATCCGGCTGCGACAAATATCCCAGACTAAAAAGCTGGCCATCCACTATACAATTTTCTGTCAGATATCTGTCCAATCTGGCTGGTTGGAATGAAAACCTGGTAATGTATGGGAGCAAATGACAGTCGATCATATGGTTTTAAACACTGAAAAAAGGACAAAAAAATTGTTCAAATTGATTACATTTGTGTGTTTTAACCAATTTTTTTGAACAACCATTTTTGGCTATTTTTCAGTGTTTGTGAGCAAATGGACGATTGTCATTTGCTCCTATACTTTACCAGGTTTCATTCCAGCCAGAGATGTGTAGGAGTGGATCTATAGGGATGTAGGATATAACAGTGACGGTCGTCCACTTTTAATAACCTATCCCCTTCTACCCCTAAACCTCTTATTCCAGTGTAATAGAAGAGAGAAACTTCATTAGTTCTCCATAAAGGACCGATGTAATAGATGGGCTAGTTTGCTAATCCAGACAAGAGTAATCCAGGGCTACATTCAAACCTTTCGGATGGAGTGTATCTAATTTGAAAATCCAAGATGATTCTTCCAACACAATTTCTTGAACCATACCCTACTGCAAGCACTGCGAGTGCTGCCGTGTGTAATTCAGCCATGTGATGTGTATTATGGCGCTGCGTCTTTATTATGTATGCCTCTGAAAAGGCGTTAAGACGCACAGACACGCCTGCATTCGCACCGCCACTCCGCCGATTCCATCGACCAACCCCCGTCACCACCCACAAACGGCTCGTCCTGTCACTCATTCTAGCGGAGCGTCTATGTACAGGGTGTGAACGCTTCCCAATCACATGGACTAGTTCGCGCAGCCTAGCGTACGGCTCTGAATCAGGCCCTGAGACTGCTCCTCCCATGCTAGCTCAGGCCACCAGACAGGCCTATGCCTGGGCACTTGATAACTATGCTGCCTGTCAGTTGGATAATAAGCTGATTCAGTTTATGTTTCTATTGATTTGTGTTAACACTAAGGGGGAAATTTACTAAAATTGGAGTTCTATTAGGAAGTGATGTTGCCCATAGCAAGATTTTACTTCTCATTTATCTAGCACCTTCTAGAACAGGGGTCAGGGAACTTTTTTACCTTTTACCCCAAAATATATTTAGATACGCCGACGTTACCCCCTTGATTTGAAAGGAAGGAAATCCTATAGTAGTGCCCCCATAGTTATGCCCCTGTAGTGCAGCTTGTACAGAAAAAAAACAAAAACCGCATACCTTAATCCCTGCTCCTGCATCCGCCGCCGTCCTATCCTCCCGGCTGCTCCTCGGAACTATGGGAGAGACGTCATGACGTCTCTCCCATAGTGCGCATGGAGAGAGCCAGAAGCTGGAGTTCAGAAGAGAACTCCAGCCTCTGGCTAACGCGGCGCTGCAGGGAAGGAGCCGGGTGCCCGCTGGTAATAACATCTCAGCGGGCGTCTGGCTTAGAGCCTCCCTGCGGCGCTGGGCTGGAGGTTACTGACGCCGGGTGCGCCGCTGCACACAGCGCCAGTGACCTCCATTCTTGGGGCAAATGGTCGGACAGCTGGGCATGCTTCATATGCATGCCCGGCTGTCCGTCCATTACCCCCAGGAATTTCAGTTTTACCCCAAATGGGGTAATTTACCTCTGTTCCCCGACTACTGTTCTAGAAGATACCTGGAATCTGATTGATTGCTCCATATGGGCAACATCACTTCTTAATAGAACTTCCATCTTAGTAAATTTACCCCTAATAATTTAGTTGTAACTCTTCGCCTTGTGTTTGCCATTCTACATTTATTTTTTCTTCAGAGCATTTATTTTTAACCATTATTTATACGATATGTTAACTGTAGTAATCAAACATCTGCCCAGAGAAATATGAAAGTGAGCCATGCAGGTTGTTTAGACATTGCTGGTTGGAAATGGGATTGGGGTTCAAATCTTGACACTGTCAACCTGACGGGAGGAAATCTAGACAGCGGCAGGTAAGTCACCTAACTCTCCCTTAGGGGTGCCTAACCCTAAACTCCTGGGGTGTTGCCTAACCCTATGTCCCCCCCGGGGGTGCCTAAACCTAACCCCCCCTCCCCCGCACCCTAAACCCAACCCTCCCGAGGGGTGCCTAAACCTAACCCCCCCTCCCCCGCACCCTAAACCCAACCCTCCCGAGGGGTGCCTAACCCTAACTTCCCCCAAGCAGCGCCTAACCCTAACCCCCCTTCCCCTAGCCATGAGGTCCTGTGCTCTATTTTAGTCTGTGTAGAAGATTTGTCCACTAAAGTCAGCTGCTGCAGAACCTCTTATTTTTGTTTCCACCTGACACCTTAGATTCTGCAGTACCTGCCCTACTGAATATCACTAATATTTTCAGTGGTGATAGAGGGGAGTATGTTTACCCACACTAATCCTATTTTAAGGAACTCCAGTGTATGTTACATTAAATCTCAATGTACAGTAAATGGTATATTTATGTTAGCAGCCATGACATCAGTTCTGAGGAATGCCTCTCTGGAAAGGGCCTTCTGGGTCACCTCCGACATCTGAGGAGAAATGTTTTCCTTGCATTTTGAGTACATTAGCAGTAATCTAGTTCATTCTCTTGGCAGTCAGCCTGTACATCTGAATTAAATAGATGTACATTTATGGTCTTGACAAAAAAAGAAAAAAATATCTCTCTGCATCACAGCTTTATTACATTTTTTTTCTTACCCATTCAACAATAATTATATTAAGCGTATAGGTTTATAGCAAGCTTTCTTTTTCCACAGTCTGCTAATGTGATAAACAGGTCTATTTTTGTAACCCTGTCACCTAGGAAATGGAGTGTTCTTTGTAATAGGCTCTGTAGGGATTAGCCAGGTAACTTCCATGAAGATCTGTTAACCAGTTCATTTACCCAGATTATTGTCTTGCTGTCTGGATGGAGTGCTGTGTTTGTCATTCGACCCCTTACAGTTCAGGACATGGCTGAGAAGTGGAAACAGCAGTTATGGCCAAGTACACAAACATTTAATTTTCCCCCTTTTGTCTTTCCTAAAACAATCAGGGCACCAATAGCTATAGCCTTCCCTGTGATGTTTAAGAATGCAGAGAATCATTTCCCTCCCTTCCTTTCAGGCGTAGCTGTTTTCTAGAAGTTCCCTGGGATTTTATCTTCACATTACTTTCTTTCCCCTCCTGTCCTTGCACAGTACCTTACAATATAAGCCTTGAGGCTTTTTTAACAGCAGCACTTCATTCTTCAGGGATTTAAACAAAACTATACATTTATAGTGGAGAAGAGTGTGTCCCTGCTGTGAGACTGTGCTTCTTTATTGATCTGATCTAGTGAGTTGGCAACAGCAGCACAGTGCATGACCTTTAGTGATAGCAGATGAACAATGGCTGGACATTTATGGCACATGTAAGGCACATTAGGATACAGACTCATTGAGCTGTCTGCACCCACTTCTGTCAGAGGCCAGGCTTCTATACCACTTTGTTGCTTCTGAAACCGAAGAAGATCACCTTGGAGCCACAGAGCATTTTAAGTACAGGAAAGAGGACAAACCGTTGAACCATGAAAGTTATATTGGAAATGGATCATTGATAACAACACTGGGAAGTTCGTGCTCCACAAACTACCTGTTGCTGTTAGAATTTTTCGTTTTCGTAGGAATGGAAATAAAATGGTCTTACGTTCAGATCTCTGAAGCATCAAAAAGATTTGAAATTGTAATATATTCTCAGAGTAAAGAGTAGCTCACTTTTACTCCAGGATCGAGCTTTTAATTGGAATTTGCAAACCTTTCAAAATAGTCACCCTTATTAACCTTTGTATTGGGCCAGAGGTGACAGAGCGGAGATTCCTCCTAAATCCTTTCACTACATGCTAGCATGACCGTGTAATCCAGGAATCACTTATGTCGTGGCACAGATTACTAAGAGAGAGAAACGAAGGTCATGGTAGAAGGTTCTCATCCAGGGTCGCTCAAATCCTTCACAATGTGTCTGCTACTATGCGCCGCTCACATCCCAGAAGAGGTTGGAGGACAAACTCCCATCAAGCATGTTCTGGTGAGCAGAAATGTATAGTGAGCTTGGGTGCGCTCTCCAAATATGATTGCAGCATACAGTAGAAGCCAGTGATATAGTTATGTATTGAGTGTGCTTGTAAACTGATCTATACTTTATAATCATTTGGCTACATAAGTTGTCAAGTTTAGTATAAAGCCAGTGTAGAATGCTACCTTGGTATAGCGCTAGGAGACCATATATAATGTATAACAGAAAACAAATGTATGTGCTGCAGACGTGTTGATGTTGCCTTTGTAATGTAATTTTAAATGTTTTGTATAAGTTATGGTTTCTGAAATACTGAATATACTTTTCAAACTCTGATTATTGTGTTTTAAAGTAAAGTTGTTTTATGATATAACTTCTAAATATGGGCTATAATAATAACACTTTACCTTTTACTGTAATGCAATGAGTCTAGTAATGAAATGCAAGACTGAAGCCAGCTTCTTCCTTGTGCTTATAGAGTGTTTGTTTCTGTGTATAGACACACATATATACTATTTAATCAGATCACAGAACAGAATAATATATTTTTCATTGAATTTTTGTTGACGGCATCGTTTAGTAAAGGTTAAATATTAGATATTTTCAAAACTGCTCATTGTCTGCACAGTAGAATCTGACTATAGACCTTTTCATGTCTTGCCTGATGTTCAAAATATGTGGAATTGTGGTCAAATGACAGCTAGAGAGATTTCAATGCATGTGGTTTAGAACTTTATCCAATATTAGTTAACTGCTCAAAAACAGACTGTTACAATCAGGGCAACAGTTTTATTTTCATTTTTTGTCTGGAAACTCAAGAGTATTATACATGTATTACTAGAAGCTACATGTAATTTTCATTGTTTGTAAAAATGTTTAGAAAAAACCTAATAATCACAAACTTTCAATTTGATTTAAGCTTATTGGAATTTTAAGTTCCCATAAATTTTAAGTTCATATAAATAATAGAATTTACTGTATATTGGGCCTGATTCAGCACAGATCGCAAGTCTGCAATCGCACGCACCCGCATATCAATGAATCCGATCACATCACTATACCAAGTCGCCATGTAGAGCTCAGACAGACCTGCGTTCCTTCGACCACCCCCTCTCCACCCCCAAACGGCACTTCCTGTCAATAATTTCTCTGGCTCTCCATATCAGTTGTGTTTGCGATCGCATTGGCTGGTTCGCGCACTGCGGTGCATTCGCATGCGCAGAACTCAAACATCGACCGGGTGCGTGCGAATGCAAACCTACGACCCAAGCTGAATCAGGCCCATTGTACAGAGTTGCAAACAAAATAAAGAAGATATTGTAAAAGAACAAGGGCAAAATACTGATATTTTCGATGTTTATAATTTGGTCAAAATGTTGATTTTTGTTATTTACATTGACGAAGTGATTTTAAAACATGAATTTCGGCTAATAATGGTATAGCATTTGCACAGATTAGACTTCTGAAGCCACTTTCAAAACCACCAAGTGATCTTAAACCATAGTGGGAAAATGCCAGAGGATTTAAGATAGATGCTGAATCCATTCTCTTCATCTGGGGTCATCTGTCGGTTAGCCTGTGAGGAAACTGTCCCAGAGGAACTTTTGTGATTGGTTAATGTTTTCATATTAATGCACATTTAAGTTCTACTCCGCATTTTGTCCTGTCGCTAATATTAGCTGTATACTTCTAGATCTTTATCAAATGTATTGCCATTAATTTAAGACTAAGGGGGGTATTTAATTGGGAGCAAGGTTTTCATCGCAAACAATTACACTGACCTTGCGCCCAATTTTAGATTACCACAGGTAAGCGCTCTCTCAATACCCGCGGTATTCAATTAAAAAGAGAGAAGAAAAAAAATCCTGCTTACTGTTTTGGTGGTCTCCATGGCTCCCGTCATCTCCCCTCCATCTTTGCACTGGGGAGGGGGCTGCTAGGAGATGTATTTCTCTCTGCTGGTGTCTCCAGGGGTCAGCGCTCCTCCCCCGGGCCCGCCTTCTCTCTGATCCTCGGTGGCCATTTTCTCACTACATGTGCTGGGGATGGCAAACACTGCTGGAAGCTGATACAGATGCCATTGCGGTCCGGGTCCCCCGCATACCTCTCCTTCACTTAAGGTCAGTGTATGCAGCACTGTTTCCTACCAGGCTCTGGTCTGTGTAGTTGATCGCAGTGTTTGTAATGCAGGATGTTATCTGTGCATTGTATGTGACTTAAATGCTAGCGCTGTTTGCCTGTACTTTCATTTCTGACTGTCAGCCTTTATCCTATCCCTGTTCTTCTGCTACAGCCCTTGCGGTGCGGTGTTGCAGGGTGTTTATTACCTCAGTGAACGTGGTTTTTCTGTGTGGGAGGTCACATACGCTCCGTTCACAGTCCTCATGTCTGAAAGTGAACGAGGATATCCTTTTCCAGCTATAATGTACTGATATCATGTGCAGTTAGCGGAGGGATATGTAGACGCTGAGGGTTTATGGAGGGCATGTTGTATTATATATCACACCCCATTTCTGTCACTGTGCCTGCACAAAAAAGGGGATCGCCCTCGGCTGGCTAAGATGCTTACAGCCTTTGTGGGCAACGCCCCCTGCGTTTCCCCATAGGGGTTATCGCAGCCTGTGGTGGTCTCATCACATGCAGGTGTCCCTGGACAGTTGATGGTACCCCAGTGTATCCTGTTTTTCGCCCCCCCAGGTCTCGCAGGAGCCTGTGTGGGTGAATTTATTGTCCAAATGGTATAGCACCTGATGGACGTTTTACAGGGGGAGTCACCATTTCGGCCTTCTAAACGGCCTTTCGGGTCTCAGACGGGTAAAGGCATGACGTTTGATGATGGTGACATTATTGACTTTTTCAGACACGAGCCCCTTAGTGCAAAGGAGGCGTAGTCTGGGTCTAAAGTCTATATACCTGGCCTTCTACGGGCAGTCCGTGCGGCTTTGGTTATTACATATCCCCCGTGGCTAAATCCAAATATGCCTTCTTTAAGGATAAGGGTGTTGCCACTGTAATTCCTCTATCTGGTCAGGTGGATCATTTAGAGGAGGCGTGAAAAATCTGGGTAAGCGGTTCCAGCCTCAAAAACGGTTGACTTTTTGCATACCCCTTTTGCGGATAATTACATTTCCGAATGGGAGTTACCTTTACGGGTAGATTCTCATGTTACACGTCTAGTGAGGAGTGCTACGTTGCCCATGCCCTCCAGGTCCTCTTTGAAGGAGGTTCCAGATTGCAAGGTGCAAATATATCTAAAATCCAATATTCCCTTGCTGGAGGGGCTTCCAGGCCGGCTATGGCCGTGTGCTGGGGGAACAGAGCCATGGAGCGCTGAGTAGGTAACTGGATCTCTGCACACTGACTCTCCAGCAGAGCAGGTGGATAGTGGCAAATTCTCAGACTTTGCCACGTTCATAATGAGACGGTCTTACATATAGCCTACTCCTTTCCAGAATCTCCTCGGCAGCAGTAGCGGTTTGCCGCTCCCTGTGGTTGCGCTCTTGGAAAGCGGACGCAGATTCCATTTGGAATGCTTTGCCTTTTACGGGACAAGTCCTGTTTGGCCCTCGTCTGGACGCAATTGTGGCCCCGCAGGCAGCAGCTACGTCTGCGTGTCTGCCATCGGCTACAGTCCCATCAGGGTCTGGGGCTTTGTCTTTTCGGCCCTGTGAGGCCAGGGTAAGTCTAAAATACAGCTTTCCAAGACAGTCAGTAGCCAGGAAATCTGCTCAGCCATAAGAACAGGCTTGGAGTACAAGACGTCCTACTCCCAAGTTGGACTATAAGCCTTCAGCCTCACGGGACGGGCCTCCTCTCGGGAGACCCCAGAGTTGGAGGCCGGCTTCTCCAGTTCGCCCAGTGCTGGTGTCTGACCACCACGGACACTGGGGTAAGAGAAGTATTTTCTTGAAGGTATGTCCTCTCCCGGTAAAAGCCTCCTAGACGGTTTTTCGTTACGGGTCTTCTGTCAATTCAGGACAAGGCCCTGTAATTTTTGAGGGTGTTACACTCCAGGCAGGAGTTATAGTACCTATTCCGTTGCCCCAAAGGGGAACGAGGTATTACTCCATCCTCTTTCTGGTACAGACACCCAATGGGTCTTACCAGGACATTCTCAACCTCGAATCCTTCAACAAATTCTTAAGGGTTCCTCGGTTCGGGAGGGGGACCCTGCATTCCATTATTCAATGGAGCCTGGGAAATTTGTGGTGTCGTTGGATGTATTCAGGGTGACTACCTGAATATCCCTCTTTTCTTAGCACACCAGTGTTTTCCTCAGGTTTGCAATGGTCGATAAGCATTTCCAGTTTCTGGCATTGCCCCTTGGTCTGGCCTCCGCGCCTCACGGTTTACCAGGGTCATGGCAGTTATGGCAGCCCACCTGCGGATGCAGGCGGTCCGCTTGTTACCCTATCCGGGCGACCTCCTGTTGTTACCACGGTCCCCAGAGATACTTCAGTGCCATATGCAACGGACAATGGCCCTCATTCAGAGCCGCTCGTTAGCGGCAGTACGCTCGTTCCGAGCGATGTTTGCACATCTGCGCATGCGTACGGTTTTTAGTACGCATGCGCGAACCAGTCAGTGCGGCCAAAAATCGTTTGTACGCTATATAGCGAGTGCCTGCTATTTTGAGTGACAGAATGAGGCGTATGTGGGTGGTAACAGGGGAAGGTGCTTGAAAATGGGGAGTGGAGATCCGAACGCAGGCGTGCTTAAAGGTCAAAAAGGGCGTTTTATGGGTGTGCATAATTAATACAGCAGCGTCACTGGGTTATTTTATAGCCAGAACTGCTCGCAAATTTGTGGTAGCAAACACCAACCACAAGAATAGCGAGCAGTTCATACGCTGGTCGATGTACTCGATTAATCTAATAAATAGCGGACATGACGTATGGTGCGAGTGGCCAGGGGGCGTTTTTAACAAATAAACGAGCGTATGTTTTGCTCGCTCGTTCAGACTTAGAGGTGTGAACAGACTGCAATTTGCGAACGGATCATTTGAATAGCCACCCCTTGTTTTTGAACGAACGACCGCAAATAGCGAACGGCTCTGAATCAGGCCCAATATCTGTGTTGCTACGTTAGGGCTGACTGATAAACTGGAAATGGTCCTCTCTCATTCTTCACAGAGGATGATCCATATCCCAACATCGGAGGATCTTTGTGATTGAGGAAAAGATCTCTGCATTACAAGCAAAGGTATGCAGTTGCCTGCAGAGTCGCCGAGTGTCTAATCACTTGGCAATGTGGTTCCTGGGTTCCAGGGTGTCGCTGTTCGACATGGTGGAGAGTACCCAGCTTCACGCTAAACCTCTGAAAAACTTGATCCTCTCCGGATGGGATGGGTTGCCCCATCGGATAAAGTCAATAGGCTTTCCCCGGAGGTTTGTCTCTCTCTGACCTGGTGGCTGCGGAAAGCTCACCTAAACAAGGGGCACCCCCTTTGGGATTGCGGACAGGGTCATTCTGACGACGGACGCCAGTATCCGTGGCTGGGAAGCAGTGACTGGTCCACACTTGTTCCAGGGCAGGTGGTCACCAGTAGTTTTTGCGCTTCCCATAAACATCTGAGAACTCTGAGCAGTATTCAAGACTCTCCAGCATGCAGGATAGGTCCTCCACGGAAATACCGTGCAGGTACAGTCTGACAACGCCATCATGATGGCTTATGTAAACCACCTAGGAGGTTCCCGAAGTCAGGCGACACTAACAGTGGTGTCCCGAATTCTGGCTTGGGTGGAAGGCTATATCCCTGCCGTCATCGGCAGTGTTCATTCAGGAATCCTCAGATGGAAAGCAGGCTTTCTCAGCCCCCAAGACGTGCATTCAGGGAAATGTCCTCTTTATCAGGAGGTGTTCAATTTTCTGGTGAACAAGTGGAGCCTTTCAGAGATGAGACGCTTCTGATAGACGTAGGTAGGTCCAGTGGACCTTCCAAGTGGTGTACCTCGTCCCTCAGTTATCCCTTCTTCCTCCAATAATAGCAAGAAGGAGGCACGCTCCTGCTGATAGCTCCAGCGTGGGCCATATGGCACTATTACTCAGATCTTCGGAGCCTCTCAGTTAACACTCCGAAGCTGTTGCCTCTACGCCCGGACTTGTTGTCTCGGGATCCTGGCTGATACCCAGACCTGGGTTGTCTGTCCTTGACAGTGTGGCGGTGTAGACTGGCCTCTTAAGGTCTAGGAGTTTTTCCAGCTCTATAGTTAACAGGGGCTCTGTCCATGCTAAGAGCTCGGAAGCTTTTATCTGCAAGAATTTACCATTGGGTATGGTATACTTTCTTTCAGTTGTGTCGCCCTAGAGGCTAGGCTCCTCGGGTATTCCGGATATCCAGAGGTTGGATTTCCTACAGGTGGGCTTGGATAACGGTCTTCGCCTTGCTTACCTGAAGGTGCAGGTTTCTGCCCTGTTAGTATGGTTTCAGTGTAGGATTGCTACTCTTCCTGATGTCCGCACTTTTGTGCAGGGTGTAAGTCAGCATCCCTTTGTTCCACCTGTGGCTCCTTGGGATTTGGCTGTGGTCCTTAGGGCTCTCTGAGGACCGCCATTTGATCCGCTGGGCTCAGTGGATTTCAAATGGCTTACGGCTAGGACTGTATTCTTTCTGGCTCTTAATTTGGCCAGTAGGATCTCAGAAAGGGAGGCTCTGGCATGTAGACCTCCCTTTTTCTCATCTTTCCTAGGAACAGGGCAGTGCTTCGCACTTGCCCTGGTTTTTTACCTACGGGGGTGTCTAGTTTCCACATCAATGAGGAAATTATAGTACCGGCCTTTACTTCCCCAGTCCTGGCTGCTGGTGAGGCCTAGTTGGCTGTGGTACGGGCGCTAAGAATTTAAGTTGACCGTACCAGTCCATTTAGGAAATCAGACTCTCTGTTTTGTCCTTTCTGGTTTCCATAAAAAGGGTTGGCCTGCCACTACGCTAACTTTGGCAGGATGGATTCACAGGTCTTCCTGTTCCATCCTCTATTAAAGCTCTTCCACTAGGTCTGTGGGTCCTTCGTGGGCAGCTCGACGTGGCGCCTCAGCGGTGATTGGCAGCCACGTGGTCATCTGTCCATATTTTTGTAAGGTATTATGCTTTTATACCTTCGCCTCTCAGGATGCTTCCTTTCGGCGGCGGATTCTCCTTACAGCACAGGAGCGTCCCCACCCTTAAAGGATACTGCTTTGGGACATCCCCAAGGTATCCTATGGATACCCTATGGACCCTGAAGTAGAAAATATGAGATATGGTAAGAACTTACCCTTGTTATCTCTATTTCTACGAAGTCCATAGGGTTCCACAGGACTCCCGCCCTGTCACACCTGTACTGCAGATGGGCTTTGATCTGGTCACCGGTTTCTCCGTCTCCTTCTGGTGAGAATGTGATTCTTGTGTGTTCCAGACTGTCTTCTCTCTCTTTTTTGCTCCTGCTCCGGCCTATGGCTTGTTTTACGAAACTGAGTGGCCTGAGGCTCGGGGCCGGGGTATAGGAGAGGGACCCCAGTGCATCCTGGGAGGCTGAAAATTTAACACTGTGGTGCCTGGATGTCTGCCGCCATCGCCTATACCCCAAGGTATCCTGTGGAACCCAATGGACTTCGTAGAAATAGAGATAACAAGGGTAAGTTCTTACCATATCTCATATTATTCATGTGCAAATAGAATAGAATGGACATGACACATCATGGTATAGGCTGTCAGATATCCCTGTACTAATATATCAGAATCTGCAACTCTGCTGTTTTTTTCACACTCCAATATCATGGTTGTGTTGATAATGTCCAACCAATGTCAGTCCTGTGTCAGAGATGCCATTGATGAAAGGGACTGACAGAGCTATGTATGACTTCAGTATTTTTGGTGTGTAAGGAACAGAAACACTCTTACTAGAGGGATGAGAAAATGTTACCTTCTCATTTCCTGCTGTGTCACCCTCACAGATGGAACATGATGTCATGCAAAACCACACAAAGCGGGGTATCAGTAATGCAGGCTAAAAGAGATGGCTTGGGGTGCTTTGTGGCCACACATTGTGTTCCCTTATAGGAGTAAATCAACATTTGAATGTCAAAAAGTATCTGAACATTGTGCTTTATCATATACATATCTTCATAGCAACGGCCGTTACCCATTTGTGATTTGGCAAGACAATGTTCTATACCACGTAGTTCAGTCCGTTCTAGCACAGCTCCAGGAACAGTACATACAGTTGGCCAGTCGCCTGCCCTGTCACTAGATCTCGTTTCAATTGAGGGATGCTGTGTATTTTGTGGACATGAGAATATCTGCATTCATCACATTGACATTAACATTGACATGATTAGAATGTCGACAAAATGTCCCTGGTGGTCTAGTGGTGACTTACCAGGTTCTAAGGCTCCAGTCCTGTCTGACGGAATGGCAGTTGTAGCATGCAGAGAAACGTGTAAGGGTAGCATTTCTGTGATGGGCCCTGACCCCAGGGTCTAATGACAGCTACTTCTGCCAAGCAGTTAAGTGGCTATTGTGATTAATTCCTGCAACTGCCAACTGACCATCTGAGCAGCATTGAGCCTCCTACCGTCACCAGATGCGGGTCAAGCCCATTTACAAACAGGGTAGTAAGTAGGGGTGTGTGAGCAGTGGTGCAGCGCCACCGGAGTGTTTATATGCTCCAGAAATGAACCCTGCAGCCTTTACAGCATCCTGAGGATGCTCCCGCGGTGCTGCTGTTCATTCTGACACTGTGGCCTGACCCCTTTGCATAACGTCATGTGGTCTGCACATGGCGTCGTAAAACCCTGTTACGGCGGTGACAGACATCGGCACTGCAGTACTAAGGTGACTGACACAGCTGCTATAATTGTGATCTCTTGTGCTATAAGGATAAGCAACTGACGGCAACTTAACCGCTCATGCTGCAGAAGAATTGATAAAATTTAAAAATGCTTTTTTTAGCACCTGACAGCTACTAAGAACATATTGCGGCTGTGGTAAGACTCTATCAATGTAACCTCTTTAAGCTAGCTACTATAATATCTGGTATGGTTTAGTACATAGCCACCAGACAGCACTGACATATTATTTGAGCTGCCATGTATATTAAAGGCACACCAATATCAACGTGTTAAGAACTATCTATTTCACTGCATTTCTTGGTATTGTAGACCATTATCAGTTTAACCCTGCTACAGTTCACCTCTTAACTTCGGCTATCTCAAGTTCTTTACAAAGACCATTAGCACATTGCAGGGTTAATCGACAATCAATGAAAATAGCACAGTTTCACAGATTATTC
Source organism: Taudactylus pleione (assembly GCA_031769625.1). Lineage (NCBI taxonomy): Eukaryota > Metazoa > Chordata > Amphibia > Anura > Myobatrachidae > Taudactylus > Taudactylus pleione. Next base: position 49,445,540 of record JAUIMM010000040.1, read on the forward strand.
ACATGGAATACGCTTAGGAGAAATATTGAAGAGATACAATCATGATAGGGCATGGTAAAGAAAAGATTTTGCTATTAACAATAATCCTATTGCGCAAATAATAACTGTGTATGTATATATGTATATATATATATATATATATATATACATACGTGTGTGTGTGTGTATATATATATATATGAATTGCTTTGTGAATCAAGTCACTAGGTTTTTCATTAGCATGTTAATCACTAAGGAAACCATAAGTGGCCCTCTGTAGCTTCATTATTATGCACATTGGTTATGATTCTGTGAGCAGTATACTGTAATTATCTGTGCAGACCAGTTGCCCCAGGTAGAAGAGTTTGGTAAACATTAAGCCATTGTCTAAGGCTTGTATATTGATTACTAAGATATGGAAAGCTTGCACAGCTGGAACAAGCCCTCAGCAGTCTGGTCACCATGTCTGACAGCACATAAACCAGATCAAAGACAATACCATACGCTATCTGTTTTTATGTACAATTAATATTCCTGTAACAGCTAGGAGCTTACAAAATCATAGAGAAATATCTGAATACGCAGGTTAGGTATGATTTGGAAATCACTAGGACTTATTGTTTCAGAAAAATGAGTTATCTAACCAATCCCATGTCAGAGTCAAGTTTGTACTAATAGCATAAATAACGGATATTAATGTGAACATACCATATTTAACATAGCTATCACAATGGGTAAGTTATGTGCTTATTTTTGTACTTAGGGTCCATTCCAGACCTGCCCAAGAAAATCCTCTTTCACATTCAGCTGTGCCTACAGGTATAGTCAGTCCAATAGCAGCTGGTTTTGGTAAATTTGGAAAAGATTCTTTAAGCTCAGATGTTGTTGAAAATGTATGCATTATTTGTTTTGAATCTAGATTTTTGGAGGACTTTAGTTCAAGAAATTTTAATAGAGCTGCCCATTCTAGTGTACTATTTTTATAGTTTTAAGGCCCCCATACAGACGGGGCAATAAAACAGGCGATCCGACTGATTGGTGCGATTTGCCCGCTATATCGCACCATGTATGTCCCTTATGTTGGGCCGAAAGCGCTCCCTTGGGGTCGTACATCGCACCCTCTGATCTTTGTGCAGGACCAATTGATTAGGGGATGCGATGTGCGATCTTATGGATTGCTATGCGGGTGAAGGAGGGGGGAGCCATATCGGGTGGCGGTCGGCCACCCGATCGCACCGTGTGTGCGGACCGCCCGATATGTGGGACGACGGATCCCCTGTCGCCTTAAACGGTGACATCGCACCGTGTATGGGGGCCTTAAGATTGCAGACTAGGGGGTATATTTACTAAGGTGCGGGTTTTAGAAGTGGAGATATTGCCCATAGCAACCAATCAGATTCTACTTATCATTTATCTAGTACTTTCTAGAAGATAATAGCTAGAATATGATTGGTTGCTATGGGCAACATGTCCACTTCTAAATACCCGCACTTTAGTAAATATACCCCTATTCCTCAATAGAATCTCACAAGCCTCATTTAAATCGTGACTCTTCGTATTGATAAGTATTGAAAAATAGGAAATGATTGGATAACATGTGAAATATCAGGGTCTTTCTACTCATGGGCCTTCAAAGATGCTTGCATGAATTATGACATGGATGGAATTACTAATAGGCTGATATGGATCTAAGGGGGACTGCTATTTTAGATAACTCTAATTAGTCTATTAGATGTATGTTATGAAAGGGGGATAATACCATAGGTGTATATGAGGGTCTTTTCGTGATTGTTATGGTTCCCTAAATTAGACAGTGTTTATCGTGATATAGAAATAATGGGCATCGACAACTGTTTAGTATTTGCTAAGCATATGTTTTGACTGACATTTAAATTTGATGTGGGTTTCAAGAATTGCACAGATCAATAAGATCTCTGCAGGCTTAGATATAATAACCTGACCTAGATCTCTTAGACCATGTGGGGTCCCCACTATTTTTCAATAACCGGCACTAGGCTGAAGGAATGGAATTCCTAAGGAAGTAGGAACCTCCCAAAAAATGGGCTCCTCCCTAAGGACAGCCAGCCCTAGTACTAAATCAGCAGATCTCAAAACAGGTGGGAAAAATGATGCATAGAAATATACCACTTAGTGTATCTTGAATATATCTCTTCAGCTATATAAAATCCTTTCCCATGCTTAATTTCAGGAATCAGTGTACAGGAAATGCTAATTTCAAGTAGAGGTATGCGTTTTTTTTTTTAAGGGTGTATATTAACCTTGTACAATTAATCAAATAAAATACATTTAATGAAATTACTTTTTATTAAGTGATTTATTGCATGATATTTAACGTTGCACCTAACAATCGCCTGTGTTGTACTAGCACAAGTGCACAAGACTATTATAATATGCTGCGCAAAGTATTTCAGAAAATATACTGTAGTTTATGATGATGGTGCTAATGACTCCCTAGTATTTTCTTTCTGTTCTGTTATCAGGTGGGTGAATTACCTTAATATTTTGCATACTGAAAATTCTAATGAGAGGTGTGCAACCTGATCAGCCAAAGTGTGTTCTATATTTTAAAGAATTTAGTAGTAGCATTTAGGTGCATTAGTAGGAGCTCTCTATCATTTTAAGTTTGACAGCTGACCAAGATGTGTTTATAGGCTTGTTTAGCAGGTTTTAGACACTGCTCTGCATGACTTATTGAATAGTAGTGTTACTGTAGGAGCTTTCCGTCACTACTCTGCTGCAGCCTGATGCTTCGGTGCTATTCCTAGCACACACCTACTGTAAGTAAATAATAGAGGGGTGTGAGAGGCTAGTTACAGGATAATTATAGTAAGATACAAAGTTGCTGGAGCAAAAAGTCAATGGTTTGTTCCTGTTGTGTTTGAAGTCCAAATTTCACATGACCATGTGTGTGTGTGTGTGTGTGTGTGTGTGTGTGTGTGTGTGTGTTATTGGTATAGTAGGCACTCTGAGGGAGAGCAGGCACAAAATGCAGATTATTCCTCGGGTTAGCATGCCACAGGACAGACCATGGATCATGTAAAGATCTCAGCTGCAGAAATGGAGAAGTACCATTGGCTCTCTGAGATGTGCTTGACAATAGGTTATGCTGTGCAACGTAAGTACAAAATACAGTGCTATGCGGATTACTATACATACGTACTTATTACTGGATTACTAGATTTCATTTTTTAGCTGCTATCACATTTCTAATATCACAGCTAATGGATGTACTTTCTGAAACGTCGCAGTGATGAATGGTCTCCATTAGATTTCTCTTCTATGACATGTCACATGCAGCGCTCCCTTGTTATGTAACTAACTGCTAAGAGTCTGGAATTTCCTATTCAGTGTTTGTTTTATGTAAGTATGCATTAGACAGTATTAATTCTTCTAATGTTAAACTTTGCATTGGTATAATGCCAGGCTTGGCCTTGTGTTCACAGCATACAGAAGGAAGTGTTAGCCCTCTTGTATACACTATTAAATGTAAAACATATTTCAGGACTTTAAATACATTCTAATCGATGTAAGAAAAACTATACAAATTTTTACTAAACTAAAAACTATTTAATCACGGTTCTCTTTACATATTACAGTGCTTGGAAATACAATATCACTGACCACTCTGTTGCATCTCTGCACAACTGCAGTGTCAGTGAGTAGCTCAGTAGTTTACATAGCATGACCCTGACATTGTACACATTTGCAGTTGCACTAGAAAATATTGCTGGGTAACCAGGGGCTATACCGAAATTAATTTATATATATATATATATATATATATATATATATATATATATATATATATATATATATATATATATATATATATATAAAATGTGTGTGTGTGTATATATAATACACACATTCAATTAAATGTATTTAAATATTTAAGTAGATTAAATTATACTATTGATGGTAGAACTTTATATATGGCACATTACTCTACCATTGTGATCCTGTCTAAAGCTGACTACACACCATACGATGGTGTGGGCTATGTAACGATACATCACGCATGCCATACACACTGCACAATCCGGCATATGACCACACGTTGTATTATTACATACTGCATGATTATAGCATCGCGTTGTTCAACGCATCGTCCCATGTGCCCGTGACAGACAGAAGAGGCGTACACTTTATAAGATGTCTATAATACACACATCGGAACAATATATTATACGATATATATCGTATAGTGCAGTGGTTCTCAAACTCGGTCCTCGTGACCCCAAACAGGTCACGTTTTCCAGGTCACCTAGCAAGTGCACAGGTGTATTCATTACTCACTGACACGTTTTAAAAGATCCACAGGTGGAGCTAATTATTTCACTTGTGATTCTGTGAGTGGAAATGGAAAACATGTACTGTCTGATTCCCGGAAGACCCAGTTTGAGAACCTTTGGTACAGTGCAGAGGTTCCCATACTCCGCCATTAGTTCCTCTGTCAATTTGATTGCATCATCTGGACTCAAGCATAGATATAATTAAAACCTGGACTGTAATTAGTGTTCTCTATAGAACCGGCACCGGGCAGAGCGCCGGACCTAGAGAAAGGGTACATCAGCGTGCGTCCAAAAAGGGGGCATGGTCTATGAAAATGGGGCATGTCTTTAAGACGCGTCCCTTTTTGTCACTCTTGGGAGTCTGCCCGACACTTATGGACATGCCAGGCTGCCCCCAATCGCTTCTGTCAGTGTAATGTATGCTGGGCGCATGCGCCTGGCATCCATTCACTGGCGGTGACCTCTACACCACAGTTTTCCCCACCCGCGGGACACTGCGACCCGCGGGTAGGGACGGCACCTGCAAGCTGTTTCTGCGGGGCGCCACACCAGAGGGCGGGTGCTTTTTGCCCTTTGGAAATAGGGCAGGGCACTGGAAGGCTATGTAATGGCAGCGTTTGGGAACCTCTGGTATAGTGTGTACTCAACTTTTAGAGTGCCAGGATCATTGTTACTAGCCTGTGATAAGTTATGAATTCTCTGCAAAAAGGACAAAGTACTCTTTGCTGGGGCACTCTTCCTGCCTAAAATATATAAAACTTAACATTTATTTGTATGCATTAAAAAAATGTTCATATATGGATCATTAACTGTGACCAAACAGAAGTAAATCGCAAACAACGATCCCAGCTGTCCAACATGAGAGGGACCAATGTCTGTGTACTAAATCTTAATAACTAAAATTAGGAGTACAGGTTGAGTCTCCCATATCCAAAATGCTTGGAACCAGGGGTATTTTGGATATCGGAATATTCCATATTTTGTAATATTTGCATACCATAATGAAAAATCTTGGGAATGTGACCCAAATCTAAACACAAAATGCTTTTATGTTTCATATACACCTTATATACATAGCCTGAAGGTAATTTTATACTTTGTTTAATAATTTTGTGCCTTAAACAAAGTTTGTGTAAATTGATCCATCAAAAAGCAAAAGTTTCACTATATCAGTCATGCTAAAAAAAATAATCCGTATTTTGGAATATTTGGATATGGGAGACTCAACCTGTAATCCCTTTTGATTGTTGACAACTGCTTAAATTATTTTGCCTTGGTCCATGATTGATGATCATGATATTGTTTTAAATTATCTGAATAATTTCAGTTATTAACGTTTATTAGTATGCATAAGTGTACTAAATCTTAAGTTTCATATATTTAAAGGTAGGAAGATTGCCCCAGCAAAGAGAGTGCTTTGTCCTTTTTAAGAATATATATGACTATTTTACTCTCATGGGAGCACCTCCAGTGGATTACTTTCATTACATAATATGGGCTTAATTGTTATAACCACTTTTGGATATACCTACCAATATCTCTCTAATTGAGTGTGCACGCCAGTGCTTAATGTATCCCCTTTCCCCTCTCCCTGGAACATGTGCTAAGTTATGAATGCTGAAAGCCTATACTGTATCATTAATTAAAAAAGTAAGAAATATTGTTGCTTGTTTAGTTTATGTAGATAGACGTGTGAGTATCAGTCCGTGAAAATGTCTCCACTGTAAAGTTCCTGGAAATTAAGACACGGATGTAAAACGGGTTTTTCTCCTTTACTAATATTCCAATATGATCCTCTGTGGAAGCTAAACTGCTCTTCAGTCTTGGCGTTAGATTTGCACCATAGTGTGTCGACCATCTAAGCATTGGACTGTGTCTTTTTCTCGCAAAAATCTTAAAAGGACTGAGATATTATTCAATGTGCTAAAACATGTCAGTGTTTGGATATTTATCCACTGAATAAATGGATTAATAGAAAAAAGGATCGTGATTAATACTACTATTGCTTTGAATTTCCAGCAGCTCTGCAACTAACCAGGATCAGCAGAAAGCTGACTTTTTTGAAATCTATTTACTTGCTTGTAAATGTATGGTCGTTGCATATGTGGAAGCAACTAACCACCAATTGATGGTATTATATCAATGGTGTTTCATTTTAACATTTAGAGCAGTCTAAATTTATTGTCACTTGGGTCAGGCGAATGAGTATATAATATAAATATATATATATATATGTCTGCTCTATGTGTATAAAATATATACATTTTTATTGTTTTTTCTTTTTTATTTTTATATTGGCCATTTTTACTTTTATTAAAATTGTATTAATAAATATGTATATTCCAAATTGAATTTATTGTGTAGATAATCCAGTTTATTGCGTTTGACTGGAAATATAGTATTTAATATGTACATTGTAATAACAAGTGAGTGTAAGAGTCCAATCTAAAGTAGGAGACTGTTCCTTGGATTCTGCATTTTCTAGTGTTTCTGTAAACGCATTTATATAGGTGTCCATATGCAAGCGTCTCCTTGTCACCCAGTGCCACGTGTTTTTGTTATACAGATGAAACAGTCTTACAGTATATTCTCACCAGCATGTACAGCATGTATGTGAAGAAAATACTACTGTATTTGTACAAGAATCTAACCTTGTGCCTCCATTTTCGTATGTTACTGTTAGATCATTCTGATGTTATACAGTGTTATTTATTTATTTTTTTGCAAAACTTTCATCTTTTGTTTTGTGATCTATGTATAAAATATTGCATATAGATGTATCCTCATACATCCTGATCCTAGCTACTTCCCAATGTACTATATATACCAGAGCCGTAACTAGACTTTTTGGTGCCCTGTGCCAGAAAGAACATTGGCGCCCCCCTCATTTTTCAAAGGGACATAATGCACCCAAAAAAAGGGCCATGGCTTCATGGGGAAGGGCCAGGGAAGAGATAGGAGAGGCCAGGAGATGCTGGGGATGAAATAAGAGGAAGCTACAAGCAAGAATGGTAATAAACAGAATTTTGACAGGCCCAAACAGCGCCCCCTGACCTGTGGTGCCCTGTGCGATGGCACCGGCTGCACTACCCTAGCTAAGGCCCTGATATATACTGTGTGTATATATATATATATATATATATATATATATATATATATATATATATATATATATCCCCGCTCACATTGTGGCAGTCTGGCTCACAATCATCACCACACTTTTTTATTCTCCCTGATATCTTTACAAATGAGCATTACGCCTGCATTAATCCTCCAACTCCCTCTCCACTCACGTCACCTAAGAGGTATGATTTCCCTTCAGCACTGTGACTAAATTAAGGGATTTGCACACTAGCACCTGTCTTCCTCTCTGTTTGTGTTTACCAGACAGCTACATCCTGCATTCCCAAGGCTTCTACTAACACCCACATTTATACAGGGCGAATTTGCATCTGTCATTGTTTCATGTATAAAAGCACACCCCTGAGGCGCAGACCATTAGAATTGTATTTGCAACAAGAAGGTCACGGGACCTCGCCATTAGGGTGTACTGCCACCCCTACAGTGAGCGCTTGGTGCTCCTTTTTAGGTTACAGTATAAAATATTGCATACAGATGTATCCTCATACATCCTGACTGCCGGGATCCTGACTACATATACAGTACTGTACTATATATAGTGCTGTATTTTATTTAAATGTTAACTGTATGATTATGTGTAGGATCATGTTACAGCGAGTTTACTAATCAGGTCTGGTCATGGGGACAACCAATAGGACAGCAGACAATGATTCACTGGTGCAGACTGAGAAATATGACACACAGTACACAGCTTTAAGTTAAATGTGTTCACTTATGCTATTACTGTGAACTCATTATATATAGAAATGTTTGTGAACATAACTGACCAAGGTACTATGTGGATTTGGGATGCAAAGCTTTGTTCCTTTCCCTTTCATTAGCAGCAATGGCAGCTTCTCAAAGATCATGATCCCTCAATGTACAGTGCTACATATTATGTTGGTGCTTTATAAATAAAAGGACAAATGTATCCATCCATTTAATCAATGGATAGAAATTTTGCTTTTACAAGTGAACTTCTGTTTGTATACCTCCCAATATTTTAAATCCAAGAACGGGGACAGGAGGTGGGTCACGGGCATGGTCACATCCTCTCCTCCAAACACCCATTCATTGTCGTTCTGCTATGCACAGCAATATTAGACAAGACACCTCCCAACTTTTCCACCCATGGAACAAGCTGTCCCAATTAGGCCGGTTGTAATTAAAACCTCAAATTGGGACTGTCTGAGAATTCCAAGATCACAATTCTGCCATAAAGAAAAGATACCAAGGGGGTAGGGGGAGATTCCACACAGGAGTAAGTTAATCACTTCAAAGAGGTTGTTCCATATGAAGAAATTAGAATGGTAATGATAAAGTGCAAACAATATGTGATATTTAGAAAACAATTAATGTGTGTTGGCAGTACTCCCCAAGGTTTTTGGTATACGATGTATACAGATTGAGCGAGTTTTGCAAAGGGCAAGAAAACCAAAAGGAAAAACCTTTTTTGGTGACCGAAAAATATGATTATACGAGTATTTGGTGATATGAGAATATTAAGTCTAATATTTATTTGTAATTACTAGTTTAAAATACAGGGGGAGTTATAACTCCAAGTGTGAGTGACATTCCTCATTATGAACACACAGAAAGGACAACAATTTATCCAAAATTGGTCATATTAACTTACACAGAAAAATAGCTCATACTATTTTGTATAACGTGGTAAGTAATCGATATTAGGGGAGAAATATTGGTTCACAAAATCGGACAACATAAATCTGTGGAATAGAGCATGAAATATATGGCTACTTAAGCCATTGTGATCTACAGGTACATATATTAAATATCATTGGTCAATATCTCTTCATGGGAATGCACTAAAAATATACATTACAACAGTTCTAGTGGACATACATGTGAATGTAGCCTATCTTGTAAATACTACATACTTGCCTAGTTTTGAAAAAAAAAAAAACACAATTCAGGGAGATTGTGAAAGCAACAATTATGAGCTCGGCGGTAAAGCAGACGTGTACTACTACACCTGAGGGGCGTGTCGTAAAACTGACATATCCAAATGTAAACAAGCCCCAAAGCAGTTAGTAAGATCTACTTGTTAATACTTTTCAAGAAATACATGTAGCCATAGGGATCATTGTGCCTTATAACCAATGCAGGGAGAGGATACTAATGATCCCATTTGAATAAATGTATATTGTTTTATATAAAAAAGCTTAATAATGTAGGTAAGCTGCAATTAGGGAGATTAACAGACTCTTCAGGGAGTCAAGGAGATTGTTACGATTTCAGGGAGTCTCCTTGACAATCACGGAGAGTTGGCAAGTATGAAATACTATAGGCAGAGAAATCAGAGCTTAATCACACTCCCTCACCATAAAATTGTGTGTGCTATGAGAATATAAATAGTAGTCCGTTTCTTGTACTGGAATAGATAGAATTTATATAGAGGATTGGTGTCCAAATTCAGTGAATACCCTACAGGTTATGAAAAGCGTAAAAAAAAATGGGTGTAATCATGATTATTCTGCGGCCTCATATTATAAATTAAACACATCTAAAATGGAAGTATTAGCATTAAATGTTCCACCCCAGCTCCTGTATTCCCTTAAATATCACTATAAATTATACAAGAAAAAAAGGTTTGTGTGTGACTTGCGCTTACAAACCGGCAGCTGGGGTACAACCCAAAGGATCACCAACCCTTTTTCACACAATACATATATAACAAAAAGAGGGAAGGCCACCCAGCGCTGATCTAAAGGAAACAGTCAAATATATTAGGCAAACATACAAGAAATCTGTAGTGATGAAAATTTAAACACTAATCGGAACGGATGTACTCCAAGTATGATTCCTTTTAGAGGATGAATGCTCACCTAACCATAGTGAGATGAAATCACATAAAGGTATCTTTCAGATCCTCCTTTATTTTTCCAACACCGTCTCTCTCTTCCCTTTATTCTGTGCTTCACAGAGGACCTCCAACATAAATTATAAGAGATGGACTCTCATAGTGTAAGACAGCACTGATATTTAATTTTCAAACGAATATATAAAACACTTGACATATAAACAAACAGCAAATAAATTTAAAAATGACCCCCTTCGGGGATACTGCATACCAGAATGGGCCTAGAGGTAGGCACTGAAAAAGCATGGGAGGATCGATGTTGTCCCGGGTAGATCTTTTCCCAAGTATTGACAGCAAACATCCCTCTTAGGTCCAGCCAGGCAGCAGCAGTCTCCCCCACACCACTGACGCGTTTCGGAACGATGTTCCTTCCTCAAGGTGTATGGGGGAAATGAATTGCAAACCTCCTTTTATTCAAGTGTCACAGTCATGTGACCATCATCAGTACATGCACCTGTGACTCGTCTTCCATCAATAATATATATATATATATATATAAAAACATATCCCAAATGAAATATCTGATACATAAAAAGAGATCAAATCCATACTAATAAATAATTAAAAACAATTAATACATTTGATAACAAAAAAGTCCACCTTTATGTATCTATCCCCCGTTCGGTAAACAATAAAAAATGGTCTGAGATCCTCTAATTAGTAGATAATAATCCATAGATATATAGGCTCCATACAGATCCAGTCCTGATCTTTCTAATACATTGATCCTCTATATACTTAGAGGACTTATTTTGTCCGTAATCTTATTTCCGGTTGGCCACAATGTATTCCCGGAATGACCACTTCCTGGAATACATTGTAGCCAACCGGAAATAAGATTATCTGAGAGATACCTCTATGTGATTTCATCTCACTATGGTTAGGTGAGCATTCATCCTCTAAAAGGAATCATATTTGGAGTACATCCGTTCCGATTAGTGTTGAAATTTTCATCACTACGGATTTCTTGTATGTTTGCCTAATATATTTGACTGTTTCCTTTAGATCAGCGCTGGGTGGCCTTCCCTCTTTTTGTTATATATGTATCACTATAATTATAATTGGCAATCACTGTCTCTCCCTTATTTGGGTATCTCTTTGTCAGCTAAAGAAGACACTCTTCTTGAATATAATTATGGCCCCCTTTTGAATCAATTTATTGCTTCACAAAGAATTGGATGAACTATGAGGTTTCCTGGATGGGGCAGAATGGCATCCATCAAGATGACACTTCTTCCTAAACTCATGTATTTATTTAGGTCAATTCATAGGACCCTCCCTCCCTCATGGTTAAATAGATTGCTGAATAAATTTATTTGGAATAATAAGAGAGCCAGACTCACTAAGAAATATCTAATGATGTCTAGATCATCTGGGGGCTTGGCTTACCCCAATCTAGCACTCTACCAAGCTGCGTGCTTGGTCGATCAGCTTAGTGATTGGTCGAATGTTCTTAACCCTAAACCCTGGGTTAGGCTGGAAAGTGATATTTTAGGCAAATTCCCCCTTTGCGACTTACTCTGGATTCCATCCAGTTCTAGAGTCTCTTTAAAATCTATGTCCAGGGGACACTAGCTTCTCTCAAAGCGTGGGATAGCCTATCTGCTTTTCTACAATTTAACCTGCCATCTTTCTACCTTTCTATTCAAGGTTTATCATATTTAATCCCAAATCTAAACCTGCTCCCCTGGCACCACAATGGTATCCGTACCCTCCGTGACCTCTTTATAAATAATACCTTCCTTTCTTTCGTCCAATTACAGGCTAGCTTCTCCATCCCCTCTAGAGATTTTAATAAATTCCTTCAAGTCCTTCAACTGGTTTCAATCCTTTCCACACTTAGGGCCTGATTCAGAGCCGGACGCTATTTGCGCTCGCTCGTTCAGAAAAAGGGTCCGGATATTTAAATAGAGCGCTCGCTCTTTGCGGTCTGTTGACGCCTCTGTCTGAATGAGCGAACGAAACATGCGCTCGCTATTTTTTAAAAAACGCCCCCTGGCTGCTCGCATTCCTACGTCATCTCCGCTATTTATTATATTAATCGAGTACATCGAAAGGCGTATGAACTGCTCGCAGTGCTTGTGGTAGGATTTTCCTACCGCAATCATGCGAGCAGTTCAGGCTAAAAGACAACCAAGCGACGTGGTCGATGACGCTGCTTTGTTAATTATGCACACCCTTAAAACGTCCGTTTTGACCGTTTGGCATGCCTGCGTTCAGATCTCCACTCCCCGTTTTCAAGCACCTTCCCCTGTTACCACCCACAAACGCCTCATTCTGTCACTCAAATTAGCAGGCATTCGCTATTTTGCGAGCACACAATTTCCGACCGCAATGAATGGTTCGCGCATGCGTATTACAACCCATACGCATGCGCAGTTGTGTGAACATCGCTCAGAGCGAACGAGCGGCCGCTTACGAGCGGCTCTGAATCAGGCCCTTAGTAGGCTCGACGGGTATGATTCCTCCCCATGTTTTTTCACGTATATCTTCAATCTCTCGCAAAGGAAGTATATCTTTTTGGTACTCTCTCATACTTACAGCGGAAGAACCAGATAAGTCACCAGCCATTATTAAATGGGAATACCACCTAAATATATGTTTAGACTCACATGTATGGTCCCAACTTTTCTGTATTTAAAACATCTAGATGTATTTAACATATTGAAATGTATATGAAATTGCTCTATCGCATTATTTTGACCCCCGATAGATACACAAAATAATTGTCCTTCCCAATCTAATTTGTGTTGTCGTGCATGTGGTCAAATTGGTGAGATTTTTCATATTTTCTGGAATTGCCCTACTATACACCCCCTTTGGCTGGAGGTAGAGGATTTGATCCTGAAGGATACCGGTCTGCGGCTGTCTCTGCACCCCTCCACTGCTCTCTTACATATATTCCAGGATGATGTCCCAGTTCACCACAGATATTTTATAAGTCATGTACTTATTGCTACCAGGGCAGCTATTGCTCAGTTCTGGAAGCAGGATAAACCTCCCCCCCTTTCTTTGATTAAAGTCCAAAATAAATTATAGTTTCCGGATGGAAAACTTTGAACTGCCCCTATTCTTCTTCCGCTAACTCACCAATGATAAATTCATGCCAGCTGAACCACTTTATCACGGTGGGTCCATGCCTTCCAATAACCACACATTGATATTTCAAGATTTTGATATGTTCTGTATTTTGGTTTGTCTATTGAAGTTGTGGAGTGTTCTCTACTATTTGTGTATGTCATACACTGATTTTGAGTTGTTTTCTGGTTTAATGTGATGTTTTGATTTTTTTGATTGATATTTGCCTGTATCTCCCCATGTTTTTTTTTCCATTTTCTTTTTTTCTGTACCCCTTCTTTTTTGTTTGCAAAAAAAACCGAATAAAAATTATTGTTCAAAAAATGGGTGTAGGATTTGCAGGCAGCTATGTTTATTGGAACACTTTCTAATTTCCAATAAATGTACTTACTATTACCACAAAGAAATCCCTTTTTTTTTCATCAACAGTAAACACAATTGCGAGATCTTTTTACTGTGCACCACAAAAGATATAAACTTAAAGCCTGTATCCGTAGGAGGTCTCATTTAATTGTATAACTTATTAATGCATAGGCATCATACATATTGAGAAGAAAGATATATGAAAGGATACCATAAAAAAGATTTTTATATATATATATATATATATATATATATATGTGTATGTATATGCGTGTGTGTATGTATATATATATATATATATATATATATATATATATATATATATATATAGAAAACATGTTGAGCTAACATGCAACATAATAGAAAGACCATTTGTTATGGGGAAGTTGCTCTGCTTCAGGGACTTATAATCTTGGCAAAATCAATAAAGAAATATATATATACAAATGATGGAAGAAAACAAAAGAAAATCTTCTATAATCTGCAAAAGATCTAGGATTTGGGAGAGTATGCATACTTCAACAGGACAGTGACAAATAAATGTAATGTGCAATTTGCTGATCCTTAGGGAAACTATCTGCCTGTGCCATGCCCCAGGACTGCAGCTAGAAGGACCACATTAGGTAAATCTGCTCCTTGGTGGTAGTGCAGTCAGAGAAAAAGCTTTTCAGCTGTTTTTCTATTTGACATCGCAGAGTAATTTGTGGTGATCAGTGGTATTTTCATTCCATGATTTTATATATATATATATATATATATATATATAGAAAAGAAAATGTTGAAAATGCCAAAGGGGGTGAATATTTTTATGGCCACTGTAAGTGGGTGAAAAGATAAGGAAATCCAATGAGCAGCTCTTATAAAGCATAATTACATTGAATGTGTTTTTGTTTCCTTCTCTGAGATGTTTAAGAATAAATTCAGGGAAGCTATTGTGCAGAATTTGTTTGACTGATCTACAGTTTTGCTGCTTGAAGCTGTATTTGGGGGGTATGGCCAGGGGCGTATCTATAATGGGTGTTACTGTAGGTGTGCGGTGTACACGGGCCCCCTGCACCCATTTTATCTAAAACGTACCTCTCCGAGATCCCGCATCATGTGTCTCAGCACCACTCAAAATGCCGTAAAATGGCCACCGCGGCCATTTTTCTGGTGTCATGCGAAATGTGGAATTCACCGAGAAAATTTAATTTCCCCGGCGACCTGCGCATGCGTAGTAGACTCTGGGCACACACTAGTGCCCAGAGTCTTCTGATGCTGCGGTGGCCGCCCAGACGCATCAGTTGGATGCAGGCCGCCAAGGAGAGAGGAGGGGGCCCTGGACGGGGAATGCACACGGGCCCCCTCCTCTCTTAAGATGCCCCTGGGTATGGCCTTCTGCTTGTGTGTACCTTAGTGTGTTTGATAAAACTCCACACTTTGCTTGTTGGTTGGATAATTCTGATCTCTGAATGACATACAGTAACTGTGGGTGTCAGAGGAAATTGCTAGCTCTTCTATTTCTTAGAGATTTTTTTTTTTTATTTCAAAGTAAATAACCGACGCCCAGCTATATATGGTTTTATTTCTTCACTGTTATATATTTACTTGTAGCTCAGTCCAAAGTACAATTTTGCTAAAACTGGAACACTTAAACTCATCCATGACATTTAGCGGTAAATTCTATTACATGTGAGGGGGGCCAGTTGCTGTTGTAATGGCATAGAAATGCCGGCAGCAAACTCTCCCACCTATCTTGCCCTGAACTCACTGATTTTTGTATGCAACCCTACAGTGCTGCGAACAAAATTCAGCGCGTCTGGAGCTACATCAATTGCGGCATGTAGCTGCACTTGCCCAGACTCGGTGGGCAAGTTAATTGAATCGACCTCTTCATGTTTTTTTTTATTATATTTACTAAAAAATTATTTAGAGGTTCTAGTCCTGTTTACTAATGCTCTATAATCAGAAACAATGGTAAAACATACTGAGACAAAAATATTGTGTACATTGTTATCTGAGAAATTGCTGCAAATATTAGCTGAGTATATGAGTTGATTCTTGAGCAATATACATTATACTATACCTGTAAGCACAGTGGATTGCAATACAAATAAAGGAAAATCTGCGTCCAGCCCTTTCAGTAATAAGTAGTTTCATATAATCTGTAAAATAATGCAAGATACTATGCAGTTGGCATTTTGTATCAGGCTATCCCAATACATGTACCTTTGGAACATTTAAGGCCGGTACACACTAGACAATGTGCCCGATATGTTGTCCGATGCAGCCGGATCGGACGACATATTGTCTAGTGTGTACCTGTCCTAAAAGTTGTGGGGGCTAGTCCAACCAAGTGGCCACTGTCAGAGCCAACATACCATAAATTAACCCTCTCCACCTGTTAATTATAATTTTAATATCTATTTTACTATCTATTTTAAAAAAAAACAAATTCTGTTTTAAGGCCCCCATACATCAGAGATGGATTGTAGCAATCGTGCAATTTGCAATCGATTGTGTATAAAAATCTTTCCTTTTTCAATCGATTGCAGAATTGCCACAATCGATTGAATAAGGGAAAGAATTTTATACACAATCGATTGCAAATTGCACGATTGCTGCAATCAATCTCTGCTGTATGGGGGCCTTTACATGTGAATGTAACATGAGAACCATGAGCCTATCCTGATCTACTAAGCGCTTTCCATGAGAGCACATTAAATGCTACATATTAGAAGCTGATATTTTCATGTGCAAACTTTTATGCGTGTTGCACACATTCATTTAAACAAAACAAAAAAAGTGCCCATGACAACATAAACCATAATTTCCACTTCAAGTCCATCATTTTTATTGTTTTAGTAATAACCTATAATATCCCCTATTAAGGTAACAACTTTGATATGTGAGAATGGACTGGTTCCAGGTCTGCAAACAGAACGATGATACCAGTAGTGATGAGGGAAGTAAATAATATATTCAAGCTGAAAAGGTAACTTTCTCCCCCCTTAAACATACTAATAACCTCTACATAACATTAATAACCCCAGCAGCCCCATATAAACTCCCCGCCAGTTGTCTAAATCAGGGCCGGATAGGCCTAGGGCTTAAAATGTTCAAGGGCCTACACAGTGAGAGAGGGAGGAGCTGTGATCAGTGCTGTGTGGGCTTGTACCCCCAAACAGCTGTAGTGTCTTTCTAACTACATAAAAATAGAAATACAGTGTTAATACTTTATGGCTATGTGGCCAGCTATGCAGCTAGTCGTCATCATGCTGCCATGTTGATGGGCCTATTTTAATCTGAGAGCTTTAGCTCCATCTGCCGCATTGATAATCTGACCGTGGTCTCAGTATAACATTAACCTTCCTCCACCACTGTCCATTATTATATTAACCTCCCCCCACCAGTGTATATATAACATTGCCCCCCCTCACAAGTTTTCAAATGACATTAAACTTCCATCAACAGTCCCAAGTAACATTAACACCCATATATTAATATTACTCAAAAAATATTAACTGCTCAGTGTAATGCTGTGTAACATGGTCCTCTTTCTGGCTCCGAGAAAGAAGGGGGAGGTGGGACTTGAGTCACATGGAGGTAGAGAGAAGGAGCAAGAAGGTAGAGAAGGAAGAGAAGAGTAACAGAACAGGGTGCTTGGTCATCAGGAAGTTCATCAATGCCTTAGCAGCTTGGTTAGTCCATGCCTGTGTCTGACCCACCCAATCTACAATCTGACCATCCCAGAGTGCATTACTACCTGGCATAACCTGCCCCTGCTGTAAGCCTAGCTGGTGTAGTGACGATGATGTGGGAAAAACCGTTTACTACTCTGTAAATTGAGTGTTCTATCTAATGCTGGGCTACTTTCAAAATACATTACCTAGAGCAATAGAGAACTGTACTTCCAAAGTTTAAGGAGATTTGATTTTAGTGCCTCTGGCAGTGAAGTAATTTTAGAGGAAGAATTTTAGGAGGAAGAAGCTTTTGGAGAAGCAAATTATTTGCCCAGGGTTAGGTGCCTGCTAGATTATGAAGTCACTTCACCTCTGCCAAACTGGAAGTGCTGGCTGCTGTGACTATAACATCATCCAAGTTCCAGAGTATTTAAGGTTTAAATGCATCAGTAATGACAAATGTTTGTGACTCCAGCATGAATAATAAAATAATCAGATTATTTAAATATTTTTTTTTTGATGGACAGCCAAGTTGTTTCTGTGGTTAAGCTTGTATGAGGTGTGGTTATTATCATCCAGGGGTGTGGCCTTTGTCGATCAAAGATGCAGCCTAATGTGTACACGATATTTAAATTTCAATTATTATATAGAGCATTGTTTCCCAAACTCATTCCTCAAGGAGCACCTACAGTGCATGTTTTCCAGGTTTCCTCACAGAATCACAAGTGGAATAATTAGCTCCATCTGCGGATCTTTTTAAATGTACCAGCTAGTAATGACTGCACATGTACACCAACTAGGAAAAATGGATACTATGCACTTAATGCTCCCTGAGGAATGAATTTGGGAAACACTCATATAGAGCAAGCTGTTTAATGAAATTAGTCTCTGCTTAGGTATGTATAAATCAAGGAAAAAATGTCTCTAAAACTAACATAAATGCTTCCTAGAATGTTAAAGCACACACACACACACGCCATACTATCAATATCAGGGCTCCCTAAATTTCTTACAATGAGGTCACTCCCCCATCCTCTTCCAGATGATTTTACAGTACACTGTCGCACCCAGGGCCGTAACTAGACCTTTGTGGGCCTAATAGCAAAATTTGGAAAGGGCCCCCCAGCGCTCCATCAAAGTGACAGTTGGGGGGTGGGGAACAGGACAAAGCGGCTGGGGGTAGGTCAGAAAAGTAGAGGGGTGCGGGCCCTGACAGAGTGGAGGGTGGGATGGGAAAGCCGGAGACTGAGCTGTCATTTACATACAGTGTAAAATCTAATAATAAAAAAAAACATACATTCACACAAGCACACACTAACCTTAAGACGGTTGGCTGCACAGGTTCCAGTGTTGTTGGCTGATCCAGTTCCTTATTGTTCTGCTAAACATGAACTGTAAGCCTAATCCCGCTGTACTCTCTACTGGCACACCGGATCGCCAGCAGCTGCATGTTTCGCCTTCCAGGACTCTATTGCTGGCCATACACTAGTACGACCAGCATAAGATGAAATTCATCTTACGAATTCCCTTGAACTTCCCGGAGCTCCCTGGCAGTCCCGGCCGTACGATTTTGTGCTTATTTCACACACGATTTCCATACAATCTGTCGTACGATCACTCGTCCCTATACGACGGATTTGATACGATTGATCGTGTGCCTCATCAAAAACATGCGATCATAATAGATTTAAATGACGCTGCTCGGATGGTCAGACGCACGATGCATCGCATGCTGAAATACACGGTACGATCAGCATACGATTACGACAGATAATATGGGCTGCACATCTGATCATACGATATATCTATCTGCATTGTATGCTTTATTTAAAAAATCCAATAAAATCTTTGTTTAAAAAACACAGATGCCATACCTTGCAAAACTTGAGATCACTGTATTTTCATGTGTTGTTCAGTTGTCATTTAATATTCTTTGAAGTCCTGTTTTTTGCGGAAATATGCTCTAGCTGACCACACACACAGCGATAGACACCAAGATATGCAAATTGACTCAGAGTCAGCATGTGTGCCCAAGTGATCCGTTTGCCCGAGTATTACAGAATAGTTTTTGGGCTGCCCAAAATCCATTTACCTGGGAGTATGTGCAGTTATCTTACAACCGTCCAGCAGCCCTTGAGATCCATCCATTCAAATAAAGCATTTATATGGCCAAATCTTGCCACTTAATGTTAATGCCCTGTGGAAAGATTAACCCATGTGTGGGCAGCATAAAATAGGCTGCAAGCCTTGTCCTTCAGTTGGAATACTAAGAGGAGACTGCCTTGATCTGGACATAGGGCCTGTTTCAGAGTTCTACGCTAATGCTGCTGCGTCTTTGTACGTAGCTTCTATATGAAAATATGCAGATGTCGCAGACACCGAGGATTGTATTGAGACACCTACCTGCAGCTTTGCAAATCCAAACATCTGGTAACAAAGTTTCAGAATCTGCTGCAATTCATATGATTATTGTGGTTCTGAGTAACCCCCTGACTACTCAGAATAGCTGCGGGAATTAAGACACCAGAGACATTTCTGTTGCGTATGGGATCACAGATGAAGGAAGTGACACCCCCCTGAAATGGTGGTGGCACTGTTATTTTCAGGCTGCGATGGATTATCACTCAGGTCCATATACTGAAAGATAACCATTAAAACCAGTCGTCTGTTTGACTGGTTTGCACGATTTTCGCGCACTATATGGTAGCTTACACAGGGAACTTAAACACCAACATGGATGTTTCAGACCAAATTGCAATAAATCACTGTGTGTTGGGGCTGAAAAAATAACCAGTAACCGATCAACATCAAAACTGCTATTGGACAAGGAGCAGGATCTGACCCAGTGCTTGGTTATCATTTTTTCACACTATTAGGGTCCCAAAGCTAAAGCAGCTGATCAACAAAACTACCACATTTGTGTGTCGCAAAACTGGACATAGATCTAGGGACTCATACTTGGCAGCTGCATGGCCACTGTCATATGTCATTACCTCAACTTTGTCAAACATCTTCCATCCTGATAAGCTCTTAATAGTGTTACATAATAGTTTTTTTTTCCATTTATCACATTGGTGTGTATCCGGGGTTTCTTTAAGGATATCTAGATATATCCATGGTCAGAGGAGCTCTCTCCCGAGTCCTGATCCTAGCGTTCAACCAAACCATTCAACTCACTTTCATAAATAAAGCAAGTTGATAGAGGCAGACACACACCGTACACCTGTTCGTATAGGTTTATATTCCCCCTCTATGTCCACTTCACTTGGATAGTAGGGAATCACATTGCCAGTAACTGATGAGTTCAGGGTACAAACTACAAATACTGAAGGGGATCTATCCACTACTGTACAGGTTTAGTACTGTGCCAGACGCCATGTTTTTGAAGCCCTGAACGTCATTTTGGTCACAATTTTTTGTTCTAGTTAAACGAATCAAGATCAGGACTCGGTAGAGCTTATTTCCCCTTCATGCTAGAAGTGACGTGAGTGAGGGCAGAAGTGCAGTTCCATGCCCATTAAGGCCACCTAAAGAAGAAAGATGTCCCCACCTAAAGAAGTTTTGGTCTCGGTGCCTCGCTACGCTTGCCACAAGGTTATATTCCCCTCTATGCCCACTTGGATGGTAGGGAATGACGCAGGACACTGGCTGATGACGTCAGGGTCCTCTCCGTGAAGGGGATTTAGACATTACCATCAGGACTCAGGAGTGTGTGGTTAGAGGAGGTCACCGTCCCCGTCCGTAAGCTGCAAGAGGGCGTGATTGCGGACACATTTTTATGGTATATTACAGTATGTTTACGGGTTCCATATACTTTACAAAGTAAATTTAAATAGTTTTCTTTATTATTCCCCGGGCTTCATTCATTTACATACTCACATTTACAACAGTGTATCCTTATTTTCCTCTTCCAAATATATTAACTCCTAAATGTACATATTCATGTATGTAGATTCCCTGTGTTCTAGTGTCTGAGCACTGGAACGTGTAGGAAGGGTACTGTAGCATGGTATTACAATATTCTGATCTAGGAGGAAATAAGAGATTAGTGGGAAACAGGAGCACGTACATCAAGTTACTATAATAAATGTGACTACACTGTATAATATGTTAACCACACCCAGGTAACAAGAAGAGCATATGCAAAGTGTACCCCTCGTGAAGCACCTTGCATGCAGTATATATTTGTGAATGATATACAATATCTTATTGTTGAAATAATGCTTTCTACAATCTGAATGAAGTTATCTGTAGGACAGCCCAAAATCATGTGATATGCATTAAACTCCACAGAGCCTTCCAAGCTCGTGATATTCACCAGATATCAGAACATGGGGAGCAGCCTTCAAGACTTTTGAACTTGTCTGGTTTGTTTTTGTCTCTGATGGAAGGAACAGGGCAGCTGGCAGTAAATGCAGAGAAATGCCGTTTTATGCATGTCATCATTCATATAATTTATGTAGAAAGTAGAACGGTTCTAATGGAGTCTGATATGCAGTGCAGGTAAGGAAATAGCACGGATCAGACTTTTCTTTGGGTTTCAGAATGGCACTGAACATGTTAATGTTGTCTTTTATCAGTAGTCCTCAGTGAATAGCTATTTTCCTTACCTGGCATTGTACACATGTGATGTAATGCTTTGCATGAACACACTTTCCAATACTCGTTTGTTTTCCCTGGGAACCTGGAGTGCAAGTTGGTTAGCATAGAACAGTTTGGAACTCAGCATGCTGCCAGAGGTCTGCCTAACCTGCCTTTATACAACAAATGTAATTGCATTTGCAGTGTCAAAAGCTCTTGGCCATGTATAAATTAGTTGAAAAAGGCATGGAAAACGCTTATAGTAATGTCGTTTAGTAGATGCCTGACATAGTATTTGTTACAGTCTTCTAATTTGTATATATAATGAAGCTCCATCTATTCTTTTATTAGCTATTACTTATTCTTCTGTGATAATACTTTTTAAATTTGTTCTGGCACTTTGTTTTTTGCATATAGCTTTTTTGAGTTTAGTACATAGGGGCAGGCTCCCGACCCCCCGGAAAGGCAGGCAAGCCTCCCGGCTGCCGCCTGCCCCCTGCACAACTACTTGAAACCCCCGCAGCGGGGATGCCTGATGACGCGATTCGCGCTGAATCGCGTCATCGTGGCTCCGCCCCCCGCTTTACAATGCCTTTATTTTTGCCATTGTGAAGAGGGGACGGGGCCACGATGACGCGTTCGTGCGCTCACGCCCCTGGTCCCGCCCCCAAAATGTCGTCATAGCCGGCCACACCTCCCCCTCTTTGCTTGCATTCAGCTCCCTCCCGGAAGGAGGGAGCTGAATATCGGCAAGTATGCATAGGGGTCAGATCGTAGTCCCCATTGATAATAATGGGGACTGCGATCTGCAGTGCTAATTAGCACTTTGCCGGAGATTTTTGTGAAATAAATCAGGCAAAGACACACTGTACTCCTGTTCGTATAGGTTTATATTCCCCCTCTATGTCGACTTTACTTGGATAGTAGGGAACGACGTTGGACAGTAACTGATAACCTCAGGGTACAAACTACAAATACTGAAAGGGATATATCCACTACCGTACAGGTTTAGTTCTGTGCCAGACGCCATGTTTTTGAAGAAGTGTGTGGTTAGAGGAGGTTACCGTCACCGTCTGTGAAATCGCCTGCATTGTGCTATTAGTAGATAGGATCGATACATAAAAGTATGCAGAAACTGACATTTTTGCATAATGTTATGTAAAAATCAGCTTGATACATAGGCTCCTATGTCTGTCTGTCTGTCATTACCCAGTCTTTTTTTATTAATGTCTGTTCCCAATTGTAAAGTGCAACGGAATATGCTGCGTTAGAATTGTTAATAAAAATATATATATATATATAATATATATATATCTCAAAAAAACGTGGTGTTTAATAGAGTATCAAGGAAGACATCTTCATATAAAAAGCCATCATGATAATGAAAACATTATACTCATCCATGTAATGTGGACGATTAGCTGCAGCAAATGGAGGCAGTATATGGCCATCACGACGGCCCGTTTCGGTATTTATATAACTTTCATCAAGGGTCAGCTATTGATAATAATGGATACTGCGATCTGCAGTGCTAATTAGCACTTTGCTGGAGATTTTTGTGAAAGCAGGGACACACTGTACTCCTGTTCATATAGGTTTATATTCCCCTTCTATGTCCAATCAAGTAAAAAATAATTATCCTTGCTGTGATGTACTAAATTTAGTTTGCAGGGACAGAGGTAGCGATAATCGCTGTCCCTGCAAATTCCTCCTCCAAATATGCTTTCATGGACCTAAATTGGTTAATGTCACCTGAGGATGGCGTAAACCAAGGGGACCAAACTCTGAAAATCTTTGCTTTTCCGAGTTTCGTACATATGAGTCAGATTGCAGTCCCCATTGATAATAACGACTATTGTGTTCTACAGCTGTAGTTAGCCTTTTGCAGGAAATTTATGCGAAATCTCCTGCATTAGGCTGTTCTTACAGGTTCCAGACTATTGATAAACAGTAAAAAGGTTGACAATGTCTAGATAGACACCAGGGGGTGAATTTACTAAAGTGAGCGTTTTTAGAAGTGAGTTTTAGAAGAGATGTTGCCCATAGCAACCAATCAGATTCTAGCTATTATCTTCTAGAAGATGCTAGTTAAATGTTAAGTAGAATCTGATTGGTTGCTATGGGCAACATCTCTTCTAAAACTCACTTCTCAAAACTCACTTTAGTAAATTTAGATGTTAGACAGTCAATAGGTCAACTGGGACAAAAGGTTGACACACTAAAGGTCGGCATAAGAATGTTGACTGGTACAAATGGTCGACCGGTTTAAAAGGTTGACAAAAAAAATGGTCAACACGTGATTTATTTTTTTATATTTTTTTTTTAGGGTTAGGCACTTACCTCGATGGTTAGGGTTAGGCACTTACCCCGATGGTTAGGGTTAGGCACTTACTCCGACAGTTATGATTAGGTACTAGGAGAGAGGGTTAGGCACTAGAAGGGACGGTTAGGCACCAAGGGGAGTGTTAGGGTGCGGATTACCTTTTTCAACCTTTTGTCTGTCTAACATCTGGTGTCTATCTAGACACTGTCAACTTTTTTACTGTCTATCTCTTAATCCACACCCATTCTTACATAGCAATGATATATATGATTATGCAGAAACTGCAGTTTCTCCATATATTTATGTAAAACCTGCTTGATAAATAGGCCCTATCAGCAGTTTTTTATATAAAATTGTGTAGAAACTGCAGTTTCTGCATACATGTATGTATTGTAGCTATGTACTAATGGCACAATGCAGGAGATTTCACAGAAATCTCCAGCAAAGTGTTAATTAGCGCTGCAGATCGCAATCCCCATTATTATCAATGGGGACTACAATCTGACTCCTATGTACCAAACTCCAAAAAGCAAAGCTTTTCGGAGTTTGGCCCCAGTAGTTTACACTATCTTCAGATGTACAGTAAACTACTCCTACTGTATGGAGGCTAGGAGCTTCCAGCTGACTTCGGAGGCTGATACTGTGCACATGCGCAGTGTCGGCTTCCACGGGAAAAGTTTTTCTGTGAAAGACTTCCACAAATCGCCGGGCATATAACTCAAGGGACAGCGGTTATCGCAACCGCTGTCCCTGCGAGTTCCTCCTGGTACATAGCGAGGATATTTTCATTAAAAATTAAAATATCCCCTGCGAGTTGGAACGATAATAATCGCGGTAGTACCGTGATTATCAGTACATAGACCCCTTAATGTCTTAACACTGGTAACCTGTGTGTCTTCATTTCCTGTGCCTTGTTTTCTGAATAACACATTCACTTGTGCATGCTTCTATTTCATGTTTTGTTTTAGTGATATGTTTGCTACATATTACAAAGTTAATTTTTGGCACATACAAAATGTTTCTTAGATTTTATATAGAAATGTAGGATTCCTGCAACACTATTTAAAAATAAAATGTTACAATAACACCAGTAGTCTGAAAACCACATGATCCTGGAGGTAACTTCTTAACCCACTGCATGGGGATTGCATATTAACTATTTAGTCATGTGCTTCAGAGAACAGACCAAGGCACAGGCAATCTAGCATTAAACCATGTTCATTAATTAAGCTACATTGTCAATAATTTGTTAGTGTAGCCTTTTCCCAATCATAGCCTTCCAGATAGATAATGTTTCTCTCATTTTAAACATCCATTTTAAATACCTTTTAATATGGAAATAAAACGTCACCAATATTCTTTCAAAGCATGATCTCAGAGTTCATTGAGGAGAGGACAGCTGCCTGTTTTTACGGAATATTTCTTTAGGGCAGAGGAATGGTTTTACTTGTGAGGTCGATATTTAGTAAATGAAGGGCACCTCTAGGGAGGTTTGGGACAGGCCATATACCAGAGGCTTTTTATAGAACCGAAAGTTCTTTGAGTTGTTAACACTGCTAGAGGCACAACAACTCTAATCATATACAATTCACAGCAGATGTTCAGATATACCTCTAAAGCGGTGAACACTTTTTTTTTTTCTTTTTTGAATGTATATGTATTTTTTTTAAGCTAAAGGAAAGGTGTTTTACCTTGTCAGACTGTCACGCCAGCCCAGCTGAAACGCATACAAGCCTTGCGTGTAATCTGAAGAAAGGTATTGTGTCCCTCACTGCTTGGCTTCTACTGAAAGCAGAGTTTGGTGCTGTCTTTGTACTTTTCAGACCAACTTGCAGAGAAATAGGTCACTTAGAAGAGGACGGTTATATAGGAGATCTGTCTGCAACAATATGACATTAAACCTCATCTCCTTGCTATGTAAGGATATCTCAGAGTTGTGGCTGCTGCTAAAGAAAAGGACAGGTGTGTTTGTTTGTTTTTTATTTCCTTTATCTTTGTTAAAACATAGGTTGGTTTGTTTTTCTTATATTACCTACTAGTTGTTGCTATAGTGGATTCCCAGTGTAAGCATGGCGACAATAATTATGGGTTAACTTGGAAGCAATGCTACATTAAAAATGTTAGGCAGCACTTATTTTGAAAAATTTAGCAAAATGTTTAATTTTTCTTTAGAGTAGTGGTTAAATTGATAAGTTATATATATATATATATATATATCTATATATATATATATATATATATATATATATATATAAATAAAATCTTACCAATCTATGTATTGTATTGGTGCTGTGGGATCGTTTTTTATTTTTTAATTGCTGCATACCAGAACTATGGAAATTATGATCAGATGTATTGATAACCAAACACCTGAGCTGCTATTGTTATCCATTGGAACAGATGAAAGCTGATCTGTTGATGTGGCTTAGCATGTCCATTAGTGTCCCCAGACTACTGTACCGGTTCAGCCACTCCTACTTCAGGTATTACATGTCATGTGTATATTATGGTTGAATATAACACAATTTCAGGCTGCTAGTTTAGATTAAGCTATGTTTTTTTAACCAGACTCTTCTCTCTGGCTATAGGTACACAGCCAGGTATCCTAAGTACATTCTGGGCCGTCTTTCTTTTTACCCTATTATAATGCTGATTTGCTTGCTACTATTTTTCTAAATTCCTATGTGACAATAAGCATCTAATATCTGGTCACGGGGAAGCAGTCCCTAACTGCAGTAGTTGAAACCTTCTCTGCTTAAACATTGCAAGATAGTCCAGTATAACATGGTCAGAGCTACTTTAATATTATTATAGACACAATTAAGTTGAGTGTAGATTGTGGTAGTAGTTTAGTCAATCTTGCTGCAAGTATGTTCTTGACCATGCGCATGCAACACAGAAATGTCTATGGAGAGAACCAAGTAGCTAGAACTCAGATGAAGAAATAAAAAAGTTCTCCCGTATGAGTACTGTGTTTATATGTGTGTGTGTGTGTGTATAAGATATATATACAGGGCCGGTTCTAGACATTGTGGAGCTGAGGGCGTGCAGAAAGCACGAGCACTTCTGGAAAGGGGGCATGTCCTTTTGGGACACCCCCAATTCATCACAATGTGGGGCGTGCCCGGCACCTACGAAGTGCCCCAAGCTCTCCCCTCATGGCGAATAAGTGTAATTTGCAGTACTGCGCCTTACACAGTATGTCTTACACAGTAATGTAATTTATAACACATTATGCCACACGCAGTAAAGCCCTGTATAACACATTATGCCACACGCAGTAATGCCCTGTATCACACATTATGCCACACGCAGTAATGCCCTGTATAACACATTATGCCACACGCAGTAATGGCCTTTATAACACATTATGCCACACGCAGTAATGCTCTGTATAATACATTGTGCCACACACAGTAATTCCCTTTTTAATACATTATGCCACATGCAGTAATGCCCTTTATAACACATTATGCCACACACAGTAATGCCCTGTATAATACATTGCTACACGCAGTAATGGCCTTTATAACACATTATGCCACACACAGTAATGGCCTTTATAACACATTATGCCACACACAGTAATGGCCTTTATAACACATTATGCCACACGCAGTAATGCCCTGTATAATACATTGTCCGACATACAGTAATTCCCTTTATAATACATTATCCCCAATTCAAATTACACCACACAGTAGTCCCTTATTCATGTTATGACACACAGTGATGTCCCTTTTACACAATGCCCATATTATTGCCCCTTATACACAAGGCCCACAGTAGTAGTACCCCTAATATAATGCCCATAGTAGTAGTGCCCCTAATACAATGCCCACAGTAGTAATGCCCCTTATACACTGACAACAGCAGTGGTGCCCCTTACACAATGGCCCCAGTAGTGGTGCCCCCCATGCAGTGCCCTCATTAGTAGTGCCCGCAGTGGTAATGCCCCCATTGATAATGTCCCCTATAGTAGTGCTCCCATTGATAATGTCCCCTATAGTAGTGCCCCCATTGGTAATGCACCCAATAGTAGAGCGCACAGTAGTAATGCCCCATTAGTAGTTCCCCCAGTAGTAATGCCCCCTATAGTAGTGCCCACAGAAGGAATGCCCCCTATAGTAGTGCCCAAAGTAGTAGTGCCCCCATTAGTAGTGCCCCCAGTAGTAATGCCCCATTAGTAGTGCCCACAGTAGTAATGCCCCCCTATAGAAGTGCCTCCAGTAGTAATGCCCCCTGTTGTAATACCCCCAGTAGTATTGCTTCCCTTTAGTCATGCCCCCTATAGTCGTGCCCCCAGTAGTAATGCCCCCCTATAGCCATGCCCCCAGTAGTAATGCCCCCCTATAGCCATGCCCATGCCATGTCCCCAGTAGTAATGCCCCCTATAGCCACGTCCCCGGTAGTAATGCCATGGCTCCAGTAGTAATAGCCATGGCTCCAGTAGTAATGCCCCTCTATAGCCATGCCCCCAGTAGTAATGCCCCCCTATAGCCATGCCCCCAGTAGTAATGCCCCCCTATAGCCATGCCCCCAGTAGTAATGCCCCCCTATAGCCATGCCCCCAGTAGTAATGCCCCCTATAGCCATGCCCCCAGTAGTAATGCCCCCCTATAGCCATGCCCCCAGTAGTAATGTCCCCTATAGTAATCCCCCCTATAGCCATGCCCCCAGTGCTGGTGCTTCTGAAAAAAAAAAATACAATTAAATTACAAACACAATACTTACCTTAAGCCCTGCTTCTGCTGCTGTCAGGTCCAACCGCGGCTCCACAACGGATGTCATGACGTCCCTCCCATAGTTCTCTCAGAGGGAGCTGGAGCTCAGGAGTGAGCTCCTGCTCTCGGCTGCCACTGCAGGGAGGGAGCTGGATGCCCGCTGATAACCAATATCAGCGGGCGTCTGGCAAATGGAGCTTCCCTGCGGTGGCTAGTGGGCGGCAGCTAGAGAGGGGACTGGCGCTGCATTTTTTTGGGGATTTTCTTTTTTCTTCTGTCCTGGAGACTCAGTGGCGCCCTCTAGGGGCCGGCGCTCAGGGCAACGGCCCTGTTAGCCTGTCCCTAGAACCGCTACTGTGTTAGCCTGTCCCTAGAACCGCCACTGTGTGTGTGTGTATGTGTATATATGTATATGTGTGTATATATATATATATATATATATATATTAGGCCTGTCATATCCCTTCACTCTGGCCGACCTACCCCCCTATCTGCTGTACCCCGCTCTGACGCAGCTCTGCCCCCAGCCCCACAGCGTGCACAACAATCTCGTACCGTTGCTTCGGCCTGCCCCTCTCCCACTCCCATACTTACCCCTGTGGATGATCCTTCTCTTCACTGTATGTTCCGAGTCCTGCTCGTCATCCGCAGCAAAGTGCCCCCGGTCACTTACCTTTTCCCCGCCTGCACTTATCACCAGTGAGGAGTCCATAGCATCTGTGTGGCTAATCCCAGAACAGAGACTTCAGTGCACATGAAGACCGATGTCACCTTTTTTTTTTACTTAAATAAAATATTGCTAGTGCCTGTATATTCTCAACCATGGTACCTAGATAGATGGGGGTACCCTTGTTTGAAAGAGGGGATCACTAGGGAAAACCTCCTCCCCTACAAAAAAAATCATAGAGTTAAGAGATGGGGGAACGTTTCCCCCCAACCTGGTATCCATGAAATCAGGGACACGGGCACCCATTATTGAAAGAGTGGGGTCCCTTTCAAGTGATGGGTCCCTTAGTACTTCAAGTTTGGTAATCACCTATAATCATACCCTTAATTGCACCTTTAAATGTGGGGTTACTCACATATGAAAGAGGTGAGTCCCTTCTTTCAAATGTTGTGGCCCCCTTAGCAGCTATCAAATGAGGATCACCTGTGATCACCAGACAATGTCACACAGCACAGCAGAAAAAAAAGTTTTCCATAGACCGGGGAAAGACCATATTGCCCCCTACTGACCCGCAAACACATGGGGGCACCCTGTCTTGTCTAGGGGAGTCACCTCTTTCAAGTGATGTGCCTCCTTAGTAGTAATTGTCTGGCCATTAGACAATAACTAAAACAGTACACACACAATATAATACAGATTTCTACAGACGGCAAGATAGCAAGCATTCTAAAAAAAAAAAAAAAAGCATTTTCAATTAAAGTGCAGATATTTTTTTTCTTTTTAAACCTACAAATAGAATTCTACTTTTTTTTACTATTTTGGAAAGGTAGATTATTTGCAAAACAAGAACAGCAAAGTATTTCTTTGCGGGGCTTATAAGAAAAAAACCAAACATGTTTACTTTTGGTTTCCTTTCCTGAGATTTCAATAAAAAACATTTTTTTGGCAATTTGTGTTAAATTGTTTTTGACGTGTTAGGATGAGAAAAGAGAGTAATAGAATTTTCTGAAAATACAAAGTATTCTAAAAAAAAAAAAAACAAGGTTATTATGTGTGGGTATCACACAAATAATGGTGATACTGATGTTGCAATGTGACTAACCTCAGAAAATGGCCTCAGCACAAAGGTGAGAAAACCCTCAACAGCATAGGGGTTAAACCTGCACCAAACGTTGGTTAAACTGTCCTTGGTCTTGGAGGATTTCTACTAAACATTTTCATAGGGTGTGACATTCATACCTTAATTTTTATATTTTTCTAAGAGACCAGATGTAAAATTATCCTAAACTTAAAAGAAAATAATTGAAAAACATCCAAGGAACTTTGTAATTAATTTATTTAGGGATGTGCAGGGTTGGATAGGTTCAAATTTTCCCACCAAATTCTGATTTTTTTCCGCCAAAACTCGGGTCTCAGAGGCAAAATGTCATCTTTCATGGACAAACATCATCTTCCATGGACTTTTGTCCAGTAATGATGATGTTTGTCCATGAAAGATGACGTTTTGCCTCTTTCTGAGACCCGATTTTTGGCGGGAAAAATCCAAACTTGGCGGGAAAATTCTAACCTATCCGAGCTTGCACGTCCCTAATTTATTTTATTCAGTTTCTACACATATTGACAATGCGTCCTACGGGACCTGGTCCTTTTTTTAAGTCCCTTTCTGCCTGTAGTGCGTATAAACGCGCTATAGGGTGTATTTTGTGATCACTGGAACAGCAAATAAGCCTGCATACGATGACTGCCTCAACCTTTGCAATAATGTAATATACTATTGGGAGACGGGCACTATATATAGTGGTAAATGTAATAGCCTGTGTATTGCCTTTTAAATGATTTGCCTCTTTAAAACAACAGACAGACCTCTGATTTTGGGGGGTAATGTACTCTTTGATTTCATGTCTGCATTTACTTTGTCTGCCTCCTGAGTACTCTGGCACCCGATAAATCCGTGACAAAAATAACCATATTAATATTGCACGTGAACTGACAGACATCATATAAACATAGAAAAATCACTATTTTCTAGTTGTTTTTATTTTTTCACACAAGCCAATGAAATTAATAATTTCAACATAATTCATATGAGAGCATATAAGGCCTAGCACAGTAGCACTAACTGATAAGATAGGCGCAATTCAGATACTGTAAATAAAACGGCAGCATAAGCTTCTGGAGCAGTCTATATAATTGTTGGTGTATTTTAAGTGACTGTATAATGACAATCTGATATAGTGTGGGTGTGGTGCCACTATAATATTTGACATTGCAACTAGGCTGCTAGTCAGGAAGTCATGTCTCAAATATTGTTGTAATTATAGAAACTCACAGCAAACAGGCAGAATGGAGCAAGCCTGGAGATATATATATGTGTGTGGATACGTGTGTGTATACAGTGGATTCTGGCAATGCTCTATTTTCCTGTGGAAATCTACTGTAGATTTTAGACAGAAAATTGAAGCGCCTACAATCCTTCATCTATGTATCATATCTATAGAAATTAAAATAAACACAAGATAAGCTGCTCAGTTATTTTATATGGTGGAAGTCTTGTCCTTTAGGTCTGTAGGAAAAGAAAAATATTTTAATGCCATGGGGGTTTTCCCACTTTATCAGTACCAGGGCTAGAATACTAACTTTAACTACAGTTCTGGTGTCTCTGATGCACCACAAGTATCCTTACCATAAGTTCTGACACTCATGGTAAGCTGCATACACATGGTACGATATCTATGGATATTGTTCATTTTTATGCAACGATGCGTGTTCCCGCATGAATGGTAACGATATTTATGATCATCCGTACATGCAGGCCAACTTGCACGATATTGTCAACTTTGCCTGCTCAGAGATGTGGCAGGATGACTTCACTGAAAGATATCTTTCAAGTTATTGGTGGTACAGATCGTACCGTGTGTATGCTGCATTAAACACACACTTAAGCAGGAAGCCAAAATCAAACTTGGAACTTGATTTTATTTAACAATTCCAAGTTATTACTGGTTAGTGACCGCTTAGTACAAGGGTGTTCATTTCTTAGTCGGTCCAGATCGCTCATGTTCCGCTGACTGCTTAGGGTTACTATATTTAAAAAATAAAAAGGGTCACATCCCGCCGACACAGTCTACCTGCACCGCACCTTATTATATAAACCCAGTAATGCGGGAAATTTACTGCCATGAAGGCAAAATACAGGCTGTGCATGTACATGCTTGGACATTTTTAAGTTCACAATATATTCTTACTATATGCATTTTTATTTAAAACAATGTCTACTGAACAACTAAAGAAATAATTTTAAGAACACACATTGGGGGTATTCTGAACCCTGCGGCTAATAGCCGATTATCCCGTGCCCCCACAGACGGACTGAACCTCGCAGCTCATGGAGGTGCGAGGGATAAAGTACACGTAAAAAAACATCAAATCGAGCTCGCGCGCCGGTTCAAAACCCCATTAATTTAACAGTTTATGCAGAATCGGTGTGTTTCCACAAGGGAGTCCTGATTTTTCTGCCCTGGAAAAATTCTATTTAATTGAATAGCCTTTCCCCCCCCGCAGTAATTTTGGCTGGCAATTAGTCACGGGGTAAATCTCGTAGCTAATTAAATACCCCCCTATAATGTAGATGATGATGTTTCCTCGCTTTCATTTTGATTTTAAGAGACTCATTATTTACTTTAAAAGGTATAAAAAAAAAAAAAAAAAATGGTCACCTTCCCGGAAGTTAAAGAAGCCTGAGCTGCAACATTATTTTTTCTTTTATTTAATGGGGACTGTAATGTAAGACCTCCCAACATGACCAATTGAAAACGCAGCACTGCACATTGAGCATGACACAGTTTCATTGTCGTTCTCTTTAAATGTCTTAATGAAAGGACAGTCATTAAGCAATTTGACAGTTAACTGACATTTTTTCTTAAGGCGGATATCCACTTATAGATATACAAACAAGAGCATGATTACGACATTCCAGTCGTGCTCTGGTTTGTATATCGAGTGATGTGCCTAGACTGAACGTTCACTCATTCATTCCAGGCACATCCCTCATCCCCCGCACATGCTGAACCTGACGAGATTGACAGGTTAACCAGCATGTACGGGCGATGTCGGAAGCGACTAGCGGGCACGCACATCGCTGGTCGCTTTCGACCAAAACATGCCCGATGCATGCACTATGCATGCGCGATTTGCAAGCGATTGCACAATAATGACGTCGTTATTGTGCAATCGCTTGGTTAAATCGCTAAGTGGATACCCCCCTTTAGGCAGGGCCGCAAGGGGGGGGGCTAAGGGGCACGTGACCCGGGTGCCAGTGAGAGGCCGCTGGAAGGCTAGGTTGCTGCTCTTGTGGGTTTTGAGCCACATCCCGGCCTTTAGAGGCACAGAGACACAGTCAGTCTAATGTGGTGCCGGTCGCTAGCCAATCAGCAGAGACTGTTGGTCCGTGAGCTCCAATTGGTTCGCGAGCGGCGCCACATTACAATGACTGCAGTACTGACCGTTCCCCAGCGTGTGGCAGCTCCGTCCCGCGCCAACCCGAGCTCACCCACCGCATGGCCCTGGCAGGTAAGAGAAGGGAGATGGAGCGTTACGGCATCTTCCCTTCTTCTGAGAGCAGCTGCGGCTGCCTCTCCAGACATATCGCCGTCCCGAAGAGTCCAATTCTGGTACGAAAAACCAGGATATATAGCATCCCTATGCCTGCTGTAATAAGTTGCAGTGATCCAACCCAGATGTCACCCCACTTTACGTGGGCTAAAGACAGCAATGTACTCCTTCCAGGAGTAAGCTCCTGTCAGTGCTGGATTAGAAACATCTACAGGGCGGTTGCCCAGGGCCCCTCACACATAAATACATTATCAGTGCAGGGGGTACTGTGGCGTAAAGTGAACTTGGTATTTACACATTATGCTTTTTAATAACATCACCAGTATATCATTTTGACAAGTTTCTTGCCCTGGAGCCCCCAACAAGCCTTAATCCATCCTTATTTCTTGTCCCGGTTGTGCCATGGTTGATGCAATTATGCAGTTGCCTTAACCCACAGCCAGGACTACATGACTTTAGCCCAGTACCACTCCAAACTTTTTATTCACACCAACTTGCTTCATACTTTTCGGACGTTCTGTAAAACAGTGATTTTCAGCCTGAAGTATCACTAACGGGTCATGTTTTGAGGATTTCTCTCTGTGGAAGCAGGTGGGATAATTACTGACCCAGGTAATTTGATTAGCTCACCTGTGCATGATGATTGAAATTCACAAAACATGACCTGTTGGTGGTACTTGAGGACTGGAGTTGAGAACCACTGCTGTAAAAGCTTGCACAACCAAAAAGAATCAATCTTTGCTAGAATAAGGTGCTTGCATAGGATAATGTAGCTAACACATGCCTGTCCAGAAGTTTATACTGTCCCCCAAAAAAACAACTAGACTTACAGATGCCCACTGTGACTGAGGCGCTTCGAGAGCAGTAGCCTACCAGAGACGTTAGGCTGCAACTTTAATGGCAAAGGAATTGGTTTTATAGACGTACATAGGGGTCTATGTACTAAACCTTGGAGAGAGATAAATTGGGTGGTAATAAAGTACCAAGCAATCAGCTCCTAACTGTCATTTTTCAAACAGCCTGTAAAGTGACAGGATCTTATTGGTTGGTACTTTATCTCCATCCACTTTATACTTCTCAAAGGCTTAGTACACTATGTAGACAGTGATTGGACACTGATAGCAAACCGATCAACGAGATTTTGTTGATATCATTACTTTGTAGGTCCATCACGTGCAGTGATTACTGCTTTAATTATAGCGACCAACTGTGACACTGAAGGTCAAGTTGGCCTAGAACACACCTGTCGCTCCAATTTGTCCCAGAGGTCCTCAATGGGGTTAAGATCTGGACTCTGGGCTGGCCCGTCCATCCAGGTTGCTGAATTTTCTGTATACCAGTCCAGCGTCGCCATGTAAACCTGACAGGTGGCATTGTCGTCCTGATAAAAACATTTGTTGTTTCCATAGAACTGCATGGGCCTCCCTACTAAGTGTTCTTGTCGAAAACGCCACATTATTGGCCATTTGGAACTTGTGTGCAATGGTATGCATGCTATGCGTTTTGCTTGTGCGGCGGTATCCAATCACTTTTGTCTACTTAGTAATGTACCGTGAGTCTTATGTCCTGTGGACCAGGGCCGGTGCTAGGGTGTTAAGCGCCCTCCTGCAAACAATAAATGTGCGCCCTCCTACAAAAGCAGATGTGTTCACATACGTCTTACCTCGTGTTAAACATGACATGTGAGCGTCGTGTGACTCTGTAGTGCTGAGCGTCTTTTCATGCAACTTTTTACCTTCAAAAGCATCTTATTCCCAAAGCATGAATAGTTAGTACAAACAGCTTCTGCTGATTAACTTTATATGCAGCATATTCTGCGTGTGACTGCGGGTGTATATGCACGCAAAATACTACGTTTGGGTCAGCGGCTGTGACACTGTAATGTAGCATTTTGCGTGCAGATACGTACATAGAATATAGGCATGCCACATATAATTTTAATCAGAAGTAGTTGCTTGTCCATCCTATTCACATCACTTTGCAAATAAGATGCATTGTAAAGGAAAAAGTCGCAGGAAAAGATGCTCGGCATGGCGTGACTAGAAGTGCTATTTAACGTGCAAGGAGGCTAGATTATGTGCACACATTTGTAGCGTTCCCTCACCGCATCCAGAAGCATGGTATCAGCCACCAGATCTTGAGATCTGTCTGCACAGCAGGCAGATCTGAAGATGTGAGGAACAATGCACAGAAGCGCACAGTAGTGTGTCCTCACTGGATGATGTGGACGATTTGTCATTTGGATTCTCCTCAAAATAACAAATCGTCCAATATATTGTCTAGTGTGTACCCAGCTTAAGCTTACCTCTCATTCACTTGACTACAATTGGTCTGTCAAAGAGTAGCGAGAAAAGGTCCTCAGCGTGCGGCAATACCTACAATGCACAAAATAATATGTTTAAATGATATTGAATACAGTTTGACAGCCAGGTCAGGTGGGGAGGAGAGGGGAGGACCCGTCCAGGGGGGACAAGAGCGGCTGTGCTGGTGGTGAAAAGACACTTAGGGCAGGTTCAGCCCGCTGCCTGTGACTGTTATTCAGTTAGACAGCACAGCGGTCATCAGGTCAGATGCAGGCAGCGGAGCGGAGAGGGGAGGAATGGGGGGACCTGGCCAGGAGGAGGAACATAGCAAGAGGTGGGAGTGTGAAGAGCCGCTCAGACGTGCTTCTCTGCAGCCGCCTGCCGCCGCCTGTCATACTGTTTGACGGGTACAGCGGCAGAAGGCAGTTCCAACAATGGACTCGGCAGCAGCTGTAGGGAGAGCACCTCTCCAGCCTGGCGCCTCCCTGCAATGCAGGCTATGCTGAGTGGGTTGCGCTGGCCCTGCTGTGGACCTAGTTACTTTATTTTTTACTGCATACATATCATCATAATAATAGTTGACAATTGGCATTGGGAACAAGTGCTGAGTGTAGCTTTGTGATATTGTGATTGTTTGAGTATACATGCCTGTTTTGGTGGTAATCGGGTAAAATAGTTTTGTGAGGTTGCAAGAGTACTATGGAAACGTGATGAGCTTGTCAGGAGAGGGGGGTTTTCAGGGAACACTTTGCAAATTTCCATTGGAGCTACAAAATTTGGATACTATGTACAACACAACCTTCACTGTTTCTTTGTACCCATCACTGTTAACTAGAGCAGTGGTTCTCAAACTCGGTCCTCGGGACCCCACACAGTGCACGTTTTGCAGGTCACCCAGCAGGTGCACAGGTGTAATTATTACTCAATGACACAGTTTAAAAGGTCCACAGGTGGAGCTAATTATTTCAATTGATTCAGTGTGGAGACATGGAAAACATGCACTGTTTGGGGTCCTGAGGACCGAGTTTGAGAACCTGTGAACTAGAGGATCATTTTCTCCTTTTAACTTCAGACAGGTCATATTGTTAGTGTTTAGTATCATTTATTTTTTTAAACCAAACTGGATGAGAATTGCTTTGATTTTATGATGGCTGCATAAGGCGCTTCCATCTTCCCCTCCCTGAATCTGGACTATTTATGCTGGTTACACACTGACAGATATATCGCCCGTTCCACTGAACGGGTGATATATCTGCAGTGCATTGGCGGGTGTGTACAGACGATATGTCAGACATATAAGACATATCGCATCTGTACTGCAGCACAGACAACTATTATTATTATTATCATTTTATTATATGGCGCCACAAGTGTTCCGCAGCGCCTTCCAAAGTACATAGACAAAAAAGTAACCATTGACTTACAATACAATACAATACAATACAGGACATGGATAAACATTGCTATATTCGTGACATTAACGCCCGCATAAGCAGCCAAGTGTTAGTTGCCCTAGTGGCTAGTAAGAGATAAATTACAGTAGGGAAAAGCACAAGAGGGTAGAGTGCCCTGCTCGAAAGAGCTTACATTCTTTAAGGGAGGGGAAGACAAACAGGAGTGACACAGAATGGGGTGCGCCGGGAGAAAGGAAGATGTAACAGCAAGTTAGGATGAGAGCTGGAAGGCTTTAATGAAGTAGTGGGTCTTAAGAGCTCGTTTGAAAGATGGTAGAGAAGTGCAGAGTCTGATAGGGAGAGGGAGGGAGTTCCAAAGGTGAGGAGCAGCACGGGCAAAGTCTTGGAGGCGGGAGTGGGAGGAAGTAATCAATTGGCATGAAAGGCGGCGTGTATTAAGTGAACGAAGAGGGCGGACAGAAGAGTGAAGGGAGATGAGATCAGAGATGTAAATAGGAGAGGAATGGGTGAGGGCTTTGTAAGTGAGTGTAAGAGCCTTGAATTGGGTTCTGAAAGGGAATGGGAGCCAGTGGAGGGCTTGCAAAAGAGGGGAGGCAGATGTAGAGCGTTTGGAGAGGAAGATGAGCCGAGCAGCAGCATTGAGCACAGACTGGAGAGGAGAGAGATGGGATTTGGGGAGGCCAGCTAGGAGAAGGTTACAGTAGTCCAGTCTGGACATGACCAGTGAATGTACAAGGGTTTTGGTAGCATCCTGGGTGAGAAAGGGTCTGATCTTGGAAATATTCTTGAGATGGAAACGACAGGACTGTGAGAGGTTCTGAATGTGTGGTTTAAAGGAGAGGGAAGAGTCCAGGATGACTCCAAGACAACGCACTTTGGGGCTAGATGAGATAGTAATGCCATCTATTAATAAAGAAATAGTGGGACATGATGTTATGTGGGAGGGTGGGAAGACTATCAGCTCAGTCTTAGACATATTAAGTTTGAGAAATCGCTGGGACATCTAGGAAGAGATTGCAGAGAGACAGTTGGAGATATGAGTCAGTATAGAGGGGGAAAGATCAGGTGAGGAAAGGTAGATCTGAGTATCATCAGCATAGAGATGATAATGGAGGTCAAAAGAGGTGATGAGTTTACCTAGAGAAGACGTATAGAGAGAGAATAGGAGAGGTCCAAGAACAAACCTTGGGGAACACCTACTGTACGAGGCTGTGGGGGGGATGAGTCGCCATGAGAGGAAACAGAGAAGGAACGGTCAGAGAGGTAGGAGGACAGCCAGGAGAGAGCAGTGTCACGTAGACCAAGGGAGTGAAGTATATGCAGCAGTAGAGGGTGGTCCACAGTGTCAAAAGCAGCAGAGAGATCAAGGAGAATGAGCAGTGAGTAGTGGCCCTTGGATTTGGCAGCAAGGAGGTTGTTGCTGACTTTTGTGAGGGCAGTTTCAGTGGAGTGGAGAGAACGGAAGCCAGACTGAAAAGGGTCAAGGAGGGAGTGGGAGGAAAGAAATGTGGTGAGGCGGTTGTAAACAATACGCTCAAGGAGTTTGGAGGCAAAAGGGAGGAGAGAGATTGGACGGTAGTTAGAGAGAATGTTAGGATCAAGGTTAGGTTTTTTAAGAATGGGGGAAACACGGGCATGCTTGAATGCAGAAGGAACAGTGCCAGATGAGAGGGAGAGATTAAGAAGGTGGGCAAGATGGGAGCAGGCAGAAGGAGAGAGGTAGCGGAGGAGGTGGGAGGGGATAGGGTCGAGGGGAGAGGTGGAAGGGGGGGGAGGACTGGATAAGGGCCTTAACTTCCTCTCCAGTCACAGGGGAGAAGGATGTCAGAGTCTGTAAAATGGATGGGGAGGGGTGATCCAGGAAAGGAGGAGGTGGAGAGCTGGGGGACTGGTTGGATATGATGTCCTGACGTATGGAATCAATTTTAGATGTGAAATAGGTAGCAAAGTCAGTGGCAGAGAGCAAGGAGGGGAGACGAGGAGGGGGTGGACAGAGGAGGGAGTTGAAGGTGGAAAAGAGACGCTGGGGATTTGAGGACAGGGAGGAGATGAGATTATTGAAATATGACTGTTTAGAGAGGGAAAGGGCAGCACTGTAGGATGACAGCATGATAATAGAGGGAAGGTCTGAGGAGAGAAAGTGAGTGAGCCAGGAAGCAAAGTTGTCAAGGAACTTGGAGGGAGGGCCAGGGGGAC
The DNA here is from genome assembly GCA_031769625.1 of Taudactylus pleione. Lineage (NCBI taxonomy): Eukaryota > Metazoa > Chordata > Amphibia > Anura > Myobatrachidae > Taudactylus > Taudactylus pleione. Next base: position 49,485,755 of record JAUIMM010000040.1, read on the forward strand.
GGTAGATGACAGCTACTCTGAGGTGTACTGGTTGGAAGAGGCGTATAGCATGAACTTCAAATGTGGAGAATGTAAGGGATGGTTCTGATGGTATATGTTGGTATGAGTAACCAGGGGATAGAAGGACCCTAACACCACCACCATGGCGACCCCCTGGCCTGGGGGTGTGGGAGAAGGTGAGGTCCCCATAAGAGAGAGCTGCAGGAGAAGTGGTGTCAGAGGGTAAAATCCAGGTTTCAGTAATGGCCAGGAGATTCAGGGAGTTGGAGATGAAAAGGTCATGGGTGGGGGCCAGTTTGTTACAGACTGATCTGGCATTCCAGAGGGCACAGGATAGAGTGACAGAGTTGATAGGAGAGATGTGAATGAGATTATCAGGGTTGCAATAGCGTGGAGATGAGAATACTTTGGGAGACCGAGATGAATAGAGTGTAGGGATCATGCGTGCTCCTGTGCTAGGAGGGGACCCTGTAGGAAGTGGGCAGGGAGGGAAGTTAAGGAGATGTGAATGAAAGTGGGGCGAAGTGACAGGGAGATAAGTAAGGGAGGAAAGATTACCAGTGGGGTAGTAGGATCCTTGGGGGGTATAAGAGAAAGAAAATGGAGTAATGGGAGAGTAGGGGGAGGAAGGCAGAGAGAGAGAAGGAGGAGGTGGAGGAGACCAGGGGGAAAGGATAGAGGTGGAGTCAGAGGGCAGAACAAAAGATTAGTTAGAAACTGAGTGAAGGGACGAGACAACATGGTCATGGTAAGGATGAGGTACAGTGTCAGCACAACAAAAATATATTATAGAGTTTAGAAAAAGTGGAGATAAGATGGGAGCAGAAATTGAATATTAGAGTAGAGAGTAGCAGTAGCTAGATCATGTAAGACTAGACCAAAGTGCTAATGTAAAATGACATTATTACAGAGTTAAGCTGATATTAACAGTATTCAGTAAGATTATCTGTTAAGCACGGAGGCAGCACAAATAGTAGCAAGTGATGGCCAGAGTTTTTGTAGCAACCAGAGGCAGCACAAATAGTAGCAAGTGATGGCCAGAGTTTTTGTAGCAACCAGAGTTCAGTTTTGAAAGTCCAGGTTATGCAGTCAGCAGGAGTTTGTAGCAGTGAGATTTTAAAATCACCTTTGTTGATGTTTTTTCTCCAAATCTAAATTAGGTTTTTAGAAGTGCAGATCGGTTGTTTCCCTTCTGTTCCACTTCGGTTCAACGCTGGTGTAACGCTAGTATTAATCTTAAAATGCACTTTTGAATAGTGCCCTTCTGAATGGAGCAATTCCAGCCAGGCTATTCCAGCCTACTAATGACCAATATGTAGGAGACCTGGCATGTTAAATTACTGATTGCTTACAAGCCCAGCACCCTCCCACTAATATGGCTAGCAATAAATTGAGTTAAACAAACACACAGCACATACCACTAGGCTAATAACAGGCTCAATGAGCTAACTAACAAAGAAACTAAAAACTTCAAACTAATATACTATGCAGTGATATGCTAAATGACATTGTTTATCAGCAAAAGTCTGAGACTTGTAGTCCGTTACCTGCAGATGGCAAGACAAAAAAACAACTAGCAAACATATCGGTACTTCTGGCTGTGTGTACGGACTACCCGTCAACCACCCATACACTTTCTGCAGGGACCCACTGGTGACTGACATCTCAACTGTCAGTGCAGTCCCATTGGCTGAACAATTGTTAAGTGTGTACACATTTGGATCGGCCAGGTGCATACCCACCCTTAGGTCTTTTTACTCCTTTAGTTTCAAGGTATTTGAGAACTTTCTTGATTTCTTTCTCTTCAATTTGTTTACTTGCTTTACCAATTTGCTTTATGCCATAGAGTGGTACTGTGATCTGGGACACTGCTCTTTTCCTTCTCAAGATGACTTGTGTTTTACCTACTTGTACATTCACTATCATAATCATATCATCTTTTTGCATGCTGTCAAACTTGTTCTTTGATTTTATCTGGTACTTTATCCTGGCTGTGAAGCATGAAGATTGTGACTGCTTATTGGTGAACATGAGAAAATACTACTTCCTTCCTCGGGTCTCAATGCCCATTGGTGCACACATGCCTGTAAGGCTGTTTTATTTATTGCTATTTTTTTTACATGTTTACTTTTATTTTAAATTGTTTGGCACATTTATATGCTGACTGTAATGTATTGGTACCCCGAGTGAACCATTGGGATTCCTATGTCCTGAACATCTATGGTACATAGTGTTGGCGTGTCAGCTGGTAAAACTCATCGGTAATGTCTCCTTCTACAAAAATTTGGCAAATTTTTATGTGATACAACTTTCATCCTTTCATGTCCCAAGCTTGCCTTACTTTGTTTCTGTACTGAAAGCATTCGTGCATATAGTACATGTCATTACTGGTATCTTTCTGGCGAGTATAGGGGAGATTTCAACTATTCCTTCTGATGTCATGCACTGCCTATTTTTAGGTGAGAGAAAGCTTTTGTCAATAGTCATGTGACTTGTAACTTCAGAGTGAATACACCATGCATGCTTTCATGATCTAAAGCACTTTTTGCTTCTTTTGATTGCTTTGTATTTTTCAGCAGATTTGTACTATCTGATCACAATCTGCAGTCAATCTTTTGTTATCAGGTTTCATCCATTAAAAAAAAAAACATTCAGATGTTTCATATTGCTGACTTCCGTTCTTACCAAAAATCTCTGACTCTGCTCTGGGCACATCGCTGTCTGAGAGCCCCCTGATTATCAAGTGTAATGAAGGGGTAAGGTGACACCGTTGACATCTTCCTACATCTTGTATCATTCACACATACACATGATGTGACTAGAGTCATCAAGTCTCATCCACCTCTTTTCTTATACCTGGCCTCCACATCTTTCGGAGGGCAGATGTTACAAGTAATTAAGCATGATGTAACAATGACTATAGTACAGCTGTACAAGCATCTGCCTCAGGCACAAGTCATGTACAGGTAATCTTCCTTCTGCTGCTACTGTATATGCAACTTATCACATGAGCTGTAATTTTCTTTTTTCTCTCTGCTAAATAGTGTTATGTGATAATTGTGTTGCCATAAAGAGGTGAACCCAAGTGATACATTTACATCGGGGCTCTGAAAAAATTCTAGCTGCACCCAGAGAATGATGACTGGGAAGCACGGCAATAAATGTTCAGCGTGAATGTTAGCACTGCTGTGCAGAATCCTAATGCAAACAGTCTTAATTACTCAGATAACTTACTATAATGTGAGTTAATCCATATTCACATTCAGCGGATAGCTGGCATTAGGCCACTGTGTTGATTATAATACTTTCTTGTTACTTTGTGTGGGTGTTTGCATATGGTGTGGTGAAAAATTTTGGAGGACGCGTCATGTTTTTGCTTAGAAGCATGCCACATTTCAGTAGCTTGTTTTTGTTAGATGTTCAGCGGAATATAAGGGTTGATTTTTGCCTGGTCCATTATTCTTTGTAAAGTGTTAGGAGATTTTATTCATAGGAACAGATGTAAGGTTGGCGCCAGCAGCTGTGCCTGCAATTTAAATTGAAAGACAAAATGTTCATCACAAATCTTAAGGAAATGCGTAATCGCCCCACTGAGTCGTGATTAAAGTTACTCGGGTTCTAGAGCTATTATACTCATCACTCCAATGTGATGCAGCAAATTTACAGTTTTTCGTTTAGATTTAAACTTGTCCTAAACCTTTTTTTTTTCTCATGCCGTAGACAGTACAGCTAGAAAAAATGAGGGCATTTACAAAGAAGTGTATTACAGCAATAATGCATGTTTGTGTGGGACTGCATATTTTTAGTCGGGATGATGAATACCGATTTGTTGTATGGAGTACAAATATAGAAATTCAGCTCACGCTCGTACTCTTTTTTTTTTTTTCATCCCTTAGCACAGCGATTCCCAACTAGTGGGCCAGGGAATTATATGCTGCATGGATGATATGTGAAATATTTTGCATAATGATGCTAAGTTATTGGGCGGATTTCAATTGTTTTAGCGTGCGCGCAATCTCCCGTCTAATGTGACAGGAGATCGCGGGACGCTATTCAATTGATGGCGTTTATCACGCTGATCGCGCCCATAGAGGTCGGGTTTAGCAGCGTAAATCGGCTACCTCGACCAAAGTGCTGGGTGCGATCGCGAAAATTGCTTTTTGAGCACCCAAATGGGTCATTTTTCGCCCATGGGGGTGCGAGCTGATATAGTGCACCGGCAGCTGATCGCGCCTGACAGGAGCAACAATTGAATAGCTGGGTCGGGCTCGAAGGGGGCTAGAAACAATTGAACTCCGCCCATTGTAGGTAAATTTATATTAGTTTGGTTTGTATGAATATTTCTTTGGGAGGAATTCAATTGAACGTGATGTTTAGCTCCGGGAATGAGCGTCTGGAGCTGTTTAACTGTCCGCATCCCGGCCGGCACTTAAGTCTGGAGTTGTAGTTTAGTGCAACTAATGCCCAAGGTTTAGTTGCGATAAACAGCATTTTCTGTCTTTGGTGCCAGACGCGATGCCGTTAGCGCACGAGGATAGCCCACAACTACCGTCACGGCACTAGTTAAATCTGATTTCTACTCGCACCTCTGGAGGGTGCAAGCTGAAGTCCTCTAGTTGTGGGTTTACAGCGCAAACAATTGAATGTGTGGGAAAGGTTGTTCATGCAATCAGATAAGATAATAATGTGTTGACATGTCTCAAATTTGGTCGTTGTGAGTTAATTGATCATGTCTCTGGTTTAATACACACCAATGTGTGATACTGCTTTCTTAAATCATTGCACTTGGTAGTGCTTTAGAGCTATAGTATAAAGGTGCATATCCACTTGCCGATAGAGGAACGACAGTACGACTACAAGATTGTAATCGTACAGTCGTTCCTCATCCTATAAGCGCCTACACTGAACGATATGTCGTTCAGTGCAGGCTTCTTCCCTCATCCCCGAGCATGCACGATCTGTCTTTATCAACAGATTGATCAGCATATTCAGGCGATGGTTGACCAGCATATTCAGGCGAAAACTACCAGCGGGAGCGCGCGTCGCTGGTCGTTTTCGACATTTTAATGCCCCATTTGTGAACGATTAATGAGCGATTGAAAGATAACGATGTCGTTATTGTTCAATCGCTCATTTTAATTGCCTAGTGGATACACACATGGGTTTACTACTCATTGATATTAGTTCTGTTCAGTGCCTAAATGGAATAAAGGCCCTCATTCAGAGCCGTACGCTCTGAGCAGAGCGCACGCTCTGAATGAGGGCCGGCCTCCATGAAAATGGAGCGTCCTTCTGGACGCTCGTATAGCTGTGGGTCACCACCCACAGGCTATACGAGCGTGCATTTTGATGGCCGCGATGGTCGAGACCATCGCGACCATCGAAATTGCGAGCCGGAGCCTGCGGTTGAGGTTTTCAACCGCAAGCTCCGGAGTGATTTTGGCTCTATCAGAGCCAAAATCACTGCCACTGACATCACTAGTGATGTCAGTGGGCCGGCTTTTGACGGGAGGCGTTCCCGTGGGAACGCCCCCGTCAGGGAGGCACGCCCCCGGCACGCCTACCAAAGGGGGCGTGCTGTCAATCAACATTGACAGCACGCCCCCTTTGATCGGACACAACGAGCGAAGACTTTCCTTCGCTCGTCGCGTCTGGCGCATGCGCACGACGGAGCTCCCTCCGTCGTGCGCATGCTCAGTCCAGAACATCGACCCACTTGCGAGCGGACAGCCGCTCGCGAGTGGGTCTGAATCAGGCCCAAAATGTGTGTGCATGTGTATATGTATATAAATATATTTGGACCACACTGGATACGTTGGTAAATGTGGTCACAAATAAGGGACTACTGGATCCCTTAATCTAAAAATTTAAAACTGATAATGGAGTACTGCCAGTTAACTAGAAAATGTAGAACTTTATTTGTTACAATAGACACCTTAATACACACAGTGGGTGGAATCACAAATATCCCAAATTATAATGCATAAAAACAGTGGCATGCGGTGAGGTCAATGGCTGAGGAGGCACACATGGAGATGAGTCTAAGTGCTGGGAGCCTGTCTCACTCCCAGGGGCATTTTATGAGAGGAAGGGGCCCGCGTGCAGACTCAGTGTGGGCCCCCTCCTCTCTCCGTCCTGTGCTGCACTGTACATTCTGGCTTAGTGCCAGAATCTACTGCGCATGCACGGGTCTCCAGGAAAACGGCATTGGGTGCCATTGTTCCCAAGGACAGTAGTACTGCGCAGGTCACAGTATTTTTTGCTGCTATGCAGTGCCGGCTCAGCACTACGGAGATGTAAGTATAAGACTGTGGGTGTGCAGTGTGGGCCCCACGGAGCCTGCACCCATTATAGATACGCCCCTGCTCACTCTCTACTCACTGTAACTCTCCCCTCACTAAACTAAGCTCTAGGGGTATATTTACTAAAGTGAGTGGAGATGTTGGCTATAGCAACCAATCAGATTCTAGCTATTAACTTCTAGAAGGTGCTAGATAAATGTTAAGTAGTATCTGATTGGTTGCTATGGGCCACCTCTCCACTTCTCTCACTTTAGTAAATATACCACCTAGTGTCCATTGATTATCCTACCTGTATCACTGTGTCTTCTCTTTCTGCTGCTGCTGACTAAGCTTCGATCTCTAAACACTGCCCCTCCTGGTCATATGACACATTCAAGGTGTCTGTCAGTGCTCAAGGCACACCCCCCATATTCAGAGGCATGCCTCTATTAGCGCTCTTTCTTTGCAGTTTACTGCCCGTTGTGTGGCCACTCCCCCAGCAGTGTCTGACTATACAGAAGCGAGACTGAGCTGTTGCTGCCTCTTCTTTCTTCTCCCTGCAGTCCCGGGGAGCTCCACAAAGCTGGCGAGTGTTAACTAAAAAAAAAATGACAATAAAGAAGATGTTTATATGTTATAAATATCTTCTTTGTATTATCCTAATCCTTATTTTTATCAAATCTCAGGAGTATGACCGGTTCTGCCTACCCTGACTGCTTGTCCCTGCATAAAAATAGTGTCCTGTAGGATAATATAGTATACATGTGTATTATTGTATTTATCAATGTTATCTTCATAACATTGTTCATGTGCCAGGTCAGTGATAACATCAGAAATGACACTAATTATGTTAATTTGTATATGGGATGAGATGGTAAATTTCAGTAGCTGGAAACATACCTGGGTTAAAGTATTATCTGCCTCAGTGTCAGGGCATTTTAGAAGCTATGGGGCATGTGTGCAGACTCTTTCCCCCCCCCAACCCCGCTTCCCCATCCGTCCTGTTCCAGAAACTTTGCTCACTCCTCTGCGGAGCCCTGTTTCCCAATATATGACTGCAATGATGGACAGTGGTAAATTGGTCGGTCCTGGGTACATTGTGTATGGTGTGAGCCCCCTGGAGTCATTGATCTGATAGATACACCAAAGCTAAGTGTATATTCTCTGTTTGAGGAATACAGTAGGCAAATTGTGGTCATGAAAGCACACAAAGCATAAAAGTATTTTTAGAAAAAGGAAAACTAAGAGCAAACAGATTGTTCATTGATTTGAAACCATTTCCAAATTAGGACATTTTCTTTCAGGAACATGGAGAATAGTTTAAAAATATATATATATATATTTTCCTCTTGTAGGCTTGTCCAACTGAGCGGTTTCTTGCTCTGTGTCCCAGTTGATTTCTGTCTTGTACTACAGTATTTCACTACCTCTATCTTGTTTACTCAGACAAAAACACTTTTCTGGACAGCCACTAAGGTGTATAAAGGTTTCTCCTTTCTTAGTAGCATAAAGCATGGATTAGCAAACTAGTAAAGTGGTTAGCTTCAGATACAGTACATAGCTATAAAATGTTTTGCCTAAAAACATAAAGCTATCAAGGTTTTGCAGTGTTTATAAAGGGCAGTACTGTTTGTCTAGTCATAAACCAACTATATATATATGAATGGCAATAGGATACAGATTCAACATGTATTTTTGGATCAATGCTATGGTGCTAGCAGGTGGTCAGTAGTTGAGTTGTTAATGTCCTTAACCACTAAACTGGCTTTTTTTAAATATTAGCGGTGTCTGTAAAAAATTATATAAATATATATATATATATGCAGAACGGTTGGTAAAAAAGATAATATATCTAATTTATTTGTACATATGAAAAACAAATGCTAGTAGTAATCATAACCTATAAACATCTATGTGCACAAATCACTAAAAATTATTAGAATATTAGCCACTCTTTTTTTTTTTGTTTCTAAATCTCTTTGTAAGTTAGGACCTTCTCTAGGTGGTGTTAGCAGCAAAATTTACCAGGCATTGTAGAAATCCCCAATTGTCTGTAAGCATGCTCCTGAGGAAGCTGGGCTGTTCAGACCCAGGGAAATGCGTTGAGCTTTTTCTGGACCACTTGGATTTACAACACTAGATTCCTGGACTATATCTCTGGATATTATTTGGACCATTTCTCTACTAAGTGACTTTCTAACTGCGGCTGTTTACCAGTGGACTACTCTAACAACTCTTCTACATTTGGACTGAGTGCTTACAGACAATTGGGGATTTTTACAATGCCTGGTAAACTTCGCTGCTAATACCACCTAGAGAAGGTCAACTTACCAAGAGATTTAGGAACAAAAATGAGTGGCCCATATTATAATAATTTTTAGTGATTTGTGCACATAGATGTTTATATTTTATGATTACTATTTGTTTTTCATACATAAACAAATAAATGTGATATATTATCTTTTTTACCAACCGTCCTGCATATATATATATATATTTTTATTTATATATTTATTTTTATTTATTTATATACTTTCTTACAGCCAGCGCTGGTATTTACATTTATTACGCTCTTTTTGATTAGAGGCTTTACAACCATCTTACTAGCTGCTGTTGATAGCACACCTATTAGCTATATATCTCTACCTTAGAATAATACAAATTTGCTGCCTTTGTGCCATCATTGCAGATGAGCTTCAGATTTCCACAGTCGATGGCAAAATCTCGACTCTAGAGCTGCATAAACACACAACGATTTTGTTACCAACGATTTTATGACGGATTTTCTGTCAGATTTTTTAAAGTGTAATGAACGATTTTTTTGAACTACAATCGATTTTTGCATATTCCCTTAATGAAAATCGTTGAGTTGACAAGTCTGACTGAACTACAAATGTGAACGGTAATCGTTCATCGTTTGACTCAGAAAGTGAACAATTTTTTCAAACGATTATCGTTAAACGATGTCGTTTAACGATAGTCGTTCAAAAAAATCGTTGTGTGTATGCAGCTTTAGTATCAAACCATCAATGGTTAATAACCATCCCTAAAGTTAGGATGACCGTTGAAATAAAAAATATGCATGTACTTATGAAGTAGGGATTACTTTAATTCTGTGTTTTATGCATGGCTAATAAAACATATGGTATGTATTCTACACAGAAGCGTTTATCCACACTTGTTTTTATTAACATTATGTAAAAATTAAATGTTATATAAACCATAGATTTCAGAGTGCATATTTGGCTATATCATTTCTCAGACATGAGGCTACTACTGTTTTATTCTGTGAAATGAGTAGAGTTTTTATATAGCGTACTTTAATTTACCTTAGTGAACCTGTTGCTGAGTTCTTCATTGACTTTTTCTTTGCTTACATATTATTATATTACTTCTTATTGTGTAATAAGTAACAAAAATAGGGTTCTTCTTTGATCTTGCTTGTATTGCTATAATCCTGGTGAAATGCCAAGGGGGAATATTTAATTTTAGCTTTTTTTTTAGGACCAACACTGATTGTTTAATTCTTAGCAGACTGGGTTCCAGTTTTCACAATGTATCTGGCATCACTTCAGAGGTTGTCAGAGTAGTACAGATTCAGCTAGTAGGCATGTCCAGTTCTCAGGAACATATGTTAAAAGATGAGGGATGATAGGCCACAATTATGTTTGTGGCAAATGGCAACTTCCCTTGACTTCATTGCTCAACAGTGCCAGGCAGAATTCCACCTTTGCTGAAATTTTCCAGGCAGTGTTTGAGCTGCAGTGGGTCTGGTCCCATGTGCCATCTATAGACAGGGGTTTTCACAAGCTATCCTGGCAGCAGATGTACCCCTAAGACTTTAGGCTAGGTTCCCTAAATTAGTAATTTGTAGGCAAATTGGATGACTGGGATGTGGTCAATATCCAGACTGCTGGGATTCTGGCGGTCAGAATTCAGAAAAGGCAAGCAGTGGGGTTGGATTGGATGGTTAGGGGGAGGCTTAAGGTTAGGCACTAGTGGAAGGGTTAGGCACTAAGGGGGAAGGGTTAGGTTTAGGATGCGGGAAGGTAGAGGTTAGGTTTAGGTACTAAGGGTGAGGTTAGAGTTAGGCATCGGGAGGGGATAGGGAGAGGGGGAGGGTTAGGATACTGACCAAAAAGTGTCGGTATTCTAACCCTGTTGGGATTCCAGCGTCGGGATTCTGACCACTGGAATCCCGAACACCGGCATCCCATACACAACCTTATCGGCAAGCATTTTTCTGGCTTGCCAATAAGCTCCTGTGGTTTCTTCCATATGAGTTTGTGGTGGTCCCCTACTCGAGTGAAGGTGAAACTAAAGCAAGGGTCAGGGAACTTTTTTACCTTTTACCCCAAAATATATTTAGATACGCCGACGTTACCCCCTTGATTTGAAAGGAAGGAAATCATATAGTAGTGCTCCCATATAATGCCCCTTTAGTAGTGCCCCCATATAGTGCCCCTGTAGTAGTGCCCCCTTATAATGCCCCTGTAGTGCAGCTTGTACAAAAATAACAAAAAAACCACTTACTTTAATCCCCGCTCCTGCATCTGCCGCCGTCATGTCCGCCCAGCTGCTCCACAGTACTATGGGAGAGACGTCATAACGTCTATCCCATAGTGCGCATGGAGAGAGCCGGAAGCTGGAGTTCAGAAGAGAACTCCAGCCTCCGTCTAACGCGACGCTGCAGGGAAGGAGCCGGGCGCCCGCTGGTAATAACATCTCAGCGGGCGTCCAGCTTAGAGCCTCCCTGCAGCACAGCCGGGCATGAATATGAATCAGTCTGTATTATAGAATGATTCATATGCATGCCCGGCTGTCTGTCCATTACCCCCAGGAATTTAATTTTTACCCCATGTGGGGTAATTTACCCCTGTTCCCTGACCACTGAACTAAAGAGTGTGGGTCCTTGATTATGCAATTTGCTATGAACCACATCATCAAGGCCTCCTGGTAGATGACCTACTCGCCTGGGAGTCTGGAAGATCTCCCTGAAGACACACTCTGGACATTCCAAGAGAGTAGGCAAGTATTGGTTAGACAGTCTTTTAAAAAAAAAATTTTATTTACCTGCTTAGTTTTATACTTGGTGATTAAGTATATTTGTTTATTTCTTCTGCAGGGTCCATAGGGATCTACAGGGATACCATGGGGAAAATGTGGTTGGAGTGATCCAGGCACCAAACAGTTAAGCTTTCAGCTCCCAGGATGCCTCAGGTCCTCCTCCACATATACCCCGCCCTTGGCCACAGGCATTCAGTTTTGAGTTTGGTGCGGCAGGATTCAGACGCATCTTTATAACAGGGGTACTGTATGCAGTCCCAAGCTTTTTATTTAATGTTTTATTTTATTTACTTTTACTTTAAAGCAAGCAGCACTAGGCGTCCTAATTAGATGCCTGTGCTGCTGCTCCACCTACCCCAGCCGGCGCCGCAACACCAGTAACCAGACTGGTGATTTCGACGGGCACCAGCGGAGCTTGGCTAGGGGCGATGCTGGGACCCCGGGACTGCAGCCGGAAGCACGGGGACGCAGGTAAGGTGGTTCCAAACTCGCGGGGAACCACGTGGCAGTCTGTACCTCCGATGGTTGAAAACCTGTCAGAGGTTGCTGTAGTGGGGCGACCACTGCATCCGTTGCCCCACTAGACCACCGGGGCAAGTCAGTCTGGCGCCGGGGACAGTGGCGGTGGCCATGTTATAAGGCCAGCGCACCGGGGGTTGATACAGCAGCCCCTCCCCCGGCCCAGACGCTGATCCAGCTGAGGTTTTTCCACGTCTGTGTTGCTTTTCCTACCCTCCTCTATATATGAGATGCACAGCGACCACTATCATTGTTGTGCTGAAGCTGCTAGTCTCTGGAGGCTTGATCTAGTCTTCCTGTATACCTTTCCCCAGAGGCCAGTTTTATACAGTGTGTGTTTTTGTGTGTGTTTTTCAAATTGTACTTCACATTTATTTTTATTTGTGAAGGCAGTCAATTTGCACTTATTTATGTCAAAGAATATGAGTGAACAGGAAACTGAGGCCCTGGTGCTGGTTTCATGTAAAAGTTGTTTGGTGGGCTTGTTCCCTCAGGGCTTTATGCAGGATGGTTTGTGTGCTGTTTGTTATAAAATACCACCTCACCAGTACAGTCTAGCAGCCCCTGTACAGGAGCCATCTTGGGTGTCCTCCTTGTCTCAGGTGATGACGCAGCTAGTGGACCGTTTGCTGCTCCCACGCTGCCTACCTTAATGGGATACCCACAACAGTTACAGCCTGCTATGTTTGTTCCCCCTGTACATCATTCCCGGATGTGATATTTATGCCCTTTCAAGTCGAGTACGGCTCAGTCAGCTGCTGCATTTCAACAAATGTTGCAGACAAACAGACCGGTAGTGACAAAAGCACCTAAGCGGACGATATAATTTTATCAGTCTGCACAGAATGTAGATTCAGGCTCATCATCGGAGGAATCTGATGATGCGCTGGGTTCTCCTCCAGGGTCTATCTCCGGAGAGGAGGACCATCCTTCTACAGTGGATGTTCCTTCTTTGGTAAGGGCGGTCAAATCAATCCTAATTATACAGGATGATGAGCCAGCTCCTAGACCTAAGGTTCCTTTGTTTAAACACCAGAAGGTGGTAAAAGCTGAGTTTTTTAAGTCTGAGCAGCTCACTGAACTTATGGAAGAAGCATGGAGTAACCAGGATAAACTGTTCCATGTTACAAAAAGATTAGTATCTTTGTATCCTTTTCCACGTACTGAATGTACTAAGTGGGAAATCTCTCCTACTGTGGAGGCCCATGTGACACATTTAGTCAGGAGTGCTATGTTACCTATACCATCAGCATCTTCCCTTAAAGATCCTACAAATACTGTAGAAAACTTGAAACATGTCTTAAATCACTGTTTTCATTGTCTGGAGCGGTTACTCGACCAGCTATGGCCGCGGCTTAGCTGTCCAAGGCTGTTGAAGAATGGACAGGGTCATTGGAAGATCCTCTACCGAATGCAACCAGAGAACAGCTGACAGATATCTCCCACATATGGGCCTCTTTATTTTGGAGAAGCTGCAATAGATGCTGGGCTTCTGGCTTCTAAAGCATCCGCAGCTTCGGTTGTTGTTCGTAGAGCCCTTTGGTTAAGGTCCTGGAAAGCAGATACGGTATCTAAGAAGGCTCTGGAATTCTTACCTTTTTATGGGAACATACTTTTTGGAGCATAAATGGATAAGATAGTGGCTACTCTGGCAGCCTCAAAAGCTGCAGGTCTGCCATCAACAGCTACATCAAAGTCTAGCCATCTTCTTTTCAGTCCATTCGCCCTCAGGGAAGAGCAAAACGAGTCTTCCTCCAGACCGTTTAACTCTCGCAGGACCACCAAGCAAGAGCCTAAGAGGTCCTGGCCGGTCAGACGTCCAGCCTCTAAGCCGGACGACAAACCCTTTGCCTGATGGGGCAGGCCTCCTCCTGGGGGATCCCAGGGTGGGAGGCTGACTTCTTCAATTTGCAGACTATTGGGTCCAAGAAGTGGTCTCTCAGGGGTATGCTCTCACTTTCTGGAAGCATCCTCCCCAGAAGTTTTTATGTACAACTATCCCATCAGATTCTATCAAGGCCTTGGCCCTCCAGGAGGCTGATAATACTGGTTACTGTGGTTCAACACGGAAGGGGTTATTGCTCCAATCTATTTTTGGTTCAGAAATCAAATGATTCTCATCACCCTATTCTAAATCTGAAACCCTCAACAAGTTTATCTTGGCAATGGAACATGGGGATTTTATGGCTTCCCTGGACATTCAGGATGCATATCTGCAGGTGCCTATTACACCGTCCCACCAACAATTTCTACGGTTTGTTGTCCTACAATGACATTACCAATTGGTCTATCAACGGCCCCTCGGGTCTTCACCAAAATAATGGTGGTTATGACTGCCTACCTCAAGCGTCAAGGAATCAGAAAACTCCCATACCTGGATGACCTTCTGATATTGGCACAGTCTCCAGCTGTTCTATAACACCATCTCTAACTGACCATTGCCTGCCTACAAACGAATGGCTGGATCATCAATTGGAAGAAATCCTCTATTTCTCCAATACAGCGGAAGGTACATCTGGGGACACTTTTGGATTCTCAGGCACAATTGATGTTTTTGCCAGAGGACAAGATTTCGGCCCTATTATTGCGAGTACGCAAATTGCTATGCAAGCGAAGGGTATCCATTCATTCAGCAATGCAAGTCCTGTGGGTCAATGGTGTCCACCTTCGACATGGTGGAATATGCTCAGTTCCACTCCAGGCCCCTGCAACAATTGATTCTCTCCCGGTGGAATAGGCAGTATCATCTAATACGGTCCCAGAGGATCCTTCTCACTCCGCAGGTTCGGCTCTCTCTCACGTGATTGCTACAAAAGGCTCATCTGGACAAGGATCACCCATTCTGGATTCCAAATTGGGTGCTCCTCACCACGGACGCCAGTCTTCGTGGTTGGGGGGCGGTGACAGGTCATCATACCTTTCAGGGAAGATGGACAAATCAGGAAAATGACCTGCCCATAAACATCCTGGAGCTTCGCACAGTATACAAAGCACTCATCCTGGCACAGGACCTACTCCAAGGCAGTCCAATCCAAACCCTGTCTGACAACAAGACCACAGTAGCCTATCTCAATCATCAGGGAGGCACGCGAAGTCATGCAGCCATGAGGGAAGTGACAAACATTCTGATCTGGGCAGAACGTCATCTTCCAGCTATATCGGCAATATTCATTGCGGGAGTCCTCGACTGGGAAGCAGACTTCCTAAGTCATCGGGACATACAAGCCAGAGAGTGGTCTCTCCATCCGGCAGTTTTTCAACTTCTGGTAAACAAATGGGGCCTACCAGATGTGGACCTCATTACCTCACGTCACAACCACAAGGTTCCAAGTTATGGGTCCAGGACGAGAGACCCCTCTGCCACCTTCGTGGACGTGCTGGCAGTGCGGTGGTACTTCAAGCTGGAGTATCTCTTTCCTATGATTTCCCACCTCCCAAGGGTCCTCAGGAAATTCAAGCAGGAAGGCGGCACAGTAATACTGGTAGCTCCTGCTTGGCCCAAGCGCCATTATTTCACCGACATACGGAATATATCCATAGACACTCAGTTTTCTTGTACTCTATGGCCGGATCTGTTAGCGCAGGGTCCCTGCCTGTATCCAGACCTACCTCGTCTATTTTTGAAGGCGTGGCTCTTGAGTCTTGCATCTTAAGACCCAAAGGATTCTCCAGCTCTGTGATTCAAATGATGCTTAGGGCATGAAAGCCTTCCCCTGCCCGCATCTGTTAGTTTGGCATTCTTTTGGTCAATGGTGTTCTCACAGAAAGTATTACCTAGGTTTTTAGGGTTTTCCGGGTACTTGCTTTTCTCCAGGCTCGGTCTCCTTTGGCCACTCTGAGAGTACAGGTTTCTGCACTGTCAATTTGCTTCTCTGCCGGATGTTAGAATTTTTTTTCAGGGTGTTCTCCAAGTGCAGCCACCCTTTGTCACCCCAGTGGCACCGTGGGATTTGTCTTTAGTTCTCAAGAGGTTACAAGCTCCCCCATTTGAACCTCTGGACTCAGTGGATTTGAAGTGGTTGACAGCGAAGACACTTTTTCTCCTCGCTATCTCTGATTTGGCAGTGCTCTCTTGTTGCTCCCTCTTTTTGTTTTTTCACCAGTATAGAGCTGTCTTTCATAAACTGGCGGGTTACCTCCCTAAGATAGTGTCCCATTTTCATGTCAATTAAGAGATTATGGTTCCAGCTTTTCACTCTTTAGACCTTTCCGTAGGTGAAGCCTTCCTGGATGTAATTCGTGCTCTCCGTATCTATGTGGCTCGTACAAACTGTCTTAGAAAATTAGATGCTCTTTTTGTGTTATATGGTTTTCACAAACGAGGCTGGCCAGCTAATAAACAAACTGTGGCTCGATGGTTGTGTATGATTATCTCTCAGGGTTACACACAGGCTGATCTCCTTGTTCCAAACATGGCAACAGCACATTATACCCGGTCTGTGGGACCATCATGGCATTTTGTTGTGGTGCCTCTGCTGAACAATTGTGCAAGGCAGCCACATGGTCTTCTGTCCACACTTTTCTTAGGTTCTACACCTTTCACATTTTTGCCTCTCAGGATGCTTCTTTTGGGTTCTCCTTTCTGCTCAGGAGCGTCCCCACCCTTAGGGCAGCTGCTTTAGGACATTCCCATGGTATCCATGTAGATCCCTAAGGACCTGAAGAAGAAAATAAGAGTTATGGTAGACTTAACTTTTGTTAACTCTTTTTCTTCAAAGTCCATAAGGTCCACAGGGCACCCACCCTGACGCAACTGGCTGCATTGGGTAATTTTTCTTTTGGTCACGGTTTCTCTCATCTTGTGTGAGACTGTTTCTGGGGTACGATTGTTCTTCCTTCTCTTTCCTTCTCCTGCCTTGGGCTTGTTCACAAACTGAAGGCCTGTGGCCAGGGGCGTGGTAAATGTGGAGGAGGACCTGAGGCATCCTAGGAGCTGAAAGCTTAACTGTTTGGTGCCTGGATCACTCCAACCCCATTTACCCTATGGTATCCCTGTGGACCCTATGGACCTCGAAGATAAAGTGTTAACAAAGGTAAGTCTATCATAACTCTTAATTGTTTTTCCTAGGTTTTCTTTTCCTTTTCTCCAATGTATATATGGTGTGTAGTAAATGTATGCATGCTGTATATTTGTAGAAGAGAAATTAAAATGATGGCAAGTATACGATGTACTACAAGAAATTCAAAAGACTGGAAAGACTGATAAAAGTGGCTGCCTGCTCTGTTCCACCAGATGGAGATTGATGTTCTAAGGTTGCCAGACTTGATATGTTAATTTTAAGCAATCTGGCTTACAATTGTCACTGCCAGCCCACTTAAAGGGACAATTTTCTCTCTCTTTCATTGTTTATGTCCATTTTTTAGCACCCTGATTTTATTCAAAAGAATACTTTCCTACTCACCTGGAAGTTGAGGGAGGCTCCCGATTTTTTGCGTACCCCCCGCGCCCCCAAAAGAGTGGCCACATCCTACCAACTACCTGGTGAAGTAGGCAGGATGGGGAGATAATACCGGATACAGGACATTGCCGGGTTCGTAGAGAGGGGTCTGGGCTAAAATTATGCAAATTGCTTTGTTGTGGATGACCGCATCCCCTCTCTGGCTTCTGCCAGAGATGTGACATTAAAAATTGGCAAGTACGCAGACATGATATATTATAAGAAATTGACGCTAGTGCATATTGCTTTACGTGAAGACCCATGCACACACAGTGGCCCACTCATTTTATTTATGCTAGTAGCATTAAGCACCAATTTAGTGTGATTTTAATATTCAATCTTCCATTCAGGACTGGTTTGCCCCAGCACACACCGTGTGACCTGTGGCTGGAGACTAGGCCCACGTGGCCAAGATAGCAGCTGCTGTAATTAAGGGATTAACCCTCATACTGCACCACCATTTTCAATTAACTAACTGTGCCAGGACCATTGTGTATAAAAACAAGTTATTTAATAAACAGTCCTATGTACCAGTATAACAATGCATAGATATATCGAATGTTTAAAAGTGTATAAAATGTATGAGTATGCAAAATGTATATATTTTACAGTGTATTTTAATATGTTATATTTAGTGCAGTGTTTCTAGGTGTAGAATTGTATGTTTAAATGTATGGATTGTACATTTCTATTATTATTTAATATTTTACTAGCGACCAGCCCCTGCTTCGCACGGGAGCAATTTAATCTCGCCACAGCCTCCTGCATCTCATAACAATGTATTCTACACCATGTCACCACAAGAGATTAGCCCTAATGAACAGACAAACCCCTAAACCAGGGACTTTCTGAGAGAGAGATTGATTATAAGGATTTGTCCACTGGGATGTGCTGGGAAGTGCAAGAGGTTCATGGATGAGAGATTTGTATTGCAGATAACGTAAGTATTATCAGCAGCATGTTCCGGGGCTGAGATACCTGTGGCTATTTCCGCAGCCTCCATGTGCACCACTCCCCAGCTGCCGAACATGGCGATGAGCAATGCCCTCTTTGCACAATGTGCCCTGTATTTCCCGGGCTTCCTGTTGAGTTTCCTCGCCGTGGTGTCCCTGTCCAAGAACAGCGCTGACTTCCATGGAAGGTATCTCCTTGTTCCCTGAGGGCGTGTGGCTGAGCGGGTACATCACGCTGGAGAGGGAGCACTTCATGATGGATGAGTGGTGGCCATAGTCTGCTTGCACTTTAGGGATTGACATTGGAATCAGATAGTTACAAACCATTAATGTTTTTGTCCCGATGGTAGTGTTTTTACCATTTGATGGTGGAGGTCCAATGTTTGCTACCATTGAATGGATTTCATTCGATGTTATGATGGTTGCTTTTTTTTAATTAAATTCTTGATAGCTATGCCTCCCCCTGGCTCCATCCTGACTACTGTGTTTGCATCAGGGCATCTTCATGGGTTTGTTGGAGGTTGTCTTTCACTCTCTGTGTGCCTCAGACATAACCCTGCTCAGTTCCTGACTCCCTTTCATCTCTAGGTTGCTGCAAAGCAACAGGGAACATCTCTGATTGGCTCTCTGTGACAGTAAGAACCAATCACAGTTCAGCTCTCTGCCCAGCAGCAGTCAGTCACTCACACAGCTCAGCAGTTTTTTTATCTGTGACTTGCTTCAATCCAAGCCTCGGTTTCAGATGCTCTCTTGCTGTTTCAGCACCCTGGCCAGCTCCTATGCAGCAGCTTGGTTCTAGATTAGTTTGCTGTGACTTGCTTCCCTTTTGTCACAGGTGAATGGTTCATACACTTAAACCTTCCTCGACCAATGCTGTATAGAATAGTGAAAACCCCATCAAAATCAGTCTAGTGGTTCAAGAGGAATATAGTCGGCATCCCGGTGTGCAGGATGCCGACGGTCTGAATACCAGCACCGAAATCCTGACAGGTTGGGATCCTGGCACCAGGATCCTGACCGTCGGTAACCCGAAGGTAAGTATCGGGGTGTTAAGGGGAGGTTAGGGTTAGGTAGCAGGGTTAGGTATTAGGGGAAAGGTTAGGGTTAGGCACCGGGGAGGGAGTGTTAGGATTAGGGTGCGGGGAGGGGGAGGTTATTGTTAGGCGCTAGGGGGGGAGGTTAGGTTTAGACACCAGGGGGTGAGGTTAGGGCTAGGCACGAGGGAGGTTTAGGGTGTCGGGATTCTGGCTGTCGGTATTCTGATTAGCAGCATCCCGACAGCTGGGATTTCATACCCAACCCATTTAAGAGATTAGCCCGAATGAACGGACAGAACCGTGTGTGTGTGTGTGTGTGTGTATGTGTATATATGTGTTTATATATATATATATATATAAAGAGAGGAGGAGAGATTTTATAAGGATTTGCCATGGTTTGAGCCTCAATGTGCTCCAACGGAGGAAGGGAGAGAAAGTGAATACAGAGAATTGACAATGAAAGAGCAGAAAGATCAAGGATAATTAATGGCCTCTAGGTTTAGTAGTGAAGGGAATGAATGCAGGCGCAAGAGGGTCCAGTGTATAATATAAGATTAATAAGAATAATATAATATACTTTAGCACAGTTGATTAGTGATGACAAGGTACAGATGTATCCACATACATCTTAATTCCTTGCGCGTCAAACAGCCCTTCTAGTCGCGCCATGCCATGGCGTAACTCTGTAGCACCGAGCATCTTTTCGTGCAACTTTTTACCGCCAAATGCATCTTATTCACAAAGCGATATTAATATGATGCACAAGCAGCTTCTGCTGATTAAAATGATAGGTGGCATGCCTATATTATGTGTGCATGGAGATACACCCACAGTAGCACTCCGAATATAGAAAAGACACTAACAGCCTTCTATATGGGTCCTGGATGATTTCCCCACTTTTTAATGCACTTCTCCCAGGTCAGTTTTTGTAGAAAAGTCACATGACCTCAGCATGAGTCCCGCATATTGACACTTATAATTGAGTCTCGCAATACTCGGGTGCGCGCATTACCGCAATATATGCGAGTTTTGTGATACAAGTTTGCTTTCGAGAAATTGCATCTATTTGAATTGAACCCAAATCATTACTGGACACACACACATACATTACTCTACTCCCCTTATTGACGTCCCCAGATAGACCAAACTCATAGGATCTAGATCATTCTACCTTTCTACTCTCAGTAGCCACCTTCTCCTGTTCCTCTGGACCGGAGGATTCCCTAATAATACTAATTACCTCAGGACCATTGCTTCCTGCTGAAGGATTGCACCATGCTGTGAGAATCTGCCAAATTATAGATGATTCTTTATTCTTTTTGTCTCTGTTATATATATATATATATATATATATATATACACATATACAACGTGTAGGGGCGGCGGCACTCGTCAATAATTCTTTCAAAAAGAAGGGTCACAGACCATCAATGGTGATTCAACGTTTCAATCTTAATAGATTTTCATCAGGAATAAAAGACACTTACCTAAATACATTTCTATTCCACCCCAAGTGCACTGAAGCCCGAGTCCATCTGAGACACGTGTTGACATCATCACGTTGCGCAATTGAAACGGATGTGACGCCCACCAGTCAGAAGTTACTGTGGCAACAGTAAACAAAAGACAGTGAGCCCTACACTACATATAACAAGCATAAAAAACAGCAGAATCAGAAATAAAGGATACCAAAATATATATCAATAGGGAAATATTAGGCAGAGCATTGGCACTGATAATAAATAGCAACGAATGAATAAATCAAAGAAAACAGGCTAGACCCAAATTTTCATTCAAACCATACCGTTGTACGGTATTCAGAATGTATTCAGAATGTGAATCCAGCGTGCTTCACATTTCAAAAGTGCTTTCGCTCTGTCCCCTCCTCTCAAACTTTCTGGCACAAAATCTATCATTTTATACCGTAAGGTGGACAGTGCATGTTTATGTTCTTTAAAGTGCCTAGCGACTGGTTGCTCATCATCCCTACCCTGCAGGGCTAATCTAATGGATGACTTATGTAAGGACATCCGTTCTTTAAATTGTCGTGTAATTTTACCTACATACATGTGTCCACACGGGCACCTGATATAGTACACAACAAATTGGCTAGAGCAGATCAAAACATGTCTAATTTTAAACCTTTTGCCCGAGTAAGGTTGAACAAAAGTATCACCTGTTTCTAGGTAACCACAAGTAGTGCAGCCAAGACATTTATAGTTACCCAGTTTTTTCGTTAGAAAATGGGTAGATTGAGTGGATTTTTGTCCAGAGATATCCGTATGAACCAGCCAGTCACTTAGGTTTTTACCACGTTTATAGCATGGCAGCAGATTAACATTCTTTAATAGTGGCAGATCTTTATCAGTATTTAGCATGGGCCAGAAATGTTTAGCTGTATTAACCAATTTCTTACTGCTGGCAGAATAGTTGTTGACCCACACCAATTTATTATCAGTGTTACTTTTTATAGCAGAGTAAAGCCCGCAATAAAGCGATGTCAGGTCCTAAAGAACGCACCCTTTACTCTGCTATAAAAAGTAACACTGATAATAAATTGGTGTGGGTCAACAACTATTCTGCCAGCAGTAAGAAATTGGTTAATACAGCTAAACATTTCTGGCCCATGCTAAATACTGATAAAGATCTGCCACTATTAAAGAATGTTAATCTGCTGCCATGCTATAAACGTGGTAAAAACCTAAGTGACTGGCTGGTTCATACGGATATCTCTGGACAAAAATCCACTCAATCTACCCATTTTCTAAGGAAAAAAACGGGTAACTATAAATGTCTTGGCTGTACTACTTGTTACCTAGAAACAGGTGATACTTTTGTTCATCCTTACTCGGGCAAAAGGTTTAAAATTAGACATGTTTTGACCTGCTCTAGCCAATTTGTTGTGTACTATATCAGGTGCCCGTGTGGACACATGTATGTAGGTAAAACTACACGACAATTTAAAGAATAGATAGCCTAACAGAGGTCATCCATTAGATTAGCCCTGCAGGGTAGGGATGATGAGCAACCAGTCGCTAGGTACTTTAAGGAACATAAACATGCACTGTCCACCTTATGGTATAAAATGATACATTTTGCGCCAGAAAGTTTGAGAGGAGGGGACAGAGCGAAAGCACTTTTGAAATGTGAAGCACGCTGGATTCACATTCTGAATACCGTACAACCGTATGGTTTGAATGAAAATTTGGGTCTAGCCTGTTTTCTTTGATTTATTCATTCGTTGCTATTTATTATCAGTGCCAATGCTCTGCCTAATATTTCCCTATTGATATATATTTTGGTATCCTTTATTTCTGATTCTGCTGTTTTTTCTGCTTGTTATATGTAGTGTAGGGCTCACTGTCTTTTGTTTACTGTTGCCACAGTAACTTCTGACTGGTGGGCATCACATCCGTTTGCATTGCGCAACGTGATGACGTCAACACGTGTCTCAGATGGACTCGGGCTTCAGTGCACTTGGGGTGGAATAGATGTGTATTTAGGTAAGTGTCTTTTGTTATGTAATTTATTCCTGACGAAAATCTATTGAGATTGAAACGTTGAATCACCACTGATGGTCTGTGACCCTCCTTTTTGAAAGAATTATTGACAAGCTATATATATATATATATATATATATATATATATATATATATTTTGTGACACAGTCAGATCAGGGGTTCCCTCTCCTGGGTAGAAGGACTACTTTCTTACACACACCCACAGCAGCAGGGAAGCAGCACACCAGTCTGGATGCAAGTACAAGCTGGTCGGCGCCAGTCTTTATTGTACAATGTCAGAAATAACATAAAGAAAACATAAACATAAATCCTAGCCCTGTCGGGGCACTAACTTCACAGGTGGTTCCCTCACTACCAGAACCTGGCAGGGCCTAATGCCCTCACCAGCAACAAAGGCACAGCACAACACTCACAGATAGGTTTTCCAAGTGTCTCTGAGCAAACTCCCTGTCTGCTCTCCCAGGTGAGACACTCAGCCCTAAACACACTAGGCTTATATTGGCCACTCTCAGGTGGGAACCCTAACAAGCCTGTTACCAGGCCGCGAGAACCAAAACCTGGAGTGGCCGTGGGTGGAGCCCTCCCTCTCCTCTCACCCACAACCCCCAGGTCCCAAACCGGCTTTTCAAAAAGCCGAGACTCAAGCCTGCTACACTGCAGACTTTCTCCTGGAGGTTTAAAACACATAAGACAGGAATCTGGGACAAATGTACCTGCCACAGACCACTTTACCAGTGATCCTATCACATATCACCC
The DNA here is from genome assembly GCA_031769625.1 of Taudactylus pleione. Classification (NCBI taxonomy): domain Eukaryota; kingdom Metazoa; phylum Chordata; class Amphibia; order Anura; family Myobatrachidae; genus Taudactylus; species Taudactylus pleione. Next base: position 49,509,327 of record JAUIMM010000040.1, read on the forward strand.
CCCCTTTGTTTCGACCTGTGGGGCGGAACAACTGAAGCCCCCAAACAATGAACGCGTGACAACGCGTCAGCATTGGCCAGCTGGCTTCCTGGCCTATGTTCCACTGAAAATTTAAAAGTTTGTAACGCCAAGAACCATCTCGTAATACTCGCATTACTGCCCTTATTTTCAGACATCCACTTCAAAGGGGCATGATCAGTGATCAATTTGAAGTTTCTTCCAACCAAGTAGTATCTGAGAGCCTCTAACGCCCACTTTATGGCCAACGCCTCCTTCTCCACTGTGGCACTGGGTAGGCATCGAATTTTGAAACACTGTTCAACTTTCGGAAGTCATTGCAGAAACGCACACTCCCGTCGGGCTTTGGAATCAACACAATGGGACTTGACCATTCACTATGTGATTCTTCAATAACCCCTAACTCTAGCACATTTTTAATTTCTTTCGATACCGATTCTCCTTGTGCTTCTGGTAACCTATAGGGCTTTAGATTAACTTTAACCCCTGGGTCAGTGACGATGTCATGTTTAACGACCGAGGTTTTCCCAGGTACGTCAGAGAACAGCACCCTATTTCTGATCAGAAACTCCTTGACCTCTTGTTGTTGAATTGCCGACAGGGTTTTTGCCACTGTCACTTCGGGAACTAAGGGCCCTGGACTTACTGGAGGGGCTCGGATGGCCGACAGTACCGTTCTATCTGTCCAGGGCTTTAACAGATTTATATGGTATATCTGTTCCGGCTTTCTTTTCCCCGGCTGGTAAACTTTGTAATTGACCTGTCCCACTCTTTCTAAGATTTCAAAGGGGCCTTGCCATTTAGCCAAAAGTTTATTTTCCACAGTGGGAACCAATACTAACACTCTGTCCCCAGGAGCAAAGCTGCGTAACCGAGCATTGCGGTTGTATACCCTCTGCTGTGCCTGTTGAGCCTGTTACAGGTGCTCTCTCACTATCGGCACCTCTATAATAGGCAATGGAACTATTAGTTGTTCCACAATATCTTCCCCCTTCTTAGTCACCTGATATAACAAATCCTGACACATTGCCATGTGGGGATAGGACAAAGGACTATCAGGATCTACGGGTTTACCATCAACTACTTTTACATTCTCCCTGGCTTTTACCAAAGTAGGGTCATTCAACTGCTCGACGGCAAAGACCTCTCTTCTGACCTCTAAATCAGGCAGACGATCAACTGGCCCAACAACTCTTCCCACCTCAATGGGAGGAACATCAGTTGGCGGACCACCGTCACGCTCCGCATTCTCTAGTTCGCCAATCATAGTAGAGAAAAGGAATAACTCTGACTCAGAAGAAACTCCCTCCTCCACTACATCGACAACCTTCTCAAATGGATCGGGGTTGTTCACTTCTGGAACAAAACGGCTTTCCCACAACTTCCAGAAGTGAGCAAAGTCTCTCCCCAATATTGCATCGTACATCAGGCCATGCACCAAACCCACAGAAACTATAGCCGAACCACATGGTGTCTCGATGTTCACCTCGGAAGTAACATAATATCGAGTATCCCCATGTATGCAGGTCACACCAACAGTTTTCCCCTTATGCCTCAAGGGGTACACCAGCTCAGCTTTCATAAGTGTCACCAAGCTTCCAGAGTCTAACAGTGCCTCTACTCGGTTGCCACCTACAGTGAGTACACACATGTGCTTATCAGTCTCAGCCTGCCGGTCAGCCGTATAGGCTGTCTGTGCAAAGAAAGACGCCCTGCGGTAGACATGAGCAGTATCACATTGCATAGGTTCAGTTGTAAGTGAACAATTAGCGGAAATATGGCCGAAGTCACCACATCGGAAACACTGAGTCATATTAATGTCAAGTCGTTTACGAGGCAAGAACCTTCCTGGCCTGGCAGGCCTGTCTCCAGGTTCTACACCCTCAGTCTTAGGTACATTCCACCGCCCAGCACCCTTCTCCCCTGGAACAGTCTTACCAGTGTCTGTGGGAGTTCGCCGGTGCGCCATCGGGGCTCGGTGGGGCATACTCATCAGCTCCTCTGCCGCCACGTACCTCTCCACCAGCTCGACCAACTGGTCCGCGGACTTAGGGTCTGCATGGCTCAACCACTTGCGCAGAGTCACAGGTAATGATCGCAGGTACCGGTCCATCACGACCCTTTCCACGATCTGTGGTCCCGTCAGCGTCTCGGGCTGTAGCCATTTTGAGGACAGATGGACGAGGTCATGCATCTGTGAATGTGGAGTCTTGTCCATATGGAACTCCCAGCGGTGGACCCATTGGGCACGAACAAAGGTGGTGACTCCCAAGCGAGTTAGGATCTCCTGTTTTAGTTTTTTATAGTCCTTGGCATCAGCCAGGCATAAGTCGAAATAGGACTTTTGTGGCTCCCCAGACAAAAAAGGTGCCACCAGACTTGCCCACTGCTCCTTGGGCCAACTCTCCCTTTCGGCCGTTCTTTCAAATGCGGCGAGATAGGCCTCCACATCATCGCCCGAAGTCATCTTTTGGAGGAAGTGACTGGCTCGTACGGAGTGAGTGGGGGTGGGAGGACCAGTAGTAACCTCTCTGGGCCGGGCGACCAGGTGCTGTACCACCTCTCTTATGGCCTGGCTGTTTTCCGCTAAGGCCTGGCGGGTTTCCTCAATGGCGACCTGTTGAAGTCTGTTAGTCTCCTGCTGAGCTCTGGTAGATTCCTGCTGAAGTTTGTTTGTCTCCTGCTGAGCTGCTGTAGCTTGGAGCAAGGCCTTAATAATGTCCTCCATTTTGTCCTGGGGTGTAGGTTGGAAGCTGAACCTTGCCTCTCTGAGCATTGGCTGATGCCTCCTCTATGGGACACCAAGGACACAGTGTTATTTCCACACTCACAAATTGGGTGTCTGTCCTTTTAATTTTTAAATGGAAAGTTTTCCTCTCGCTGCAACTTCAGTGTGTGGGGTGCCCGCATTCTCCACCATATTGTGACACAGTCAGATTAGGGGTTCCCTCTCCTGGGTAGAAGGACTACTTTCTTACACACACCCACAGCAGCAGGGAAGCAGCACACCAGTCTGGATGCAAGTACAAGCTGGTCGGCGCCAGTCTTTATTGTACAATGTCAGAAATAACATAAAGAAAACATAAACATAAATCCTAGCCCTGTCGGGGCACTAACTTCACAGGTGGTTCCCTCACTACCAGAACCTGGCAGGGCCTAATGCCCTCACCAGCAACAAAGGCACAGCACAACACTCACAGATAGGGAGTTTGCTCAGAGACACTTGGAAAACCTGTCTGCTCTCCCAGGTGAGACACTCAGCCCTAAACACACTAGGCTTATATTGGCCACTCTCAGGTGGGAACCCTAACAAGCCTGTTACCAGGCCGCGGGAACCAAAACCTGGAGTGGCCATGGGTGGAGCCCTCCCTCTCCTCTCACCCACAACCCCCAGGTCCCAAACCGGCTTTTCAAAAAGCCGAGACTCAAGCCTGCTACACTGCAGACTTTCTCCTGGAGGTTTAAAACACATAAGACAGGAATCTGGGACAAATGTACCTGCCACAGACCACTTTACCAGTGATCCTATCACAATATATATATAGTCTGCAGTGTAGCAGGCTTGAGTTTCGGCTTTTTGAAAAGCCGGTTTGGGACCTGGGGGTTGTGGGTGAGAGGAGAGGGAGGGCTCCACCCACGGCCACTCCAGGTTTTGGTTCTCTTAGCCTGGTAACAGGCTTGATTGGGTTCCCACCTGAGGGTGGCCAATATAAGCCTAGTGTGTTGAGGGCTGATTGTCTCACCTGGGAGAGCAGGCAGGGAGTTTGCTCAGAGACACTTGAAAACCTAACCGTGAGTGTTGTGCTGTGCTTTTGTTGCTGGCGAGGGCATTAGGCCCTGCCAGGTTCTGGTAGTGAGGGAACTACCAGTGAAGTTAGTGCCCCGACAGGGCTAGGATTTATATTTATGTTTTCTTTGTTTCTGACATTGTACAATAAAGACTGGCACCGACCAGCTTGTACTTGCATCCAGACTGGTGTGCTGCTTCCCTGCTGCTGTGTGTGTGTGTAAGGAAGGAGTCCTCTACCCAGGAGAGGGACCCCCTAACCTAACTGTGTCACAATATGGTGGAGAATGCGGGCAACCACACACACTAAAGTTGCAGCAAGAGGAAAACTTTCCATTTAAAAATTAAAGGGACAGACACCCAATTTGTGAGTGTGGAAATAACACTGTGTCCTTGGATTCCCATAGAGGAGGCATCAGCCAATGCTCAGAGAGGCAAGGTTCAGCTTCCAACCTACACCCCAGGACAAAATGGAGGACATTATTAAGGCCTTGCTCCAAGCTACAGCAGCTCAGCAGGAATCTACCAGGGCTCAGCAGGAAGCTACCAGGGCTCAGCAGGAGACTAACAAACTTCAGCAGGAATCCGCCAGGCAACAACAGGTCGCCATTGAGGAAACCCGCCAGGCCTTAGCGGAAAACAGCCAGGCCATAAGAGAGGTGGTACAGCACCTGGTCGCCCGGCCCAGAGATGTTAATACTGGACCTCCCACCACCACTCACTCCGTACGAGCCAGTCACTTCCTCCAAAAGATGACTTCGGGCGATGATGTGGAGGCCTATCTCGCCGCATTTGAAAGAACGGCCGAAAGGGAGAGTTGGCCCAAGGAGCAGTGGGCAAGTCTGGTGGCACCTTTTTTGTCTGGGGAGCCACAAAAAGCATATTTCGACTTATGCCTGGCTGATGCCAAGGACTATAAAAAACTAAAACAGGAGATCCTAACTCGCTTGGGAGTCGCCACCTTTGTTCGTACCCAACGGGTCCACCGCTGGGAGTTCCATAAGGACAAGCCTCCACATTCCCAGATGCATGACCTCGTCCATCTGTCCTCAAAATGGCTACAGCCCGAGACGCTGACGGGACCACAGATCGTGGAAAGGGTCGTGATGGACCGGTACCTGCGATCATTACCTATGACTCTGCGCAAGTGGGTGAGCCATGCAGACCCTAAGTCCGCGGACCAGTTGGTCGAGCTGGTGGAGAGGTACGTGGCGGCTGAAGAGCTGATGAGTATGCCCCACCGAGCCCCGATGGCGCACCGGCGAACTCCCAGAGACACTGGTAAGACTGTTCCAGGGGAGAAGGGTGCTGGGCGGTGGAATGTACCTAAGACTGATGGTGTAGAACCTGGAGACAGGCCTGCCAGGCCGGGAAGGTTCTTGCCCCGTAAACGACTAGACATTAATATGACTCAGTGTTTCCGATGTGGTGGCTTCGGCCATATTGCCGCTAATTGTGCACTTACAACTGAACCTATGCAATGTGATACTGCTCATGTCTACCGCAGGGGGTCTTTCTTTGCACAGATAGCCTGTACGGCTGACCGGCAGGCTGAGACTGATAAGCACATGTGTGTACTCACTGTGGATGGCAACCGAGTAGAGGCACTATTAGACTCTGGTAGCTTGGTGACACTTATAAAAGCTGAGCTGGTGAACCCCTTGAGGCATACAGGGAAAACTGTTGGTGTGACCTGCATACATGGGGATACTCGATATTATGTTACGGCCGAGGTGAACATCGAGACACCATGTGGCTCTGCTATAGTTTCTGTGGGTTTGGTGCATGGTCTGGTGTACGATGCAATATTGGGGAGAGACTTTGCTCACTTCTGGAAGTTGTGGGAAAGCTGTTTTGTTCCAGAGGTGAACAACCCCGATCCATTTGAGAAGGTTGTCGATGTAGTGGAGGAGGGAGTTTCTTCTGAGTCAGAGTTATTCCCTTTTTCTACTATGGTTGGCGAACTAGAGAATGCGGAACGTGACGGTGGCCTGCTAACTGATGTGCCTCCCATTGAGGTGGGAAGTGTTGTTGGGCCAGGTGATCGTCTGCCTGATTTAGAGGTCAGAAGAGAGGTCTTTGCCGTCGAGCAGTTGAATGACCCTACTTTGGTAAAAGCCAGGGAGAATGTAAAAGTAGTTGATGGTAAACCCGTAGACCCTGATAGTCCTTTTTCCTATCCCCACATGGCAATGTGTCAGGATTTGTTATATCAGGTGACTAAGAAGGGGGAAGATGTTGTGGAACAACTAATAGTTCCCAAAGCCTACAGAAGAACTGTGTTGGATCTGGCCCATGGTCATATAACGGCAGGCCATCTAGGGGTAGAGAAAACCACTGAGCGAATCATGCAGAGGTTTTTCTGGCCCGGGCTTCATAAAGAGGTTTCTGACTTTTGCGCATCCTGCCCTGAGTGTCAGTATCATGCTCCCAGGCCACATTTTAAGGGTCCACTAGTTCCATTGCCTATCATTGAGGTGCCGTTTGAAAGAATAGCGATGGATTTGGTTGGACCCTTAATGAAGTCTGCCAGGGGACACCAGTATATTCTGGTCATAATGGATTACGCTACCAGGTACCCGGAAGCGATCCCGTTGCGCAATACGTCAACCAAGACCACTGCCAGAGAGCTAGTTCATGTCTTTAGCAGGCTGGGTATACCTAAGGAGATACTAACTGACCAGGGTACACCGTTTATGTCCAAAGTCATGAAAGAGTTATGCCGCCTGTTCAAAATCGAACAGTTAAGAACTTCGGTTTATCACCCCCAAACTGATGGGCTGGTCGAGAGGTTTAACAAGACGTTAAAACACATGCTTAGGAAAGTGGTCGACAAGGATGGTAGGGATTGGGACTACTTATTGCCGTATTTATTGTTGGCCATAAGAGAAGTTCCCCAGTCCTCCACCGGGTTTTCACCCTTCGACTTGTTGTATGGGAGACACCCAAGGGGGTTACTAGACATTGCCAAAGAGACATGGGAGGGGCAGTCTAGTCCTTACAAAACGGTGATTGAGTATGTTTCTCAAATGCAGGAGAGAATTGCTGCGGTAGTGCCGATGGTGAGAGAGCACCTGTAACAGGCTCAACAGGCACAGCAGAGGGTATACAACCGCAATGCTCGGTTACGCAGCTTTGCTCCTGGGGACAGAGTGTTAGTATTGGTTCCCACTGTGGAAAATAAACTTTTGGCTAAATGGCAAGGGCCCTTTGAAATCTTAGAAAGAGTGGGGCAGGTCAATTACAAAGTTTACCAGCCGGGGAAAAGAAAGCCGGAACAGATATACCATATAAATCTGTTAAAGCCCTGGAAAGATAGAACGGTACTGTCGGCCGTCCGAGACCCTCCAGTAAGTCCAGGGCCCTTAGTTCCCGAGTGACAGTGGAAAAAACCCTGTCGGCAATTCAACAACAAGAGGTCAAGGAGTTTCTGATTAGAAATAGGGTGCTGTTCTCTGACGTACCTGGGAAAACCTCGGTCATTAAACATGACATCATCACTGACCCAGGGGTTAAAGTTAATCTAAAGCCCTATAGGTTACCAGAAGCACAAAGAGAATCGGTGTCGAAAGAAATTAAAAATATGCTAGAGTTAGGGGTTATTGAAGAATCACATAGTGAATGGTCAAGTCCCATTGTGTTGATTCCAAAGCCCGACGGGAGTGTGCGTTTCTGCAATGACTTCCGAAAGTTGAACAGTGTTTCAAAATTTGATGCCTACCCGATGCCAAGAGTGGATGAACTGATTGAGAGACTAGGGACGGCAAGGTATTTAACCACTCTTGACCTAACCAAAGGGTATTGGCAAGTACCGTTAACCGAGAGCGCCAAACAAAAGACAGCTTTTTCAGCGCCAGAGTGCTTGTTTCAGTACAAGATGTTGCCCTTCGGGCTACATGGGGCACCTGCTACCTTCCAAAGAATGATGGACAGGATTCTAAGGCCCTATAGACGGTATGCGGCTGCTTATCTGGATGACGTGGTCGTTCATAGTCCTGATTGGCACTCTCACTTACCCAGGGTGCAAGCAGTGTTGGACTCCCATCTATAAGGCAGGTTTGACAGCCAACCCAAAAAAGTGTTGTCTAGGCATGGAGGAAGTAAAATATCTGGGATACACCATTGGCAGAGGCCTGATAAAGCCTCAACTCAATAAAGTTGATGCCATACAAAACTGGCCACGGCCTCTGAAAAAGAAGCAGGTGAGAGCCTTCTTGGGAATTACGGGGTACTACAGGAGGTTTATACCCAACTTTGCCACCATGGCAGTCCCACTGACTGACCTGACCAAAGGCAAACAAAAAGTCATGGTAGAATGGAGTCCTGAGGCAGAGAAAGCTTTTCAGGAGTTGAAAGTAGCGTTGTGTTCCCAACCAGTCCTGATGACTCCTAATTTTGAAAGGGAATTCATAGTACAAACCGATGCATCAGAAGTAGGTATAGGAGCGGTCCTGTCCCAGAACAAGGAGGGTGAGGAACACCCTATTTTCTATCTTAGCAGAAAGTTGAATGTACATGAGAGAAACTATGCCACAGTGGAGAAGGAGGCGTTGGCCATAAAGTGGGCGTTAGAGGCTCTCAGGTACTACTTGGTCGGAAGAAAGTTCAAATTGATCACTGACCATGCCCCTCTGAAGTGGATGTCTGAAAATAAGGACAGTAATGCGAGAATTACAAGATGGTTCTTGGCGTTACAAACTTTTACATTTTCAGTGGAACACAGGCCAGGAAGCCAGCTGGCCAATGCTGACGCGTTGTCACGCGTTCATTGTTTGGGGGCTTCAGTTGTTCCGCCCCACAGGTCGAAACAAAGGGGGGGGATATGTGATAGGATCACTGGTAAAGTGGTCTGTGGCAGGTACATTTGTCCCAGATTCCTGTCTTTTGTGTTTTAAACCCCCAGGAGAAAGTCTGCAGTGTAGCAGGCTTGAGTTTCGGCTTTTTGAAAAGCCGGTTTGGGACCTGGGGGTTGTGGGTGAGAGGAGAGGGAGGGCTCCACCCACGGCCACTCCAGGTTTTGGTTCTCTTAGCCTGGTAGGCTTGATTGGGTTCCCACCTGAGGGTGGCCAATATAAGCCTAGTGTGTTGAGGGCTGATTGTCTCACCTGGGAGAGCAGGCAGGGAGTTTGCTCAGAGACACTTGGAAACCTAACCGTGAGTGTTGTGCTGTGCTTTTGTTGCTGGCGAGGGCATTAGGCCCTGCCAGGTTCTGGTAGTGAGGGAACTACCTGTGAAGTTAGTGCCCCGACAGGGCTAGGATTTATATTTATGTTTTCTTTATGTTTCTAACATTGTACAATAAAGACTGGCACCGACCAGCTTGTACTTGCATCCAGACTGGTATGCTGCTTCCCTGCTGCTGTGTGTGTGTGTGTAAGGAAGGAGTCCTCTGCCCAGGAGAGGGACCCCCTAACCTAACTGTGTCACTATATATATATATATATATATATATATATATATATAATATATAAGCCGCAATTGGTCCGGCACTCAGTAATCACACAAATAGCTGCAACCGGTGCCTCCACAGATAAATAATAATCACAGACTCCAAAAGTGCGCGGCACTCAGGGTATGACAAAAACAAACCAATAGTCAATTTCTTTTTGAAAAGACAGATTGTAAGCTTATGAGCAGGGCTCTCTTACCCTTATGTATGTGTCTTACATATGTCATGTATGTATGTCTTTTACAAACCAGCAAAATGTTAATGTTGATTCAAATTGTAAAGCGCAACGGAATTTGCTGCGCTATATAAGAAACTGTTAATAAATAAATAAATAAATAAATAAAATAAATTGACTATTGGTTTGTTTTTTTCATACCCTGAGTGCTGCACTTTTGGAGTCTGTGATATATATATATATATATATATATATATATATATATAGTTTACAATTACATTTTCTTGTTTATATTACTATATTTTGTACACCTGTCAAAAGTTTGAGTTCCCCCATTTATCCAGACTTTATTGAAATTTATGTAGTTTAAAATCTGACCAAATTAACAATTGGCGATATAACACAAATCATAGTCATTTCGTTTAACAATTATTGACTTCTGAAAGTAGTTACCTTCCTAGATATAACCACTGAACATATACAGATGTGTCTGCATAAATCTAGCCTCCTTACGCGTTAAACAGCCCTTTTAGCTGCGCCATGTCGTTGCGTGACTCTGTATCGCTGAGCGTTTTTTCGTGCAACTTTTTACCTTCAAATGCACCTTATTCGCACTGCGATGCAAATAGGTAGCACAATCAGCTTCTGCTGATTAAACTGATATGCACCATGTCTATATTCTGTGAGCATCTGCAGGTTATACATGCCTACCCTCCCGGTTTTCGCGGGAGGCTCCCGATTTTTCGGGTAACCCCCCCCGCACCCCCGGAAGGGTGGGCATTTCTCCCGCATTCTGCCCACTTCCTAGTGAAGTGGGCAGAATGAGGAGAATACCCGCGGCGATCGCGGGCCTCCGTGAAGGGGGCGGGGCTTAAGATGTGATTCTGCATGAATCACAGCATTTGGCCCCGCCCCCTATGTAAATTTGACCCAATCGCGGGGCTTAATGATGCGAATCGTTAGGCATCGGCCCCCCGCTGCTTCTCTTACCCGGGCTTCTCCCGGGAAGAGATTTATAAAGGTAGGTAAGTATGCTGCAGGTGTATCTGCATGCGAAATGCTACGTTACAGTGTCAGCAGCTGTAACTCTGTAATGTAGCTTTTGACATGCAGATACATGCAGATACATACACAGTCGCACACAGAACATTGGCATATAATTTTAATCAGCAGAAGCTGTTTGTGCTACCTATTCGCATGCGAATAAGCCATATTTGAAGTTAAAAAGTCACATCAAAAGATGCTCAGCGCTACCGAGTCACATGGACCTCCCGCGTTTTGAGTAGCGTGACTTGTAGTGCACGGAGGATAGATGTATGTGGACACATCTCTATGTGGCATTCTTTCTACGTGAAAATCAAATATTCTTGGCAACACTTTTGAAGAAGATCCCACAAATGTGTTGCACTTGGTTGTTTTGCTTTCATCCTCCTGTCCATTTCATCCCAAACCAGTTCAATGGGGTTTAGTCTGGAGATTATGCTGACCGTTCAGTGATTCGAAGCCTACCATATTTTTTTTTACCTCAAAAGGTAGGTCAGATATAGCCTGGAGGTATTTTTGGGGTCATTGTCTTGTGGTAGGATGAACCTTGGCCAACTAGGTGTAGACCATAGAGTAAGTCGCCGACTCTGAATTCACCAAAAGAGACCCAGATCATCACACTTCCTCATCCTTGTATGACAGTTGGTGTCACTAAATTGTAAAAGTCAATAATTTTTATAAACCGAGAAAAATCAATGAATAGAATATTATAAATAATAGCAGCAAATTCACCCAGTGAGCTTGTGTCTGCCCACTACTAATATAGAGATACCGCAACAAGACAATGGTGATGCGCTAATAAATAATATACTATGTAGTTCCCGAAATGGCAGAAAATATTCTCGTGACACCACCTATATAATATTAATAATCTATAAATCACTGGATCTTTGATGCCTGGAGCAGTCTCTTGTCAAATTAATGACATGTGAAAAATCCAATAATAAATATATAAAGCTCTTTCTGTATGATATAAGTGTACACACTGTTATACCAGTCTCTCACCACATCGATACCTAGTTGCAGAGTCCCATGAACAATCCATTGCGTTTGGAAGGACACACCTCCTATGAAGCATGCTCACGGTGGGGACTTCTAGTAAGTAGTAGGGGTCCGGTTGGTGTTGCACGTATGCAGCTGATAACCAAGGGAGTTTCAAATACACAATCCAAAGCAAAGTGAGCTGTTCTGAGTCACAGCCGCTTGTATACTGTATATGGGGAAGCCGACGGACTGAATCCCGACCGTCTGCTTCCCGACTGTCTAATCCCGGCAAGGGATACGCTGGGAGCCCAACACCCGGCTTACCGATCGAAGGTAAGCCGGGCGTGGACAGCCGCAGGGGGGTGGGTTAGGTTTAGGGTTCCCAGGGGGGACTTGGGGTTAGGCACCACCCAGGGAGTTTGGGGTTAGGCTAGGGGAAGGGAGGGCTAGGGTTAGGCACCCCCGGGGGGGGAGGTTAGGGTTAGGCGGCGGGGAAGGGGGGCGTTAGCTTTAGGCACTTAGAGGGGGGGATTAGGGTTAGGAACTTGGGGGGCAGGTTAGGGTTAGGCACCCCTAAGGGAGGGTTAGGGGGTAGAATAGGGTAGGAAATACTTACCTTGGGACAATCGGGATTTTCACTGCTGCCGGGATGCCGCTGTCCGTGTGTACTGAATCCATATATATATGTGCTGATGGTGCTCCCGGCTTGAGACTCAGGACCTCATTCAGAGGCGCTCTCAAAATGCGAGCGCTCGCTCTGAATGAGGGCGGCCGCATCTATTTTCCAGCCCGGCCTCCTGGCCGCTCTCTAGGCTGTGGGTTACCACCTGCAGCTTTAGCGAGCGGCCAGGTTGATGGTCGCGATGGTCAAGATCATCGCGACCATCGGGGCTTGCAACGAGACCCTTGTGGTAGGGTCTCGTCTGCCGCAAGCCCCAGTGAGCTTTCGGCTCTATTAGAGCCGGAAGCTCACCACTGACATCACGAGTGATGTCAGTGGGGCCGCCCCCAAATGGCAGGCGTTCCGTCGTGAACGCCTTTGTTTGGCAAGCCACTCCCCCCACACCCCGCCTACAAAACGGTGCGAGCTGTCGATCACCATCGACAGCCGCCCCTTTTGTAGTAAACTCCAGAGTGTGAGAATTTCTCTCTCGCTCCAGGGCTTGCGCACGCGCAGTGCGGCCGCTGCGCGTGTGCAGGGCCTCTTCTTCGACCCGCTTGCGAGTGCATCGGTGCTTGCGACTGAGTCTGAATGAGACCCTCAGTCTATTAGGCTTCCACAGCACAAGATCCCAGTTTCAGTAGCGTGGCAGCAAACCTACTGTAGTGTATAATAACTGGCAGGTAAATCTCTGACCGGTTTCGCTCCAATATGTGGGCTTTATCAGAGGAATCATATACAGGACAGGAAGTCCTTATATACCTGCTTCTTCATTCACTTATTTAACTTGCCAAACAACATATCATCCACACCTGTTGACCTAGGTGTGCTCAGATCAGCATTTCTCTTAATTGAGTATTTTTGTGTCTAAATGCTGCAGACAAAAAATCTCTTGAAGTTATAAATACAGACATACACGATTCATATTATCGATTCCTGCCTGTCTATACCTTCTGAAATTGTCGCTATTTAGCGTTATGAGTCACACAAGAAATAAATGCTTTCAGACTTTGAGTGTGGTTCCAAAGCACAAAAAGTTATTATTCAATATAAAAACAGATGGTTACACGCTGTGATCTAAATACAATTAGCACAAATAAATTATACAGACCCAAGGTACAGTTGCTACATACTCACGCGGACCCAGATCCTGGCATCAAAGTAGAAACCTCTGTCAGCAGCAAAGCAAGCAGACTGGCATCCAGGTTTAGAGAGCCCACATATATACTCTTACAGGGATAGACAATACAATAGAACAGTTTGGTATGATTCCATTGGTTCTTCTTCCTGGTTCTTCTTTTACAGTATAGTTCATAGGTCAGTTCGTATGGACACAATCCAGCCTCCAACAGCTCTTTGTGTCCTGTTTCCTGCTGCATAATAAATCTAAGCTGGCTACATCACAGAGTACATTTTAATGTTTAACTCTCTATGGTCCATAGTTTGCAGACACATGTTGCGATCTTCTCACCGATGATACCGGAAATCTGCAAAGACTCAGTGGATCAGTACAACACCAAACACTGTCTGCTTACCATGTACTAAACCTTAGATATCAAATTACATTTATTTCACAACATTAATAATACTAAATAAACCTTGAATATTATACGTTAATGCTAGGGAACCTTTGATGTAAGTGTGCAGTGTGTAAGTATTGGGGTTTTGGGAAAAGACGCTAGTTAGCTTTGTGCGACTACGTGTTTGTGGAGTACACCATGGTACGTGTTTTGCAGGGTTGATCTTTTTTTTTTTTTTTAATATATAAACACTTTTTATTGAGCAAATCACAATACAATAGTACAGTCAAACATTCAAGGATAAATTACAGCACATAATATGCTTTTAATTTAAAAACTAATCTCTCAAAACAATAATATAGTGATTAATTTTATCAGTATAGAAAAGGAAAAAAATAAATATAGAAGCAAGAATAACATCTTGTGGCAACGGTGTGGCAAACCGTCTAAAAGTAAGAAAGAAAAAAAAGAAAGACATAAACCAGAAGAAAAACAAGGGAAAATAAGGGGAATAAAGGGTGGATCAGCTCTAAGTGAAAAAAACATTTTCACTCTAAATATAATGATAAAAAAAAAAATTTAAATGTTGAATGGCGAGGATATGTCAGCAAGTTTTATCAAAAGATTTTGATGTATTGCGTAATAACACGGTCATGTATTCCATCTTGTAGACATATCTGATACGTGATAATATTGCCTACATAGGAGAAGGATTAGGGTTTTTCCAATCCGCTGCCATTTGGCAGGTCATAGCAGATACTATATGTTGGAATAACTTATTCTGCTATCATGATAAGGTGGGCAGATATAAGGGAAGTAGAAAATGCTGAGGATCGGAGGGATTCGTGGTCTCAAAGAGGCGTGAGAGGAGATCGACAACCTCCTGCCATATACTGGCTAGTTTGGGAGAAGTCCATCAGATGTGCAAAAAAGTGCCCACGCTATTACAAACCCTCCAACATCTATCCGAAGCATCGGGGGAACATTACTTGGAGCCGAGATGGCACATAATACCATTGATATAGTAATTTGTAAGTGTTTTCCTTAATTTTGACGCAAATAGAACTGGCGGCAGCGTTGTCCCAAATTTCCGTCCAATCTCCAGCATCTATAGAATGTCCCAAATCTCGTTCCCATGTCAATTAATGAGATTCCCGATTGAGACTTGCTTCCTCCCCTTATAGGGAGTAAATAGTAGAAATAAGACCTCTAGTGGAGGGTCGTCTCCAACAAATAGACTCAAAAGTGGTCAAAGGTCTGCAAATCAAAGTCAAACTAATTTTGGAGTGGAAGTGTCTAATTTGTAGGAACCGAAAAAATTCTTTGGATGGAATTGATACTTTTTCCTGGATTTCAGAGAATTGTGGAAAATTAGTATCAATAGTGATATCGTTTACAAAATATATTTTACCCGATGACCAGGCAGTAAAGGATGATTTGCATAAACCTGGAGGGAAAATGGGATTGAGAAATAACGGTATCAAAGGGGACGGACCTGGAGCCAACTTACAACGTCTATTGAGTAAGTCCCAGATTGCTAAAGAACGAGAAATTACAGGGTGAGAAGAAACCATCCGAGGGTGATGAATCCTAGATATGCATAACAGGGAAAATATAGTGGTCAGTCCCAGCTCCTCGGCCTCGATGGCAACCCAGACCTTCCTTGCATAAAAGTTACACCACTGAGCACAATGAGAGAGCTGCGCAGCATAATAATATTTTTTAAAATCAGGGATACCCAAACCTTCTCCCCTGAATGGACGCTGAGGGTTGATCATTTTATATGTTTTGTGACTGTCGGTATTTATATGATGAGGACTTTTAATTTCTTTCTATTGCGTGGGAATCGCACGACGCTAAATAATAGCATCGCCGTATGTACTTATAATGGGCGAGATTCACTAAAATGGCGCTGGGCGGCCAGTCGCAAAATGGCGTCATGCAGATTTAATTTTAAACCGATCCTGTCTCAGCCAATTATCCGGCTTCGACAATATCCATAATATATACACTATATAATAAAACATCTTTGTTGAACTTTAAAATTCAACCTAAAAATGAATGGTGTATTGATGTAACGCTTTCAAAACAATTGAATATTTTACATTCTGATAATCCCTATTAAATAAAAAATATTCTTAGAATCCCACACTGGGATTTGAACCCCAGTCTTTCTGTATATAAGGCAGTGTATTTACCACTGCAACACCAGGGTATTAGAATAATCAAACATAGTTTTCCATATTCTATGTTACTTCTAGAGTGACTCAAGATAGGTACACATTTCCATGTTATTATATCTTATTTTTATTGAGAACAATATTATAAAAAAATATATATATTTATAGCATAGAGAAAAGTTCAATGAATACTTGAAAGATATACATTTTTATCTGCATTCCTGTATTTTAGTTGGAGTCAGACTCACAGTACAAAATAAATAGAATCAGGTGAACCCATTCTAACTTCTGATAGAATAGATAATACAAGATACCAAAAAATAATCCCTATTTTGACTCCTCTAAATTGGATAAACCCCTCAACTACATTAGTGTGTGGCATTCCAACCTGCCACACACTAATGTAGTTGAGGGGTTTATCCAATTTAGATGAGTCAAAATAGGGGTTTTTGACTCATATATCATATAATATATCTGGACTTGCCAAAGCAGTCCAGATATATTATATGATATATGAAATACTGGCTAAATGATCCTCACCATTAAAGACCCAGATAGACCTCGTAACTAAGACTCACTGGATTCACAGTAGATGTTAAGAGAGCTACTCAAAATCTATGTTGTCATTGAGACCAGTGGGAAATAATTTATGTAACCTAAAAATCCAATAGGCTTCCTTAGCACATAAGGTCCTGTAGCGATCACCTCCCCTTTTGGTTACCCCAACATGTTGGACTCCTATGATTTTTAAACCTGATGGATTACCCTCATGGCACTTTGCTAAATGTTGGGACACACTATGAAACTGGTATTTCTTAAGTATATTAAGCCGATGTTCCCTCATTCTCATTTTAAGCTTAACGAGTAGTTATGCCAACGTACTGGAGGCCGCATGGGGACTCCAGTACATAGATGTAACATAGTGTTGCAATTGATGAATTCCTGAATGGGAAATGATTTCTTGCTTACACTTGACATAACTGACTGTTTATAATAAAGCTACATGTGATACATCTGGTGCTCCCGCACCTGTAACAGCCCTTGAGAAAAGATGGAAGCCAATTGTCTCTCCTGGCTTTGGCAGGAACCACAGTTCTGATAGCACTAGGAGCTAAAATGCTCTTTAAATTTCTGTTCTTCTTGAAAACTACTTTTAGTTCCGGGTCCACTGCCTCATTAAGGATGGGATCCTGTTGTAATATAGTAAACATTTTCATTAGTGTCTTTTTCGCATTAGATTTGTTATTAAATTTAGAGATTAAATACATTTGCGTCTCTGATTTTTAGAGCAAATCACAGGGTGCTTTGTGTACTTGTAATTTGTTGTGCGCTTCATGGATTTTATATTTTAAATTAGGCTAAACCTTGGAAATGTTATAAATTATATCATCCTTCTTAAGACTCTCTGAAGACACAAAGACTGAGACAACTAACCAAACAGATGAGCTTGAAATTCTCACATTTCTGGTAAGCACGCACTCAGTTGGCACCGCCTATGTTGTTTAATTATTAACTCATCAAGTACAACACTATTGGGTATTTGTCCTTTTCTAATATATATAGAGAGGAGAGATATAAAACTTTTGCAATACAGGTTGAGTCTCCCATACCCAAATATTCAGAAATACAGATTTTTTTTTTTTAGCATGACTGAGATAGTGACACCTTTTGCTTTCTGATGGTTTAATGTACACAAACTTTGTTTAAGGCACACAATTATTACAAAATGTGTAAAATTACCTTCAGGCTGTGTGTATAAGGTGTGTATAACACATAAATGCATTATGTGTTTAGATTTGGGTCCCAATTCCCAAGAGATTTAATTATGGTATGCAAATATTCCAAAATACAGAAAAATCCGATATCCAAAATACTCCTGGTCCCAAGCATTTTGGATAACCTGTGTTGAATTCTGAAATCCTTGAGTGCAGTTTCCACAAAGGATATGTCTATTAAATTATTTTGAGGAAGGCTTAGGGTCTGCTTCCATCGGTTAGTGTGAAATCTAGGACCCACATATCCGTCTCCGTGCGTGTGTGTATACAGGTGTGTTTGTGTGTATATGCTAGTGTGTGTAATGTCATTTACACTCTTTTCAGTTCCTGTCTATAAGTAACAATGATTTCTTCGATTATTCTCTTCAAATAAATGTACTGTGTAGAATGACTCATTTAAGGGAAATGTACAGTACCATAAACCTGAATATGAGCTTTGCTATGTAAAGCAACGTGGATCTATTCATATTTCCGGCATTATAAATTATTGTTCTCTTCCTGATCATAAACCAGTAACACGCATCCTGTATCGAAACTTCAGTCATTCCACACTTTCTGCTTCTCTTAATCTGTTGTGGAATGACGATGTGCAACCAGCCCAACATTGCGGGCAACATGATCTGGCATTCGGCAAGTGCATACACATTTGCCGATGCCGGGTACGACGGGGGGAGGGACGCTCCTTGCTGCCTTCTGCAGCATGGCATCATTAGCAACGTCCCTCGTCGGCCCTACAGTAAGGGCAACTAGGGATGTAGCTAATGGCCCACGGTAGCGTTCATCTCATGGGTATATACTAGATGATGTACCCGATATGTCGCTCCAAGCGCGGCGTCAAACAACGTATCGTCTAGTGTGCACCCAGCTTTATGTTCTGCTGCTGCTTATCTGGCTATTGTCTGAGAATTTTAAACCAGGAGATTTGTTTTTACTTCCACCTGAAAGCTTAAGTTTCGTTCACACAAATGTGTTTGTAATGTCCTTTGCATACGCTAGTTGATGTTTGAAAACCACATCACATAAAATGCATTGTTCTTAATAGTTCTTATTCACCCCGTATGAAGAACTAAGAAAAAAATGTTGTATTGTGTAGTTTCCATTAACTGCATTTTTCTGTTAACACAATTTAGTGTAGTTCTGCTCAAGCCATTAGAAGAATGCACTATAAAACCTGGGCCTGATTAAGGTCCAAGGCCGAAAATGATCAAGGGCCTATTGTGAGAAGCGAAGGACCTGTATGCGGGTGTGTACACCCCCTACACTATCTGCCCCATGTCTGCCTCAATACAAATGTAATTCTTCTGCTTAATGGGCATATCTTTATGTCTCATCTACCGTTGCATCCACATCATGCTTGCCTACTCTCCTGGGAGTTGCGGGAGACCCAACATTTTTTGGGTAAACCCCCCGCACCCCTGATAAAGTAGGCAGATTTCCCGCATCCCGTCCACTTCCTAGTGAAGTGGGCAGGATGGGGAGATTTTCTGAGAAATTTGTGGGTCTGTCGGGGGCAGACAGGGCTAAATGTTGTGAATCGCGTCATTTAGCTCCGCCCCCTCACGGACCTGCAATTTGCTGGCTTTTCCGGTAAATGGGGCAGGCCCTAATGACGGCTATAGTCTGACCCTGCCCCCCGAAGCTGAGAGCAGCAGCTCCTCTCCGGCTGCTCCTGGAAAGGATCCCAGAGAAGTCAGTAAGTATGATCCCTTTTCATCCCTTAGCTTTAAAATAATAAATCTCTTCCTGCTGCTCTGCCCCCTCCCCCCCACTGTGAGTGATGTCGCAATCTACCTATAGCATTCTACTGCTGAGCTGGCGGGAGCTAACATAAGCAAGCATAGCAGCCTCTGTCAGCATGCATCAGAAGTGAGGGACCCAGTGCACTCTGTAAGAATGTAAATTAGAATCATTTGGGATCCAGTTTTACTTGGAATATTCCAACCGCTATTTATTTTTTTAAATTTGGAGAACAGTTCTGGAAAGTTGGCGGTGAATGCTACAACTTCACACTTCAGTTCCCTCTGTTTGTCAGGCCTGGTCCTACCTTTCACTTACTCTCTGTGTTATCTTTATTCCTGCTGTTCTCTTCCTTCCGTATGTTTGCTGTAGCTGTTTGTTTTCTCTGTAATCTCATGTTCCTCCTTATACTGCTGCTGCTGCTCAGTGTCCTTTTAGTCTGATCTCCCAACTGTCCCGTTTTTCAAGCACAGTTGGGAGCAGTGTACTGCGGAGGAGAAAATTTTAGGGGAGCACTGTCACAGATGCCACACTGCATCTATACACAGTCCTGGGAGAGCAGTGCCAGATGTCCACATGGGCCTGGAGCATAAGTGTATGTAGGGCCTATTGCGTGTCACTAAAGGGGGTGTGACCAGCGCTGCGGTGGTGTGACCAGTGTGGTGTGGTCTACGTAAGGGGTGTGTCCTGTGCCATGTACGTAGGTGGTGTGTCTGTGCCATGCATCTGGTTATCTCTATTGGGGGCAAAGCTAGCGCCTACCTTCAACCCCTTTATAGTGGAGCTATGGGCCTGATTCAGAGTGATGATATTATTGCAGTTGAGAGATTATATGTAAAATGTGCATGCATTAAAGTCGCACTGCGCATTCATTACACTATATTTTCGTAGTCGCTTGTAGTGTTATTGACAGTCAGGGAGTGTATGGGGGAAGTAACGGGGAGTGGAGGCAAATAACGAAGGAGTGCCATGACCATTTCAGGGGTGTGTCACATCCTGCACCTGCGAACCCATATGCAAGAAAAATGGCTCTGGCTTCTCAGTTCCCGCATCCACTTTGTGCAACCAAAACTCAGCAAATGTTCTATGTGCAATTCTTATATTTGTTACACACTGTAGTGGTACAAGTAAGGTTATATACCCGTACCATTAAGAAATTAGCAGCCGGTACGTGGTTCCACCTTACTTGCGGCGCCATTAGCTGTGACGCTGAGTGAGTCTCAGCACTTTGCGGTGAGGTGGACCCCAGGCAATCAGTGACAAGAAACACACACAAAGTACAACTAATAAATTGAAACTACTTGCACCACTATATATCTATATAGATATATAATCCAGAAGAGAGGTACTACAATACAAACAGTCACTCCAATACCTGTGGTGCTCTTTTGCAAAATAATGTAAATATCCTCCAACAATGTAAGGCACTCTCTGTTCTTATAGATCAAAATTACATGACAAGTCTATACATCATCGTTTCGAATCTTTAATACGTAAAGATCCGAAACGTTGATGCATAGCAGGAGACTCGTCATGTAATTTTTTACTACAAGACTGGAGAGTGCCTTACATTGTTGGAGTGTGTGTGTGTATATATATATATTTATATATATATATCTTTCCAAAAGTTCTGCACTCTCATCTCAGATCAGGGACAAACGGTGGGGTGCACCTCCAAGGTGTGTTGAAAGATAACGCATACATATAGTAATAATTCCAAGTTGAGGATGGGGCCTAGCCAGATAGTGATGTAGTCTCTGCCTGATATGCTGGGTCTTTGTTGTCGAACTGCATCTATGGAGTCTTGACAAAGGTTCTTAAAGGACCATATTATCGGTCACCAGAGTTGGTATAGATTTGTTCTAATAAATGCTAACATACTTATTTTTATTTTGGAACATTATATATATATATATATATATATATACATATATATATGTATGGGATGCAATCGGAAAACCGGCTGCCTTGATACCGACAGCCGGCATTCCGATCAAAGGGATGCCGGGCGCCGCGAGCAGACAGCCGCGGGGGGGGGGGGGGTTAACCCTAAGTCCCCCCCGGGTGCCCTAAACCTAACCCTCCCGCGGCTGTCCGCTCGCGGCGCCCGGCATCCCTTCGATCGGGATGCGGGGCGCCTGTCTCCCGGCGTCGGGAAAATGACAGGCGTCTAGATATAGACACCTGTCATTTAACCCACGTCGTGATAATGCAGTCGGGAAGCCGGCTGTCGGGATCACGTCAGCCGGTTTCCCGATTGCATCCCCCCCAAACACACCTCCAGGCTATGTAAGGGCTACTTGACCAAGAAGGAAAGTGATGGAGTGCTGCGTCAGATGACCTGGCCTCCACAATCACCCGACCAAAACCCAATTGAGCTGGTTTGGGATGAGTTGGACCGCAGAGTGAAGGAAAAGCAGCCAACAAGTGCTCAGCACCTCTGGGAACTCCTTCAAGTCTGTTGGAAAACCATTCCAGGAGACTACCTCATGGTGCTGATTGAGAGCATGCCAAGAGTGTGCAAAGCTGTCATCCAAGCAAAAGGGGGCTACTTTGAGGAATCTAAAATATAAAACATATTTTGATTTGTTTAACACTTTTTTTGTTTACAGCATAATTCCATATGTGTTCTTTCATAGATTTGATGTCTTCAGTATTAATCTACTATGTTGAAAATAATTTAAATAAACAAACACCATTGAATGAGGTGTGTCCAAACTTTTGACTGATACTGTATATACACACACACACTCTATATGCATGCATAGACATCCTGTAAACGTGTGAAGGCTATGTGCTGCTTAGTAGTAAACCATGCTGAAATGCAGGATGTGATGTATACAGTAGTTAAGCTTGAGCTCAAGTTCTATCAGAATCAAAGGAACATCAGACTGCACTGATAGTCATCTGTAGAAGACAAATCTAGAAACATCGGACATTGCTGTCATAACTATTGTGCAATAATTCAAATTACTACATATGTTTGCGTAGAACATACTTGCCGATATTCAGCTCCCTCCTTCCGGGAGGGAGCTGAATGCAAGCATAGAGGGGGAGGCGTGACCGGCTATGACAATGCCAAAAATAAAGGCATTGTGAAGCAGGGGGCGGAGCCACGATGACGCGATTCAGCGCGAATCGCGTCATCTGGCATCCCCGCTGCGGGGGTTTCAAGTAGTTGTGCGGGGGGCAGGCGGCAGCCGGGAGGCTTGCCTGCCTTTCCCGGGGGTCGGGAGCGGCACCCGATATTCGGGAGGCTCCCGACCACATCGGGAGGGTAGGCAAGCCTGGCGTAGAAGGAGCTATAGAGTGAGAAAAGCTTGCGTTACTTTACCTGGCGCATATGCCTGTGTAACTATAGATATTAATGTTCTTCTGCATACACCTTATAAGTTATTAGACCATTTCTGTTGCTTGGTAGCTATTCAGTTTTTTTTGTTTTTTTTATCTGTTTTTTTTTGTATACTTAACT
This sequence comes from Taudactylus pleione, assembly GCA_031769625.1. Taxonomy (NCBI): domain Eukaryota; kingdom Metazoa; phylum Chordata; class Amphibia; order Anura; family Myobatrachidae; genus Taudactylus; species Taudactylus pleione. The sequence continues at coordinate 49,532,129 of JAUIMM010000040.1, forward strand.
GACATATGGTAAATTTAGTACAGAAAAGTCTCTACCTATTTACATGTCGCCATGTTACCTGTCAGACGTGTGTGTATATAGATTATACTGTATGTGCCGAAACTGCTGTTTTGAGTACAGGATAAAGTGATGGGAACCAGGTAAATGGAGATGACTACACACAATCTCTCTACTCTAGAAGGAAGGAATGATCACTAGTTCCACTCTATTAACCAACTAAGCAGGTTATGTTGGGACCCCAATAGCCATAGTAAGTTACCGTATATACTGGAGTATAAGTCGACCCGAATATAAGCCGAGGTACCTACTTTTACCACAAAAAACTGGGAAAACTTATTGACTCGAGTATAAGCCTAGGGTGGGAAATGCAGCAGCTGGTAGTGCCCCCAGTAGTAATTCCCCCTGGTTGTGCCCCCAGTAGTAATCCCCCCTGGTAGTGCCCCTAGTGGTAATCCCCCCTTTCAGTGCCCCCAGTAGTAATCCCCCCCTGGTAGTGCCCCCAGTGGTAATCCCCCCTTTCAGTGCCCCCAGTAGTAATCCCCCCCTGGTAGTGCCCCCAGTGGTAATCCCCCCTTTCTACTTCAGGGTCCATAGGGTATCCACAGGATACCTTGGGGTATAGGTGTGACGTCAGTCGCAGGGCACCAAAGAGTTAAGCTTTCAGCCTCCCAGGATGCACTAGGTCCCCCTCCTATACCCCGCCCCCGAGCCAAGGCACCTCAGTTTAGTTTGGTGCCCGGCCGGAGTCGGGTGCACCTGTTGGAGTGGGGGCTAGAAGAGCCCCTGAAGCTTATTCTTCATGCAGCTGTGGCTGCACAACTGGATGAACAGCATGGACAGTCAGTCCTGACGTCCATGCTGTCTTCCCTACACCCCGCCGGTACCAGAACGCCGGTACTGATCCGGGGATGCTGGTGGGCGTCTGGGGTCACAGCTAGCGGTGACCCCAGATGCTCCGGACCATGGCCGGATTCAAGGGGGACAGAGGTAAGCAGCGGGGTCCCGCGGTGGGTCCCCGCTGATCACATGGTCCTAAGTCCCCAGGCAGGGGGCTCCCTGGGGACTGGCTGCAGCGTGGAGCCAGGCGACCAACCTGCGCTTCCACTACCCCCTGGGACAGCGGACCGCAGCAGAGCGGTAGCGCTGCGGCGTCCCAGGGGTTAAATGCATGCCAGGGGAGCGCGCCTTCCCTGTCTCACAGCCGGCGCCTCCCCCGCTGCACACAGCCCTCTCTGCATGCTGCCGACTGGTCCTGTGGCAGCGCTCCTCCCCCAGGCCAGCCTCCTCTCTGCTCCTCGGCGGCCATCTTCTCCAGAACGCATGGTGAACGCTGCTGGAAGCGCTGGAAGGAAGCATCGTGGTCTGGGTCCCCCCGCATACCTCTCCTCCGCTGTGGTCAGGTCTGTGTATGCAGCGCTGTGTCCTACCAGGCCCTGTGTCTGTGTAGTTGAGTGATCAGCGCTGTTAGTGCAGGAATTGTTATTTTTCTGCATTGTATGTGACTGTGCTAGCGCTGCTGCCTGTAATCTTTTCTTCTCTAAACTGTCAGCTTTATTACTGTCCCTGTTCTTTCTGCTAAAGCCCTTGCGGTGCGGTGCTGCAGGGTGGTCTCTCGCCTATTTAATACTTAATTGGTGAGAGAGGTCACATACGTGGTGCCATCATGTCTGAAAGTGATTTTCCCCTCCGGCTACAGTGTACCACGTGCAAAGTACCGTTAGCGGAGGGGGAGGGTAGCGCGGAGGGCCTTTGCCGGCAGTGTTTGTCCATGGCGCGGCCTATTACGGTTACAGCACCGGTACAGGAGCCGCCCTGGGCTTGTTTCGCTCAGGCGTTAACAGCTTTAGTGGGCCAGTTAGCTCCGCAGCCCGCGTTTACTCCGATGGGTTTGTCCCAGCAGTCTGTGGTGTCGTCACCCATGCAGGGGTTCCCACGACAATTGGTGGTACCCCACAGTCTCCCTATTTCCCCGCTCCCGGGTTCTCAGGAGCCAGCGTGGGTTAACTCCCTGACGAGTTCTGTACAGCACTTGTCGGATGTGTTGCAAGGGGAGTCTGTGATGCGGTCTCATAAAAGGCCGGTGGCGTCTCTGTCCGCTCCTTATGAGGATGACGAAGGGACGTCTGATGATGGGGAGATTCTAGATCCTTACGATCAGGAACCTCTCCATACTAAGGACGCTGATGCTAAGTCCAAAGTATATATTCCTGGACTTATTCGGGCGGTCCGCACAGCCTTGGTGATTGAGGACGAAGTTCCCCCAGCGGCTAAATCTAAGTATGCCTTTTTCAAAGATGTGAAGGGCGATGCCACAGTCTTTCCTCTTTCGGGTCAGTTGGTGGACCATTTAGAGGAGGCGTGGAAACAACCTGGCAAAAGATACCAGCCGCAGAGACGCCTGGCGGTGGCTTATCCGTTCGCGGATAATTATTTTGCGAAGTGGGAATCCCCTCCACAGGTGGATTCTCACGTGACCCGTCTTGTCCGTAGTGCCACATTGCCGATGCCATCCATGTCCTCCCTTAAGGATGCTACGGACCGCAAGGTAGAAATCTGCCTGAAGTCCGCTTATTCCCTTGCAGGGGGGGCAGCACGGCCGGCTATGGCCATTTGCTGGGTTGCCAGAGCGATGGAGCGCTGGGCGGATTCATTAGAGGCTTCTTTTGAATCCGACTGTCCGGCCGATCAGGCGGAGTTGATTGGCAATCTCCGTGATTCGGCCACCTACATCAACGAGGCGGCTCTAGACATTAGTACTCTGGTGTCTAGAATTTCTTCAGCAGCGGTAGCTGCTCGTCGCACCTTGTGGCTGCGATCCTGGAAGGCGGACGCAGATTCCAAGAAAGGTCTGGAAGCGTTGCCGTTTACCGGAGAAGTTCTCTTCGGTCCGGATCTGGATAAGATTGTGGCCACGCTGGCGGCAGCCAAATCTGCCTGTCTCCCGTCGGCCGCTGCTCCTTCTGGTTCGGGACCATCGTCCTTTCGGTCATCTAGGGCCCAGGGCAGGCCCAAACCACAGTCGTTTCCTCGACAGGCTGGCCCTAAGAAATCGGTCAAGCCCCGGAAGCAGGCATGGAGTACCAGACGTCCGGCCCCCAAGCCAGATGACAAGCCTGCGGCCTGACGGTCCGGGCCTCCCTTTGGGGGATCCCAGGGTGGGAGGCCGCCTGCTACAGTTCGCCCAGTGTTGGTCGACCACTACGACAGACACTTGGGTTCTGGAGGTGGTTTCCCACGGATACGCCCTCTCCTTCCGGCACAGACCCCCGGCTCGCTTCTTCACCACGGGTCTCCCATCAGACCGGAATAAGGCTACGGAGCTGCGGAAGGTATTGCACACTATGCTCCAGGCTGGAGTTATAGTGGCGGTTCCATTCTCCCAGAGGGGCCAGGGTTTCTATTCAAATCTATTTTTGGTACAGAAACCCAATGGGTCATATCGTCCGATTCTCAACCTCAAAGCACTCAACAAGTCTTTGCGGGTCCCGAAGTTTCGGATGGAGACCCTACGGTCCATCATTCTGGCGCTGGAACCTGGGGACTACTTGGTGTCATTGGACATACAGGACGCTTACCTGCATGTCCCTATTCTTTGGCGCCATCAACAGTTCCTCAGGTTTGCAATCAGCAGCGACCACTTCCAGTTTCGGGCGTTACCTTTTGGCCTGGCAACAGCACCACGTGTTTTCACCAAGGTGATGGCGGTCATGGCGGCTTCTCTGCGGCTGCAGGGAGTCCGCATGTTGCCGTATCTGGACGACCTGTTATTGGTGGCAGGATCTCCAGAGCTCCTGTTACGCCACTTGGACCTGACCATTGCACTGCTGCAACGGCACGGCTGGCTAATCAACTGGCAGAAGTCCACTCTAATCCCGTCTCGGAGGATTCTGCATCTTGGAGCCTTATTGGACTCGGGACAGCAAAGGATCTTCGTGACGGAGGACAAGATCTCTGCTTTACAGTCAAGGGTGCGCAGTTGTCTGCACAGCCGCCGGGTGTCCTTACACTCGGCGATGAGGTTACTGGGCTCCATGGTGTCGGTGTTCGACATGGTGGAATACGCCCAGTTTCACTCCAGACCTCTGCAGCACCTGATCCTGTCCAAGTGGAACGGGCTGACTCAGTCTCTGAAGTCCCAGACGATTGTGCTCACCCAGGAGGTTCGCCTGTCCCTTACGTGGTGGTTACAGACGACCCACCTCAACAAGGGACGTCCGTTCTGGGTTCCAAATTGGGTCCTGTTGACAACGGACGCCAGTCTTCGGGGCTGGGGAGCAGTTTCGGGTCCACACTTGTTCCAGGGCAGGTGGACGCCGACAGAAGCGGAGCTTCCAATAAATATCTTGGAACTCCGTGCGGTCTTCAATGCTCTCCAGCAGGCACAGCGGTTTCTCCAGGGTCGCCCGGTGCAGGTCCAGTCGGACAACGCTACCACCGTGGCCTACATAAACAGGCAAGGAGGAACTCGCAGTCGGGCGGCTCTCGTAGAGGTCTCTCGGATCCTGGTTTGGGCGGAGCGCAATCTTCCGGCCATATCAGCGGTCTTCATCCCGGGAGTGCTCAATTGGGAGGCGGACTTTCTAAGTCGCCAGGACGTTCATCCGGGGGAATGGTCCCTGCACCCGGACGTTTTTCAACTACTGGTGGACAGGTGGGGTCTTCCAGAAATCGACCTCACGGCGTCCCGGCACAACAACAAGTTGCCGGTGTACGGGTCTCGCACAAGAGACGAAGGGGCGTCTCTGGTGGATGCTCTGTCCGTCCGGTGGACGTTCCGGTTCGCATACCTGTTCCCTCCGGTCTCCCTTCTTCCACGGGTAATCCGGAAATTCAAACAGGAAGGAGGGACGCTCCTGTTGATAGCTCCCGCGTGGCCCAGACGGCACTGGTTCTCAGACCTTCAGGGTCTGTCCGTGGACATTCCTCTGCGGTTGCCGCTACGACCGGACCTTCTGTCTCAGGGTCCTTGCCTTCACCCGGACCTGACTCGGCTGTCTTTGACGGCGTGGCTGTTGAGACGGCCATGCTGAGGTCCCGGGGGTTTTCCAGCTCTGTGGTGCGGACCATGTTACGAGCTCGGAAACCGTCTTCCGCGAGGATATACCATCGCGTGTGGCATACGTTCTTCCAGTGGTGTCGACCGAGAGGTTATGCACCGCGGGAGTTTCGTCTGTCTCGGATTCTCGCCTTCCTGCAAGCGGGACTAGATCATGGGCTTCGCCTTGCTTCTTTGAAGGTACAGGTTTCGGCCCTATCTGTCTGGTTTCACCGTAGGATTGCTACAATCCCGGATGTGCGCACCTTTATGCAGGGTGTTCTCCGCATTCAGCCGCCCTTTGTTCCACCTGTGGCGCCTTGGGATTTGGCTGTGGTCCTGAGGGCTCTCCAAGGACCGCCGTTTGAACCACTGGGCTCAGTGGATCTTAAATGGCTAACAGCTAAGACTGTTTTCCTTCTGGCCATTGCTTCGGCCAGACGTGTTTCTGAGTTAGGGGCTCTTTCTTGTAGACCCCCTTTCTTGGTTTTTTATGGGAACAGGGCAGTGCTCCGCACTCGGCCCGAGTTTCTTCCCAAAGTTGTTTCCCAGTTTCATATTAACGAGGAAATAGTTGTTCCGGCCTTTAACTCACCGGGTCTTTCCGTGGGTGAGGCCTCTTTGGATGTTGTGCGGGCCTTAAGGACTTATGTTGACCGCACTTCTTCGTTTAGGAAGTCGGACGCTTTGTTTGTCCTCTTTGGCTTCCGTAAAAAGGGTTGGCCTGCTTCAAAGCAAACTTTGGCAGCCTGGATCCGTATGGCTATTTCTGAAGCTTATCTTCATGAAGGCCTACCGGTCCCTCCTTCTCTGAAGGCTCATTCCACTAGGTCTGTGGGTCCTTCGTGGGCAGCTCGACGTGGTGCCTCGGCAGTTCAGATCTGCAAGGCTGCTACGTGGTCTTCTGTCCATACCTTCGTGAGGTATTACAGGTTTGACACCTTCGCCTCTCAGGATGCTTCCTTCGGGCGGCGGATTCTCCTTTCTGCACAGGAGCGTCCCCACCCTTAAAGGATACTGCTTTGGGACATCCCCAAGGTATCCTGTGGATACCCTATGGACCCTGAAGTAGAAAATATGAGATATGGTAAGAACTTACCCTTGTTATCTCTATTTCTACGAAGTCCATAGGGTTCCACAGGACTCCCGCCCTGTCGCACCTGTGCTGCAGATGGGCTTTGCTCTGGTCACCGGTTTTCCGTCTCCCTCTGGTGAGAATGTGATTCTTGTATGTGTCCAGATCTTTGTTCTCTCTCTTCCTTCTCCTCCTCCGGCCTATGGCTTGGTAACTAACTGAGGTGCCTTGGCTCGGGGGCGGGGTATAGGAGGGGGACCTAGTGCATCCTGGGAGGCTGAAAGCTTAACTCTTTGGTGCCCTGCGACTGACGTCACACCTATACCCCAAGGTATCCTGTGGAACCCTATGGACTTCGTAGAAATAGAGATAACAAGGGTAAGTTCTTACCATATCTCATATTTTTAGTGCCCCCAGTAGTAATCCCCCCTTTTAGTGCCCCCAGCAGTAATCCCCTCTTTTAGTGCCCCCTGTAGTAATCCCCCCTGGTAGTGCCCCCTGTAGTAATCGCCCCCTGGTAGTGCCCCCAGTAGTCCACCCCCCAGTAGAGAGAGACATAATAAGAATAAAAAAAAAAATCACCTGAAACTCCCGCTCCTGGTCCCGCCGCTAACAGCTCCTCGGCCGCTTTGAATGGGAGAGACGTCATTACTCATGACGTCTCTCCCATTACCCACTGCGGGAGCCGGAAGATGGCTCCCGCAGTGGGAGCAGCAGCAGCCGATGAGAGTCTGACAGACTGCCGGCTCCGGCGGCTGTATGTTTGTGCTGTGTAGCGCTGACCGAACTCCGTCCAGTCAGCGCTACACACTTCACTCGAGTATAAGTTAAGGGGGTACTTTTTCAGCGCAAAAAATGTGCTGAAAAACTCGGCTTATACTCGAGTATATACGGTAAATGAAAATATGAATGGTGAAGATTATTATTTAAAAAAAAAAAAAATCTCTCGAACTTTTGTTGTCTGAAAAATGTTCACATTTATTTTCCAGCATGCTCTGTATTTCCTGCAGCTTAATTCTAAAGATAGGCAGATGTGATGGCCACGGGGTCATCTTACGTAACATATAACATGAGCATCATGCAAACAGAAACCTCTGTGTTCTAATGTTGTGTGCTGACACATTCACAGCGTATTGTCTTGACAGAAAATGCAGCAATTTTACAATTTCTTTAGAAACTGAAGCAAAGCTGCACTTAAACTATTCAGTACGATGTGGCATCTTGTAACAGTGGGCCGGATTCATTACGGATCGCCATTACGATCGCAAATGCAATTACGCACGCAGACCCACTGCAAAATTATGCTAATGTTGGCAGTCACAATGCGGTGGCAGCCTAATATAAGGACGCCCACTTCCTGTTACTCACAGCAGTATTACATTGCAATTCTGCGAAACCATCAGTAACTTTGAGTACCATCGGAGCCTTACGCACAATTACAGTAGGTCTTACACAGACTTTGCTGACCTCATCGCACAAAGTGAAAGCCCAAGCTGTGTATACCATCGCAGTGGCTAACATATGCACACCCTGTAACAGCTTTCAGATTCACTGACATGCCTGCCTTTCCCCGACCACCCTCCCCCATCACCACACCCAAACGGTCACTTCCTGTCAATCACTCTGTGATGGGTCTGCGTGGACTCTGTGATCGCACACTTCGATGCATGTTCAGTACGCAACAATCGGCAGTCTGTGTGTGTAATCGCAGTTGTGATCCATAATGGCCCAGTAACCATTAGAATGTAATGTGCAGTTTGGGTCAGGTTACTATCTTTTTACGCTGTTTAAGAGAAGATGGTTAATATTTTAAATTTAGGAATAGTAGTTCGGACTGGCAATCCCAGGGGAAGAAACCACCTCTCCCTGGGAATACCTGTCCATCATGTGGTTAGAAGAGAGCGCTTCCAATGTGAAGTCACTTCTACTGCCAGGCTATCACTGGGGTGGCGGATTTTACTGGGGGGTTGCAGCCCCTAGGTAAAATCCATCACTGGTGATCTCTTCTGTTCTGAAATGTATGCATACTTTTGACTGCAGTTAAGGATTGAGTTTAGACACACTCCTCTCAAATCTAAATCTCTCTGCACATTTTAAATCTGCCCCACCTGCAGTGCAGGGGATATTAAACCTGGATTAGCCAAGTTTTGAAGCCATAACATTTTTGTTTTGATCTTGTCTCTGAATAAGCCCCTTAAGCTGGCCACACATCTAAAGATTATCTGTCCAACCAGCCATCTAGTTGATTGGTTGGAATGAAAATCTGGTAAGGAATACAATCAGCAATTTGCTCCCAAACGCTGGAAAATGGACCAAAACTGTTGTTTGAACAATAGTTTAGATCAGAAATTTAACAAACTTGTCTGACCGACCATTTTCATCTTTTCTGGCATTTATTAGCAAATTGCTGATCATCATTTACTCCCATACATTACCAGATTTTCATTCCAACCAATCAACAAGTTGGCTGGTTGGATGTAAGTTGGTCTAGTGTGTGGCCAGCTTTAGACTGCAAGTTTGGGTTGTGACTGCTAGTCCTCAACCCAATCCACTTATGGCTGCTATTACACTCTCTCTCTATTACCCATGTTCAAGTAGTTATTATACAACTCTTCATGCTTATACAAAATGCTTTAAAGAATGCAATGAAAAGATTAGTAGGCTCTAAATGCAAAGGAGACTTGCTGTGCTTTGCTTCTAAATCAAAATGTTTTTCAATAAGTGCCATCATGTCTACAGGTGACTATTCCTTTAATGGAAAAATACCCAATGCACAGAGTGCACACTGTGCTCATCCAGTATGATGCAAATGAAAATTGCTGCTTTGTCTGAATAAACAGTAGGGCAACAATACAGTAAATGAATGCAATATGTACTTGTGTGTAGTAAGAAAGTATAGGTGGGTGGCAGTCAAATAAATAAAGCCAATGTTAAGTTACAGTTCTGTTAATGATTTCTTTCTGTTTACTAATTGTTTTGCATGTCACTATCATGTATGATGTACTAATAAATATAAACTGTTTACATTACATGGCACAGAACTTACTGGCAGCAACACCGCTTTGTTACACACATTCATATTGCAATTATCATTTGTACCGTAGGTATTCTTTATATGGTGCTACACAATTATATAGGTAAATAGATGTTGTAATTGTTGACTGAACCTCTAAGAAACACCCAAATGTGCATAGCACTGATCAGTGTATTCTTCAGATGTGTCCTCATTAGTTTTTGCTGCAGTCGCGTCAAACAGCCCTTCTTGGCGCGCCTGGTCCTGTGAGACTCTGCTAGCGCTGGGCGTTTTTTTTTGCCAAAAAAAATGTGTCCAAGTCACAATGTGACGAGGATGCACCAGGAGACTGTACTGATTAATTTTATATGTGACACTTGTATATTTGTGTACGACCTCGTCTCTCAATCGGCTTATAAAGTGCTAAGATACAGCAGCCGCAGCTTTTCCACGCCAAGTTCCATTTACAGAGTTGCACGCAGTTATACAAGTATCACATATCAAATTAATCAGAACAGTCTCCTGGTGCGTCCTAGTCTCATCGCATTGCGACTTATACGCATTTTCGACAAAAAAAAAAAAACTCAAAAAAGATGCCCAACGCTAGCAGGGTTGCACAGGACCTGACGGCTCACTCCGAGGCATGTCGCGCTGCATGGCGTATTGAGGCTAGATGAGCAAGGACACATCTGCAGAGTGAGGTCGGTGTACTTACTGTTGTCTATATCTTTTGCACTGTGTAATTAATCCAATCATATGGTATTTATATTAATAGAGTACTTGAAAATAAGTGAGAATTTCTTTTCACACTGAAATAATTGCTGTGCTTTTCGCTGTCTTCCAGATGACATCATGCATCAGGACACCTTCCCGATGTGTGCAGCTGACATTGAGGATCAGCTGAAGAAGCAGTTTGCCTACTTGTCAGGTGAGACGTTTAATGTAGGAAATTAAAGCTAAATGGATCTAGATGTTTTTTTCTAAAGCATATTTTACTGATTCTGCCAAAGGAAATAATGTCAGACTGTTCCGGTATTACATTAAAAAGATTAGCTTTGAATGCATTGCCATGGTGACATAGATTCAGTGATTTGTTCCTGAAAAGAAGAAGACAAATGCTAACATGTATCAAATTTGGCTGAAAGTGGAGGTAGATTGGGAGGTTACTACCCCATCAATTCTGTATTCACTGCTACTCATGATTTGGAAACTTTTAGAGGTCAATCCAATTCCCTGCAATGTACTCGTGGGTGCGAGTAATCTCAACAATCGCATAAAAGGGCTCACAGTCCCGTAGAGAGCAGAGCACAATTATGTGAATTCGGGAGCGGAGCGTTTTAGCACCGTTGCAACGGCAACTCCCACCCTTCGCATGTAGTTGGACTGAACCCAAAGTGTTGAGTGCTGACAAGCCATAATATCAAGTCAGGTCCAAAAGCACAAACAAAAGAACTAAAATGTAAAAAGGAGCACATGCTGGGCCATGTCTAGTGACTGAGAAGCTAATGTAATGGAATAGGCTAAAATTTAGATTTCAAACATCAGTTGACTTTTATTAAAAACGTGTTTTAAAACCTGTATTTATTATCTTATTTTATGAATCCTAAGCTAAAATTAAGTGTTACATTCAGGAGTAGAGCATTTTGTAGGCCAGAAATGATTCACACATTATCCGCAACTCTGTAGTATTGACACCTAAGATCAATATTGTGTTTAATATTAATACTAGTTTCCATTCATAAGTGCCACAAGGCTATTGACATGAGGCAGATCAGTACCGTGTATACACTGCTTATGGGGCTGATCAGGGGCTGGCTGGCAACTTTTAGCCTGGGGGGTAAATGCATGCAGGTGGCCCTGGCAGAGGAGTAGCGTGTAGCCAGGGTGCCCAGAGCATGTGCGTGCTACGGCGCCCCCCCTCAAGTGTTCCAGGGAGGATGCGGGTCCTTATGGAATTAATGTAAAATAAAAATAAAGATTAGGGGCAGCCCCCTGTAGTGGTGCCCATATGCAGTGCCCCCTGTGCCCCAGGAGAGGACCCCCTTATGCAGGCCTCCAGTAGTGCCCCCAGTAGTGGTCCCCCCTGTGCAGTGCCCCTTGTGCCCCCAGTAGTAAGCCCCTTATATAGTGCCCCCAGTAGTGGTACCGCCTATGCAGTGCCCCCAGTAGTAGTCCTCCCCCCTTGTAGTGCCCCCAGTAGTGGTCTCCCCCTTGTAGTGCCCCCAGTAGCAGCCCCCCTCATTGTAGTGCCCCAGTAGTGCTCTCCCCTTTGTAGTGCCCCCAGTAGTCCCCCCCCTTGTAGTGTCCCCAGTAGCAGTCCCCACCCCCCTTGTAGTGCCCCCAGTAGTGGTCTCCCCCTTGTAGTGTCCCCAGTAGTAGTCCCCCCCCCCCTGTAGTGCCCCCAGTAGTGGTCTCCCCCTTGCAGTGCGGTAGACAAAAAAACACTTACCTGAATCATCGCTCCCACCGCCATTTGCTCCTCCGTTCGTCCTCCCGGGCCGGGCCACTCTGCATTATGGGAGAGACGTCATGAAGTCTCTCCCATTACCCACTGCAGGAGCTGGAAGATGGAGCGGCTCCTGCAGTGGGCGCAGCAGCAGGCAGTGAGAGTCTGACAGACTCTCATTGGCTGCCACTCAAAACAAACACACAGCTGCCGGTGCTGGCGGCTGTGTTTTTGTCAGTCACTGTGTAGCTATGACCGAACTACGTCCGGTCAGCGCTACAGGCGCGGTGCAGTCTGTGTCACAGAGACACAGACTGCCCCCGGCCCGCATGGCGCTGCGGCCCGGTGGGCACATGGCACCCTGCCCCGGCCCAGCCCGCCACTGGGGCTGATACAAAGAAAGAGCCATAGGGGGCGTCTTTAGTAAAAAAAAGACGCCCACTGGCGGCATCTCTGATTTGCTGCTGTTTCCAAAGACGTAGCATTGGATCAACAACATGAGCATCGGACATCTGAGTAACCCTCAGGTTACTCAGGATGTCTGGCAAAATCACTCTGCAGAGGCCAATGACGCTGTGTCCAAGGACGTAGCCACTGGCTTCAGCACGCCCAGAAAACAGGGCCGACATAACCCCTTATTTCTGTAACTGTGCCCGTCACTGTCCCCTAACACCAGAAGCATGCCAATCATGCTGCGGCTTTTGGGGCACTGTGATCCACATTGCAGAAACAAATCTACAGATGCGCAGTGAAGCTCCCGGGCATGTGCAGATCAGCAATCATGGGAGATTTACGGAAGTATCGAATTTGTTAGTCTTTGAATCATGCTCTATCTGAGGAAGAGCAATACTGTATATAATGCTGAGGTGAGGCAAGTCAATAAGTGTGTTCTACTGAAGTAAGCAGGACAATTCTGTGTATACAGCTAACAAGAGACATGCCAATTGCAGTACGGCAATATTCTGCATACTGATAACATGACGCAAGCCAATACTGCATGCTGCTAATGTAGTCAAAACTATATATGCTGAGTGAAGACAGGCCAATACCGTTTATAATACTGACGTGAGGCAGACCGTTACTGTGTAATACTGATGTGAGGCAGGCAGATACTGTGTATAATACTGACGTAAGGCAGACCAGTACTGTGTATAATACTGACGTGAGGCAGGCAGATACTGTGTATAATACTGACGTAAGGCAGGCAGATACTGTGTATAATACTGACGTAAGGCAGACCAGTACTGTGTATAATACTGACGTGAGGCAGACCGTTACTATGTAATACTGATGTGAGGCAGGCAGATACTGTGTATAATACTGACGTAAGGCAGACCAGTACTGTGTATAATACTGACGTGAGGCAGACCGTTACTGTGTATAATACTGACGTGAGGCAGGCAGATACTGTGTATAATACTGACGTAAGGCAGACCAGTACTGTGTATAATACTGACGTGAGGCAGGCAGATACTGTGTATAATACTGACGTAAGGCAGACCAGTACTGTGTATAATACTGACGTGAGGCAGGCAGATACTGTGTATAATACTGACGTAAGGCAGACCAGTACTGTGTATAATACTGACATGAGGCAGGCAGATACTGTGTATAATACTGACGTAAGGCAGACCAGTACTGTGTATAATACTGACGTGAGGCAGGCCGATACTGTGTATAATACTGATGTGAGGGAGGCAGATATTGTGTATAATACTGACGTGAGGCAGGCAGATACTGAGTATAATACTGATGTGAGGGAGGCAGATATTGTGTATAATACTGACGTGAGGCAGGCTGATACTGAGTATTGGCCTGTCTCACTTCATCATTATCCACAGTATCGGCCTTCCTTATGTCAGCATTATACACAGTATCGGCCTGCCTCACGTCAGCATTATACAGTGTTTAATAACGTGAGGCAGACCTATACTGTGTATAATGCTGACGTGAGGCAGGCCGATACTGTGTACAGTCATGGCCAAAAGTTTTGAGAATGACACAAGTATTGGTTTTCACATAGTTTGCTGCTTCAGTGTTTTTAGACCTTTGTCAGATGTTACTATGGTTTACTGAAGTAAAATTACAAGCATTTCATAAGTGTCAAAGTTATTGACAATTACCTTAAGTTTATGCAAACAGTCAATATTTGCAGTGTTGACCCGCCTCTTGAGGACTGACCACAAGTTCTCAATGGGCCATGGACCCACAATTTCGATGTTTTGTTCCCCGTGACACTTGAAACACCTTACCATAAGGCAAAGGTGATAACTATCATGCTGGAAAAGGCATTGTTCATCACCAAACTGTTGTTGGATGGTTGGGAGAAGTTGCTCTTGGAGGATGTTTTGGTACCATAATATATTCATGGCTGTGTTCTTAGGAAAAATTGTTAGTGAGTCCACTCCCTTGGCTGAGAATCAACCCCATACATGAATGGTCTCAGGATGCTTTACTGTTGGTACCAAAACATCCTCCAATAGCAACTTCTCCCAACCATCCAAGAACAGTTTGGTGAGGAACAATGCCTTTTCCAGCATGATGGAGCACCCTGCCATAAGGCAAATGTGATAACTAAGTGCCTCGGGGAACAAAACATCGAAATTGTGGGTCCATGGCCAGGAAACTCCCCAGACCTTAAACCCATTGAGAACTTGTGGTCAATCAAAGAGACGGGTGGACAAACAAAAACCCACAAATTCTGACAAACTCCAAGCATTGATTAGGCAAGAATGGACGGCCATCAGTCAGTATGTGGACCAGAAGTTGAGTGACAGCATGCCAGGGCGAATTGCAGAAGTCTTGAAAAAGAAGGGTCAACACTGCAAATATTGACTCTCTGCATAAACTTAATGTAATTGTCAATAACTTTGTGACACTTATGAAATGCTTGTAATTTTACTTCAGTATACCATAGTAACATCTGACAAAAAGGTCTAAAAACACTGAAGCAGCAAACTATGTGAAAACCAATACTTGTGTCATTCTCAAAACTTTTGGCTATGGCTGTATAATACTGACGTGAGGTAGACCGATACTGTGTATAATGCTGTCGTGAGGCAGACGGATACTGTGTATAATGCTGTCGTGAGGCAGACGGATACTGTGTATAATGCTGACGTGAGGCAGACCAATACCGTGTATAATGCTGACGTGAGGCAGACCGATACCGTGTATAATACTGACGTGAGGCAGACTGATACCGTGTATAATACTGACGTAAGGCAGGCAGATACCATGTATAATACTGACGTGAGGCAGGCAGATACGTGTATAATACTGACATGAGGCAGGCAGATACCGTGTATAATACTGACGTGAGGCAGGCAGATACCGTGTATAATACTGACGTGAGGCAGGCAGATACCATGTATAATACTGACGTGAGGCAGACTGATACCATGTATAATACTGACGTCAGGCAGGCCGATACTGTGTGTACTGCAGACGCGAGACAGGACGATACTGTGTACACGGCCATAGAGAGCCAGTCTGGGGCCGGGGGAAAGGGACATGGCCTAATTACAGGATTCGTGGCCACGTCCCTTTATGGGGGGGGGACTTTTGCTTCACTAGGGGAGGGGTTGCTGTGAGAACCCCTCAGCCCAGCGCAAATTCAGGTGGGGGGGTGCGAAAAGTGTGATCGCTCCCCCCCCCCCCAAAGGCTGGCGAGACTGCTGCTGTTGCACACAAGATATTTGTCTCTAAACAATAACCTTTTTACTCTTTTCAAGTGTTTGCATATGGTACAGTCCATCGACTCTTTCCTTTATGCCTAGTTCAGTACATTCGTTTATTTCAGAATAGTTTCTTGTTTGTCTCTTTGGGAAAAGTCCAACGTTATTGTAACTTATTATCATGTGAGTGGTCACCAGTTTGTGTGCCGAAGGTTAAGTGCCTGTGTCTAGTTTGAATTATAACTCAGAGGAAAATCGAAAAACTTTCCTGTCTGTTGTTTTTCACACAGTTAGAATTGAGAAAAAGAGAAATTATTGGTTTTGATTACTTTTTTCCTTTCAGGGTACATTCATTTGTAGATATTATGCATTTGCTGTTCTCTTTTTATATTTATATGTTTTATAGCATGTTATCTATTATATAGATAAGAAGTATCAAACTTTATAAAGCATATACTGTATGTGTTTATAATATGTGTCCAGAGCCGTAACTAGACTTTTTGGTGCCCTGGGCCAGAAAGAGCATTGGTGTCCACCCCTCTCCCTATTTTTTTAATTAGGAAAGTAAGACGCATGACATATCTGATTTGTCCCGTACAATGATGAAGGGATACCGATCCCATTGTACAACTGTTATCCAGGTATCATTGACAAATATAGTGGGAATGCAATGGCTGTAGGGATGATACACATTATTAATGTGTGTAATTATATTAGTATAACTCACCAGCTCTAGATGTAGAAGAGCGCTGGTGAAGCTGCACCTGCAGCAGGATTTGTCCATGAGAACTGCCATGCACAAACCTTGAAGCTGGCAGTGTAGATCACCGACTGAAGGTATTTAGTAGAAACAATGCTATTTGTAGTGCATATGCCGCATATATCAGCAGCGGGGAGGTCCATGTATGTACCTTGCGCCTGAAGCAGAACTCGCCAGCATAAATTATGGGGCAGATAGCTCCCTGTGTAAGGCGTCTGACTGCTAAGTAAGAGGTGATAGGTTTGAGTTACGGGCATGGCAGTATTTTGAAATGTGTGTGTTAAATAAAAGAGGATGTGACCTAAGGTGCTTGAGGGGGTGGCCAGATGTAGGGGGAGTTGGCCAGGGAGGAGTAGTGGGTGGCCAGGAGATGCCGGGAATAAAAGAGGATGCTACAAGTGAGAATGATTATGAAGAGAAATTTTACAGGCCCGAACATGTCGCACCGCCCTAGTTACGGCCCTGTATGTGTCTGTAGTCCATATACAGTTGTTCCCATACCCCCCCATTCCCACATTAAAGAGTATCTTCCACAATTAAAGTACTATATATAAGCAGATATCTCTGCAAACTGTTGTTGTATAATTTGCAGTGAAGATGGCAGTGTATCATGATTTAAATGACTTTGAAGGAGGCTTGATAGTAGGAGCCAGAGAAAGGTCACTTTATCTCTGAAATCAACACGAAATTTTGATTCTCACATACAACAATTTCTGCGACTGCACAACATCAAGGAAGACATCAAGCGTATAAAACACTGCTGTGGCAGACAAAAAACTGTGGATAATCATGGATAGCATCATCTGGCAAGCATTGTAACATCTGACCGGTGTGCGACATTGCCACAGATAACGGCAAAATTTTATGCTTTTGACACAGGTAACATTAGAGTTTGAACAATGCAATGATCTCCTCCTTCTATGGGGTACAGGAGCCAGTGGCCCACTCGGATCCCATTGCTCACCCCACTCCATAAGGCTCTGCGTATCACCTGGGCATGGGAACACTGCCACTGGATGCAATATGACCAGAGATGTGTAGGTTTGATGAGTTGAGGTTCCAACTGTTTCGGAAGATGGACAGTTACGCGTGTGGAGAAAATCCCACAAGGTTATGGTCCCCACATGCCAACAGTCCTGGGCAGTGTTTTACGGTATTGTGTGTATTCAACTGGCACGCATTAAGACACCTGATAGATTTGCAGATATCACTGATCAACATTCAACATACGCTATTTAAATATACTTTCAGATCATTTTCACCCATTCATGTCATGCATTCACTCAGACAAGAGCAGGCTCTTTCAGCTATGGGTGAGCGGGTTCGGATTTCTGAAATCCGAACCCCCACGAGCCCTCCCGATCCGAGGCCGATCCGAGTCAGGCTCGACTTTTCCCGCCTGACTCGGATCTGAAATCGAAGCAAAACGTCATCATACCGCCTTCCGGGTCTCGCGGGTTTTGGATTCTATATAAGATACCCGCGTCGGCGCCATTTTCTCACTCGGCTGTGGACAGTGAAGAGGGAGGGTGGGAGTTGGGGCTGGCTGGGCAGTGTAGTGCAGTGTAGTGCAGTGCAGTGTAGTGCTGTGCTGTGCTGCTGTTGTCCATAGGGGCTGTGTCCACTCCTCCAAAGTCCATAGGGGCTGGCTGGGCTGTGTTGTGCAGTCAGTTGTCCATAGGGACTGTGTCCACTCCAAAGTCCTGTGCAGTGTCCCAGTCCTAAAGGGGTGCTGTAGTGTTGTCCAGGGGGTGCTCTGTCCATCAGGGGTGCTCCCCCAAGTGCAAAAAAAAAAAATATTTTTTCTGTGTTTGTGAATTGTGTGCGCAGTAGCCGCACGTGCATCAACAAAGTAGCGCCAAGCGTGCGCCTGTGTCATAAGTAAAGGGCCGGCTGGCTCGTCCATTAAAGGGTGCTGTAACCCCCAAAGTGCACTCCAAACAAAATAAAAAATTATTTTCTGTGTTTGTGTGCACTGTGGCTGCACGTGCATCAACAAAGGAGCAGCGCCAAGCGTGCGCCTGTGTCCCATAAGTCTGTTAAAGGGTGGTGTAACCCCTAAAGTGCACTCCACAAAAAATAAACAATTCTTTTTTTTCTGTGTTTGTGTGCGAAATGTATGCGCAGTAGCCACATGTGCATCAACACAGCAGCAGTGCCAAGCGTGCTCCTGTGTAATAAGTCAAGGGCCGGTTTGGACATCTGGTCTGGACTGAAGGACGTGCCAACAATTTCTGACATGTCTACTGTCACTGCATATGATACTGTCACCACTGACAGAACGGTGGAGGAATTATTTTCTGTGTTTGTGAATTGTGTGCACAGTGGCTGCACGTGCATCAACAAAGGAGCAGCGCCAAGCGTGCGCCTGTGTCATAAGTAAAGGGCCGGCTGGCTTGTCCGTTAAAGGGTGCTGTAACCCCCAAAGTGCACTCCAAAAAAAATAAAAAAATATTTTCTGTCTTTGTGAATTGTGTGGGCTGTAGCCACACCTGCATTCTCAAAGCAGCAGCGACAAGCGTGCGTCTGTCTGTTAAAGGATTACATCGGTGACAGCATCCAAGTAGGCATGTCAGACAGTCCGTACCTGTACTGGCAGGAAAAAGAGGCAATTTGGAGGCCCCTGTACAAACTGGCTCTATTTTACCTGAGTTGCCCCCCCCTCCAGTGTGTACTCCAAAAGAGTGTTTAGTGCTGCCGGGAACCTTGTCAGCGAAAGGCCTAGGAGGTTGCTTCCACAAAATGTGGAGAAGATGATGTTCATAAAAATGAATTATCAACTCTTCCAGGGAGACCAGCCTCCAGAACGTACAGAGAGACCTGTGGTGGTGGATTCAAGCGGGGACGAATTAATACTCTGTGAGGATGAGGATGTACACAACACTGAAGAGGGTGAGGAATTGGTGGATGAGGACGACATCTTGCCTCCGTAGAGCCAGTTTGTGCAGGGACAGATTAATTGCCAGCTTGTTTTGTGGGGGCCCAAACGAACCAATCATTTCAGCCACAGTCGTGTGGCAGACCCTAGCACTGTAATGATTGGTTTGTTAAAGTGTGCATGTCCTGTTTATACAACATAAGGGTGGGTGGGAGGTCCCAAGGACAATTCCATCTTGCACCTCTTTTTCTTCTTTGCATTATGTACTGTTTGGGGCCTAGTTTTTCAAACTGCCATCCTGTCTGCCACTGCAGTGTCACTCCTAGATGGACCACGTGTTTGTGCCGCCCACTCGTGTCGCTTAGCATAGTCATCCAGCTACCTCGGTGCAACCTTTTGGACATAAAAGCACTATTGTGAGGTGTGAGGTGTTCAGAATAGACTGGAAATGAGTGGAAATTAAGGTTATTGAGGTTAATAATAGCATAGGAGCAGAAAAACCCACAAATTCTGTGATTTTAGCTGTTTTTATGCTTTTTAAAAAAAAACTAAAATACAGATCCAAAACACAAAACCCAGAACCCAAAACACGGAAGGGTGGTTTTGGCAAAACCAATCCAGATCCAAAACACGAAGAAAGATCCAGATCCAAAACACAAAACGCGAAAAGTGGCCGGTGCACACCCCTACTTTCAGCACGACAATGCGTCACCGTACAGTTCCATAGCCACCAGATTATGGCTAGCAGAGCATTCCTCTGAGTTTTGCCGCCTCATTCACAAGATTTAAGGGATTCTTCTAAATTAGACTCCTAAGGGGGTTAAAAGGGCTAAAATGTTTCCTCTCCCTGTGCAATGTCCTGCCTGACTGTCTCATCGTAGCTGTGGCACAGTTCATATTCAAACACCAACTGCCATCCCAAGTGCTGCCAAACATCACTGGCAGTTGGTGTGACTCCCCTATTTGAATAGTTTCTACACAGGGGAGGGAGGGGAATGAGCATGCATGGCTTCGAATGGCACTGGGTCGCGACTCGCTAGTCTTTATGATGTTGTGACAGAAGCAGCCAGATTAATTCTGTAGTGTATAGGGATATACCGTCTGCACAGATTCAGGCTTGACTGGTGACACCAAGCAGTGGCATATACTGTGTGGGGTACCACTACCATTATATTCTGCATTCCCAGGCTATTAAGCACATCCTAAATTCCAAAGTGAAATTTTTTTTTCAGCTGTTTTTTTTTTTTCTCCAAGTACCAGCATGTCTTGACAGCCATAAAGTATAGGCATGACAGGGCTTGCTGTCATTATCCTTGTGTCTACCTGTGCATAAACTATATCTGCTCCCCACATTATACTAAAAGTGTAACAAAAACAAAAGCTCTAAAAAAAAAAAAAAAAAAAAAAAAAAAAAAGGTTTTGCCAAAACACGTGCTCAGCACCATACTGAATACAGTGCTATTACTCTACAAATATAGGTCCAGGGACACAATTGAGGAGATGGGGAAGATACTTTGATCCTGTCTCTTGTGGAACAGCTCCATGACTGTGGGGCCTATTCATCAACACTAAAGTAGCTTGTTAACCATGCGGCAACACTAGTTTCAGCATATTTAAGGTATTCGTGCCATTCATCATCAGGGGTCCAATAGGACCACCTGATATTGGCCAAACTCCTTCTTCAGATGGTATTTGTTCTCGTAGCTCCACTCCTTTCTATGGGAAGTAGTTCTGGGGATGCAAAGAGGGATCGTTCCGCCACCTCCTCGGCTGCTTTGCACATGTGTGACCTTAAGACACACATGCAAAGAAGCCGACGACCGGGACAGATAAGTAACGCTGCTACTTCTGTTGCAGTGCCACTAATAGCGGGGAGCAGCTGCCCCCGCATCGTAGCAATGATGACTTACTCCGGTGACAAATAGCCCCCTCTCCGAGGTGGGTACTTTATTATCGGGGCTGTGTACGCCTTTGTATGTGAGAGAGATGCTGAATCATAGGGCAGAAGGCACACTTTCTTACAGATCACACTGTACAGCGATCACCAATCACCGTACAGCACTTGTACTTCCCCACCCTGGACCTGTGATATTCAGCAGCATACACATCAGCAAACCACAGGTTCAGGACGTTGTCACTAATTAATCATGCTTAGGGGTCTATTCATTATGTTGTGGACCCCGATAATTAACCGTGCGGACCCCGATAATTATCATACTAATTAATCATTACTCCGGCGCGGAGACAGCTGATCCAAAAATCAGCTGTTTCCACCATCGGAGCATTGAAACTTAGCACTGCTGAGTCTGACTTGGCAGTACTAGTGCGCCTGCTTGAACTAGAGTTCACGGAAGCGCATAAAGAGCAGGTGTCCGGCGGAAGGAGCTGAACAGAGGCGGAGGGATCCAGAAGGTGGGTATGCAGAAGCAAACTGCATCTGCAGACGGTGAATACTCCCACAATCAAGCTCAGAGAATATTTTGTTTTTTCGGAGCTTGATGAATTTAGGTCCCCATACTAGTGTATGGGGACAGTGAGAGAGAAAGGTAAGCAAGATATATCTGTGATATCTCCTGCATTACCTTTATGATGAATTGCCCTGAAACTTAATTTTTCCAAATATAAATACATGTTAATTTTCACCTGCTTTAGTAGAAATGAAGTGATAATGAATAGACCCCTTAATGAGAGCTTCAGTGTTTCTGTGTATTCCAGCTAAAACTCTTATATTCATTGAACTCTATCCTGAGTAGTCCATATTGGGTGAGGGCACACAGAAAAGGGAGAGGTTCTCCTATAATATAATGCACATGCTCTCTTATTAATTGGTATATTTTGGTGTTAGTAATCCCTTTAATATATTTGTGTTAATTGCTTATGTTTTTGGTGGCTGTTCAAAAAAACAAACAAACCACTATAACACTGCAGGCTTACTTTACTGAGTCAATGCACAGCTTTAAGTCTCTCATCGCCCTCTAGTGCTCTACTAATGGCATAGTATACTTGTCATATTGAACTCAGCCTCAGTTTAGCATTTTAGAGAGATGCCTCACATTAGTATCTAGATACTG
Organism: Taudactylus pleione; assembly: GCA_031769625.1. Lineage (NCBI taxonomy): Eukaryota > Metazoa > Chordata > Amphibia > Anura > Myobatrachidae > Taudactylus > Taudactylus pleione. The sequence goes on from JAUIMM010000040.1 coordinate 49,554,084, forward strand.
CAGGGAGAAAACAATGGGTTCCAGGGGTAGCAGAAGAACCTTACACTAACAAATAAGCATATTTAGTAAAGTGTATAAAATGTCTCTGATGGATGGACAGTCTCAATTATTATTATTTTTTCTTAACTGAATTCTACCATTCTGATGCTTATTTACTGATACACTGTTATTTGACGAGACTCTGCCCCCTCCAGCTACCTGTTTTTTTGGCAAGTTGAGATTCTCCCCAATATGAACCTAATCTTCCGGGCTCCCGGATTGCACATACGCCCACTCCTGAGACTCCCCCCTGATGCTTTATGGGGATGTAGTCTTTGTTCTGTGTCCAAATAGCAGCAGCAGAATTGGGACACTGAAAAGCTCTGATACAGGGGGACTACTGTGCCGCCCCCAGCTAGTGACATCTATAGTACCTGTCACAACTCTCAGAGGGCAAATGGACACAACCTGTATTTGGGGATTGGCATGACCTATTTCTGAGGTGCGGAGCCTAATGTGCCAGCGGTGTTCACCAGGGACCCTCGCAAGAGGGTATGGGCTTGACTGCGTCTGACACACAGGTCTCGGCCCTCAGAATAGGTTCCCCTATACAGATGCTGGTGTACTCTGGATGTAATGGAGAAGATTCTCAGCGTAGTCAACAGGCCGGGTCAGAACCAAACAGACAACAAGGTACCAGGGAGCAGACGTGTGCAGGTCGCAGAGGATAGCCAAGGTCAGTACCAGGGATTGGACAGAAGCAGGTCAGAAACAAGCCAGGGTCAGGAACAGGTTTGCAGAGGCTGATTGCAGGAATCCTCTGATCAGTGCAGCTGGTGATTGCACTGAGGACACAGGAACTGTAGATATAGAACCAGGTAGCAGTGATGGTTTTCTGCACAAAGGAGCCACAGGATAGAACTTAACACTAGGAAGCAACTCTTTGCTCTGGCACCAGTTGGAGTTCTCACAGGGGATATGAATCTGCTGCTAGTCCATGATAGGCTGCTGAGGCAGGAGCACTCCCACTGGAAGAATGCTAGCAGCTGACATAGTGCATGATGGTGATGTCAGTGATGTCATGGTTCTCGAACAAGGTCAGGCAGAAATCCTGACATGCAGCAAATTGCAAGGTAAGTCACACAATTTGAGCAGAGTGTGACAGTACCTAGTGGAAAATCCAGCACTGATTTAATTGTTCTATTGCATTTAGTTTTTGTACATTTAGTGGTCCTTAAATCTCTGGCCCTCTGCATTGTCCTTACTTTTGCTGCAGGTCTCCCAACTAGTTGTCTGCTTGTCCTTAATAAGGGACTTAGGGCCTGATCCAGATTTGGGAATAGAGTAAGTTAGAGCAAGTAACTGTGTACCTGGATAAACCATGTTTCACTGCAAGGGCTGCATATACAGTACATTTTTCTTACATTTTGGGTAAATACTGGCTGCTTTTGCATGTAGCCCACAAATGCTTTGTCAGTTTTGACACACCCCTCCGAAATCTAAATCTCTGCACATTCTATATCTGCCCCACCTGCAGTGCAGCATGGTTTTACTAAGATGCACAGTTACTTGCACTTTCTTACTCTATTCCCAACTCTGAATCAGGTCGATAGATAACACTGTGGTCCTTCCACATTGCTAAACGTTGCTTATTTAGTTACTTCTCTTATTCTTTGATACCTTGTGTCTGTTACAGAGTGATCTTACAAGGGAAGCAGGAGGAATCATACTTTTACTGATGACCTCTATTGCTCCTCATGCATTACATCATTCATTACATATTGCAGGGCGGCCAAGATGTTTGTAGCTATTTTGGTAGTGGTGATATACAGTACCAGGGCCATGTCCTTCTAATTGCAATGTGGATCACATTGTACCTGCGTTAAACTGCTCTGTGTACTTTATTTATGCACTGTAAAATGTAGAGGACTGTACCATCTTCTGCTGTTGTCTGTTTATGAAGTAAGAGTACTTGTGTGTCTATGTGTATATACTAACAAATAAAATACAATTCAATATCTGGATGGACCCAACATTAGTGATATTGGAAGTAAAAATTCACTTTCCATCTGTAAAACGTATATGTGGTATATTACACCCAATATGTCTGTTTGACTATTTATTTATTTTTGTTTAAACTCCTACAATGTGCATAACACAAAATAAAAGTATTAAAAACAGAACTGTCATCCTAGGTGGAAGAGGTCAAAATGGTTATCCCGTCATCACATTTCCCGAATACCCAGAATTCAGTGAAATCCCGGAGACTGAGTTCCAGAATGTTCTGACATATTTGACCAGTGTACCCAGGTATGTATATGCAGTCAGGACCAACCTCTGTTAGCGTAAAATATTCACAAGTAAAGATAAAATGAATTAACATGGACCTTATTATTCTTATAATGTATGATCCATGGTGTTTAAGTCATTATATGTAATAGTATTATATCCTAGAAGCACTGCATTTGATTGGGTGGGGCTGCTAGGAGCATTCAAATAAATGACTTATGTGCAGTTAATGAATAGCCAGGACAAAGCAAATACTGTATAGTACAATACCTGTATTATGATTAAAATCCTGTAATGCTACACCCGTCCTTTTTCTCAGGAAGGATTCTCATCTGCCCCTGTCCTGTAAGGGGTTTTGATTAGTGAATGTTTTTTTCATGACTATTATACAATGTACAGGATATTCACTCTTAACATGGTAACTCTATATGAATGATACATTTTCACTGTTATGGCCAACAAGTTGTAAAGTTCAGATGTCATTAAGGTTTAGTAGACTACGTGGGTATGTGTGTATTTGCTTTGACTAACCTATTGTTCAATACCATTGTTTGAAATGTTTGATTTAGGCTGTAGAAATCTTGCACCATGGTGATTATGGATGAGATTGCAGACTCTTTTATGTATCTACTCTTTTATAACGTGTTCAGAGGTTTCCTGTCTTGGGATTTTTACATGAAACATATCTACTGGCACCATCAGTGGCGGTGTTGAGCCAGCAGAGAGACTCTGTTGTTAAACCTTTAACTCTTGTATATACTTATGTGAAGACCATACAGATGGCAAGCTGAAACGATACTCCCAGATTCAGACTTGGCCTCCGTCCACGACGGCTCTTTATATTACAGAAAATCTGTGAATTTGACTGTAAAAGCTAATAAAGTTTTGCAGCAACAGTAAGGAAAGCACAGTTCTCCAGTCTGTTATACTAAGATACTGACGCATTGTCCTTCAAATTGTTAATGGTAGGGTTCCCATAAAGCCATAAAAATCACTTAATTCCTTTTATGTTTCCGCTTATAGGAACATATTCCCACACTTGTAAATTTGCAACATGAGTCCAAGTTATAGAAAGCTGAATTGGGATTTAAAAAGTTGGGTCTCCTTTAGAGTAGGCAACACATTTGAGAACTATAAAAAACCTAAAATTTTATGCCTGAAGTATGTTTTGGGAGTTTTACATGTCTTAAAATGGCTTTAAACATTTGTTAACTTGACCACTTAAAAGATATGCCATTGATCATAATCCATTTTAATGCTCTATTCTAATTATCTACTTGTGGGTTTTAATTTTCTTGGAACTTCAGCTTGCTGTACCGAGGACATGCCTGGTCCTTTGTTTCCCTAGGAAGTTGCTTTAAGCTCTCCATAATGGTTTTTTCAATGTGGCAGTGAGTTTCTTTGCTGAACTATATATACTGAGAAGAAACTTTATCTTGTGTATAGCTCCTGTCGGGTCCTTAACAGTCTGTATTGGTGTTATCCGGTCTGTGCTGTAGTCTGTGTTGTTATGAATGTCCAAAAAGCATGTCATCCACTCAGAAGGGTGGCAAGCCCATAATTAATTGAGTCATTCATTTGCAAGCTTATACACCTGAAGCCCCAGCTCCGACCCAGGATACTGAACATAAGTTAAAGACAGGGCTTCAGAGGACTTACTCCATTGGACATGGGTTATTCTTGGGTTGTCAGCATTCACACAGGATGCTGGGAGATGACTAATCTCCAAGCGCTCCTGAGCCAGCCAATAAGCAGTCTTTTAGGCATGACCCGGGTCATACCTTTCACACCGCCGGCTACCCTGGCCGGACATAGGAATAACTCTGCTAGCGACCCAGGTAGCAGACCCGGGATGCACAACCTGGGTGAACCCTTTCACACCGGGCAAGGACCCAGGTCTCACTAGATTGCCCAGGCAATAACCTTGGTTCTCCGCTCTGTGTGAAAGGGGTATTAGTAATTTGATTCAAGTGACAGCATGCATAAGAATGATAAAATCACCCAGTTAGAAGTCAGTTAGACCCATACTACATGTGAACCACAAAAGCTAATTCACAGTTATCTTCCTAGTGCAACATACACAATGGGAACTAGTGTTTGTTAGCTACTATTTTACTGCAAATGTTGCAGCTCAAGGAATTATAAGTGTATATAAACTGAAACAACTTCTATATGGTGCCAGGGGCAGATTGGCCTTAGGTCTTACCAGGAGTTCGATGTCATGGGACCACCTGAGTCAGTCTATTTAAATTTGTGTTTATTTTTGTTTCCTTTAAACTAGTAAGGGTGGAGGAAATTTGTTAAATGGGCCCCTATAGTTGTCATCCCAATGTATTCGGACCAGCCCTGGCCAACAGGAATCTGGTCTCCATAAGTGTGTCTTCTGATGGAGAGGTCATCCACTTTAAACTGCCTCTCATTTATGTGAGCGCTTGCCCCCTTTTCTTCCTAGCCTCAGTGATGAGTGATTTGCTGAGACACCTTTGATATTGCATGGAACCAGCTCAGAGGGAAGGAGAGAACATTGATACTTCCTTCCTCTCTGAGCTCTTTGGGGCTTTTTGAGGGGAGAGAGGTCTAGAGTGTTCACTCTTTGGCCTGCACTGCCACAGCTAGCATTCCAGTGACTCCCTACTCTTTTTTTGGCTTGCTAGCATCTCTCAAAACATTGCCAGATGCCTACAGAATAACAGCTAACTAAATATGTTTAATGACTCTAGGGGGCATATCCAATTGTTTTGGGGCGCACGTAGATCCTGTCTGAAGTGACCAGTAGCTATTCATTTGTTTCGGGCACCCATCACTAATTGTGAATTTCACCTCCCACCTTCCTAATATGCAAGCAGAAAACCTCCCACATAAGGGCTTTTAAATGCCTTAACTTGCACTTAATAAGCGAGAAGATGCTTGGCAAAGCAGTGTCCTAGGGATCTATAGGCCATTGCACCACAGTAAGACCATGATAACAAAATGAAAACAAGTATCCGTGTAAAAGAAAGCATATATGTATTATAGTTTTATTTATTTTATATATAGCAATGCCTAAACATTTCAGCTAATAGCAATATATGTTACAAATGTATTGCATTGCTAATATTGTAAATGCGCTGCCAATGGCGGAACCCAGTTAGAAAATGACTGGGAACTACTGCTCTATAAGTATTGTAGCTGTTGTCCTTTGTAGGTATTGGGAGATAAGCTCTTCATCATCGTGAGGTATCAGAGCTACATACAGTATGTATACATACATAAGGTACTAGTATAAATGACATCATGTGTGATCTATTGGCCCCGGTCTCTATTCTGTTTTCTGTACTACTATACTTCTAAACATTGGAAACAGATCTTCCATTTTATCCTAGTAAACTGTGAGCCTTCCAATGTTTTTTTTTTTTTTTTTTTTAAGTCACACATTCAGATGTATGACATCACTTTTCTAATATCATCTCTCCTGCAAATATCTGCAGTTCTTCTCATGTACATATAACAACAGCAAGGCATGTATCCTCTTCCATTCAGATCAATAATCTTTAATTAGAAATTAGCTATAAAAAAAATATATCAAATACTTTTTATATAATTTTTTGTTTAAGGTATTTAGACACCATATTTTTGGACTTGTTTCATTGTGATGTGAGCATCTGTAGTACATATTATTTTGAACAGCGAAGTCCAAATTGGGCAGGGTTAGAATCTATCTATGAATGCAGAATGGAGAGCAGCCTGGTGTGTACTTGCTCAGGTAAATGCTGCCTATACTTGCCATGTAGAATATAACATTCTAAAAATCCTAAAGCTAAAGGGGTCAATGTTTTAAAAAAAAAAAGTTTCCCTTTAATTATTGATTAGACCAGGGGTCAGGCAACTTTTTTACCTTTTACCCCAAAATATATTTAGATACGCTGACATTACCCCCTTGATTTGAAGGGAAGAAAATCATATAGTAGTGCCCCCATATAATGCCCCTGTAGAAGTGCCCCTGTAGTCATGCCCCCATAGTTATGCCCCTGTAGTAGTGCCCCCATATAAGGCCCCTGTAGTAGTGCCCCCATATAAGGCCCCTCTAGTAGTGCCCCCATATAAGGCCCCTGTAGTAGTGCCCCCATATAGGGCCCCTGTAGTAGTGCCCCCATATAGGGCCCCTGTAGTAGTGCCCCCATATAGGGCCCCTGTAGTAGTGCCCCCATATAGGGCCCCTGTAGTAGTGCCCCCATATAGGGCTCCTGTAGTACTGCCCCCATATAAGGGCTCCTGTAGTACTGCCCCCATATAGGGCCCCTGTAGTAGTGCCCTCATATAGGGCCCCTGTAGTAGTGCCCTCATATAGGGCCCCTGTAGTAGAGCCCCCATATAGGGCCCCTGTAGTAGAGCCCCCATATAATGACATCATGACGTCTCTCCCATAGTGTACATGGGGAGAGCCGGAAGCTGGAGTTCAGAAGAGAACTCCAGCCTCCGGCTAACGCGGCGCTGCATGGGAGGCTGCCGGGCGCCCGCTGGTAATAACATCTCAGCGGGCGTCCGGCTTAGAGCCTCCCTGCAGCGCCGGGCTGGAGGACACTGGCGCCGCACCCGGCACCAGTGACTTCCATTCCTGGGGGTAATGGACGGACAGCCGGACATGCAATGATAAATATGCATGCCCGGCTGTGCGTCCATTACCCCCAGGAATTTCATTTTTACCCCATCTAGGTTAATTTACCCCTGTTCCCCTACCAGTGGATAAGACACTCCTTATCGAATATATAATAATTCCACTTCTATCTCTGTGGTCTCCATAGAAACTGCTTAGAAATTAGTTTACAGGTCCCACCAACCTCCAAATTGAATTTTCCTGTGGGATTCAAACACCCAGCACCAATGGGTTTCCACAGTGGTTGTTATCAGACCACTAGTATTTTTGGCATAATGGGGCCACTAATGCACTGAACACAAGTAAACAGTTAAGTACTTGGAGGTTAATCAGTAGTATTAGTGGTTCCCGAACTTGGGACCATGGCAGTCCGAGTTTTAACCCCTTCGCTGCTGAGGGTTTTCTCACTCTTGTGCTGAGGTAATTTTTTCACATTTACGCTCATAACATTCCAACATCAATAACACTGATTTTACCCATACAAATTATAACTGATTTTTTTTAATTTTTTTTTTTCAGAAGTCTTTGAATTTTCCAAAAATACCAGTAAGGAATATTTAATTAGATGCAAAAAGTTTTCGCACATTTCGCCTGTTTTGGTGTGATGCAGTATTTTTGCTTCATTTGTCTATGCGCTCTTGTTTTTCGCATTATCCAATTACAAAAGACGTGAAAACGCATTCACACGAAAACTGTTCATGGAGTAACCAGCGAAAAGTACAGGTGAATTTGTGGAAAATCTGTCTGTACCCCTTACAATAGGTAACTGACATAGGTAATCATTTTAGAAGTGTATTAGTGGCCCTAGTAAAATTATTTGGGGTTCTTAAATGGTCCACCTAGTTTAGTCATATCCGTTTTATGCAAATTCAAATATAGATATTTAGTTTTATGCGGTACTGAGGTAATAAATGATTAGAAGTACATTAACACCTCATCAACTCCAGAAATGCATATTGGTGATTGAGAGAGAATACAATGTCTTATCTGTAGAAACATATAAGTGTTTTTTTGGGGGGTAACCTGTATTTGTCTGTAAAATATTGAAAGGATAGAAGATACTTTCCAGGGTCAAACACAACTTTGATAGCAAAGATACCTCTTTCCTTCCAATGCAAGAACAAAATATTATCCACAGCTGGAGGAAGACAAGGATTACCACAAACTGCAATATATTTAGAGAGATTTTTTTTTATCATAAGCTACAACAACTTTATACATTTTTTATTTGTAATGTCCAGTGGTCTGTGGCCCTGATTCAGAGCCGGACGCTCTTTCAGAGCGCTCGCTCTGAATCAGGGCGGCATTTTTTTTTTTTTGTGTCGGCCTCCTGGCCACTCGCTAAGCTGTGGGTGACCAGCCGGAAGCTCACTACTGAGGCCGCCCCCCAAACGGCAGGCGTTACTTCGGGAACGCCTGCATTTGGCCAGCCATCCCCCCTGCCTGCCGTCAAAATGGGTGGAGTTGTCAATCACAATCGACAGCCTCCCCGTTTTAGTGCGTGCGTATGTGCAGTGTGGGAACATCGACCCGCTTGTGAGCGCTGTGCGCTTGCGAGCGGGTCTGAATCAGGCCCTGTATCCCTTACTCTCTTGACAGTATCCAAGCAAGATACACTCCCCTGACTTAGGATCCAGTTTGCATCTTTTTTTCTTATGGATTGTGCGCATAAGCTTTGCATCGAAACACTCCGAGATGATTGATATTTGGTTTGCTTCCAGACCACTCCTCCAGTGGTGGTTTGCCTTTTACAGCAACTGTGGGTACTTGGTTCTTTAAGTATACTGGTTTAGAAACTGATTATACCCAAAAACACTTTTCCAGGCCCGCCTCACTCCACAATTGTGCTGTTTGCACGTTTCCTGACACCATATTGTTCTGGAGTGTACAGTATGCAATGGTTAACTGGTGCTCAGTGCTATATTTTTTTAGGTAGACAGTTACATTCAGTTTTCATATTGCCTGCCATTGTCAGATCTCAAGATTTTTAATATCGGACCTGTATCAGTCTCCACCAGACATTTGTAGCCTGCTATTTTGTTCATCCACTTACTGATTTTACTTCCATTGCGCTGCACACATCTGTATACAGCAATGCTAATGGTGCCTCAGCTCTTGTTGCTGACTTTGTGAAGGGACAGCGGATCTGCTTACCCATCACACAGCTCCCATACAACTGTCTCTCAATATCATTCACAGCAATTCCTGCCACCATTCCATCAAGTAGCTTTTGGACGCTATCATACCCCAGGTGGCCTTGCGCCTCTGCCACAGTTCCATAGACAGACTTTTCTCCAAGGCCGTCATCACACAACACTCTACTGTGTCTAGGACATATAGTTCCTGGCACTTGGTTGCTGTTGTTATCACGATCCCTCTTTATTGGGCACAACACACATGCCCTCTGCGAACGTGACCTTCAAGCCTTTATTTTCTAGAATGCTTATGGCAATGAGGTTTGTCCCCAAATCTGGTACAAATAACACATCTTGGATAAAAATTGGACAATCCTCCCTATGGCGCTACATAATTAAATAATAAAGAAGGTATAATCACGTTCCTTTTCAGACAAGTGTATAGAAGTGTCTATCCAGATACTTCATGTGACAAAGATCTTCTACTTGAATAAATCAATTTTTCACAGTTTTCTCCAAAGAAATTCAACCATGATTTGGGGCCAGCCTTCCTCAAACAATCCAGACCACTATATTTTCGTTACCGATTTATTTCCCTTACATTATTTGTCATTTTTCCTCCTTATATTCACCTTTTTAAAACTTTAAACATTATGGCTGCCGTGAAATAAAACTGCTGATACTCTAGGGTGGCTACAGGGACAGAGGGCCTGATGCAGGGATGGACGGAATTACAGAGTGGTTGTGCAATTCCGTCCATCTGAAATGCAAATGCAGCAGGTGGCATCTGCGATCCCAGAGCTGCGACTGAGGTCGCAACATGGGATCACCTTCGCGCCATTGGACTCTAAGATTGTATAACAATTGGAGATGTGCCCTGTATCAGGCCCAGACTCAGTCAAAGGCAGCTTCCTCCTATCATTTCTTTACTACCACAGGAAGGCTGATCTGCAACAAGGAGCAAAACCTTGCAGCCATCCATCGCCCCAGCAGACATTCATATTTGCAGCATATACCACAGACATGATATGACTGAAATACGTACAACTCTGAATTGCCAGCAGATTTGTGTGCTTGGCTGCCCCACCATAATTTTTTTTTTAAATAGCAGGACTACTACTAATCACCTCTCCCTCCCCCTGCTGCCCCCACGTGGACAGAAAATATAAACTCTGCTCCTGCAAGGAAATGATGCCAGGAACAGACATTTTATGTGCGGCTGCATTTGCACTGTGCCATCAGTAGATGCATACCTCCCAACAACTAAGGTTGGGTAATTAGGACAGTGAGTTAATGACAATGGGGCCCATTTATCATTGCATATTTGTGGCTTAATCCCCAAAAACACCAGTTTTCAGGAATTAACCGCAAATATTATGTTACCCCCGGATGTATGAAGGAGAAGACCGCATCAGATATCTCCGATACCTGCTGCGATTCCTCCATTCCCGTAGGCAGCAGCATCCCCCATATGGGGGATGCGATGCTGCCAGATTTTCCACTGACCCCCCGCAGCTAACTCCATCTGAAGTTGGCATTAGCCGCTGTAGCCTATGGGCTACAGATTTACTATTGGCCCCTGCAGCTAATGCCATCTGAAGATGGTGTTAGCCGCTGTAGCCTATGGGCTACACTGCGCATAATTAGCCGGTGGAGGGTCCCGTGGCAGCTGTGCATGTGCAGCCAGCTGCTTTGCAGGCACGGGTTCTTTTTGGAGTCCCTGTCCCTATGTGTACTGCATGATGCATCCAGGTGCTATGATCGCATTTTGCAAATGCGATCATGGGCGGTAATGTAATGCCCAGATCGCATTGCAAATGCAAAAATAAATAAATGGGCGCCAATGTCACATAGGGGCATTGCCTAGATCTCCTGTAGGGTCAGGCTGCCCCCAAACCTCCTGAAAATATCAGTGTCAGGTGCAGGAGATACTGTACACGTTCACTGCAGTAAGCGGGTCACAGTCCCCTAAAATCGGGACTGTCCCCTTAGTTCAGGACAATTGGGAGCTCTGTAGTATTCCCACTGACAGGCTGAGGCTTTATTATTGTAGTGTTTGTTCATGAGTTTTCACGAGTGCTCTTGTGCCTTATGGGTGCACTTAGGGCCTGATTCATTACTAATTGCTATTGCAATCGAGGCTGCGATTATGCACACAGATCTGCTGCGAAAATATGCTAATGAATGCTATCGCAATGCCGTTACACAGCCAGCACAGAGACGCCCATTACCGCTATCTCACATCCGTAATACCATGCAGTCCTGCGTATACATCGGGAACATCAAGTAACATCGGCCCCTCACGCACAATTACAACAGGTCAGACCATACTCAGAAAGTGCTAACATCGTTGCACGCAGTGAGTACACAAGCTGCATATGCCGTCGCAGTGGCTAATTTATGCACGCCCAAGTAACTGCATTCTAGGGATAGGGTACTTACCTTAGATGTTGGGATTCTGACTCTTTAGTCTTCCGGTGTCAGCATTTCACCCGGCGGCTATGCAGCCGCCGGGATTACATACCCAACCCCATTTAAAACTGACTTGTTTCTATTGTCATGCTTCTTTTGCTGCACACCACTTGCATCTCTGTCTGCATTCAGAGTCTTTATGTCCACCTTGTGACATACAAAGCACTTGTACTTAGGCTTTTTAGAATTATGGGGTTCAGTTAGTCCCGATAATTTTTCAGGAGAATAAAATGAAATTTACCACAATTTATTGCCTTTGGGCAATTCAAATACATCCATTTTATTCACCCCCCAAAAATGATCAGTGTTTGGGTGTATATACATTGGATTCGTGATAAGGTCATGGCCCCATGTGTTTTCACGGTCACGAAAACGGGGCTGCTTTTCTGTGATTTTTTTCACCTGCAAGTGAAAAGAAATCCTCGATGACTGCCGGCTTTGGGGCTCATTGAATACTCGCGGGGGAATCAATGAGCCATGGTAAATTACCGCAGCTAATTGAATTCCCCCTTAGTGTCCCTTGTGAGTAATGTAGAACTCTCAGTATTGGACTTAACCGGGTATATGTTCTTGGAATTGCATCAGTTTAGCCCTCTTGATCTCCATTGATAGCTTACTCGCAGTGATATAAAGGCACCACTAACAAGTCGAATTAGCAGCACTTACTCGCCTGGACTCGTGGTGGCAAGTTAATTGAATTAACCCCATTGTATATGCTAGTTCTGTGTGTCTCATGTGTATATATACAAATGTGTAAAGAGACGCATACTTAATTAAGTGTGAGGAAATATAAGCACCCAGGTTTTTTATGGAAGTTATCGATAGATGGTCAGGGGTTAAAAAGGGGTGGTTTGTTTTTAGATTAACAATTTTAATTGACAGGGTTAGTCAGCCTATTAGGTTTAGTGGGAGGAGTTTGTTAGGCAGTCTATAAATACACAGGAAGGACTTCCATCTTCCTCTTTTCCAGTTTTGATGCCCGTCCACCCGAATTAGCTTGGTTTACATGTTTTTCTTTTTACTTTAGCTGGAATGCAATTTTATCATGACCTTTCCAACAGGTGAGAGGTTCAACCTGGCAGAAAGCCGTGTTCATCGGTGGCCTTTAGTAGTGCAAGAACGGTTGATTGGCACTCCCCTTTAGAGAGAGGCTGGTTTGTCTCTGTCTCACGGGAGGACATGGTCTCCGTCTTAGGGAGGGACTACTTCTATTCCAGGTAGGGGGGAGTAGTACCACCCAATACGGTTTGTGCTGGGTGGGTGCCACCCTCATTTATCTTTTTATTGGCTGTGGCCGAGGTTCACACTGCTATTTCTTACCACCCTTCATAACTACAATTCTAATTCAATAAATTTGTCTGTGACCTCTTTAATCGCAATACAGTTGACTGCGTATTTATTTCTAGTTAACTTGATAAGTTAGCGTACAGCTGGGTACACACCTAAATGACTGGCAATCGTGCCAATGTTCAGGGCGATTTGCCTTCACCCTGGACATTGCATGATTGCCAGTATACACTGTGCAATTTAATGAACGACGGAACGATTTCTTGTTCCGTCCTTCAATAATATGTATTGCGCCGCATGTGATATCGTGTGATTGACTGTGCAGCACAGCCATTCACACGATAACGCATGCGACCAGAGGAAGCGCGCAATTGTGCATACACATTAGACGATATACACGATTTGTTGTGCCGATACACCAAATCGTGCCGATATCATCCTGGTGTGTATGCACCCTAAAGGAATAATAAAACCACTGGGTGACTTATTTATTCTCACAAGTAAATGTTTCAATCCACTGTAATATTTACTCCACGTTTATGTAACAGTGAAAGGACACAATGTGAGTGTGTTTTGGGATGTAGCAGTGTGTCACTTTGAATTTACACTGTAGGAATTCTAGTCCTCCACTGCTGGAAATCACATGTGACAGCTCTTGCTGCAGAAAGAGAATATCCCCAGCATTTCTTGAAGGGAAGACTTTAATAGAAACATCACCCTGCAGGGACCAGACAACTGCAATTTTTCACGTTATTTTTCAGCAACCCTTCCTCATAGAGAACCATCAAATGTGTTGAGTCATCTTTGTTTTTTATGTTGGTTTCTCTTTACTGTACCTGGTCTGTATATAAAGTAAGAGACTGACAATACTTGTAAGAGCTGCTGACTTGAAATTACTGTTCATGGTCTATTTAGCTGCATATATTTATACACTTTTGGGATCTGCTTTACTCTTCTGTCAACTACGGTGTAATTATAGATCATCCATATACTCCAATGGAACAGTGCCCCTTGTGGCCATGCAATCATGAAAAACATATACTTTTTGTTTAGCTTTACCAAGCAATGGACTTATGGCAAAGTAATAATATCTTTGTGTATTTGAGTATTTTGGTTTTAGTCAATAAAGGTTCCTAGGAATCATATTTTTAGCTGTGAGGATATTTTCATGGACTACTTGAAATTAATGTTTAGTTACTATTTTATTTCAGTTACTCAATTGAAATACTGAAATAGAACTTGTATTGCATTATGCATGACTGCTTCAGCAAATGGCATTCTGCTCCTATGCTATACAGAATGTTATATATGCAGTAACTGTAAATTTATTAATTTATAAGGTTTTATATAATAAATGAGTTACCTGGATGAACAGGGACACTTACATTGAGGCTAGGCCCTATCAAATGAGCACAGCAGCTGTGTGACCCGTGTGGTGTTTAATTTTATTGCAATGCTTAAAACACCCTTGCCCTGACAGTATATATGCATGGTGAACTGTATAAGTGATCCTAGTGCTAACCGTCTGGTAAGTAGGAACAGCACAATGGCCTCAAAACTATAGATCCCTTTATAACAGAACGTATGTGTATAATGATGATACCTACTGCTTCTCCATCCAAGGAGGCTCTTTCTGTACCCATTGTATCGCCACTGCACAAGTGTAGTAACTAATGGAATTACCCAGAAGGGTGCACTATACAATTAGTACCCTGCTCAATCCTTCTGTATAAGTGCATTGCACATTTATTCTCTATATAGTCACATTTATTAATACCACCTGCTGTATTGATTACTCATCTGTCGGCTACAGTGGAACAGAAGAAATGGATAGTTAATTTAGCATTACATGATGAAACTGTAACACTGGCAAGCCATATTTATCTTATGGTGCTTACACACGGTACGATCAGTCAGCGATAACGATATTGCTGACTGATCGTCCTGCACCTTCCCGGTGTGCTGGATGATCGTTGTCGTTCATCCAGCACACCACCAACCCACCAATGACGTGCCAGCGACCCACGATCGACGATCTCCAGTTCCTATGTAACTTGGTCGATATTGACCAGGTTGGCCTGCATGCAAGGGCGATGGTCGTTATCATTATCGTCCATAGGTGCCCGTGCATTGCTGGTCGTTGGGCACCAAATATGAATGAACGGTAACGATATGGTCGATATCGTTATCGTTCATATTGTGCATTTTTATCGTACCGTGTGTACACACCATTATACTTTAAAAACAATGTTGTGCTTTGAAGTGTGATGCCCATTATTTAGGTTTATTCAGTTTATAGTAGTAATTAACATAAATTCTTTATGCCCCCATTTGCTAAGAGGTGCATGGTAAGGCGTAACTATGTAGGTGGCGTAAACTTAATAAAGGAGAAATAGCCTTCCAATGTCAGGCGACTGGCTAATGGTGTTTAATATCTTAGTGATAAAAACCATTATACTATATAGCATTACCTTTATTTTCTTCTGGGTTGTTTTTTTCTTTTCTTTAGATAGATAGAATATCTCTACTTAGAAGTTCACACAGCCATTAAATTACAAACATGGAAAGATCCATCAGATTGAATGATGTAGGCTTTCAGGGTATTGCATGTCATTATGCTGAACATAACAGAAACTCTCGTTCTGGCCCTGAGATACCGAGGGGCCCCAAACTCCCAGATGCCACCACCCGCCAATATAAACTATAGTAATATTTAATTAAGAAACGTTCCAGTGCAGCAATAAAGACAAATATAAACTTATCTGCCCCTGGTTACCCCCATAGTATAGCTATGTTAAACCTACACCCGTTTGCATACTTCAGACTCGATGATGAGGCTCCAGTCAGTAAAGCTCTTCTCTCTCCTTTGGATCCCATGGACCATCTAGGAGCAAGCAGTTCACCCCCATCGGAATTTTCCAGCTGAGCTGCTGTGCATTTAGATAATCAAAATATTTAAGGTTAGGTATTCCCTCACCCTTCCTTTGTATGTCCCTCCATATGGAATCGGTATGAAATACCGCCGGACGCATGGCCGGCGATTCGATTCCCGGCAGCGCCTTGCCGGCAACAACAAAGTTCCCGGCAGCGGAAGCCCGACAGCGCTGGAAATCCCGATCGTGGAAAGGTAAGTATTCTCTAACCTAACCCCCTAACCCTCCTTAGGGGTGCCTAACCCTAACCTCCCCCCCTAGTGCTAACCCTAATCCCCCCTCTAAGTGCCTAACCCCCCTTCCCCGCTGCTTAAACCTAAGTCCCCCGGGGGGGTGCCTATCCCTAAGTCCCCCCCCGGGGGTGCCTATCCCTAACCCTCCCTCCCCCTAGCCTAACCCTACTGGGGGGGTGTCTAACCCTAAGTCCCCCCCGGGTGCCCTAAACCTAACACCCCCCCCCCCCGCGCGGCTGTCCGCTCGTGGCGCCCGGCATCCCTTCGGTCGGAATGCCAAGGCGCCTATCTCCCGGCGTCGGGGAAATGTCAGGCGTCTACATCTGATATGACAGTCGGGAAGCCGGCTGCCGGTATTAAGGCAGCCGGCTTCTCGATTTGTATACCATTCATTTATATGGTTCCTCTATTTGATCTACGTTCTATACTGTTAGTCTTATGTGACCTAATGTTCAGTATGTGTCCTAATGATTTGTGCCCACATCATATCTAGTACACAGTCAACCAATCCTACTAGTATTAAGGAGTTTAATACCACTATGACTGCATTTACATGTATCTTAAGCATACTGTATATAAATATTATTACTTTATTATCTTTTGCGTTTCTCCTCGTTTTTAATATGTTAACCAGGTACACACATTTTTTTAAATGCCACAGTATAATATTTTTTCATTAACTACATTTAAATTACTCATGTTGATAAATAGTTGATACATTACTTACTTTGTTACAGCAGCCAACAACCTCATTAGGTAACTGGCGACCCCAAATCACCCTCTAACTAACAAACACCCCCAATACCAGTGTGTAACCTATAGACTGATACAGAATTGGACACACTGTCACCCAGGTCAAGTGGTTTGATACCTTCAAGTAGGTCTTTATCCCTTTTATTTTAACTCATTACTAACACTAATACCCCTTGTAAGACAGACTCATTGACACACACACACAGTAAGATTAGGTTAGTGCTTTGTTTTATTCATTTCTTTACATATTTACGAGGTTGGTTGCCTCCAAAACTAGGCAGCTCTCCGGGGAACATGAAGGGCGAGGGGCCCAAGGACTTGAGAGTGTACCGGGCCCAATGATTTCTGTTATCGGCCCTGGTTTATTAGAGTAATCCAACACTAAAGAATGGGGTCATTTTTGAATATGTAGGGATGTTACTGCTTTTAGAGAGAGTGAAGGGAATAGATTGAAGATACGCAACACTGTCTGATTCTATGGTAATATTTCAAACTTTCGCCTCAACAAGAGAGTGCCATTGGGCACACTGGGCAAGCAGCACTGCTAACTGAAATCAAGGATGCCCAGGAATTCGGTCTGCAGTAGACATAGGGATGACAGACATAGTGTTAACACTAATACTGCTTTTATACTTAAATTCCGGGTCTGACCCGGAGGTTGGAACAGGGGGCCTGATTCAGACCCGCTCGCAAGCGGGTCGATGTTGGCCCAGTGCGCACGACGGAGCCGGCTCCGTCGTGCGCATGCGCGAGACCCGGATAGCGATGGGCAAACCGTCGCTCCGGGTCTCGTACCAAAGGGGGCGTGCAGTCGATGTTGAGTGACAGCACGCCCCCTTTGGTGGGCGTGCCGGAGGCGTGGTTGCCCAGACGGAGGCGTTCCCATGGGAATGCCTACCGTCTGGAGCCGGCCCCACTGACATCACAAGT
Source organism: Taudactylus pleione (assembly GCA_031769625.1). NCBI lineage: Eukaryota > Metazoa > Chordata > Amphibia > Anura > Myobatrachidae > Taudactylus > Taudactylus pleione. Next base: position 49,571,728 of record JAUIMM010000040.1, read on the forward strand.
GATGTCAGTGGGAGTGCTTTCGGCTCTGTTTGAGCCGAAAGCACTCTAGGGCTTGCGGCAACGAGACCCTACCACAAGGTTCTCATCGCAAGCCCGATGGTCGCAATGGTCTTGACCATCGCGACCATCTTCCTGGCCGCTCGCTATAGCTGTGGGTGGTCACCCACAGATATACGAGCGGCCAGGAGGCAACTCTAAAAATCAGGAAGGACGGCCCTGATTCAGAGCGAGCGCTCTGTCAGAGCGTCCGGCTCTGAATCAGGGCCAGGGTTCCAAACCGGATCAGACCCGGAATTTAGCCGGCGCCGACCCAGGAAATTCCCGAGTCAGCGCCGTTCACATCGGGGCCAGGGTCTGCAGTGACCCGGCTCCTCCGGCGTGGAAGTGGACGCTTGGAGATGACGTCATGCAGCGCGCTCCAGGTCATCGTGACCCAGATCGCGCCGTTTACACTCAGGGTTTCACGGGTCATTCCGTGTTTAAACCATGCAAGTTACATCGGTTGGATTGCCGATTCACTCGACCCGGGAATCCAACCCTGTCCCCTATTACACCAAGGAGCTACCCGGGTTAACCCTGCAATAACCCAGGTTTTAGCTCTGATGTATAAGGGGTATAACATAGAACAAATCATGTTCACAGTGATGCATACTGTACGTTCATTTAGTGTCAAGATGTAAAGAATCTAACTATTCAATGCATTAACAACTAAAGAAATGCAGATCTCTTAAGAAATTGAGAGGGGTTGGCTGAGTAATCAAAACTGCAGAACTACAAATAGGCTGAATTATTTTTAATCGTACTATTAACATGATATCACAGTTAGTAACACTAAAGGAAATACAGGAGCACAGTATTCAGACCAGTAAGATTTAGCAGTTAGGTTTGTCAGGTGAATTACGAGTTAATAGAGAATAGGGCAGTAAACTTCCGGGCATGTAATTGGAGTGTCATGTAGTCCGGAAGTGAAAAGGATGGCACATGGTGGTGACCTCTCCACGAGTCGGGGTAGTGATGACGGTGGTGGGGGAATATTTGAGAACAATATACAATAAAGCCATCAATCCGGAGAGAATCATTTTAATTGCAGCTCTTGGAGCCAATACTATAACCCCCACCTCAATTCAATACTTTACTTCGTGCCTTCTAAAACATGACATGGCTTGTGCTAAAGAGTACATTACTCATCGAACAACTTCTTTTGTCCTTGCTAGGACTCTTTAGTGCAGAACGAGGTGTTATACTGCCATTTATACCGTTTGTACACCAAAATCCCGGGTCCATCATAGGACACTGAGCATGGGTTTGAAGCCGTGTCACAGCAGCCTGAACCCCAATTACATTGCAGACTGGACCCAGGATATTGCTGTGGGGCTAATCTTTGCTGGAGCTTGGAGGCTACATCATCTCCAAGCGCAACGAAATGCGTCACTCCCTATGCTGTAAACGGAACCCGGGTTGGAAGACCTGGGATCCCTCGTTTCCACTAAGCCTTACCCAGGTCTTACCCACATAAAACCCTACTTGAGACCTGGGAAGGAATGCTGTGTTAGTCGACCCGGGATTTTCTCCTAGGAGCCTTTTCCACTGAGCCGCGACCCAGGTTGACACAGCAATAACCCGGGTTTTTGCGGCGGTGGAAAAGCTGTTATATATGGCAATACTCATCTGATAAATCAGTCATTATCATACACATGCTAAATTTTCTAAATGTCTTCAAATATCCTCACATAGGGCCTCTGACATCAGCCTATTGGTGAATACAGTAGTTGAGAAGATGGATTAATATGTGGAGTAGAGAAAGAATGTGACCTTTGTTAGCCAAAATACCAGATAGCATCTTTTTCCCCCTTTTTTCCCTCTTAGTAACATCATACTTATGGATATGAGAAAATAGTACTAGATTGTAATTATATTGTTTCACAGTAAATGCGCATGTGTCTGATGTAATAATATTCTATCTATATAATGACTGTCACTCTCCACAAGTCAGCCCAGTGTTTCCTCATCCAAATCCAACACTGGCATAATGTGCTATTCTTGTCGGCCTTTGAGCATTTGCCTTTTCATTCTGGCAAGCTGCTGTGATTGGCCCCCACCCCCAGTCAGATGCTGGCACTGCACAATTTCTCTGCTTCTGAAACCCACAAATGGAAGTCGCTATACGTATGCCGTGCCTAGAACATATGCAGCTAAGTAGAGCAGAAAGGAGAATAGACAGAGGTCATTTATTCAGTTGAATAAATGAAGGGTGTTTTCATCTCCTCTATAGCCAGCTGTGTTACGTTACTGTGATTAAGGTGGAAGCAACTACCCTTACTGTGCGAACAGATTGATCCTGCAGGTCAATGGATGCGTAACCCAGACAGATTCAGAGGGCTGTTACTGGAGTGTGTGTACTGTGTAATCAATGCATCTGTACGGATATGCAACATTTGCTTTTAAGGATGATAGGTTGTTTTTCTGTAAAACCATTTGCAATTGTGATTGGGCGGAAAATCAAGGGCATGCAGGCTGCAGCAGATTGAGCTAAAATGGAATAACTGACTTTACATGGGTGACCTAAATCCATTTCCATGGACCCCACATGGGAAGGTGACCGTGATTCCCTGTAAATCCCTCAGCGTTTCTTTCCTGTGCTCAGTGAGTACAGGGTTAAAAAACTGCACCATAGCGAAGAGGCAGCGGCCGCACGTGGAATAATAACAACTGCAGCTTCTCTCCCTGTTTCTAATTTTACGTCTAGTTTACAAGATGCAGGTATTGGATTCATCTTAGTCATTGACCGAAGACTGGACAAATGGACTTCAGTGAAAGCATCAATACTGAGAATTGCGGTAAGTCTCTTCTGTTAATTCAGAGGTGTTTATCTGTTTTGTTTTCCTGTACTAAACGCACAATAATGGCTGTAATGTTTTCCTACCTGTAGGACACCATGTTAGACCTAAAGCCGGCACATCTCTATCTGTGCAGCTAATATAGGTCTGAGATTTATAAATACTAATGGTCATTACACATTTCCCATCATGTGTTTTATCCTTCATACTCCAAAATCACCAGTGACATGTTACATATAAGGCCTGTAGTATCACAATAAACACGCACCAAGTCTTTGTTTTTGTCTGATGTTTTTAATGTTTGGTTATTTTGTTCTTATCAGGATTTTATGGTAAAGCAAGTAGTGTGAAGATATAAGATTTCTCCAATTTGCTATTTGTCACAGGAGATTAAATTGCTCAATGTCACATGACATCAGTGGAGCCTAAAATCTAT